>JBBGZY010000936.1:0-1200000 GCA_037952925.1 Lithobates clamitans | reverse complement strand
CAGCTCCAGGGGTCTTCTTCTGACTTAGGGGGTCCCTTCCGACTTCTCCGCTCTCTCTGGCCTCTTCTCCCACTCTCCGGTCCTTCTCCCGCTCTCCGGTGTCTTCTGCCAGGCTCCTCCACGATCTTCTGCGGGAAAAAAGTCCTTCCAGCAGCATCTTCGGAGCGATGAAGGAGCGGTGTATACACCGCTCCTGCCCATTGAAATCAATGGGACAGCGTGGCTATACCACCGGCAAAGCGCCCCTGCAGAGGCGCTTTGCGGTGGTTTTTAACCGCCCCGCTAGTGGCCGAATACGGATGGTAAAGCGCCGCCAACAATAGCGGCGCTTTACCTCCGACGCCGCCCCCGCCCCAGTGTGAAAGGGGCCTATGGAACACACACCCTTTCACACAGCACACAGGAACAGAGCCAAGGCTGTCAATCATATGGAGGTCCCTCTCCTGTCACCTTTTTCTCTTGGTGTCAGGAAAAATTGTCAGAAATGATTTATGCTGATAGCAGCGGAGGTAGGCAGCAGACAGAAATGACATTGCTCTTAATTGTGACAAGTACACGGTTTAGAGGGATATGCTTTGTTCATATTTCATGTCTGAGGTTTGCAATCACTTTAAGACACCTGTATGTACTTGGCTTAAAAGTTGACTCAAAGCTGAATTCAGGGCAAACTGCTAAATACATTTATACAATAATTATAAGGTTGCTGTTTTACCCGCCAAATGGATTTCTGTCCATCTAGTTGGGATATTTAGATCACTCTGCCACATAGCACAGGGCGAGACCTGATCTTTCTCTGCTGCAGTTCCACTTTCACTTACATATAAGGACAGGGAAGGTAGAAGCAGAACATTGATATGCTTATCCACCTATCACTATACTCTCTCCTCTTGTTAGCATGTGGCCTGCATTGCAACATACCTGATTGCCTCCTTGTGCTGCTTCATCCCTCCACAGTTTTTTAACAATATACAGAGTTCTAGTAATTATTCTTCATAGAATTAAAGGAGACGTATGGGGTTAATAAAAAAACAAACAAACATACATACCCAGTACTGCAGTATCAGTGTGATGCTAAAGTTGTCCCATGTCGGCTGTAAGACCAAGAGCTGAGCAATCACGTGACCTCTGATCGCTCAACTCTCGGCCTTCTTGGAGTGCAGAGTGGTGACTATCAGTCACCGGTTTCCATCTGCCCCTCCAGCAACAGGTCTAGAGAAGGGGCGGGCGCAGATGGCTTTGGCTCTCAGCTGCGCGAGCGAGCCGGTGTCAGCTGTCAATCAACAGCTGGGTGGATCCTGACAATATGTTCAGGATCCCTCCAGAGCCAGGAGCAGCTCTGTGATGTCACCTGAGAATGGGCTTTAGCTCGCTGTTGACTGATTCTCAGTCAAAGGAGAGCAAGTAAGTGTACGTCTGTGAGTGACCTACAGGAGAAGAATGATCAAACAAGCTTTAGCCATAATTCTCTTTTAAAAATGTCCACAGCATTTTTCTTTACATTTCTCTCTCTCTCTCTCTCTCTGTCTCTCTCTCTGTGTCTCTGCCTCTCTCTCTCTCTCTCTCTTTATATATATATATATATATATATATATATATATATATACTGTTTATACAGTATATACTGTATATGGTATTATTATACAGGATTTGTATAGTGCCAACAGTTTATATAGTACTTTACAACATATACAGTATATATATGTATTTTTTTCCCATTACAGTATAGTACATGTGTCTGCTTAAAAAATATATCTCAGCACATTAATCTGTGAATAATTCAGTCTTGGGATTTGAGTCATCTTACTTACAAGTGCACATTTGCAGTTTTCAATCTAATTAATCTTTTATTTAATTATTCCTATTTTTACTCCATCTTTCTGCTAATAAATACACATGAAGAGAACACATTATGGGCCTCCTGCTGGATATCTCAGCGATACAGGAATAACAGCTGCTGAATACAGCATTATTGTATGAAGACTTTTCCCCTTTGTGTTGCTAGGCTGCTTCTCTGTCTTTGTGCTTTATTATTAATAGATGAGCAAAATCATTTTAGGATCTGGCTAGTAGAGTGAATCTGGTTTTTATGGGAATCACAAAATTTGATGTTTATTTGAATATGAAAAAATCTAGCTGATTGTGTAATTTTCAAATCCTGATGGCCTGATTTCATGAATTGCATATTTCTTTAGACTGTGTTCACACCTAATACCGATGTGGCTCCCAGCAGGGGTCCGGTGCGTCCCCGTTCACCCTTTCAGGTCTGATTTCAGCCCGAATTTTTGGCTTAATTTTGACCTGAAACAGACCAAAAGATGCACAGGGTTCCTGTGCAAATTCGCAACGGAGCCGCAGCAGAGATATGTGAACCGGCTCCATAGAGAGCTGGTCAAAATCTGTTGCTGTGCGAATTGGATGCATGGAACCCGCATCCAATTGACAATGGTGTGAACCCAGCCTTAAGGATCAGACAAATATGCATGCACATATTGAGACTAATTAAACATTTTCAGTAAAATGCGACTCACTAAACTGTTATCGCTATTATTTGTGTAACTTCATTCCATTTGTGTGGCTGTGAAAACACTTTGAGCAAACATGAACATTTTTTATTTAAATTCACTAATGGAACACAGAATGCTGAGTTTCTGTAACATTCCTACCACCATTCATCTGGTGCAGCTAGTTATAGCTCATTGCCCACCTATAGTCCACAATGCAGTGAGAGGGGGCTATTTACATGCGTAGAAGTGATTGTAAAGGTTCGTCTAAAAAAAAACAAAAAAAAACAAACATGTCATACTTTCCTGCTCTGTGCAAGGGTTTTGCACAGAGTGTCCCCGATCCTCCTTTTCTGGGGTCCCCCAGGGACGTTCCTGGCTCCTCCACCCCATCAGGTTCCCCCACAGAGAGCCGCATTCCATGGGGGCACTCGTGCAGGTGTGCTCCCGAGTCCTGCTGCTGCGTCTATTGACACAGACAGCAGGACTCGACCCCGCCCCTGGCTCCCATGTCACTGGATTTGATTGACAGCAGCGGGAGCCAGTGGCTTCTGCTGCTATCAATCTGTCCAATGAGGACCCGAGACAGTGGCTGGAGCTGCTGGAACAATCGGGTTCAGATATGAAAAAGGGGGGCTCTGGGGGGCAGCTGCAACACAGAAGGTTTTTCACCTTAATGCATAGAATGCATTAAGGTGAAAAACCTTGTGGCCCTTAATGCTGTTTGTCAAGTTGACAGGTGCACATGTCAAAGGCTAGGATTACTCTTATGCCCCGTACACACGGTCGGACATTGATCGGACATTCCGACAACAAAATCCTAGGATTTTTTCCGACGGATGTTGGCTCAAACTTGTCTTGCATACACACGATCACACAAAGTTGACGGAAAATCCGATCATTCTGAACTCGGTGACGTAAAACACGTACGTCGGGACTATAAACGGGGCAGTAGCCAATAGCTTTCATCTCTTTATTTATTCTGAGCATGCGTGGCACTTTGTGCCTCGGATTTGTGTACACACGATCGGAAATTCCAACAACGGATTTTGTTGTCGGAAAATTTTATAGCCTGCTCTCAAACTTTGTGTGTCGGAAAATCCGATGGAAAATGTGTGATGGAGCCCACACACGGTCGGAATTTCCGACAACAAGGTCCTATCACACATTTTCCATTGAAAAATCCGACCGTGTGTACGGGGCATTAGCCATTTTCTGAAAAGCAATCTATCTTTAAGAGTGCGGCTAAGCAGCCGCTGTCAGGCATCCAGGATGCAATCCTGTTGCCTTCTGATTGCCTAACTTAAATGGCCAAGTTTGACAGCAAGGTCCATAAAGACATGGATAAGCGAGTTTGGGGTGGAGGAACTTGACTGACCTGCACAGAGATTTGACCTCAACCCGATAAAACACCTTTAGGATGAATTAGAGCAGAGACTGCAAGCCAGACCTTGGCGTCCACATCAGTGCCTGACCTCACAAATGCACTTCTGAAAGAATGGTCAAACATTCCCATAGACACACTCCTAAACCTCATGGACAGCCTTCCCAGAAGAGTTGAAGCTAATATAACTGCAAAGGGTGGGCCAACTCATCACTGAACCCTACGGACTAATGCCCCGTACACACGGTCGGATTTTCCGATGGAAAATGTCCGATCGGAGCGTGTTGTCGGAAATTCCGACCGTGTGTGGGCTCCATCGGACATTTTCCATCGGATTTTCCGACACACAAAGTTGGAGAGCAGGAGATAAAATTTTCCGACAACAAAATCCGTTGTCGGAAATTCCGATCGAGTGTACACAAATCCGACGGACAAAGTGCCACGCATGCTCAGAATAAATAAAGAGATGAAAGCTATTGGCCACTGCCCCGTTTATAGTCCCGACGTACGTGTTTTACGTCACCGCGTTTAGAACGATCGGATTTTCCGACAACTTTGTGCGACCGTGTGTAGACAAAACAAGTTTGAGCCAACATCCGTAGGAAAAAATCCTAGGATTTTGTTGTCGGAATGTCCAAACAAAGTCCAACCGTGTGTACGCCCTATAAGACTGGGATGCCATTAAAGTTCATGTGCTTGTAAAGCCAGGCGTCCCAATACTTTTAGTAATATAGTGTAGATCGTTTTTCAGAGAATGGGCTCATGTGAACCTAACCTTAATACTGGTGGTTTCAGGAGGATCCAAGCACTGCCCTCTAGTTGTAAAGAGGGAGGATGCAAAATAGTGAATCATGTGACAAGAAATTGCAGTGGCACCTAGAAGTATTAATAAGGCTTGCTGACCGTAATGGCATAAATACAATTCACAGGTGATATAAAAGGACTTTGCGTTTAGTACAGTTGCAGTATAATGGAAATCTGTGCAGGTGATGAAGTGCCAAATTGAAACTTGCTAGAATTTGTTATTGCTAATTGTCGTTTCTTGGACCGGATGCGAGGGAA
Source organism: Lithobates clamitans (assembly GCA_037952925.1). Taxonomy (NCBI): domain Eukaryota; kingdom Metazoa; phylum Chordata; class Amphibia; order Anura; family Ranidae; genus Lithobates; species Lithobates clamitans. The sequence continues at coordinate 1,195,053 of JBBGZY010000936.1, read as the reverse complement.
ACATAGTAAAAGCCACTGTCATATAAACACATAAAGAGTTCAGGGCAGACTTTTCACACGTAGATGGATGGATGTAGATCATGTTGCAGCACCCCAAGTTTCTTGGTAGAGAATCAGAACATCAAACAGAAGGCAATTGAGAGCCTTCTCGGTCACAGCAGTTGTATGAGGATGCTAACAACTGAGATATTAGAAGGTGATATCTCAGGAGCTCTTATACTACATACGGTCCTCTTTATCAGCAAGCCATAAAACTACATAATTAAGGCATCTATATAGCGCCAACAATTTACACACAGCTTTACCTACCATTCATTCACATCAGTCCCTACCCTCAAGGAGCTTACAGTCTAAGGCACACAGTGCAAATTTCATTCCTGCAACCACGGGTTGCAGGAAAGAAATTTGCACGATTCCCCCATCAAAACAAACAGTGCTGATGGGGAATATCTCCTGCCAAGCAATTGTCTGCTCCCAGTGGGGTGGCGGGCAGGGGAAGCTGCCCCCGCTGAGAGCAGAATGTGATTATTGCTAGCAGCTATAGCAGCCGCTAGCAATAATCACACCTGAATCCGGCAGGCTGGTTGTACCCAAGGAGATTGATTGATCAACTTGGTACATTCAGCCTGCCCACACACGGTTCGAAACCGGCCAAGATTCGAACTGTCCATGGCTGGCCTAAGGTCCCTACATACTAGGGCCAATTTAGACAGGAAATAATTCACCTACCAATTCACCTTTGAAGGGTAGAAGAAAATGCACAACCCACGCAGATAGAGTCCTATGGAATTCAAACCCCAGCACCCCAGTAGAGAGTTGGCCATTGTTGGCCTCCTAAAAAATGTTTTGCATCTGTCTGTCTGTCCTCAGTGGTGAGTGACAGATCTGGAACATTCATTCTTTAAATGAGTGCCAGAAAAGTGTCAGAATTCCTTATGTCTATAATTGTTCTAGGCCAGTGACTCAGAAAGCATTGAAGCTGGCAATATCAATAGGAATGGTTGGCAGTGATAGCCACTGTGTTTCTCTGATAGCTGGTTTCCTTTAAAGGCAGATTACATATAAAAAGAGAAATATGGTTATTTTGCGATTGCTAATTTTTCAACACTGACCTGAATTAGATCTGGCTTTCACTTTTTACATGCTCCATATCTTTGATGATTTTTTTTTTTTTTTTTTTATGCATGTGAAATTTTCACCTGATGTTTAATTTGTGCTTAAGGGCTTAAGTGCACTGCAAAAACCTATAGAGCAGTGATGGTGAACCTTGGCACCCCAGATGTTTTAGAATTTTTCCCCATGATGTTCAACTACACTGAAGAGTGCATGAGCATCATGGGAAATGTAGTTCCAAAACATCTGGGTAGCCAAGGTTCACCATCACTGCTATAGAGTATAGAGAAGTAGAACTGAACAGTAGGTGTGATACAAATAATATGTCTTTTTACAAAAATGTATATGTATAATTACGAACAAGTGTTTTTTAATCGCTTGCTGACTGGCTCACGCCGATATACGTTGGCAGAAGGGCACGTACAGGCAGATTAACGTACCTGTACCTTGCCCTTTAAGAAGCAGTTTGCTGGCGCTTGCGCGCCGCGGCCTCCGTGAGTGTGATCGCGGGTCCCGCGGACTCAATGTCCGCGGGGATACCAGCAATAATCTCACGGGGAGGAAGAACTGCGAAATGCTGATCTAAACAAGCATTTCCCCCGTTCTGCCTAGTGACAGGACACTGATCACAGCTCCCTGTAATCGGGAGGGGTGATCAGTGTCGTTTCACACATAGCTACGCCCCCCACAGTTAGAATCACTCCCTAGGACACAACCCCTTCACTGCCCCCTAGTGCGTAACCCCTTCACTGCCAGTCACATTTACACAGTAATCAATGCATTTTTAATTGCACTGATCGCTGTATAAATGTGAATGGTCCCAAAATCGCGCCAAAAGTGTCCGATCTGTCCGCCATAATGTCACAATCATGATAAAAATCGCTGATCGCCGCCATTACTAGTAAAAAAAAAATTATTAATAAAAATGCCATAAAACTATCCCCTATTTTGTAAACGCTATAACTTTTGCGCAAACCAATCAATAAACGGTTATTGCGATGTTTTTTTTTTACCAAAGATATGTAGAAGAATACATATCGGCCTAAACTGCGGAAAAAAAATGTTTTTTTATATATTTTTTGGGGATATTTATTATAGCAAAAAGTAAAAAATAATGCGTTTTTTTTTTAAATTGCCGCTATTTTTTTTGTTTATAGCGCAAAGAATAAAAATCGCAGAGGTGATCAAATACCACCAAAAGAAAGCTCTATTTGTGGGGAGAAAAGGACGTCAATTTTGTTTGGGAGCCACATCACACACCCGCGCAATTGTCAGTTAAAGCGACGCAGTGCCGAATTGCAAAAAGTGCTCTGGTCTTTGGGCAGCCAAATGGTTTGGGGCTTAAGTGGTTAAAGCTGAACATTCGGAAAGAATTGAAATATACAGGAACTGTCTTACCTGCTAAAATCTTGTACAGACAGGCCTGTGACCAATGCATTCCTGACAGATAGCACAGCCAGGACTTTGCAGCAACACCACAACATGATCAAAATCACAAGCATTGCTGCAGTGCTGAAATATAAATAGGCAATAGCTCTATTCAAGAGAATGTATAGTTTTTCTGTATATATTTAAACACATTTTTTACATGGAATCCATAGTATTTTTGTAAATTGAGTATTCCTTTTTTCTAATTCCAGACTGCATGTGGAAGTCAAAATTCCTTTTTACATCTTACCAGGATATGCTCAACCTCCTCCCGACTGCCTAACACATATATACAGCGAAAAGAAAAATGGGCCTTAACACCCAGGCACCACACGTGTTTACAGCAGCCTGAGGTTGTTTGCTGAGAGTACGCTCAATGTGCACTCCCAGCACACTGGGCAGTGACGGCCCGTCCATAGAGGGCGCGCGGGCGCCGCCTCCCCAATCCATGCGCCTGGCCCCCTGATCTACATATCAGAGCGCTGGACCGTAGATTCCAATGCGAGGTGGGTGGTTTTTTGAAGCATCTGATTAGAGCCAGAGGCTCTAATAGGCTTCAAAAAAGGGTGGCCTCGGAGCGCAGAGCATTGCGCTCTGATCCCACCCTGGTGTCTGACGATAGCGAATTAATTTTCGCTATTTTCACACTAAAGATCCTCCTCGCCAATCAGGAGGCATGTTGTGAAACCTGTTTCCCGATTGGCCAAAGCGCCAGGCGTTCCTATTGGATGCCTAGCGCTTTGGCAGAAGAGGAGACACAAGCTTGACACAAGACACAAGCTTGAAGAGTGGGCATCGGAGCCACTGCTGCCCACATTCCAGGAGAGGACACCATAGCCCCGCCACATGAGCAGGTAAGTGTCGGACCGCATGCAGGGAAGGGCTGTGCTGTCATTGCCGCGCCGCCGGGGGGTTTGTACTTTCAATGCCGCGCAACCCAGTGGGGGGGGGGGGTGCAGTCGGTGCCGTTTCACTGCTTTTTTGGTGACCGCAGACCCCAAAAACCACCATCCAGGGTTGTTAGGAAGAGGGCCTTGTTCCCATCAACACGAAGGGTCTGGTATGGTCTTTGGGAGAGGTGGTGTCCCACACCACACATTTTTTTCGTGAATTTTTTTTAGCTGACAAATTTTTTTTTTTTTTTATACTCAGCTGATGACTCATCATTTTTTAAGGAGGTGGCAGCTGGCTTCCCAGCCCGCTCCTTAGCAACTAGCTATATACAGTGATTGTTTAAAAAAAAACCTCAAATCGCGTCAAAATCGCGGTAAAAACGCAGTACTTGCGTTTTGGATGCGGGTCCATTGAAGTCTATTACATGCAAAATAAAGTCCCCGACCCTTTCCAAAAACATAGAGCCACAAAAATGCATTGATGTGAACGTGTTCCATAGGAACCCATGTTAAAAAAATTCCCTGAATTTCTGCAAAATGCAAAAAGCATAAAAAAAACGCATTGGAGGCGCATGCGCGGATGCCTGAGAGGTTAGATATGCCTGCTTAGAGCTCCGCTCCAGGGCCGTTTTCGCCGGAGGACTACAGGTCCCAGAGACGCCGAAAAGCATCAAAACCACCTGGCACTTACCTGTAAAGCACTCAGGTACTATAAGAATGGTTTTGAAAGGCACCAAATCTAAAATTAAGTCTGGTAACATTAAGGAAACACCGGCCCGTCAGTTATCCAAGATGGCGGCGGCAGTTACCTCACAGCCCAGCACCTCACATACTGCCAAGCCACTGAAACTCAATATAAGCACCATAGATTTTTCTGGAGAGTCTGATACAGACATAGGAGACTCACAAACAGCATTACAAACGGATTTATTTAAAAAATTTGAGCGAATATTACAAAAAGCCCTGAAACAGACGTCAGACCACATAACAGATAAATTAACAAGGGAAATTAGAGACCTGGGGCAAAGAACAGCTGAGTTAGAAATAAGGATGGATGATCTAGAAAGTCAAACACAGCAACATGAATCAGAATTTATGAACCTGAAAGAAGAAAATGCTGTATTACAGTCACGTTTAGAGGACCAGGAGAATAGGGATCGCAGGGCTAACTTGCGGATTAGAGGTATCCCTGAGAATGTCCTTGATGTTCAAGCCACTATTACTGCACTATTTCAAGAACTACAACCTGATATTCCAATTGAGAGATTAGAAATGGATAGAGTGCATAGAGCTTTAGCTCAACGTAGAATAAATGGCCCTCCTAGGGACATAATTGCTAAAATGCATTATTATCGCACTAAAGAACAATTGCTTGCAGCAGCCAGAGGAAAGGATTCTCTCACTTTTCAGGGTCATGTATATCAGCTTTTTGCGGACCTTTCTCCTATTACAGTGGCAAAAAGACGTGCACTTAAACCCCAGTTACAAGTACTTCAACGTCATCAAATTACTTATCATTGGGGTTTTCCTTTTTCGCTCAGATTTACACATTTAGAAACTAAATATATATGTCGCTCTTCAGAGGAATTGCAGTCAGCCTTGATTGAGTTGGGCCTAAAGGACCAGGATTTACCTAAAGATTTACCACGCAGAAGGTCAGCCTCAGGTTCACCTCAGCAAAATGCAACAGGAGTACATAACTCTTCCACCTCTTCGCGTCAACATCTACATAAGCGAGGCCGTTTTGACAACTCTTCCCCTAATAATGAAGACTCAATGGACTGATATATATGTTTTTTTTTCCATATATATATCTGTTAAAGAATGTTTTCTATTTGACTCTTCAGTAATATATTATAACCTATTTCAGTGAACCCACTATTCACTATACCAAGGTTTCAGGTTTTTGGACTTCCAGTCTAAATCTTTTTTGTGTGAAAATATATTTTTTGTTCCCCCCCCCTTTTTTTTTACAAGCTTTTTACTAATAATTTTTTGATTACACTTTGGTACTTGGATATGACCAGCACTTAATATCCTATCTGTTAATAAAGTGTATGCGTATGTTCATATATGCATGTATACATAGGTGTATGGATGTATATATGTTTGCATGTATATGTATATATATATATATGTATATATATATATATATATATATATTTTTTTTTTTTATTATATATATGTGTATGTATAAATATATATATATATATATATATATATATTATCTTTTTTTATTTATTTATTTATCTACTTATTTATTTTTATTTATTTATTTATTTATTTATTTTTAATTTATTTACTTTGTATATGTGTATGTATGTGTATGTATTTGTGTGTATGTGCATGTGTATGTATATGTGTATGTGTATGTGTGTAATTATGTGTAAGTGTATGTATGTATGTACGTATATGCGTATGTATATGTATATGTATATATATGTGTATATGTATGTATATGTATGTGTGTATGTATGTGTGTATTTATAATATATATATAAATTCATTTATTTATATATTTATTTATTTAAAAAAATTTTTTTTTTTTTTTTTTTATTAATTTATTTATTTATTCAATTTTTAGTATCATATGTATATATATATTTTTTTTTTTTTTTTTTTTTTTTACTTATTTATTTATTTTTTTTATTTCTTGCCACGATTATTATATAAATTAACAATCTTAAGGCCGGTAGTGATTTAAATAATTTAGTTTGCCTAAGATTGCGTCTAATATTATAAGTTATTGTAGTATATTTTTATGGAGCTGTGGTTCTCCGGCGAAGTTCGTCCTTTCGGAATTTCTTGTTGCCCCCCTCTCCATCCTCAGATTCTCGCTGCTATTATGTGGGAGTCTGCGGATGGTTTTGGAGCCTCTTGGAGTCTTTTGATTACTCCTCCAAGTTGCTCCCTTACCCTAGCATTTTGCTTTTCTTTATACTTAATATGTTATCATATTGGGGATGCTCGATTGCTAATTATTCTCTCCTATTCTGTCCTTTCTTTTCCTTTTCTTTCTCTCGGGGTGGTGTACTCGACTCTAGTTATTAATTGTATTTCATATGGTGTGATAGTCATCTTTGTTCTATTATGGCCCCGATAAATATTCTATCCTTGAATGTTCAAGGGTTTAATATTCCGCATAAACGCACAAAAGCAATGAGATCTTTCTCAGCCAAGAAGGCACACATTATTTGTCTGCAGGAAACTCACTTTACAGATAAAGCTACTCCTAAATTTCTCTCCCCCTCTTATCCACAATTTTATACCGCCTCAACCACAGTTAAACAACGAGGGACTCTTATCGGATTTCATCGTTCTATGCCATTTACCCTTTTAACTCAACTAAAAGATCCGGAGGGAAGATACTTACTTCTCGCAGGATACATATTGGATATGGCTGTCACAATAGTATCATATTATGCACCAAATAAGAAACCAGAATCCTTTTTGTCCCATCTTTTCCAAATTGTAGAAACCCACAAATTTGGCACTGTAGTTTTATGTGGAGACTCAAATACAACAGTTTTCCCCTTCTTAGATAAGTCTCCGCCAGCACCCGTCAATAGGTCTACTAATGTAACCCTTCAACATCTACTTACTAAACATGGTTTGGTGGATACATGGCGAGAGCTTAACCCTACTAGTAGACGTTTTACACATTATTCCTACCCACATAAATCATTCTCACGCATTGACCATATCCTAATCCCTTATAGCATGACCCCTGAAATTTTATCTTCAAACATCCTACCCTTTACATGGACAGATCATTGTGCGATATGCACATCCATTGCATCTACTATACCCAGATCCCACGATACTAATTGGTGTATTAATGACTCCACATTAACCCACCCTTCCCGTCGTAGTGAAATTGAAATTGCGCTAAAGGATTATTTTTCCTCCAATGATACCGGAGATACTTCTGACACCACGTTGTGGGAAGCTCACAAAGTGGTTATTCGTGGTAGACTAATACAACAAGCTACAAATCTCAAAAGAGAACGTAAACTTTTGTTTGCAAAGTTGGAAGATAACTTTAACTCTTGTCATTCCGCCTTTCAATCATACCCGAATGCCATTAATAATACTAAATTAGACAAAGCGCGTCTTGATCTAGATTTATTTTTAACTGACTCAGCAGACAAACTTATACGTAAACGACAACACATTCAATACCTTAATGCCAACAAACCCACCACCTCCTTGGCAAGAAATTTGAAATCAATAGATCAAATACGGACCCCTATACGACTAAAAACGTCAAGTGATGCGTACACTAGCAATCCAATTAAAATATTAGAAATATTTCGATCTAATTTAGCTAAAGTGTATTCCTATACTCATGATTTTAATCAAACCAATGCAGATACTCTTTTCTCCAATATCAAACTCCCTACTCTAGCTATTGAACAACGAGAGAGACTCGAGTGTCCTATCACAAATATTGAAGTTCAGAATGCTATAAAAAGTTTGAAACTTCATAAAAGACCGGGCCCCGACGGGTTTTCGGCATCATATTATAAAAATTTTGAACACATCCTAACTCCAGTCTTGACTAGAGCCTTCAATTCTATCTTAGCAGGACACTTATTTCAATCTGAAACATTAAAATCTATTATAGTTATGATTCCCAAACCCCGTTCAGATACTACCTCTTGGACTAATCATCGCCCTATATCTCTACTCAATTTAGATATTAAGTTGCTTGCTAAGATATTGGCATCTAGATTGAATAATATTATAGGTCAACTCATACACAGGGACCAAACGGGTTTTATGCCCAAGAGACAAGCAGGAGATAATATAAGAAGATCCCTTTTACTCATCCATGCAGCTAAATCCAGACGCATCCCAACCTGCCTCTTATCTTTAGACATCAAAAAAGCATTTGATTCAGTCACCTGGCCTTATATGCAGTATATGCTTCAAAAATGGGGTTTCGGAATACATTTTCTGACTTGGGTTTCCTCTCTTTATAACAATCCGAGGGCTTATATTAAATATGCCGGATACAAATCGACAGTGTTCGATATTAGAAGAGGCACGAGACAAGGCTGCCCCCTTTCCCCGTTGCTTTTCGCTCTGCTTATAGAACCTTTAGCACAACTAATCAGATCTAATCCAGACATCAAAGGTATTGAATTGGGTGGTTATCAACATAAGCTTTGTCTTTTTGCTGACGATATTCTTATTTTTTTATCACATCCCCATATTTCCGCCCCTAATCTTCTTAACGTACTTGATAAATTTGCACATATTTCCGGGCTCTTTGTAAACCCCGTTAAATCAAATGCGCTAAATATATCTTTACCACTATCAGAGCTTCAACAGGCTCAAATTTCCTTACCATTTAATTGGGTCTCTCATAAATTACCATACTTAGGAGTATACCTCACATCCTCACTTTCTGATCTTTTTGCAGTTAATTATCTACCCCTATTGAAACAAACCACAGGCCTCATGAAACAATGGTCCTCTCTCCCATTGTCATGGTTGGGACGGATAAATACTATAAAGATGACGTTATTACCGAAATTTTTATACCTATTTAGGGTACTTCCGATTTCTATACCATCATATTTCTTTAGAATTACACAAAGTAAAGTGTTGTCGTTCATCTGGGGTAACATTAAACCCCGTATATCTAAATCCACTCTGTACCTTAGCAAAACATGTGGGGGCCTGGGGTTACCAAACTTTTCCTCTTATTACCATGCTGCACAAATTTCAATTTTAACTAAATACCATTCTAGGGAAGAAATACCCCTTTGGGTAGCTATTGAATCTATTGATAGCGACCCCATATCTGTAGCCAATTTGTTATGGATGCAACCTAGAGATAGATCTCATCTATTTAATCCCATTACAAAACATTCATTAACTATTTGGGATAAGTTTAGTAAAATCCATATGCTTCAATCTATGCACAATCCCCTTCTTTCTTTTCTAGGGAACCCAGCTTTTTATCCTGCTTGGAAATTTCCAAAGTCATTTTCAGCTTGGTCCTCTACAAACTTGGTCAGATTATATAAGCTAGTCTCTAACGATAAATTTCAAACATTCTCTACTTTATGTGATAACAATGAATTACCTTGTAATGAAATATTTCGTTATTTACAAATCAAAAATTTTTATACGCCTTTGCTTAGGACCGGTACCATGCTTAATCAATTGTCTCAATTTGAGCATATTTGTATGAGTGACCCACATGTTAGAGGGATTATTTCACTCATTTATCAAAATCTCATTAACACTCCTAATGATATACTTCCGCCTTATACTGCTAAATGGGCAACAGATTTAGGACGGACGTTCACCATCAATGACTGGTCTAACATATGGATGGCTACCAAATCCTCATCCCCTAATTGCTTTGCTCTTGAAACTAACTTCAAAGTTTTGGCGCGTTGGTATCTAGTACCAGCTAGGATTGCTAAATTTACTCCTTCATATCCTAATAATTGCTTCCGAGGTTGTTCCTCACCAGGTACCCACGTGCACATATGGTGGCAATGCCCAATTGCGCAAGAATTCTGGAAAAAAGTATTTGCCATGGCATCTAAAGCTTTAGAAATTCCTATAACACTAGATCCAGCCATTGCACTCCTCAATCTTAAACCAGACAACATAACCTGTAATCAATTCAAATTGCTTATTCAAATCAATACTGCAGCTAAACAAACTATAGCCAAAGCATGGAAGTCTAATACACTGATTGTGGCAGAAGTCAAACATAGAACTAACAAGGCCCTCATTTTCGCAAAAATGACAGCTATCAAAGACAATAATATTAATAAATTTAATAGGATTTGGCAGCCTTGGGTTAAGCACTTCTTTTCTTCCGATTTCGACCAGTCATTGATGTTACCCTATTAAAATTCCTGTAATATTGATGTATTATTGCTTATCTATGTCGGGAGCCGGGACACCACTCCGGGGGATTCTTTCTTTTCTTCTTTTTTCCTTTTACCTTACTACCTTTTTCTCTTAAGATCTCTTTAATTTCTAGGGCAAACCTATGTAATTTTATTTAATATTCAGCACTATGATTAAAATGCCCGTATAAGTCTCATATTCTTTTCTCTTCCTTCTCTACTATCTTTTCCTTTATCATTTATTAAGCGATTGATAATTATGGGATATTTTTACAATTTACTTAAGTGACTCATATCTCATTATCAATGAGTAATGTCTTTCTGCATATTAGACTTTCATAATTTTTCTCCTCCGATAGTTAAATATAGTCAATAATTTGTAATGAGAGTATCACTCCTTTTTTCCGTTCTTCATTTAAATTTCTTTCATCTTCTCTCAGGTGTACTATATGGATTAATTGCTATTTGTAATATTAATTTCATTTTTGATTATCCATGCCCCCATCTATCCACAGTTTGAGCCCAAGCGGGGTGGATAGGTGGTCTGGAGGCATACTTTATATATTTCATATATAAATATAGATTCATATTTTGACTCACAATTTATTGACTAATTTAAAATTTTATTTACCTCTGATTTCACCTCGCCTGTGAGATTTGTTTTTGTAAAAGCCATATAGATATGTCTCTATTGTTCATATATATATCCCTTGATACATTATCTGATATACTTTGTTTTTTCTTATGCAAAATTTCAATAAAAATATTGAACAAGAAAAAAAACGCATTAGTGTGAACCAAGCCTTATATTATAGAGCCAGTTACTCCAAATTGCTTACAGCTTTGCAAACTGCTTACAACAGCAGTCTTGTTTTCCATCATAATTTTGGTATGTGGAAGCCATGGGATCTATAGAGTAGGAGCCAACAAGGCAGAAAAAACAAATATACGGTAAGATGGTCCAAAAGCGACTAAAGCCCTCCACTATACTAGTGCAAATCACATTAGAGCCTTCTAAAGAATAACTAACCCCCCTCCCCCAAAAAAAATGTAATTACAGCTTACAAGTCCTTAGATTTTGTGGCCACACTAGTTTTCAAGCTAAGAACATGTACTGCAAGTACAGAAAAAATGTTGATTATGTCAGGAACATGATATCGCCACTTCTTGTGAGAGGAACTTGAAGCAAGTTAAGTGTCTAAGGCAGACAGGGGGTGTCGCTGTGTGACTGGATGGCTGTAGGGCTCTGGCAGTGAGGTGGAGAGGCCACTGAGAACCAGAATGATGGCTGCTCACCTATGCTCTTTTCTACTGCTCATCGCCACTCGCCTGCCCGCCGCCCATCCCTGGGTCCGCACTGGTCCGCGGCTCCTATATTCCTTATAGTTATATTCTTATAATCTTTTAAATAATCTAAATTGATTATAATAAAAATGAGTCTATCACAAACCTGAGTGATATATATTGAACATATGACGAAAAAATACATTAGCAGAGGATATCTCCAATGTAAACTGCATAACAATAACCCAAACACTGTGCAACTCACCCATCTGCAACACCAACAACTAAGTGTCTACAGAGCGTTTATAGAGCTTAACTTAAAAATGATTAAATAATGTGAACTGACAAAAGGCCGCGCTTAACTACAATTGCGATATTTCAAAACAGATGTCTATAAACCTACCACTTTGATGACATCGTCCAAATCTTCCCTGTATCAACTTTATCTAAACTATGCCCTCTGCACAGTGATGAAACCCTCCACTTGTGGGAAAAGCATTCACCAGAATAAATTGACCTTCAGATTATGGGTAGGTCATCTCACATCAGATTTATTACATCTTCCAATATAACATGGCTTAAAGGGCAAACCACTAGAGATCATACATCCTCAAAGGTCATAAAAAGCTCAAGTAAAACAAAAACGCTTTGTAGCGTAATCACATTTGTTAAATGTAAAAGTTTAAAAACCGTGATCCATAAAACACTCACATTCTAAGTGTGTACATGCAGCACTAACATCAAGCAAATTGAGACATACAGTATACTCATATACCACACTCCAACAATACTAACAATCTTTCAGGTATCAGCAGACATCTGCAGTAGTAGCATGGTCCAAGCTGCAAAGCAGAGCAGAGCTGTGAACTGGAGCTACAGGGGTTAATCCAACCCTACACGTTTTGTCATTCTGACTTCATCAGGAAAGCACCTGCATAGGGCTGGATTAACCTATGCCATCGTGCTGTCCATTTGTCCCTGGAATTATACTCTGCTTTCCAGTGTTCCTTCGCTGCTTCTTCTTCCATCACAGCTGGCACCAATACCCAGTACTTCTCTTTAAGCAGGATAAGCCAAAATGTGTATGCAGTATATCTTCATTAAAATATATAGTATATACTCAATAAAGCAATAAAGAATATAATGCAATCAATAGATTAAAATGTGTAAATAGTCAAAAATTTTAATTCCAATAGTGTTCTTTGTGCACAGTCCTAAATAAAGTGCAATATGCTTGGTCTCTTAAAAAGTGCTTCAACACACTGTCAGAGTGAAGATCAACAAAGTGCTCCTTCTGAAATAAATTCATCAAATGGAGTGGACTAATAATGCTAATGGTCACATACACTCAGTAATATCAATCAACAGTGTTTCTCCTACTCAGTTTTAGCAATAACGCAGATAAAACATAACTCTAATAGTGTAAAATTGTATACGTTTCATTATTAAAAGCATATAGATTAAACTCGTAATATAAAGTGCTTTAAGAGTGCTAAGTAAATGCTCCTGCAACCCCATTCATTGCCTGGCCTCCCTGGCTGCTGGACTTCTGGGTTATGTGATAACGTCAAAGTGTCTCAGCTCATTCAATGCTTTTTTTCACAAATATCTTCATCAGGAACACAATTTTATATATTTATTCGTGAGTGCAGTGTGCTTGTAGGCAGGTTGCCTATTGTGTGTATTTAATTAGTACCCAGCTGCCCAGCTTGGGAGGGAAAAGGGTTTAAACTTGTGTTCCGTTTTCTTGTGTGTTTGCGGGTTTTCCACCTGGGTCCAACCTTCCTCCTGTCTTATATAAAGGAAAGAGGCCAAGGGGTGAGTGACCCTGTTAATCGCCTGGCGTAGCCCAAAGAAAAATTCCCTGGGGTAGTCATCTCATGTGACCCACACTTGGCGCGCAATGAGGTAATGGGGAACATGGAGGAAGGTCTGCCACCCACCGCCTACCCCTTGCTTACACACTTTTTATTATATATTAATTAGCTGAGGATTGTCTCACTAGCACAGCAGCTCTAGGTAGGTTTGGGTTTTAGCTGGGTCCTCGGACTATCATTTTACATGTACATATCTTCACCTGTCTGAATCTATGAATTTCATGGCTGTTTTGATATGTGGTTTTAAATGAAGGCAACACTTCTGCTTATGGATTTTGTTCATCATATGCTTAGACTGTATTGCCCAAGTTTGGCACAGAATTATTTTATATCCGTAAAGTAAAAAAGGATTATTTCGACATTTCTAACAAACGTCTCATTTACAGTCTGGTGTTTCTAACTGCATAAAAAAAAATCATGCCACATTCATGGCCTTCATTTTTTTGACTAATGGGAAGAGACAGGGCTGATGAATTATTTATCTTCAATTTCAAAAAAATAAAAGGGGCAAAAGGAGAAAAAGGAGAAAGGTGTCAGAACAGAGTTAATATAAGGTTACAGTAATTTTCTCTTTGGCTGTGCAAAAAATATATTTCTTCTTGACTTCCTGAATCAGATGTTTTAACTGTTTTGTACTACATTCATGGTTTTAAGTTGATCGCATCTTTTAATTGCTTGCAAATAGGATAATATTTTTTAAAATCAATAAAACAATAAGGAGAAGAATCCAATGTGCCAAGAAATTTATCAGTGGGTTGCAGAGGAACTTACATTGCGGCCAAGTGGCCCCCTCCACTGCTAATTATGTGGACTGCTCTGTAAAAAGACTTGACTTCCAATAAGAGTGCATAACATAAAGACTCCAGAGTCATTGTAAGATGACTGGCCATGTCTTGAAGACACATACATGGATAAACTTATCTCCTCTAAGAATAGGCTAATTAAATATATTTTCACAATTTCATATTTTCACAATTTCATATTTTCACAATTTTGACTACCATAGCAGTGAGGCCGCAGCTTCATTTGGGATGCTTTCAGTTGACAGCCTTTTTCTATTCAGGTTGTGGCTGCTTTGTAAAGAAAAAAACTGTAGACCTACTGCAGCAGTTGGTGTGAATTGTAAAGGGAGTTGTGCAGATGCACCGTAAATGCTTTTTTATATATTTTTTTTCAACTTGATTTTATAAAGCATATTGCCATGTCTATGCCTTGGAACTGCATATCTTTAGTTTTATTGGCAAAAGATGTATATACAGTGGATATAAAAAGCCTGCACACCACTGTTAAAATGTCAGGTTTCTGTGATCTAAAAAAATGAGACAAAGATAAATCATTTCAGAACTTTTTCCACCTTTAATTTGATAAAGTGAACAACTCAGTTGAATAATAAACTGAAATCTTTTAGGTGGAGGGAAGTAAAAATAAAAAAAATAAAATAATATGGTTGCATAAGTGTGCACTCCCCTAAACTAATACTTTGTTGAAGCACCTTTTGATTTTATTACAACACTCAATCTTTTTGGGTATGATTTAGCATGGCACATCTTGACTTGCCAATATTTGCCCACTCTTCTTTGCAAAAACACTCCAAATCTGTCGGATTGCGAGGGCATCTCCTGTGCACAGCCCTCTTCAGACCACCCCACAGATTTTCAATCGGATTCACAATTGGGCTCTGGCTGGGCCATTCAAAAACTTTAATCTTCTTCTGGTGTAGCCATTCCTTTGTTGATTTGGATGTATGCTTTAGGTTGTTGTCGTGCTGAAAGATGAAGCTCCTTGTAATGTTCAGCTTTCTAGCAGAAGCTTGAAGGTTTTGTACCAATATTGACTGCTATTTGGAACTGTTCATAACTCCCTCTACCTTGACTAAGACCCCTGTTCCAACTGAAGAAAAACAGCCCCAAAGCATGATGCTGCCACCACCATGCTTCAGTGTGGGTATGGTGGTCTTTTGTTGATGTGCAGTGTTGTTTTTTGCCCAAACATATCTTTTGAAATTATGGCCAAAAAGTTCAACCTTGGTTTCATCAGACCATAACACATTTTCCCACATGCTTTTGGGAGACTTCAGATGTGTTTTTACAAAATTTAGCCAGGCTTGGTTGTTTTTCTTTGTAAGAAAAGGCTTCCATCTTGCCACTCTACCTCATAGCCCAGACATATGAAGAATATGTGAGATTGTTGTCACATATGCCACACAGCCAGTACTTACCAGATATTCCTGCAGCTCCTTTAATGTTGCTGTAGGCCTCTTGGCAGGCTCCCTGACCAGTTTTCTTCTTGTCTTTTAATCAATTTTGGAGGGACGTCCAGTTCTTGGTAATGTCACTGCTGTGCCATATTTTTTCCACTTGATGAGGACTGTCTTCACTGTGTTCCATGGTATATCTAATGCCTTGGAAATTATTTTGTACCCTTCTCCTGACTAATACCTTTTAACAATGAGATCCCTCTGATGCTTTTTTTGGTTTTATGGGCCCTTCTTAACTCTTATGCCCCGTACACACGGTCGGATTTTCCGACGGAAAATGTGTGAAAGGACCTTGTTGTCGGAAATTCCGACCGTGTGTGGGCTCCATCACACATTTTCCATCGGATTTTCCGACACACAAAGTTTGAGAGCACGATATAAAATTTTCCGACAACAAAATCCGTCGGAAATTCCGATCGTGTGTACACAAATCCGACGGACAAAGTGCCACGCATGCTCAGAATAAATAAAGAGATGAAAGCTATTGGCCACTGCCCCGTTTATAGTCCAGACGTACGTGTTTTACGTCACCACGTTCAGAACGATCGGATTTTCCGACAACTTTGTGTGACCGTGTGTATGCAAGACAAGTTTGAGCCAACATCCGTCGATGTCAAAAATCCTAGGATTTTGTTGTCGGAATGTCTGAACAAAGTCCGACCGCGTGTACGGGGCATTACTTTCCAGGTCCTAGGGCACCTGCAAGTGCAGGTAGTTTCTATAGTGGTCGCATCTAATATATATATATATATATATATATATATATATATATATATATATATATATATATATTAGAGCTGCGGAAATTAACGATTAATTCCTTTGATCGGTACTCACCTCTCCGCCGGCTTCTGGGTCTTCAAGGAGTTCCGTTGGAGATCCGGTGACGTCACGGACATCGTCGTCCCCAGACTCCTCCCCCCTTCCCCAAGTGCCTCCGTCTGCTAACAAAGGCCTGACAAACCAGAGGTGGTTTGTCAGGACCTGAGGCAGGTGTCCTACCTGGAGAAACAGTCAAAGTCACGAGCCGTGGCTCTACATTCTGCAGGGAGAGCGATCTAGAGCTCCGGGTGGAGTGTGGACAAGGAGATGAAGGTCCAAGTCCAGGAGATGGAGGAGAGGTGAGCAAGGTCTAACGTTGTATGATGCTGAAAATGATTCAGGGATCTTATCCATCTACAGTTATCTTAATGCAGCAAAGTGTGACCCTTCAATAATCCCATGGACATCTTAACCCCCCCGGCGGTATTTCTGAGTTGTGGCTCGGGGTGAGATTTCAGTACCATTAGCGGTAACCCCGAGCCGAAACCCCTGCAGAATTGGTACTGGACAACCAACAAATTACTAGCCACTTTGGCACCGTCATGTCGGAGTACACATTTTCTCTCATAATGAAATATCTGCATTTTCAAAATAATGAAGAATTTGATGAGACTTCTCATCCAGCTCCAAAACTGAAAAAGATTTGGGAAGTATATCAAATTATTCAGAAAAATTTCCAGCAGACCTATGTACCAGACAGAGACGTCAGTATGGACGAAAGTCTAATGGCCTACAAAGGAAGACTTAGCTGGATACAGTACATCGCATCTAAGAGAGCTTGATTTGGCATAAAATAATTCATGCTCTGTGAATCCAGCACTGGTTACATATGGAATTCGGTCCTTTACACCGGGAAAGGGACCAAATTCAAGGAAAGATTCAGTAATTATGGAATGGCAACCGCTTCCGTTCTTACTTTGATTGAGCCATTGCTGAATCAGGGCTACTGTGTAACCACAGATAATTTTTTTTTTTTTAACAAGAAACCACAGATAATTTTTACACTTCTCCAGAACTCTATGAGTTCCTTCTACAGCACAAGACGGATGCATATGGGACTGTTAGAGCTAACCGGCGTGACATGCCGCCATCCTTTGGAAATAAAAAGCTCGGGAGAAATAGTTGCCTGGCATAAAGGCAAAATGATGGCACTGAGATTGTGCGACAAAAAAGATGTGTGCCTAATGAGTACTGTCATGGTACACACAAAAGGTGGAAAAGACGTAATGAAACGTGATGGATTTTTTATCCTGCTATGAGAAAGCAACAAAAAAAATATTAAAAAACTCTCTTCAGGCATCTCCTTGAACAGTGCCTGTGGAATGCTTTCATTCTTCTAAAAAAAAAAGAGTGACAGGCCTGTGGTTCATGCAGACTTTGTTTGAAAAGTTGCCAAACTTATATTTCTCAAGCACCAAACACCAACCACTGTAAATAGATCTGGATGTCGTGCTGCTGGCGTTGTGAACCCGGAACGCCTGACAGGTCATCACTTTATGGACCACATTCCACCAACGGAAAAGAAGGCAGCACCCACAAGGATGTGTGTGGTTTGCTGCTCTAAGCGTGACGACACAGGAAGGAAAATCAGAAAAGAAACCAGATTCTACTGTCCTGACTGTGACGTTGGACTTTGTGCTGTACCATGTTTTAAAATTTTCCATACCCGAGACGTTTACTGAAGCAATATGACTACTAATATTGCACTCTTGTTTGGCTAAAAAAATCTCAGTGTTTTTGATTATATTATTTACTAAAATTTATTGAATAAAAATTATTATTACTATTATATTATTATTTGTTATTATTTATAGTTATTTATTATATTATAATATATGATTTTGTGTTTCAAACTTTATCATACCCAGGATGTCTACTAGACTCTTGTTTGGACAGATTTCAGTGAGTTATTCCTAAGAATCACAGGCCTACAATATAAAACGCCAAATTTCCATGCAAAATAATGGTACCGCTTTCAGCACCTAAAATCTGAAATAATCATACCGCCAGGGAGGTTAAAGTGTATCTAAAGACCAAATAGTTGGATCCTCTTGGTGGGGAAATCAACAAATTAAAAGGAGGAGATGGCTAAATACTTTTAAAAAGGAAACAGAATCTTTTTTAGGTTTATCAGTGATGGATGGAAAAAATACCATGGCATCACTAACATGAAAACTGGGTACAACACTTGTGGGGCGGTGCAGCGGCACTAAACACTTAGATTCCAGTTACAGTAGCAGAACTGTATTGAAGTTGATTGAAGTTCAATAAAACACAACTACCCAATGAAACTAACTAGTGTCAGGTGATTGTATATAGTGTATACCACATTTACCACTGACTAACGCAGAGTTGCAATGCAAGGATATCAGCTAAAAGTAGTTGGATCTGTATGTGCGTTATAATTAATGGAAATTAGTCGATTAATCGATTAAAAAAAACAATTAATCGAACACGAGAATTTTAATCAGTAACAGCCCTAATATATATATATATATATATATATATATATATATACAGTATCTATATGTATATCTACTTCAGCATATATATATATGCCTTATTTTGCAGGACAGCAGAAATAGGTCCTGGAAAACAAGTATATACCACTGCTGTTTAGGTTCAGGTCCCTTTAGGGGGGTGACATAAGTAAGTTTGGGAATAGTTAGGCATTCTCGCCTATTCAGGGTGAGAGGTTCCAGGGTGATCCAGAAAGGGGGAAAATTGACTTGTAGTTGTCCCAGGATTGTTAAGTCCTTATATAAGACGTGGAATTTGGAGGCTTGGAGAGATGTTGGCTTGGAAAGAGCCTTCAACCCTGATTATAGGTACTTTGGTCCTGAAAGGGTTAACCACCTGCAGGAGAAGGTTAAAATGGGCAGGGTGCAGTCAACAGGTGTCTGTGATCTGTTGAATAGATCAGGACACAGTTGTGAGTTGCTGTGGACTGAGCTGTTGCGACATTTCCTGGACACCTGAAACAAATAGCTTTACCGTCATTTTAGTGGCGCTATTCAGCCGCTATCGGGGTGCTTTTAACCCCCCGCTAGCGGCCGCAAAAGGGTTGAAACTTTTCGGCTTTTCGATGGAGCTGCCCATTGATCTTTTTGATTGATTTAGGAGTGGTGTATACACCGCTCCTACAGTGCTGCAAAGATGCTGCTTGCAGGATTTTTTTTACCATCCTGCAAGCGCACCACCCCAGTGTGAACCCACTCAGGCTTTCACACTGGAGTGAAAGGAGAGGCTCTTTACAGGCGCTATGCAGGCACTATTTTTAGCGCTGTAGCCCCTGTAAAGCGCCTCAGTGTGAAAGCAGCCTAAACAACCCTGTGGTGGGTCAAGCTGATGCTGGCGGTGAGCCAAACTCTTAATTTGTGTAAGAGAAGTGTGGACTATTTTGTTTATTTTACGCTCAAGTCAAACAGTTGAATTTTACTTTTTGGAAAATAAAGACTTTGCTCTTACCAATGTGCCTGGTGAACTCTCAAAAATATTACAACATATATACTGTATATACTGTATATATATATATATATATATATATATATATATATATATATATATATAAAACCCAAATTGCTATCATAAACCCACTTCATGCTACAAAATATTACGCACAATAGACTAATTAGTCAGAAGTGAAATCATTTCTTTTGAATAAGCAGCTGAAATTTTCTAGAATAGAGAAATCACTGCAGTTTCCTGTATACTTTGCATTTATAGTAATAGTTATTCTTTTTTTACAGGCTTAGTATACAGTGGTATGCTCTGTACTGCAGTAAACTGCAGAGCTGTGTTTACGTTGTTTGTTCCATTTCCCTCATCTTTCTTGCTACTAGCACTTTGTGTGTTCTGGGATGTCGGGGAAGGATTATGAAGATAAAATGTTATCTTTAGAATTAGATGGCAGATACATAATGCATGGCCTGAATTAATTAAAATCTGCATTCGTGCACAGTATCTTATCTGCTAATGCAATATTTGTCTGAGCAGTTGACATTGCAATACATTAGAGAAAGATAGAAACTAGAACATATTGTTATAACAAATATACACAAAGTCCACATTCCTTAAGTTTATTAATTAATGCCCAACTCCAACATTCAAGATTTTTTTTTAATATAACAGTGGCTTTAAGTATACCTATAGTATATTGTGACATGCTGCAGGCATCTGTCCTAAACTATCCTTGAATGGTGACCAAATGGTTGAATTAGGAAATTGGCTTCTAAATCACAAGTAAATAGGTCAGTGGGAAATTTTCATTACATTTTCTTTTCATTTCTGGAAATAATGAGGAGATTGTTAAATAGAAATGGGTTTCCAATTAGAGCTGCTTTTGGCTAAAAAGGACTAATCTCCAGATATTTGTTTTGCTTCACAGCTGCTTTTATAAATACCTGATTAGTGGGGGTTACAAGGAAGGAGACCCCAAATGGTCCACATTGAAATGCAAGTTCAGGAGTGTCTTGTGGAATACTCTTTATTTCATTATTTGTCGTTTAAAGGGAACGTTTCCAGAGTGTCATCAGCCTTAGCTGACTGTCCCCTAACCATAGGGAGATTGCAGTGAGCAGCAGAAAGATTTTAACTGTAGGAGGTCAACTTTGTGGAAGGCCACAACTTTTGGATTTAGGTAAGCAAGCATCTGGGGTGGGGGAAAAGTGGGTTATTTTAGGTCAGGGCATTAGGCAGGAAGTATAAGCCTACTTTAATACTGGGCACTTTCACCCCCTGCTTGCCCAGGCCATTTTTCAGCTTTCAGCGCTGTCACACTTTGAATGACAACTACGCGGTCATGCAACACTGTACCCATATGACATTTTTATTATTTTTTTGGGACAGACAAAGCTTTCTTTAGGTGGTATTTTTTTTCCTTGCATGTGATTGGGTATTCATTGCAAAGTGAAGCTTTGCCTCATTTACTAAGCTCTGGAGCAACTGCACGTGCAAAATGCACAGTCTATTTGCTTTTATCAAAGCAACTCCGGTGTATACAAGGTAGTAAATAAAGACATCTGACACCATATTTTGTTTTTACTTTATTCACTAGATTTCAGTGTGATTACCCCGGTCCCCCTTATATAGAACTTATTTGGTCACAGTATCCTCAGCGGAAGATACAGACCTGGTTATTTCAAGTCCTTTATGCTTTGTAGCTGTCCCGCATGCAAAAAAAAAAAGATTGATTTAACTTAGGATTGTATAAAGTGTTTCTCTTTCTTCCCTGGGGTTTCTTATGTGTTCTCATCTAGGCTGGCAAGTTTGCACAGTGTGACAGCATTTTATATCAATAAAACAATCTCTTTACATATATATAGCGACATCTT
This sequence comes from Lithobates clamitans, assembly GCA_037952925.1. NCBI lineage: Eukaryota > Metazoa > Chordata > Amphibia > Anura > Ranidae > Lithobates > Lithobates clamitans. Next base: position 1,173,165 of record JBBGZY010000936.1, on the reverse strand, counting down.
GCTCTTGTCAGTTTGCCCTTGAAAATGCCATTACTTAGAGATTCATTGAATTGCATCTCAGGCAGACCCAGTAGGGTTGAGTTACTAAAGATAAATAGACTGTTCATTTTGCATGGGAATTGCCCCAGAGCTTAGTGAATGAGGTGCAGCTCTGCTGACTTCCATCATCCAATCATGTGGACCTGGGTTTAGTAACACTTTAAGTTAGGCTTTAATAAAAAACCTAACTTGGTAACAACATATCCCCCTGATGGTGACACGTGATCCCTGTGTCGAAGACGCGTAGGGGAGGGGCCAGGACGGAGAGACTGACACAGACTTTACACCAGCGCTGTCCCAGCACAGCATACCGCACCAAACATCCAGTGATTTTGCATAGAAAGCCGTTATAGTATGGTGCACTGACGCACCAGTGCCATGTGAGTACCACGGTGTGGGGAGCATTTTCTTTTAATAAAAGTATTTTGACTATATTACACTATATAGTTTCCTTTACATTTATATGTATGGAGCCACATTGTTTCCAGCTGGAGGAGTGCAGCAGACACTGAGACTGAGCCCAGGGGTGGCTCCAAAGCGTATTTGGACTCAGGGTAGAAGCTGAGTCACACGCTCTGAGGTGAGCACATTAGCTTAAGGGGGTCACGAAGGAGCACAGGAGCATGTTTTGCAGCACTCAGGATATCTTCGGCATGATGTTGGATTGTTGTCACAGCTAAACACCACCTGCACGCATTGTTTTATTATCACTGTTGGACATTATTTGCATGCACTATTTAGAGTGCCAAAGAGAACTTTTTTTTCATTATTTATTATTTATTCTTTTTTTCATTTAAAATAGCAGGAAACTTTATATTGAGCACTAAGCACTTTTTATGTTGATTAAGACACTATGTATGGTGTAACAAGCACTATTAAGCACTAATTTATGGTGTAACAAGCACTTGTTTTTTCACACCTTGTTTATTTATTCAACATTCATATTATTTGTATTTAATATTATCACACTAGTAAGCACAGAGTTGGTTACTATTAATTTTGTTTTTGGGGTCACCCAAGCGCAGCGCATAACTTGTAAATTTATCCTATGCACGTTATATGAAGCGTGATTAGCGCATGCAGCTGGAGGTAGCACAAGTAAGGCATAAGATCATTGTGGCTCACATAATTTTTCCAATTTGATTGGTAACAACAGTATTGGAGTACAGGGACCTTATGGTAAAAAATGTGTGCCAAAAAAATGGCGGTTTGTGGGGATGAGAACATATAAACAAACAGATGCCCCCTTTAAAGTGAACATATCACTGGAACTATGCAAAATTATAAAATAAAGAATAAGGCGCTATACATGTTCATATAAACAAAATATGGACCCGGAAATGACGGATCCTCCGCTCCGACATATGTTTTGCAGTGGATGGCTCTTCCTGAAGTGCCCGGCCAGGCACTATCACACGTGAGTGTAACTGCTATCATTGCTGCTGTTTTTACTTTATTAAAAATTACTACATTATGAGACTTTCATCTGTGTCTCCTGTGGAGTAATTTTTTACATTCTAGCTCCTTCCTGAGTGGCCACTGGAGTGGATGCCATTAGTGGAACCAATCTGGTGTTCCCAAAGTGTTTCTTGACCATCCTGTAAAAAGGGGTCAAACAGCTCTGGTGAGTGGCCATCTTCATACTGAGCACTCGTGGTGGAAGATCTAGAAAGTTTTATCTCAGAGTATTCCGTTTTGGTGTTAGGATTTATTCACTTATGGACTTTATGCTTGCTTATTTTCTCTTTAATGTGCACATTTGAGTTTGATGCAGTGTTTTTCTTTGTGACTTTTTTTTTATATGAACATGTATATCGCCTTATTCTTTATTTTATAATTTCACACAGGGACCTTATGGTGTCGACAAGTGCCTGTGTTAGTCCTAAAATTGATCTCTGTGTGTGGACTCCCTTCCCCCTCAGGCTGAGACTGTATATGGGACTCCCCAACAAATCTCGGCCCTCACAACTTCATACTGTCAAAAGGCATAGCATCTTTTTCACAGTCAACTTTTTCCCCTAGGAAACAGTATATGCTGAAAACAGGGGATTGTAAAGAAGTAATTATAAATGGTCACATATTGTATGAGCTGAGCAAGATGACTGTTATTCTGTTGAAATGACATTGTCTTGTTATTCAGTTAAAAATACTAAATACAATAAAGTGTCATCATTAGAAGGATTGCTTTAACCCCACCTGGCGGTATTCCCGAGTGTGGCTCGGGGTGGATTTTCAGTACCAAAAGCGGTAACCCCGAGCCACACTTGGGATCGCATCGCAGGATCCAGGTACATGTTACTTACCTTGTCCCCAGGATCCTGCGATGTCTCCCCGCTGTGTGAGCGAGCTGTCCTCCGCTCAATCTATCACAGAGCCAAGCTCCGTTTCCTGCGAGCATTGCGACGCACAGGGACGGAGAACGGTGCCAAATTCAAAAAGTAAAACACACAATACATATACAGTACACTGTAATCTTAGAGATTACATTACTGTATCACATTATTATACATCCCTTTTGTCCCCAGTGGTTTGTCCAGTGCCCTGCATGCAGTTTTATATCATAAATACTGTTCTATCTGCCTGGAAACTGGAGATTGTCCATAGCAACCAAAACCGTCCATTTACATCAAAAGTGGTTTTAGACCAGCTAGAAAACAGCGATAATAAATTAGAATCACTTGCAGAATTGAGCGATAGTGATTTGTGGAGAGATCCGTCATCAAACACTGAAAAGTAATGACAGCGACAATTCTGCAACTGAGCAAATTTCAGTGTTTTTGATTTGATTGCATTATTGAATATTTTTTATTATCATTATATTATTTGTTATAAATATTTATAGTTATTTATTATATTATAATTTATGATTTTGTTTTTCAAACTTTATCATACCCGGGATCTCTACTAGACTCTTGTTTGGACAGATTTAAGTGAGTTTTTCCTATGAATTACAGACCTACAATATAAAACACCAAATTTCCATGCAAAATAATTGTACCGCTTTCAGCATCAAAAATCTGAAATAATCATACCGCCAGGGAGGTTAACAAATGGCGAGACCTGTTAGATACTGTAAAACTAAGCATATCACTGAAAGTTCTTTATGGGGAGCACCTATTCAGAACTAAGTGAAAATAGGGGAATATGGGTTCTCTTAAATGTTCAAAACAAATAAATACAATTATTTTATCAAATCAGTTCTAAAATCTAAAATTTACTTTAGGATCATTGGTACTCAAGTTCCCCAGACACCTTTATTTTTTCTAAAATGAAGTCCCACAAAGTCCCACTATTTGCCACAACAATGGATCATATCTGTTAGGGCTAGTTTACACTTGCTTCAAAACATGGCTTCTGACACGCTTTGTTAAAGCTCTCTGAACGCCAGTCAAAGCTCCTGTCACTAAATAAAATGGTTAGCTTACAGTCCTGTTTACACCTTGCTTTTGCTTGGTGCTTCAATGAGGCTTCAGTGGGGCTTTGTGGAGCTTTAGTAGGGCTTCGTGGGGCTTCGATGAGGCTCGAGTGGGGCTTCGAGCAAGCTTTGCCATAGGCTTCTATGGAGGCTTTGAAGACACTTTGAAGCACAACAGAAGCTACATGGGGTATAATTTTTGAGGTGAAATCAAAGCAAAGCAAAAGCAGGTGTAAACAGGACTGTAAGCTAACCATTTTATTTAGTGACAGGAGCTTTGACTGGCGTTCAGAAAGCTTTAACAAAGCCTGTCCGAAGCCAAGTTTTGAAGCAAGTGTAAACTAGCCCTAAATGAGCCTTTAGAGGAAGAGGATTTGAATGGCTGCCTTTCTCTGAACTCCGGATTATAGAGTAGTGAGAAGTGTGTGAATCTAATGATCTTGCAGAGGCCCCCGAGCATACACTGACTACCATGTGAATGTGTGAAAGTAGGCTTAGGCAGCTCAAGGATGAGTAGAAAAAGAACTGAAATTCTAACAATAATCAAAATGTTCTTTTGATCTAACATTTGGATGCCCAATCATTTTATCGGAAATTTTCCAGCATATTTCAAATTTTTTCCAACCATTTTCAACATTACATTTTTTTTTTCCCAATTGTTTTTTACCACTATTCCTACTGCTATGAGTATTTCACTTAAATGTTTTTTTTTTAACAACTGACCTACAAATGGTTAGGAAATTTTTGAAAAAAAAAAAACATTAAAAAGTTTGTTCTTTCATTATTATTCTTGAACCAGTAATCGGCTGTCCACTGAAATTCGAATGAATGGTCTCAACTCAATTTTTGGTTTAATTTTTGGATCATGCTGCTAATAGGACTTTAACTCAAGATCCACTGCACTGTTTGTTCATCACAGGTATTTCTGGACCATATCATGGTTACAACTTTGTAGCAGTGGTTTGTAGCAGTTGCAAATATCTCTGCGTATTTTTGAGTTGAATTTTGTTAAAGGAATTGTAAAGGCAGAAGTTTTTTTTATCTTATTGCATTCTATGCTTTAAGATAAAAAACCTTCTGTGTGTAGCAGCCCCCCAGCACCCCCTAATTACCTACTTGAGCTCCTTCTCTCTCCAACGATGTCCACAATCCCCTCAGCCATTCAGTACACTCCTCCTGATTGGCTGAGACAGAGCAGCGGCACCATTGGCTCCCATGGCTGTCAATCAAAGTCAGTCAGCCAATCAGGGGAGAGAGGGGGTGGGGCCAGGTCGGGGGGTTGTGTCTGAATAGATACAGAGAGCTTTAACTCGGCTTGGGTGCCCCTGTAACAAGCTGCGGGCTGAGGGGCACTCAAAGGAGGGAGGGGCTAGGAGCAGCAAAGAGGGACCCAAGAAGAGGAGGATCCGGGCTGCTCTGTGCAAAACCAACTGCACAAAGGAGGTACGTATAGCATGTTTGTTATTTTAAAAAAAACAAGCCTTTATAATCACTTTAACTACAGATTTGCTGCTGTAGCTGGCTACAATGCTTATTTAGGCAGACATATTTTTCCTGTGTACCACGGTCTGAAGCTGGTACTTATTTAACTAGATCCAAACACTGCAAAAAGTCGCTCAGCCAACACTGGCTAAGCTTCAAATAGCTTTGAATTTCTGTGACACAGACCTTTAATTGCCTGCAGTATATCTGTTCCTAGCAACAAAAATGCTAAACAAAGCATTTCTGTAGCTGCTTTCATTTTCTGCTACCAAGTGGGTAGTGTGACATGGTCCTTAGGCAGACATGCAGCAAGTGTACATCATGAGGGCTGCTAATTCCAAGCACTGGCTTTGGTAACAGAACTTCACAGGGTGAATTTTATGACATGATGAGAGGCAGTGCTTGGGAATTTGGAATTTCATTGTCTGCATAAATATTTTATAACTTTGCTCTCTGTGTATGTCGTCAACGCTGCAAACCCAGTTTGTAGAAAAGTAAAAGAATTATTTGTTGTATCTGATGCACATAAAGCAGATTATGTTGATGGCTTTCGGGTTCGTAACATAGAATTGTTTCTGGGTTTCTGATATTACTGAACACATCTCTTCTTGTGCCATAACTTAGAAAAATATTAACATTCAGTGCACAATCCTTCTATTAACCACTTCAGCCCCAGAAGCATTTAACCCCTTCCTGACCAGAGCACTTTTTGCGATACGGCACTGCGTCGCTTTAACTGACAACTGTGCGGTCGTGTGACGTTGCACCCAAACAAAATTGACGTCTTTTTTTTACCATAAATAGAGCTTTCTTTTGGTGGTATTTGATCACCTCGCGTTTTTTTTTTTTTGCGCTATAAACAATAAAAAAAGCGACTAGTTGTCTGGCTCTCTCTGACTTCAGTAGCGACTTTGATCCAGGGAAAATCCGATTGCCTCTTAGGGGATCAGGAAGGAATTTTTTCCCCTGCTGTAGCAAATTGGAGCATGCTCTGCTGGGGTTTTTTGCCTTCCTCTGGATCAACTGTGGGTATAGTATTGGGTACATTGGATTGTACATTTTTTTTTTTTTTTATGGTTGAACTGGATGGACTTGTGTCTTTTTTCAACCTGACTAACTATGTAACTATGTGACTTAAAGTTATACTAAACACACACTGTGTAATTTACATTATCATTTCTCTTTCTGTACATGGATTATGGCACTGTAATTATTTTAATTAACCAGCTCTCTCTCAGCCTGTCTGCAGGGAAACAGTGGCAAGAATGCTGGTCACATGTTCAAACAAAAAAGACAGCCATTGGGATACAAAAGTAAAAATAAAAAAAAAAATCAATATTAATAAACTGTTTTATATTGTCATACAAATATATATTTAATGGATGGTGTGGGTGGATTTCTGCCAGTTATAGTTGATGCCATGCCCCTCCAGCCTGTGTTTTAGAATACAAGGGAGGTGAAGCCTCTATTAATTTACATGTTATATTCTGCCCCCATTGTGTTTAGCTGGTTAGTGGGCATAGAGGAGGGAGTGAGCTGTAATTTACCACTGTGTATACACCTACATGTGTAGCTCTATAGTCACATGGGCTGCTCAGATGTGGGAGGAATTGCCCAGCGTAGAAGATACACTGAAAACATAGCATGTGCAATAGCTGCCAACACTGCTTTGAAAAATCCCCAACTACAGTGGGGACATGGACAGAAGGGGGAGATAGAGAATAACAGGATCAACCAGGTTTTTTGAAGAATACAGAAAATGAATCCCTTAGTGACTGAGTGAGTATGAACAGCATGTAATACATCATTTATTGATAGTTTTTTTTTGTGATGTGGGTTTAGTGACACTTTAAGCTGAGCATACAATATGAAAATGAGGAACCATCTAAAATTTAGGACGTGGATGGCTATGTTGGCTCCCACCTCCACTCAGATTCTGGTGCAGCTGTGCATGGTAGCCAGTCAGCTTCTAACTTCAGCTTCTTCAATTAAGCTTTAAGAATAAAACCTGGAAACTGAATGGTTTCTATGCAGAGCTGCACCATGCAGTTTTAGTAAATAACCCCCAATCAGGGCCTTATTACACAGATGTTTTGTTTCTTGACAGTCTCTTTAAATCCTAAATTCAAACCACAGAAAATGAAGTCATTTTACAGCCTTTACTGATGAGATTAGACCGTTATCAGGTGAACTACTTGAAAATGTGAGCACCTAGGTTGCTAAGCGCAGTAGATTCATCATTACTATGGCCCATAGTAATGATGAATCTATGGAAAAAGTTAAATAGTCTATGGGTATTATTTATTTAACTTTTTCCATTGCTTTCACTTTTTCCTCTTTAGCTTAAATATGTTTTACAAAAAAAATAGATCTTCTTCATATCAGTAACATAGCCTAGAGAGGAGAGCTAGTTTTCTAATTGAACACCAAGGGAAATCCATTGCAGAGAGAATGGAAATATTGAGGTCTATGGCTGTTTTCTGAGTTGCCATGGTCCCTTTAGTACAAATGTCGGCTTTTCTCTACAGATGTACTCGGTCCCTCTTATTCCGCTGCATAATGTGGAGATAAAGACTGAGATACATCTTCACTAATCACAGAGATATCACGCTATGATATCCTGGTGCTTAGGTGATTAAAACAAATTACTGTATAATTTAACTCCTATAAATATTATAATTCATTTTAGTAGTCCAACTTGTCAAAAAATTGATATCGTTCTCTTAAAAATGAGCTTGGATCTGGCTGCTTGCAGGTAATTATTTAAGTCACTTGTGCCCTAAGCTGTCAGTACTGTCTGCTGTGTCCTCTTTTTCTCAGCTTCAGTTAGTCTTGTTTTGAGCCCAGAGAAGAAAAGATCTGATAATGATCATCCCTTTCATATGCAGCATAAAACATCCACACAGTAACTTGGATCTCAGGACAGAAGTGGAGAAAAGTAAAGGCAGAATTATTGCCTGCTGTTATTTTTGTCTGCATCACATCTTTATTTTAAGTAATTACTGCAGGAAACACCTCCACCATTTATTTGTAACTTTTTTATTCATCAGCCCAAAGTATCGAACCACCAAACAAATACACCAGTTTTTGGGAGATACTTGACATTTGTATGACCTAACTATTTCTTACATCTCTTGAAGATTCTATATGTTAGATCTCTATACTGTACCTAAGTTCCTGGGTCTGCACTCCTGATGTGGTCCATGTAAAGTGTTGTCCTCATTGCTTTATTTATTTTACGATATGCAGAGATGGAGGAACACCAAAAACTCCCAGGTGGACCGAAATTAAAGGGTAAATTCACCTTTTCACAAAAAATAAAAAGCCAAACTAACTCACTATACCCTCCCCATACCACTGGACCCGGCTGCACTTATCTCCTTGATTATCTTCTGCTGCCCACGCAGTCAGTGTAGCAGTCTAGGCATTCAAAGAATGCAGTACACAGCCCCGAGGTTATATTGCATCTTGGTGGTGAGCGGGCATTAGTAAGCACTGGCACATGATGCTCTGACCAATGAGAATTGTGCTGAACTGTCCTGGAAGAAAGAAGGGTGCAGAGGAGTGCACTTTTCCAATGCCGGACCACTAAATGAGCTAGCGTGGGCAGTATCGTATATTATAATAATATAGTCATCCAAAGAAGTAAGTGCAGTGGATGCCAGGGGTGTGGGGAGGGTGTTGTACATTAGTTCACCTTTTCATGTTTTGTGAAAAGGTGAACTAAACCCTTAAGACACTGGGAACTGATCTATCCAAGACATATAGGGGTTGAATTACTAAAGGCAAATAGATTGTGCACTTTTCAAAATGCAGTTGCTCCAGAGCTTAGTAAATGAAATAGAGCACTTCTGACATTTATCATCCAGTCATGTACAAGCAAAAATGCTGTTTTTTCATTTTCCTTTGCACGTGATTGGGTATTCTTTGCAAAGGGAAGCCTTGCCTCATTTACTGAGCTCTGGAGCGTGCAACTGCACTTTGCAAAGCGCATAGTCTATTTGACTTTAGTAAATCAACCCCATAAAATGCAGCAGCTGACCTAGCCCAACTACAACTAAGATATCACTTTTGGGTTGACTGGCCCTTTCAGTTAATCAAGTATGAGTTGCATTGAATAATGGTTTATCAATAATGAACACCAACAACTAGATTGTGAACTGGATTTGGGGATTTTTATGTCCTTCTGAATTAGATGAAATCAACCAAGACAAAAGATGTCTAGATGTGATCTAGATGCTACTAAATAACCCTTTTCAGAACAGATAGGAGAATAAACAAGCATGGCCATATGGCACAATATAACCTATCAACTAACCTATCAACTATTCCCCTAAAATCAAACAGGGTGTCTGCTCCCTTTTAAATAAATGAATTGTTCTCGGGTGTAGCCATAATCATAGGGGACAGATGATGATTAGCAGTTGAAAATATTTTATTGCTTTGTCTTGTCATAATCTTAAACACAACTTTGCCTTCAGTTTTTTTTAAAGTTAGCACTGCAGAATCTTTAGATCATCCCAGGAGATGAACACATCAGCAGTGAAATAAAGTGGAAAGTTTATTTTATAAGTATAAGGCTAACATAATTGAGAAGTCAGGAATTTTAGCTAACATTAATATCCTGCTGTGTGGATCAATTATCATTTGGCAGACAATTTTATCCTTTTTCTTGGCCATGATTTTCTGTCCACTGGCATGTGAGCAGTTCTCAGTAGGGACAATTCTATCGATCAGTGACTTTGTTAAAACACAGTTCCACATCATATTAGCTTGGAATAATGATTAAGAGAGGTAACCAACTACAACCAAAATTTGTGTTTTCTTATGAATTTCAGAATTTCTTTTGTCTCTTGCTTTACAATACAGTTCTAGCAAAAAAAACCTATCCATATGACTGTTTTATGCCGGATTCCATTAAGATGTCAGCATAATGCCAAGAAATCTATTTATAATGTTGGATGTAACTCTCAAATCTTGTAGAGCAATGAATCTGTTAGACAAAGCAGATGAGTATTATATAAAATCCCATCTTGAACAGAGCTGATAGGACGGAGACTGGTAAGCCGTCAGTTTCAGACTCTGGTTGCATTAGCCTAATAACCTTCTCCGTTGGGATGCCGTTTCCATGACGACAAATGATGGTCATGAACTAGCAACTAATGAGTTATATATTTACAGGAGAAGAGTCCGTTCAATCTACCTGCCCCTCTGCACAGCAAACATGTTCCAAAAGTAATCTTACAGTATTAAACATAATATACTGTTTAACATGGCATTATTTTTAATATGCAGTATAGGCAGATTTTTTTCTAAAAAAAAATATCAGCTGCAACATTTTGATCAGTCATTTTTGAAGCATTCAATAAAGAAGCAGCAAGCAGAAAGCTTTCTAATTCTGCAGGGATTGCATGACATAGTTGATATTATTGTCCCACTGGTTAGTCATGCAGTCTTTTCTTGCCCCAGTGACTTGCATTCTCCTTTCCTTATCAAAGACACACATGGAACAGTTTTGCTGAAGATTGGATAAACCCAGTAGTTTTGTCTCATCTATGGGAGTCATTTTCAGCACTCTGGGGAAGCACACGAAAAACGAAGGGAAAGTATGAAACCGCCAAACGAATTGGCATCAAAGACTTGGCTTCAGTGCTCAAGGGCAGAAATATGAAACAGTAAAACATTTTTAGTGTTAATGAGTAATGTGGTGCTCCTGAATTTATTTAAAAGAGGGTCTTCCTGTAAAATGCTGATGCTATGGGGTTCTCCTGCTAATCTCCTTTTCTGAATAATGTGTCAGTCCCACTGAGACAGGATTATAGAAAATTGATGGAAAAATGTCTGTGTTAATTATAAGTACCAGACAGATTCCAGCACTTTTTGCGTAGTCTAGAAGGTAGCTAATTCCCAACTTTCCATTCCTGTTGTAACAAACGAGCCCCCTTAACTTAAAAGGGACTTTGTACTATGAATACTTTAAAAAGTACTCAAATAAATGTCACAATTCAACTTATTCTGGGAACACAGTGTGCTTGATTTACTAAAGACAAACAGGCTGTTCACTTTTCAAGGGAATTAGCTTAGTGAATGAGGTGAAGCTCTGTCATTCAATTATGCGAGAAAAAATACTGTCTTTTTTTTATTCTTCTTGCACGTGAATGGGTATTCTTTGCAATGTGAATTTCCACCTCATTTACTAAGCTAAAAGAATTCCCTTGCAAAATGAACATCCTATTTGCCTTTAGTGAATAATTTCTATTGCACCTTCCATAGGCATTCAGTATGGCTTTCATCACTGGCATTGGCCACAAGCAGATAGTATGGATCTCATTGTCTCCCAGTGCCATACCCAGAGGTAGACAATGTACTCACCATAGGTACACCGTTCACATTCTACAGGCACACAGATGCCCTTCCACAGGATCACACAGGGTTTATTTACTAAAGGCAAATAGTCCGTGCACTTTGCAAGTGCAATTGCACTCATTTCCTTATCCAATCATGTGCAAGCAGAAATGCTTTTTTTTTCTTGTCCCTGATTGGGTATTCTTTACAAAGTGAAGCTTCACCACATTTACATTTACTATAAAAAAGTGCAACTGCTGTACAGTCTATTTGTCTTTAGTAAATCAACCCCAATGCCTCCTCCACAGGCACACAGCAGTCCTCCTCCACAGGCACACAGTGGCCCATTCCAGAGGTACACACTGCAGCTCTCAATGGCTCAAAATGACCCCTTCCAGAGTCACATATTATTGATCCCACAGAATCTCCTACAGGAACACAGTGTACCCTCCATGGGCTCACAGTACACATTCTACAGGCTAACAACCCTCTTTTTAAATTATTTATGCTATCCTCTTGTTCTATATTCAGGTTTTCAGTTGCTAAAACTCCATGTATTCCTACGTGCATGGCAACAAACTGAATGGTAGCCTTTGGTTTGATTATCTTGCCACATTTCTTTCTATAGAAATGTTACTATTTTACATGCCTTGTTTCCTTTATATGTACAAGCTAAAATACCTCCTTCAACTTTGTTTAAAGTGTTTTTCAACCACAAACAAAAATTTGTATGTGCATAGCATATAACCTCTAATAAAGGCAGATATTATGCAATCATACATGCAAGATAATGGCACTGCAACCCAATCGTGCAATCAGGGCCAGCAAGAGCTCTGTTTAAACTCACCGTGCTTGACTTGCGGTCTCCACCCTGCATCACAAGAGTCCTTCCATGTAGATAAAGTCGGCAACCATGTGTCAGCTCTGTTTGGAACATGTGTACTCCTTGGACAAAATAAAGAGAAATTTTATTCACCCTCACCTGGTTGCCAACCTTATCTAAATGGAAAGCTATTATGTAATGTTTTATGTCCCTTTGTAATTACTTTTTAACCCTAGCGGTTTTAAGTGCATTCGATTTTCGGTTGGGGACTGACAGCACTGTCTGCCAACCATTAAAATTCCTGGCCACCTGTATCTTTTGCCCCCCGCTGTGCTACTGTCCTTAATTAATAGATTATGACATGGCAGGTCGGTGCTTCCACTGCTGTTTTTATAGTAGGTCTCTTCCTGCCATTAACTCAGCAGCAAAAGTCTACACCAACCACCTGGAGAAGATGGACGAATTTTCTATATATTTACTCAAGAGATTGATAAAGTAATGCTAGGGATTCCATTGGCCAATTTGTTACATGAAGCTTTTCCATTTATGTTAAAATAAAAGAAAAAACACACTTTTAAGGTCACGCTAAATCTGTGCCAACCACAAATGTACTTTGTGAGGGCTGGGAGGATCATGAAATGTTTCATGGGTGCTGTGCAATTGTTAGAAGAGAAGACTGGGAGCTGAGGCATGCTAACATGTCATGGAAATCCACTTAAATCAGATGGCAGCTATGCATTCCGTGTGTTGTAATTTGCCTAAGTATTGATCAGAAGTGCTTTTAACAATTGTTTTTCATTCCATGTTGAATTGAGGCTTGAGGCTTCTGTATTGATTACAGATCCATTTAGATGCAAAGAACTTTCAGTAATACATGTATTCAGGAACAGTATTTATGACGTAGTTGAAAATGTTGTATATTTGCCTCTGTGATCCAGATGTTTTAAAATAAAGCATGAATTGAACCTGGCCTACTTCCCAAAGTGAACTCCTTAACATTACTGGCAAAAGACAGGCACCTTGTGGTTCCACCTATTGTTTCACAGGCCAAGACCCTAGATCCTGGGTTCTACATACAGAGCCTCTGCATTTCTCCATGTCAGGATGAATCCCCCTCTCCCCTAAAGAGTGCTAAGCTTCACCTACAGTCATTTAGCTAAAATATCAAAGAGCCGCTGGGATAAATACAGGCCCTGACTACATTGACAGCTGCACAAATGCTTAGCACTTAGAAAGGTTGGGCTTAAACTTTTCTAGAAGAGAGGTAGAGGTTCTCCTAGGATCCAGAGTTCTGCCCAGGTTCCTGTGCTTTCCGAGTGATGTTAGTTTATACCACGCCGTTAAATTAAAATACAAGGAAAGCAGAGGTCCCAAATTGTGCTATAATTGAGATCCTGTGAAAACATATAGTTAATGAATTTACCTTAGCATCTGAGGACATATGTTTTAATTATACCTTAGATAAATCCCTCTCTTCTCCCTCTCTGTACCCCTGAAGAAGGAATATACTATATCCTGAAACGCGTTAGGTATGAGAAGAGTTCTTCCCTTTTTTCTCATTATCTCATCATTTTTTCATATATTCATCTTGTATGATGACACAAATGAACTAGCTATATATATCTATGTTTCGTGTATTGTTTTTAATGTTGTTTCCTAAATAAAATGTGTTTATTATTATACTGTTGTACATTTTGACATATTTCTATCTAAGCCAAACATCAGTGCCTGTAAAGTCCGCCTAGGGGAACCCCCTTTTTTCACATTTATCTTGCATATTGGATGCGGCACTGCTTTAATGACCTAGGTTAACCTCTCACCCCCCTCTTTTCACTATAATTGAGATCCTAGTATGTATGTAGTCATTTTATGTCTATCATAGCATAAGAAATGTACAATTTAAACAGCATTTCAATATCATTTATTGTCAATTTTCAATTTCCGTGCCCTCTCATCAAGTGTTTCCATCAGAGTGCCTCCTTACATCAGATGTCCCCATTAGAGTTTCCCTTACATGAGGTGTTCCCATCACAGTGCCCCCCTACATCGTGTGCCCCCATCACAGTGACGGGAGAGTAGGTCTGCATGAAAAACAAAAATGTAAATGAAGACATAAATAGTACAAAAAAAATGAGAAATAAAAAAAAAAGAATTTCATGCAATGTAATGGTGTATTCGGAGTTGACCCATAGTCTTGCACTGCTTTTATCCCGCTTTAATAGGGGAATTTAAAGAGTTATACAGTGTGTTTTATTGATGTCTTATACTCAGTACTTTTTAATTAGTAAAGATGAAATACTACACTATACTACTACAAATATATCATGTTTTCAGGTTGCAGCCAGCCCCTAATGAGCTCCAAGGAACATCTGTGCCCAGCTTATTCTATATATGTTTTGTAAAATGGATCAAAATAGAAGTGAGATCAGGTTACACGCACTGCAGAATGAGTCACACAGGAAGGACAGAACCCCTCCCTATCTTCTAGCTGACACAATACAATGTAGCAGCGCTATGAAAATCATAAAGCGAAATTGAGTAGTCCAAAACAGTAAATGTGTGCGAACTAAAACACACAAATAACATGAGTGATAATAAATGAACAGTCCATAAATTGCACATAAATGTAGATTCTTGTGATATGACACCTCGTGAAAACAGTGCACCTCCACCACATAAAATGCGTGCTTACCAGAGGGCAAACTCTTAAGAACCTGCGGCTAAAAAACCCAGCTAGAGCCTTTGTCCAAAGAGATGTTGATTATCCACAGATACAGTAATGATGGGTAAGGAGCTTGGACTAAGCACCAGACAGCCAGGGAGACTCGAGCATCAATCACCAAGGGAAGAGGTTAGGTGTTACCCAGAAATGTAAAAAAATGCTCCATAGTGTAAAACGTACCAAAAGAATTGAATAAGTTTAAAAAGTTGCACTTACAGGAATGAAGATAAAAAAACGATCATAAAACACAGCCGGTCAGCTAGCGAACACCCGTCCACGCGTTTCGTCACAATCTGATGTTGTCTTGGGGACGACGTTAGTATCTTCTAGCTGAAATGGAACCATTTGGCTTAGTCCCCTATATGCAGGATGATTCCAAGTATTAAAACATTGCTTTGCTTTTTTACTAGAGAGCCCAGCATGGTATGCAAAGTTAGCTTCTTGGCTCCAACCCACAATAATTGCTTACTATAAAATTAGGACATTAGCATATAAGTAAGAAAACAAAAAAAAATGTAAAAATAAAATACATAACAAATATGATTACCCTTTGAAGAAAGATTTCGGTGGAAACACAAATCAGAAATAAATGTGGATTTTAAAATACGTGAAGTAAGTGAAAAGTAAGTGAAACCTAATAATGACCAATTATGCATCAGGTGTATTAATTAAGCACTTGCTCTTATTACATTTTACAAGATTCTACACTATTCTTGGTAATTCAGCATATATACACAAAAACACACACACACACACATGTTGATTTTTTTTGGGGGGGGGTTAGGAAAAATGCGTTTACATTTAGCGAACCCAAAGAAAAATATCTCACTCTTCGCAATGACACATTATTTACGTTATCAGTTTTCAGCAGCACCTATACTTGTGCAACTATTTTCAAGGATGAAGCACGTGAAGGGCAAAATTAGAACCAAAATATCTAATGAGCAGCTTGAGAATTCATTGAGAATTGCTACTACATCCATCGAACCAGATATTGATGTGTTAATTTATCAAAAACAAATATTGCACTACTTTATGTTGCACTCTTTTACTTTTATAATAACTATCAAATGTTATTATTCAGAAAGGTACATTTTCTATATCAGTGATTGTTAAAATGTATCTTCCCGACTTTTTCTGCTCACCAGCTCTCCTTATTGTTAATGTATTTTATATGTGGCCCAAGATAATTCCTCTTCTTCCAGTGTGGCCCAGGAAGGTCAACAGGTTGGACATCCCTGGTTTAAAACAACTATTTTTGGCATCTCCACACTTTTTTAAGTTCACAAGGGACACCCGAAATGTTCTATGTTGCTTGAGATATGAAAGATTAAATAAAGAAAAAGCAACCAGATATGTGCTCCATGCTTTCTCATTTTGGATTTATATGAGTAGCAGTGTTTGGGAGCCAATTGGATACAACTGTAATGCACATGGCCCACCATTTGATATATACATACAGCAGGTAAAATAAGTATTGAACACATCACTATTTTTCTAGGTAAAAAGATTTCTAAAGGTGCTATTGACATGAAATTTTCACTAAATGTCAGTAACAACCCATGCAATCCAGACATACAAAGAAACCAAAATAAATAATTTCAGAATTACGTTATGTGTAAAAAAATGGGATGACACAGGGAAAAAGTATTGAACACATGAAGAAAGAGAGGTACAAAAAGGCAATCCTGCCTCTTGTCAGTGCAAATGAATATCAGCTGGTTCGGTCTCAACTGATGGCTTATAAAAAGGTGTCTCATTACCAAGGTGTTACACAAGAAACATCTCATGATGGGTAGAAGCAAAGAGCTCTCACAAGACCTTTGCAACCTTTTTGTTGCAGAACAAACTGATGGCATTAGATACAGAAGGATTTCTAAACTTCTGAATGATCCAGTGAGCACTGTTGGGGCCATAACCTTGAAAAGGATAGAACATCATTTCACCATACACCGGCCACGACCAGGTGCTCCGCGCAAGATTTCCGACAGAGAAGTGAAAATAATTATCAGAAGAGTTGTCCAAGAGCCAAGGACCACTTGTGGAGGGCTTCAGAAAGACCTGGAATTAGCAGGTACAATTGATTAAAAAAAAAACAATAAGTAATGCACTCAACCGCCATGGCCTGTAGGCATGCTCACCACGCAAAACTTCATTGCTGAAGAAGCTCGTTTAAAGTTTGCTGCACAACACTTAGACAAGCCTGTGAAATACTGGGAGAATATAGTCTGGTCAGATGAGACCAAAGTTGAACTCTTTGGATGCCATAATACACACCATGTTTGGAGGTCAAATGGCACTGCACATCATCCCAAAAACACCCCCATACCAACAGTGAAGTTTCAAGGTGAGAACATCATGGTGTGGGGTTGTTTTTCAGCAGACGGTACTGGCAAACTTCATGTCATTGAAGTAAAGATGAATGGAAAAATGTACCAAGACATTCTTGATGAAAATCTGCTGCCATCTACCAGGATGATGAAGATGAAATGAGGGTGGACATTTCAGCAAGACAATGATCCCAAGGAAAGGCCAAGGAAACTCTCAATTGCTTTCAAAGAAAGAAAATAAACCTTCGGAACGAGCTTTCTAGCGAACTGACTAGAATCTTTAATGAAAATGACTCAGAAGAAATCTCCCCACTCATTCTATGGGAAACACATAAATGCGTTATGCGAGGTATATTGATTAAAAAGGCAACGGAAATAAGTAAAAAAAAAACAAAGAGTGTTTCAGGATCAATTAAAATTGGTAGCAGAGTTAGAGACTAAACATAAAAAATCACGTTCACAAACCGTAGCAGTAGATCTCAGGATACAGTGGGAAAAACTCTCTTCTTTGATGAAACAGGAGGCCAGCATACAGACAGCGAGAGCTAGAAATGTACACTACGAACAAGGGAATAAATCAGGCAAACTCCTGGCACATTCACTTAGGGAAAACTCACGTAGAAACTATGTCCCACATATAGACTTTGACGGAGGGAACCGTTTCTTCGAATCTAATAAAATCGCAGAGGTTTTTCGAAAATATTACCAGTCATTATATAACTTACAGATGAATACCCCGTCAGACCAAACGGCACAAAAGCAACAATTAATTCGAGAGTACCTTGCCTCCTCAGGTTTACCATCAATCTCCGACGACGACTTGGAGGCACTAAATGCGCCGATATCAATTGACGAATATATAAACGCAATCAGTACGTTAAAGCCACATAAAGCTCCCGGCCCAGATGGGTATACAGTAGTCTATTACAAGGTATTTGCTCCCATTTTAGGTCCAAGATTTACAAAAGCATTTAATTCCCTCCTAGAAGATCGACCCTTACCAACTGACACTGTTAGGGCACATATTGCAGTCATTCCTAAGGAGGGCAAGGACCTCACCCAATGTAAGAACTATAGACCAATCTCATTAGTAAATGTCGATTTGAAAATTTTCACAAGGATATTAGCTACAAGATTACAACCTCTCCTTCAGACTGTCATCCACCCTGATCAGGTGGGATTTATACCTACCAAAGAGGCTAAAGATAATACCACTAGGGCTTTAGATATTATTCATCTGGCTCATTCTCGTAAAATACCACTATGTCTACTATCGTCTGACGCTGAGAAAGCCTTTGACAGGGTGGATTGGACATTTCTGAAGGAGACGTTGACCCATATTGGAGTTGGGAAAGCATTTGGTAAATGGATAGAGGCAGTATACTCTGTTCCATCTGCGGCGGTAAGAATTATTGAGGTAACCTCCTCATACTTTAACATGAGCAACGGTACTAGACAGGGATGCCCTTTGTCCCCAATGATATTCATATTAACCCTTGAACCATTTCTGCGACATGTTCGACAAAATATCGATATACAGGGTTGCTCAATCGACAAAACTGAGCACAAAACTGCGACGTATGCAGACGACATATTGTTTTTCATCACCTCACCAGAAACCACGTTACCAAACCTTGTATATGAGTTTGATCGCTATAGCTTAATCTCTCATTTTAAAATTAATACTCAAAAATCAGAGATATTAAACATTACGTTGCCAACAGCACGAGCACAGGCTCTTCAATCGTCGTTTTCCTTCCCCTGGGTAGCTTCATCTCTGACATATCTAGGAATCAAATTGACTTCCTCAATAGACAAAGTCTTCCAACCAAATTTTCCACTGTTAATACGGGAATTTTCATCTGATTTGGAAAGATGGAATAAAGGCCCTTATACATGGATGGGTAGGAATGCCATTCTTAAAATGAATATTCTTCCAAGGTTACTATACCTCCTTCAGACTCTGCCAATAGCTATCCCAGAGTCATTTCTGAAATCAATACATAGTATTTTTATTAAATTAATTTTTGCAAAAAAGTATCCGCGTCTATCTTTCAATTTACTGGCTATGCCAAAGGCTAGAGGAGGTATGGCTTTTCCCGACCCGATAAGATAATACAAAGCAGTACACCTTGCTAGGGTACTTGCTTGGTGCAGAGACGAGGGACACAAAACCTGGATAGCGATTGAAAAATCATGTACGGAGATTCCTCTTCGATGTCTGCCATGGCTACAACTTAAAACTCTTGGAACTTTAAGACATCACCCCTTGATAGGGGCAACTTTAAAAGTAATCCAACAGAGCCACTTTTTCTCAAGATTTGACGGGGAAATCACTCGGCTCCATCCTGTGTTGGGAAATCCACTATTTCCCTCTGGCTAGACAGCCGTTTTAAGCAAATTATGCGCCATGGCAGATTTCGATTAGGGGATTTTCTTGAAGCATCAAGGTTGAAGACAAGGTCGGAAATGCAATTGCTGTTCTATCCGCCACTGGATCCATGGCGGATGCAACAGCTTACACATTTCCTAACCTCCCTTAATAGGGGAGAAAGATCAGACCGCTTAAATACACCATTAGAAAATGTATGCCTTTTGGAAGAGCCTTCTGCACATGGAGTATCGGAGGTATATAAAATATTAATAGATCCCCCTGAAGACTTTGTCCCAAGATTTCTTTCGAAATGGGAAAGAGATCTGGACATTACACTCTCCAAAGAGCAAGGGAGCTATATTTTACACTTTGCTCATTACTCCTCTACTGCCAGCAAATACCAAGAGCTATGCTACAAAATTCTTACAAGGTGGTATAAAGTTTCATCATTACTACAAAAATGTATCCAGAGCGGACAAATAAATGCTGGCGATGTGGAGAATCAGAGGGTAATATGCTCCACATATTTTGGTCATGTCTAAAGTTAGTAGATTTATGATCTAAAGTACGAGATACTGTAAGACAATTAACAGAGTATGGACAAAAAACAGAAAAGAAAAGAAGAGAAAAAAGAGGGCGCACCGGCCTTGTGCATTATCTTTAAAAAAGTTTATTAAAAAAGGAAACGTAAAAGTACTACTCACAAGGGTAGATAAAAATCACGCATAATGGTCTATTGATGGTGATAGTGGATACACCGATAGCAGTCTCCAGACCTATGGACAAGACGTGCAGCTGCTGGCTGACGCGTTTCGAAGGTAGCACCTTCTTCAGAGCCTAACCTGAAGAAGAAGGTGCTACCTTCGAAACGCGTCAGCCAGCAGCTGCACGTCTTGTCCGTAGGTCTGGAGACTGCTATCGGTGTATCCACTATCACCATCAATAGACCATTATGCGTGATTTTTATCTACCCTTGTGAGTAGTACTTTTACCTTTCCTTTTTTAATAAACTTTTTTAAAGATAATGCACAAGGCCCGTGCGCCCTTTCTTTTCTGTTTTTTGTCTGTATGGTAGGATTTCCCTATCCTTGAGGGCAGCAAGGCTGAAAGCTACCATCCGTCATAGAACTTTGAACTGTCGGGCTACACATTTATGCGCAAGAGTTTTTGTTTTGTTGTATTAATTAACAGAGTATGACCTGGGGTCCGACCCAGCAAGATATCTTCTTCATCTTTCGGACCTCTCAAAGTGTACATATCGGAATTTTCTGGTGGCCCATCTTTTGAATGCGGCAAAGGCCTGTATCCCGGCTGTTTGGAAGCAAGAATCACCCCCCTCGATCTCACTATGGTTAAAAAAAGTAGCAGATATATACGCCATGGAAAAAGGCATTGCAATTACACAGGGTGAGGTGGAGAAATTTAATAAAAAATGGAATTCATGGTCTCTTTGGTCTGCACCAGGGAGTATGGATATACGCTCGGAGAGCAGGATGGGTCATTATGAGGGGGGGGAGAGAGAGCGAGAGAACCTAAATAATGCCATAGGGAAATTTTTGTATTTGGGGTTTTTTTTTTTTTTTCTCTTTCTTTTTCTTTTTCTTTCTTGTTTCATAATAAGTCATATGTGTCCACTAAAAACTGAATCACAATGTGCTAAGTTATACTCTGCAAATTGGAAGCAGCAAAAACGATATTTGTTTTATATGTATATATATATATGAAAATGTATTTTGTTTCTTTTTCTGTGTTTGAAAAAATAAAATATAGAATAAAAAAAAAAAAAGAAAATAAAGCTGCTAGAATGGCCCAGCCAGTGGCGGCTGGTGGGGTTTTTCTTTTGGGGGCCCCTGGTCAGTCGGAGGCACCCACTTCTCATTTGCAATTGTCACACAACTGGGTGGGCTCGGAGCGCAGTTCTCTGTGTTCCTAGCCCACCCTTATTTTGAAGCCTATTAGAGCCTCTGGCTCTAAACACGTGCTTAAAAAAAAAACACCCCCCCCCCCATTGGAATCCATTAATCCGGCACCCTGCATGTAGATTAGGGGGCCGGATGCATGGATAGGGGGGGTGGTGCCCGTGCGCTCCTAAAGGACGAGACGCCACTGGTCCCAGCCAATTACCTGATTTAAATCCAATAGAAAATCTATGGAAAGAACTAAAGATCGGAGTTCATAGAAGAGGCCCATGGAACCTTGAAGATTTTAAAGAGGAAGGTCCATTAAAAAAAAAATTAAAAGTCAGCAGCTACAAATACTACAGCTGCTGACTTTTAATTGGACACTTACCTGTCCCAGGGTCCAGCGATGCGGGGGATCGAAGCCCCGCTCACCTCCCCCCCCATTCGGCGGCGCCGGCATTGCAACTGTGGGCGTCGGGCTGTGGCTTCACAGCCGGGCACCCACTGCGCATGCGCGAGCGGTGCCGAGCACCGTGATTGGCCGCTCAGTCACCTGGGACCTGTAATGGGTCCCAGGTGATTGACAAGAGGGAGGGAGCAGAGCTGAGTCCTTCCTGTGCCGAGGGGAAAGTGATGTCACCAGCCCAGGCACTGAAAGAATCAGACTATGAGGGACCCCCTAGCAACAGGCATTTAGAGGTGAGTTAAAAAAAACATTTCCAAATGTTTTTTTTTATTTTTTTGTAGGAATTTTCATGTATTTTTTATTTTTTGGGTGGAACACCACTTTAAGGCTGTTTGTGTGGAAGAATGGGCCAAAATTACACCTGAGCAATGCATGCGACTAATTTCTCCATACAGGAGGTGTCTTGAAGCTGTCATTACCAACAAAGGATTTTGTATGAAGAATTAAATACCGTATATACTCGAGTATAAGTCGTTCCGAGTATAAGTCGAGGCCCTAATTTACCACAAAAAAATGGGAAAAACTTATTGACCCGAGTATAAGACGAGGGTGAGAAATGCACAGCTACTGTAAGTGGAAAAGAGGGTCAACAATGCCCATTTGCAGCATCACTGTGCCCATTTGCATGCCTTACTGTGCCCATTTGCAGCCATAGGTCCCCTGAACTGCAAACTCGGTAGTTAAGTGTTCCTAGATGTCCCCTAGCTGCAGCCAAAATTTGGGGTCTCTGAACCCAAAGGGTCCCGAAATGACATTGCTGCAGGTGGACACAGTTGACCGAATTTGGGGCCCCGTATCTCGGGGCCACTTAGCGCTAGGAACCCCAAATTTGGTGTGAAAACCCAGTGGAACTAGCTCCATAACATTTCCAAAGCTGGGGTTTCTAGCACCAAGTGGCCCCAAGATACAGGGCCCCAAAAACCAGTTCAGAAAATGTCAAGCACTTTTCTGCAGCAGAGAATGACATTTTCCGAACCGGTTTTGGGGCCCCGTATCTCAGGGCCACTTGGTGCTAGGAACCCAAGCTTGGATATGTTATGGTACCGGTTCCACTGGGTTTGCACACCAACTTTGGGGTTCCTAGCACCAAGTGGCCCTGAGATATGGGGCCCCAAAGTCGGTTCAGAAAATGTCAAGCACTTTTCTGAAGCAGAGAATGACATTTTCCGAACCGATTTTGGGGCCCCGTGTCTCGGGGCCACTTAGTGCTAGAAACTTCATCTTTGGATATGTTGTGGTACCGGTTCCACTGGGTTTGCACACCAAATTTGGGGTTCCTAGCACCAAGTAGCCCTGAGATACGGGGCCCCAAAGTCGGTTCGGAAAATGAATTTTTTTGCTGCAGAAAAGTGCTTGACTCCAGTATAAGTCAAGGGGGGCACTTTCAGCACAAAAAAATGTGCTGAAAAATTCGACTTATACTCGAGTATATACGGTACATTTTAGTTAGCGGGTTCAATACTTTTTCCCTGTGTCATTCCATTATATTACACATAACTTAATTTCTAAACGTATTGGTTTTGGTTTCTTTGTATGTATGGATTGCATGGGTCGTTACCAACATGTGGTGAAAATTTCATATCAATAGCATCTTTAGAAATATACTTACCTAGAAAAATGGTGACGTGTTCAATACTTATTTTACCCGCTGTATATATATCTATTTGTATGCATATTAATAATAATAATAGCAATAATAAAAATATACAACCAACTAAAATGGTTTTGCGCTGATTTGTTCTGGCTGGACATTTTTTTTTTGGTTGTATCATTTGAAATATATAAATAATGTTGTCACTTTTGGGCTGTTGCAGGAAATTGGATCTGTTTCACATACCGTCCTGCTTCTTTGGGTTCTGGACACCAGCCATTGTACTTAATGCAGTTAGATGCAAACGTGACCTTTCCACTCTACTACCACCACCCCAGCTCCACCCATACACTCACTTTATTTGCAGACAATACAACGGCAGTCATTTGTAACATGCAGAACTGGTACCCCTGTAAATCCAAAAATATATAATCAACACAGATCCTTCTAGACTATGAAGATGTACTGGAGGCCTTCATATTGATTTCATACACTTTCATTATCTTGCTAATCTTGTTATTACAAAGATATTTAGTTACATTTTTTTTATATATATACTGGGTCACTGAGAACAAAGCTTGTTAAATTAATTTGAGTTAGAAAATAGTTACTGACAGAGAAGACAGATAACTGTATGTACACAAGACAGATAAAAAGCATTGCTGCCTCAAGCGTGACTTTTATATTGACTTTAGTCAACTATAAAATGCTCTCTCCTGTGTATATTCTAATTTTAGCCTTCCCGTTTTCACTTTGTACATAAATTGCAGCAAGTGTGCTCCCAGCCAGCTGGTTATTGTTGACCCTAATAGAGTGTCAGGGTAGTTGAGTCCCTGCGGAGAGTGAAAAGAGATTTCAGGCCGTGGACAGCTCCGGGTGCTGATTTCCAGCACAGCCAGCTACAGCCTTCAGGAATAGAGAATTTCATCAGCTCCATTGATGTAAGCAAGGCAAAGAAATATAGCAACCTCACCCAGAGGATGTGTAATCAGCGATATGCAAATGACACTCCCCAAGCAGACCACTGTGTTCTTCTGTGCAATATACAGCAGTTTCCTCTGTCACTTAGTGCAGCTGAGAGTTCTCCTTATATATAAACTGTGTTTTAACATTTCTGAAACAAAATCTAATTTTCATTTTAGCCCTGGAGATCAGAAAGGCAGATGGGCCCTCAGGCAGGTAAAAGCTACCTACTACAAAACATATAATACTAGTGCAGGCTGGGAACAGCAGAAAAGGCAGTGAGTGGCACTATGTTTGGCCATAGTTTATGGTGCCAAGCGGAATGGCAGCTGTGTTTATTTCACACTGCACTGAGAAACCAAGCAAGACCTTCAGCTAAATTAGTCCCTCGGAAATCTGTATGAGACAGAAAAAAAGCCTGCCATATGGAACAGACAAAACAATAGAGGGAACCTTTCCTTGGATTCATTAGTAATCACTGTAAAAAAAGTCTACAAAATATGATTTACATTGTGTGTAAGATCCTAACAAAGGATTTTACAATAGAAGGGCAAGCTGCACTCACGGGTCTTCAGATGCTGGTATCTACATAGAGCTGTATACAACAGGCGATTCTGCCTATATGCAGTCCTTGTGAGCGACTGCCTTCATGGCCTGGATAGTGCCTATCAGGCAGCCATCTTATCCTTTCCACCGAACCTTGGGAACCACACCACCAATTCCCACTTGTTGTCTTGGGTAGTCCATCGTTGGCCGCCGCTGTGAGAGGGTGCATTCCCTATGGGACATATTGCCATTTGTTTTGCTAAGCAACCATACATTACGATTGTACTTGTCTCCATCCCTCCCTGATGAACGAATCTACTATGTATTTTCGAAACATGCTGGGAATTACTGGGTGAACCCCTGTGTGAATTGGATCTCTTTATCCTTGAGACATACCTGGGGTTCCCTATGAGCTCAGAGTACTGTACATCTGTCAGGACTGGGCACAGCCCTTCCTTTTTTGAGCTGGCCGATCAGCTGTCGGCTAATTGCCAGCTCCATCTCTCTCCACAGTTACTCAGCTGTTGTTCATATCCTGCTCGTCAGTCCTGCCTATTTAAGCCATCCAGTCCAGACGGTCTCTGCCTTCGCCTTGGTCAACATCACAGGAAACTTCTCCTGCGTTCCTGTTTCCCCAATGCTATCACAGCCCCCTTGTGAAAGCAATAAAGTAAAATGAAAAAAAAAATTAGAAAAAAAAAATTAAACATTACCATGTCACCCTGCACATACAGTGCCTTGAAAAAGTATTCATAACCCTTGAAATTTTCCACATTTTGTCATGTTACAACCAAAAGTGGCACATAATTGTGAAGTGGAAGGAAAATTATAACGTTTACAATTTTTTTTACAAATATCTGAAAAGTGTGGCATGCATTTGTATTCAGCCCCCTTTACTCTGATACCCCTAACTAAAATCTAGTGGAACCATTTGCCTTCAGAAGTCACCTAATTAGTAAATAGAGTGTGTGTAATTTAATCTCAGTTTAAATACAGCTGTTCTGTGAAGCCCTTGGACGTTTTGCCAGAGCTA
Organism: Lithobates clamitans; assembly: GCA_037952925.1. Classification (NCBI taxonomy): domain Eukaryota; kingdom Metazoa; phylum Chordata; class Amphibia; order Anura; family Ranidae; genus Lithobates; species Lithobates clamitans. Next base: position 1,147,135 of record JBBGZY010000936.1, on the reverse strand, counting down.
CAATGGAATGGTTTAGATCAAAGCATATTCATGTCATGTGTTAGAATGGCCCAGTCAAAGTCCAGACCTAAATCCAATTGAGAATCTGTGGCAAGACTTGAAAATTGCTGTTCACAGATGCTCTCCATCCAATCTGACAAAGTTGAGCTATTTTGCAAAGAAGAATGGGCAAACATGTCACTCTCTAGATGTGCAAATCTTGTAGAGGCATACCCCAAAAGACTTGCAGCTGTAATTGCAGCAAAAGGTGGTTCTACAAAATATTGACTCAGGGGGGCTGAATACAAATGCACGCCACACTTTTCACATATTTATTTGTAAAAAATTTTGAAAACCATTTATCATTTTCCTTCCACGTCACAATTATGTTCCACTTTGTGTTGGTCTATCACATAAAATCCAAATAACATACATTTACATTTTTGGTTGTAACATGACACAATGTGAAAAATTTCAAGGGGTATGAATACTTTTTAAAGGCACTGTACCCACAAATGCAAATACTCAGGGTGTGCATTTGTATGTAGACTGTGATTGTACCACACATGTGAGATATCACAATAATTTTAGGACCATAATTTATGGTCAGCTCTAAACTGATGTGCTGTAAAGGTTTAAAAGCAATGCCTATGGAGAATTTTAGGTACCAGCATTTTTCTTGATATCACGGGGCATGCAATTTTTCTTGACTTGGCATGTTTTGTATCTGTTTACTCGATACAACCTTTCTTTTAGATTTTTCAAAAACATGAGTATTTTATTGTGTTTCTTTGCACTAAAATTCATTAGTGTATTTTTTCAAATATGCATTTGATAAAACAGTTAAGCAAATATTGTATAACATAAAAAATTGCAACAATCTTTTTATTTTACAAGGTCTCTGCTTTCAGAAAATATATTATGGTTTAGGGCAGTGTCCAAACTTGTTAAACAAGGGGCCAGTTTGTTGTCCTTTAGACTTTAGGGGAGCCAGAGTTTGGCTAGCAGCAGTGGAAATTTTCCTGGCATCAGTGGAAGTAAACATCACATTTGGTATTAGGTGCAGGAATAGTACCCCATCGTTGGCATCATTAGAAGGAATAGTGCCTCATTATTGATGTCAGTGGGAGAAATGGTGCCCCATCGTTGGTGTCAGTTGGCAAAATAGTGTCTCGCATCAGTGAGAGGTATAGTGCTTCAAGGGCCGGATAAAGGCAAGCAAAGAGCCTCATGTGGCCCCAGGGCCACAGTTTGTAGACCACTGGTCTAGGGGATTAAAGTAATTTTATAGCCAAAAATGCAGATGTGTGACAAAATAAAAATCCTCAAGAGAGAAAGTGGTTAATATGGGAATTACATTTTCAGACAAAAATGTTAGTACAACTCTATTATATAACATTTTCTACATGACTGCAATTCAATTTAAACAGACCTAGCATTATACTAAACTCTGGAGCAAAGTCAGAGTTCCGCAGATGATCTCAAGTTAGCCAATTATGGAAAGTGTTGCTTTGTGGCACCTTGATTCATAATGGCCTGGAGCATCCAAGACTGAACTGTTGGCTGTAATTGTGTATTAAGCCAGAAGGATAGATGAATAATTTAGTGAATATTAGCTGTTGGAGTAATGTCTTTTTAGCTTTTGGTAAAGTATATGGGCTTAGCTAGAGATAATCTATATTATGATCCTCTGATTTGAATACGATTCTATCTTTATTGCAGACCTATGATCATACAGACTAATTTCCCACACTTTAGATCCTACTTCATAATGGTGTTAATAAATCCTTTAGTAATAGGTATGTTTTGCACATTTTATGTGTTTTTATATCACATTAAAGTTTGCAGACTCCTTTGGCAATATCATTCTCTCTGTAGTTTGAATGAACTGAGCCTATAAAAAGAAAACACCCTAATATTAGAGGAATATATGCAAATAAAAACCTATTCAACCAACCAGACTCAACTGTTATTTTTTTTTGCTAACATTGTTTGCTATGGACAACAGTTCTACTATTTTACTCTTTTGTAGTATTCCAAAGTCTGAACTGAGTACTGTCCGTGATACTTTTGTATTTGCACTTAGTTACTTTTTCAGGACAAAAAAGTATGCAGACAGTACTCATCTGTGCATTTTCACTAATACAACTACAATCACCTTAAAGTGGAACTTTAGTCAGAAAATTAAGGCCTGGTAGATCACTTCAGGCTGGCCCCTTTTGCAGGTATAGCTATGTAAAAATGTAAAACATTAAAAATAAGTGCCTATACTGTTTACAATACAATGAGGCACTGTCTCATCCTGCTCTGCACGTGCTCAGTTGCTCTCTATTCTCCGCACTGTGCTTAAAATCAGAGCCAGTAGAGGCTGATCAGCTGACAGCTTTAAGATTTACTGTTGCTGAAGGGAGAAGAAAGCAAAAGGAATGACACAAACTGTGCTGAGAGAACACAGATTAGGGAGAGAGAAGAAAAAAAGCAAGACAGGTGAAAGGACAAACGCTGCTGCCAAGGAGATAAAAAAAAGAGTTAAACTTACAAGGATAGTATCTTATTTATTTGATGTTCTGTCCTTTCTCCCTCATCTGCAGATCTGTGAACTTCAGGACTGTAACATTTCTGTCAGAGTTCCTCTTTATTGGAGCCAAGACATACAGTCAAGGCTGGAAATGTACATATTTTAATTGAAGAAAGTGACATATAGTTTTTGAGACCAAAGAGAGGGAGGGAGTTTCCAATAAGGAAGCGACTTCTCTGGGCTTCACCAAAATGGCCGTCTCCACCAAAGAAACAGGAGCAATGCTGGAGGCAATTTACAGCACACACTAATTTTGGTAGCATAACTATTAATGTGGAATGTATGTTCTTTTGTTAAAGAACCTTAATTGTTATCAAACTATCTGAATTGATATCGATATGTGGGTAGAGTCCTTGTGAATCAATAAAGGAATATTTAATGTGTTTGCATATATTTTCTTTATTATCTTCAAGGCTACAAATTACAGTAGTTTTTTTTTTAACCAGGTAAATATGAAATATATTATGAGAATTTTTTCATGTTTACTATTTCCAGTCAGCAAGTCGAGCTCTAGGCTTCTTTTGCCATGTATACCTAATTAACCCTAATTTCTTTGCTGAAAAAGCCTGTAATTTACAGAACATAAAAGCTGATGCTAGGATTGCATTCACAGTGGAATAAATAAGCGACCTATTCCTCTACCTCCCTATTTTGTACCTCTTTGAGTACCTTTGAGTTTCAATCATGTGGGACAGTCTGAGAGGTCCCAAACTGCAACTCTTGTCTCACACTAGCTACCTCCAAGGGGTAGTAACCCCAGGAGAACTGGACCCCTCCTTGTAGAGGAAATAATACTATGGAGTGGACTCCTAAATATTATCACCTCTCTCAGCCACCTTCTGGGGGCCCCCTCCCAGGGATTGGATGAGGTCTGATAATTATTCACGACTGAGTGATTGATCTTCCCTGCTCTATCGTCTGGAAGCTCCCTTGAGAAACAGTCAAGAGCAATCAATCACTAAGCCTAGGAAAACCTGACCTGACCAAAAAAACAGATCTTTACTCCACTGACTACAGTGAAATCAAAAAACGAAATTTAACCTAACAGAGGAGGGGCGATACAACCATAATCATTTTGTATATACAGTATAATAAAAAGTTATGGAAAACATCAGTTTAAAAATGTACTACTTTAAAAAGTAAAAAAAAAAAAAAGTAGCCCAAAACCATTATAGTTTGATGTATGTAGTTAGGACTGAGACCAGTGTGTTTGGCACACAGAGAACTGTGACAACCAAAACAAATTAATTTGCATAATATTTAGGAACTTCAAAAAGAGTCATTTACTATTTCTTAGATTTTTGAATCATTGGAGATCCTCTAGTCACATCCTCTGAGTAATCGTTCAAACTTGTAATTAATAAACACACATCTCACACATTAAAATGGTAACCTTGAATTTGTCCTTCAGACAAGAACAAATATATAAATAGAATATTAAATAGGTAATGCATCTTTGGTTCAGAACATAATAGCCTCTCCCCATTAAAATTGAAGTGTTACCTTATAGGTGAAAAAAGCCCTTCTTGATCCCGTAAATTGGCAGTCAGATTAATTCCATGGATCAGAACATTCCATTACCATTCTTCAGTAGTCATTGCGGTGGCTACCCTTAGCTGTAAGGGAAAGCATTTTAAAATAATGTAATTGATTTTGCCATTAGTACATCATGCAGCACAAGGCATTCATTTCAGCCAACAAAACAAGCCATTCTTTATTCTGCTTATAAAAAAGGATGTCTTTAAATAAAGCATATTGATACAGTGTGAATTCAAATAACTGTTTTGGGGTTAAAGCTATTTTTTTTATAGGGGGCAGGGTGAAGCCTCGGTCAGTGCCAAAACCAAAAATCGAGGTGGAATGTTGGTATAGGTATTAGTTAGTACTAGCATTAGCATTAGTACTAATTAGTACCATGCATGCACTACTCCAGCCAAAAATAAAGAGGACTTTGGATATACCTCCGACGGTAACTGACAAATCTAATATCACATAAGGATACATAAAATATTGTTTTTTTTTTAAATTGGTGATAAAAAACACCCCTGGGTGGACATAAAAACATCATGTCAAATATTCATCATTATAATGTGCATATATAAGACCGCAAGAATAATACAATGTTCAGATTAAAAGAGAACCAAGGTCTATGTGTTTCATGGACAATATCCCCTTCCTCTGGTCTCAAAATATGTATAGCAATCCTTCTAATTTCTCACCAGTCCACCTCACACATGAAAGGCCAGGAGACAAGAGTGGGGACAAAGGAAAGGATCAGTAACAGAAAGGCCCAAATAGCCCCTGCGGGCCCACACTGCACAAAAGCTATCAGGCCAAGGGAGGAGGCAAATCTGCAGTGTTGATTATAAAAGACCACCAAAGATACTGCATTAGCATTAACATCTCCATATTGCGGTTCTAAACACCAGCTACTACACCAGCAAATGAGTTCAACCAATTTTGAGGGCTTTCTGCGTAGAGAACTTTTACTGAACCTTGGGCAACAGGTTTTAAATATACTGTAACTTGATCGTTTACTGCACATGAATTATGTTATTACACTTTTAGGGATTTAGTCTGTAAATGTCAGTTTATAAAGCATGTTTCATGGGTTTTTGCACTTAATATACTGCTACTGTATCTTTGGAGAGTCACTTTACGTGGTGACAAAATATAGTAGTTTTAATGCACGTTACAAATACACATCAGCTTCATTTCAAAATGCATGTTAATGTCTATCAGTGCAGATGTGAGCAGGTTTTAAAATGGAGAGCTAATACATACAATATATTATAACTGTTTGTTGACAGCCTGCGTTGGCTCTGTAGATTGAATTGGCTGGGACAGTTGGTTAGCTCACACCCAGTTTAAAATTTTCCATTTTAGTTTTGAATTAGTAGAGGAAGGCTTGAACTCTTATCAGTTTTTATTACCATCTGTGACTCTACTGGAGAAACAGTCCCTTTTTATGTCTTTGACTTCAGAAAAAAAAAGGAAATGGGTTTCACCAGTACAAGAAGGCTCAATCCGCAGTCACAACATGACGACATGACAAGGGCAGTAACCCTTCAGTGTAGTTTGGCTTTAAAGATTTACAAATAAGAGTTCCTATCTGTAGTCACATTTGTCATCCTTGCATATCTGCCTAATATAATATATATTATAAGTAGATAATATTATATATATATATATATATATATATATATATATATATATATATATATATATATATATATATATATATACACTACTGTGCAAAAGTTTAAGGCAAGTGTGAAAAGTGCTGTAAATTAAGATTGCTTTTAGAAGTGTTGATAGTTTATCAATTAACAAAATGGAAATTTAATGAACAGAAGGGAAATCCAAATCAAATCATTATTTGGTGTCATCACCCTTTGCCTTCAAAACAGTATTGCTCACTTATTTTTGTGTTTGTTTTATCTGTCCTAGGGAAAACCATATGTTTTTGACCGAGTGTTTCCCCCAAATACGACTCAGGAGCAAGTCTACCATGCCTGCGCCATGCAAATTGTTAAAGGTAATTGTTTCAACCTCTTATCATTAGGTAATTTATGTCATTATTTATAAGGCTAAATTAAAGACAAAGTTCACCCGAGCTACCTAAAATTTAATTTCTAGTCCCTTGAATTGTTGCTGTATGTAAATAAAAAGAAAACATTATATCTACTAGTCCATGGAGTCCAGCGTTGTCCTCTTTTCAGCCCAAAGATTTTCTTCCTTCCTCTGCTATTACGCTGTAATCTTGGACATATAGTAGCATTCAAGCCAAGCTGCAGTTTCTAAAGCAAGCAAAATAGTTTCTTGTATTAAAAAAGGTATAGACTCTAAAGAGAGAGAGACTTTTAATTTAATTTTGCCCCTGTACAAATTATCAGTAAAACCTCATCTGGAATATGCAGTTCAGTTTTCGGCACCAGTTCACAAAAAGGATATCGGGGAACTGGAGGAAGTGCAGAGAAGAGCAACCAAACTGATAAGAGGCATGGAGGAGCTCAGCTATTAGGAAGGTTTAGCTGAGCTGAATTTATTCTCTTTGGGATAATATGATCACCATTTATAAATACGTAAGTGGGTCATATAGTGAACTTGTTGTAGAGATATTTACTTTAAGGCCATCACAAAGGACAAGGTATTTAAGAGATTTAACCTTCACGTACAGAAAGGCTTCTTCACAGTAAGAGCTGTGAATATGTGAAACAGACTCCCTCAAGAACTAGTTATGGCCAGCTCAGTAGATTGTTTAAAAAAAGGCCTGGATTATTTCCTAAATGCACAAAATATAGCTGGATACCCATATTTATAGTTGTTATCACCAGGGGTAGTTGAAGGATTTTTTTCTCTCCGCTGAAGCAAATTAAATCATGCTTTTTTTTGGGGGGGGGGGGGGGTGTTGCCTTTTTCCGGCTTTTTCTAGGATTGTGTATATAGAGGTTTTATATTTGTGTGTGTGTGGACTGGTATCTTTTTTCAGTCAAATTAACAAATTAACTATGTGTAACATATGCATCATTGGGCAGTCATTGTTTATGTGCTGAGAGCTTGCTCACTGTGTACTTTCAGTACATAGACTGAGCTGCTGCAGACAGCACTTAGTTCAGGCTCCAGGCAGGACCGCTTCCAATCATGTGACTACTGTGATCACATGATCGTCGATCTATCTCACCCCTCCAGTTGTTCCAAACTATTTAAAGGGATGCAGGGGCAGGTGGGAAGGGATTAAAGTTGTGCTTTAGGCTAAGCCTTAATTAATTTTATGGCTCTTTAATGGAAGAAAGCATGAATGTGGTACTTTTGCATGTATAAAAATGAAAGTAGTTCTTAGATGATACCTTTAACATCTAACTAGTGGAAGTCACTGTTAGCATTTAAGACACAAAGCTCATTGAGTTAGGCATGTACAGTACAGCCAGGTTTTTCTATAAACATGAACACTTTCCTTTGTTGAGCACTCAGGTTTATACCAATAGGAAGGGTAGGTAGCAGCACATAGATTTACCAGTAGCTGAGGCTTATTGGGAGGGAGGGGTTGGGAATTATCATGAATGAACATTTGTTAACCTAGACATACAAAGGGACTGTTTTCCCCAGGATTTGTTGGCCAAATGTGACTACCTATACCCAATGGTGTCACAATGTGACAATCACCTGATCCAATTGAAATTTCATCTTGCCTTTCTGTTGCTCACACACATGCCACGTTTTACACAATTGTATATCTTTTTATTACATTAATATCCAAATATCATGTGCATCCAGTATTATGCTGGAAGGTGAACAAAATAATGCAGATCTGGGGCTAATTACTCTACAAAATAGAAATAAAAAATTGAAAATCTTATCTATATATCATTGTACAGATGATTTTCATTTATTGCTTCTATAAAGATGCAAATGCTTTTTAATTCTATTTTTGTAAAGTCTTAAAGTTCTGTCTGCACATAAATTGCTCATGTAAAACATGTCACTATTTCTGCTTATGATAGTGATATACTTCAGCGATCTGCCTTCTCCTTCCTTGCAGATGTGCTGGCTGGTTATAATGGGACCATCTTTGCCTATGGGCAGACTGCCTCTGGGAAGACCCACACCATGGAGGTAAGCATAGGATGTATACAAAGCAGTAAGAGGAAATATAACATTTCATCGTTTATCGAAAAGGGGTTTTAAGGTTAAACTAAAAATTGTCTTTATATTATCTTCTATATAAATGGTCAGGAAACAATACAAAAAGTACCACACTTCACCTGCGGGTAGTACTGCAGACACCTTTGATATTCAGTCCTCAGCCCCAGTTAAAGTGAACTTGTCAGGTGGAATTTTACCCTGACAGACTTCTATGCCAAGTTCTCACTTTGTGGTACACTGACTTGTTAAAAGGGACCTGTAGTCCATTTTAAACTTTAAAATAAACGTCTTGTCTAAATGTAGTAGCACAAGATGCAATTGTCTTTATTAGCCAGAAAAGCCTTTTCTTTGCTCCCCTCTGATTAATTATCACTTTGTTATTGGGGCATGACTTTCCAAGATTTCATGGCTAAGCCTTCTCAACTGGCATTCAATTGTCTAATGTTCCTCAGTTGCCATATAGAGCAGTCTCATTGGAGAAGGGGATGGCCATTAGCAGAATGGCCATAAATTGAGGCCACAAAGTGCATTAGAAGGCTAAATAGATGTTTGACCATCGCTTTGTACAGCAGGGTTCCAAGTCTGAGGCAAAGAGAGCCAGATTGACTATATGACCATATGACAATAAGCAATGCAGAGTGATATATTAGGCAAAGAGCAAGACACTGCTAGTTTAGAACATTTTCTTAATGAATATGTAAAATACGATATTAGTGCACTCATCCTTAGTGGGCTCCCTAAGGTTGTTGTAAATCAAGGAAGATTGTAGTGTAATACAAATAGTCAAAAACTGAAGAATCTGCAGTTCTGAATATATAATATAGTAATACAGTAACGTGCATATAGAAATGTAAACGCTAAATCAAAAATTACTTTAAAGTCAACAAATAGGTTAAAAATCTTTATCCACCTTGTATAGTAAGCACTTTCAACTGCCTGCAGACTCCATTCCTCTGTAGAGTTCCTGGGCATCCCAAACCTGGGCCATTTGTTTATGCTTTGTCTGTATTCATGGTATCTAGCTTTGTTCCCACCCCATCCTTTCCCTTACAGTGAAGGGCTAGTAGTAGCACATGTAAGGGGACTTGTGTAACTACCATGAAAGCTGTGCATTATTGAGCAGCCTGGGTTTGAGGTGCACAGGCGCTCTATACTGAATCAGAGTCAGCATGCAGAAACTTGTTGCCTATTTTCCAGGGTAAGTAAGGCTTTGTGACATAGCTTCATATATTTTACATTACTTTAATATGTGCTGTTTGAAAAAGACAGTAAGTGTCCCAACGAGGCTGGCCTCTTACACCACACTGTTTTATTGCATGTGGGCAGGAGGACTCGTTTCTACATACCTGGTGGGAATGCCCAAAAGTCTGCAGATTCTGGATTTGTGTATATAATTTCCTGTACTCTTTGACAGGCACTAATCTTAAAAAGAATCTGCAACAGGCTCACTTGGGCTGACCCATCGGCTCCACAGTAAGTGAGAAGGCTGATCTATTTTGTGCTATTGGCAGCTCATATTGAGATAGCTAGGTCATGGAAATCTCCCATTATCCTTATGATTATTTGACATGATTAAGACCAAACTTTCCAGGATAATGGTCAATGACAAAATCTCAGCTATCCTCAATGATAAATTACCTTTGAATTTGACCAATCAGGGACTGTTATTCCCTGAAGGGGTGGTAGCAATACCTCTCTATGTGCCTTTAACATCTTCAAATGTTCATGATAGCTGCTTATGTTTGATTACGGCTTTTTTTACCCGTTTAAAATTGTAATGCCTGTAACCTTTACATTTTTCCAATAAAATGATTGGAAATGAAAAAGAAATTAGGTTCTCCTTTAAACCTGAAATAACATTTCCTCAGGGTAAGCTTCATGATCCCCAGATGATGGGAATAATACCAAGAATTGCCCGAGATATCTTTAATCACATATACTCCATGGACGAAAACCTGGAATTTCATATCAAGGTAAGGTGCCAGTTTGCATCGTGTTATTGCATATTATTTTTTCATGCACTTTATTCCACCTAGGGCCAGTAGAGACAAAGAGACACATTTTTTCAGTATAGTTTGATCACACATTTTCCTCATCATCAATAGAAATATATTAATCTCATATCAGCCTATTTACATTTAGTACTCACCCCAAAGGGGCTGCTGGAATTTAACAGGCTCTTCTGTCTCCCTAATGGTCACCCTCCCTGTAGCTGCACCCAACACTTTAACTCATAAGGGACAACAAGCAGACTTCTTTTTCTTTATTCGATTGATTTACATGTGCAGAGAGGATAGGGGTAGAGGATAACCAAATACATAAAATTATCCTAAGCCTTCCACTTATAATAGCCCTTTAAGGGCAGTCTTCTGTAAACAGCAAAGTTGATGGTGGTTCTTGTTCATCTAGTAGCAGTCTTTCAGTGACACTAGGTTCTGCAATAGTGTCTCCCAATAGGAATTATTATGGTCAAAGGTACCCTACATAGTTGATTATTGAGATCTTCATGCAATGTCCAACCAACAGCAGCTTCCTCCAAGTTGTCCTGGACATACCTCTGCACAGCAGATTCTCCTGAAGATGCTTCAGATGGCCAGCTTTCTTCCTGTTTCCTAAGTCTCTGCCAAGGGTCAGTTTAGATCATTTAAATGCTTTAGCCCTATGCCACAGGACATCTCTCTTTGGCTCTTTAGACTTCTGGCACAGGCCACTTTAGATTCTTTAGGCTCCGGTTTAGGCCCCCAAGAAAAGAAAACCCTTCTTCATACTTACCCTTCTAGAAGGTTTCTCCAAATATTTCTCTTAGCCCACATCACTGGAATAAGACCTTCAGTGATTCACCAAGAAAGGCAAAAACACATAATACAATACAATATTGCTTCTTACACTAACTACTGGGGACAACTCAACAACAGAAGGCGTAATCACTGTCCTGAGCTTAGTAGAAACCCAACAAACATAGAAATCATAAACAAAGCTCAGACTGCAAACACTAAATTTAGTTAGGGGCACTCCAGTTAAAGAGAGGGTCCCCACATAAATATTGTCAAAAAATTCTATTCAAATAAGGAAATACAACTTTTTTTTAAGAGGTGATCCAATACATGTAAATGCAGTTTGTGTGTTAGCATTTATTAGTAGGCATTGTGCTGACGTGTGTTTACATATATCCAAACAAAACAGGATATTACTGGATTGCTCTTTAGGAAGAGGTAAAAAATGTTTCAATGTTAGTACACAAAGGTACATAAACATGCATTGAATTCCAATACAATTGGAAAATTTGACATTAAAATGCAATGAAAAATTCATAAGTGTTAACACCTCTGTCAGGTTCTTATTGCTGTTTGTGTCCCTACTGCGGAGTTCTTTCACAAAGCAAGCAGGACTTGTTTATTGCAAACATTGAGAGTAAATCTGGCTATACATGTTACATTCTTGTTGTACAGTACACCAAGCCTACATTGATCAGCGCAAAAATACTAATACCTTAAATCAACATGTAAGAAAAAGTATTATTTTGTTACAGTAAATTAAAGCTGGCCATACACTGTTAGTTCTTTTTCTCCAACTGAGGTGGCTAGAGGAATGTCCCCACTGAGACATTGTATTCTGACAGCAGGACCCACTGCTGTCAGAATGCACTCATCAGTAGCTGTAGTCACTGATCAAGCAATGTTTTCCAACCTGTCCCTTCAACAGAAGTGGGTCAAATGATTGCTGTCTGTTGAGCGGGGACTGCTACACACTGATCGAAATTCAGACTCTGCTGAGCTAGGCTAATTTCTATGGCTAGATTTTCTCTCCACAATGTGAATATATCATTTTGTGTTGGATTTTAAACCAAAAGTAGAATAAACTTCTACTAATCTGAGGGTAGGTTAACAAATTTTAATAAATACATTGGATCATATATCAGCCCACCCATGTCTGTACAAATCTATCTAAATGTATTGTACACTCCGATTGTACTGTGGGTAAACAGCCTGTTAGTTTACATTAAGAAAAATATAGATTTATTGGTAGTTAACTTAGTTTTCACTTTGTAATCAAATTAAAATGATTTGACATATATATATATATATATATATATATATATATATATATATATATATATATATATATATATATAAGAAAGATTTGCGGAAGGAAGGGGGAGGGATGGAGGGGAAGAAAGGAATGGGAAGAGAGAAAAGAGGGATGAATAAGGGGAGAAAAGAGGGAAGAAAAAAGGAGAAAAAAAGGAGAAAATTTTGTTATTTAATAGATTAGATTAAGGAATAATTATATAATAAAGCGGAGTTCCACCCACTTTTGAGAGGTGGGCTTAAACGAAAGACCACCTCTCCACCCCTCGTTTTTGGATATTAATTTTTTGTTTCATACTGTAGTAGCTATTTATGAACTACAGCCTGTACTTCCGATCCATCCAGTCCGCGGCACAGGACGTCATATCCTCTTGTGCGGCAAGCCCCCCCCCGCTGTCTTCTGGGACCTGTGTGTGTCGCAAGGCTCCACTGCCGTTTCCCTTAGTTAGAATGGCAGCGCCTGCACCCGATCCGATGGACAGATCGGCCTCAGGGGGGCAGACATCGCGGGCTCCCTGGACAGGTAAGTGTCCTCATTAAAAGTCAGCAGCTACAGTGTTTGTAGCTACTGACTTTAAAAAAAAAATTGCGGGTGGAACACCGCTTTAAGGGACATTTTAAAAATCTTTGTGGTATGTCTACTCTAGGAATGTTATATGTTCTATGTAGTTGGTGATGTAGAAATGTTACATGTGTTTGTAGATGTTTTGTAATGTTATTTATTTTAATGAAAATCAATAAAAAGAAGAAAAAAAAAAGAAAAATACAGATAAACTTTAATGGCTACATGTTCTGGAATCCCCATTACTATCAAAGTGCTTGCTCATGTCCTTGCCTTTGTGAGCTTTCCTCTTCATAAAGGGAACTTAGGAAACCAGATCCTCCTGTAAACCTAAACTGATGAATTACAAATAAATCAGAAGGTAAATTAGATGAACGTTCTGATTTTCGCACAATTGCAGTGTTCAGTCCATATATAATGAAGTTATAACCTCATGCTCACTATGCTGGTTCTTTTTATCGGTGTAAGTATAACAAACTCACAGATTTCATACTTCATGGCACACTTTTTCAAGGATAGTAGAGTCTGATAAACTGTTGCATTTTCCGTTTAACATTAGTAGTTCATTGATTACTTCCTTTATTTCACTGGTTGACTTGATTTATGTAATTTTTGAGTAATCTAGGTCTTTAAGGTTGTATGATTTAAAGGTTTTTAATAGGCAGTTTATGGGACCATCAGACCAAATAATTTTCTTTTTTTTGTTGTCTTGATTTTCTAGGTTTCTTATTTTGAGATCTACCTGGATAAAATTAGAGATTTGCTAGATGGTAAGTAGTTCATACATGGAAAGTTTGCAAGCAGACATAAAAAAGCCGTTAGGCGACTGGTTCGCTGGTAGTACAGTAAGAGTCGCTAAAATGATGGCCCTGATCAATAAGAGGATATGTTAATAGAGTGATTTCGCTCAAATAGTGATAAGTAATTCTAAATAAATTAACCTATAAACTTCAGGAGAACATTTATAATGATTTACAGTGTTAGTTTAGTGTTGTGTGTTACACTTATAGATTTTGCTGCACTTTTATTTATACTACACACTTATTTTACTCACTATTCCATAGTAGCGCGAAAGCACTTTAATATTAATAAGATCATATGGTACAATAAAATATAAGAATGGGTAAGGGGCATGGTGTTTATATGGGTCATTTTGGGGGCTTGTTCTTGGAATTGGCCTTTAAACTTAGGGGTTTATTTATAATTGTTTGCACTAAAGATCCACGCAGCTTTCACCCTAGATTCACACATTTTTCTAATTAGATTTGATTGAAAAACGTTTGATTCCTGGGCGAAAGCTGTGTGAATCATGTGAGAAAATATATACAGTATAAAATAACACAAAACTTATTTTGCACAGAAGAAAAAAAGGGAAAACGCATTACTGGAATGTTGATAAATTGTTAAAGGTTTTTTGTGCTAATATTATATGTGGATTTTAAATCAAATTTATTAATATTATTTAAATGATTAAGAATAGATATGTCATCAAATCTGAGGCTTCATTTTACAGGATGTACCGTACTATCCATAATTAGAGCACCCATCTAGATTCAAATGACTTAAGAAAAGCAAGCAGTAATATAATAGAATCGGTAATAATGAGAGCCTTTGGAAGTCAGAGGATTTCATTATTGCTTAGGGAGATTTTTTACAACCTTTTGGAAGATTTCCTTGTAAAGGAGCTCTAATATTTCTTATTCCTCTGTGAAGAAGAGTTAAAAGAGAAGTGCGGGATTCTCACAAAAAAAACATTCATAATTACCTATGTAGATACAGTATCGATCTGTTGCTGCATCTGTCCCCCGCCACCTTTACACAGAGAATTGAATGATCAAAGACCTCTGAACGCTCAGTTCTCGGTCTTCAGTGAGTAGAGAGGCGATGATTGTCAGTCACAGTCTTTCTGCTGTGCCCCTCCAATGCTCACTGGATTGCTGGGCTGGGGAGGGGGCGGGAGCGGCTGGCTCAGGCTCTCAGTGGTGCAGTCAGGCATCTGTGATGTCAGCTGTCAGCCATCAGCATGCTTTAGCCCTCTGTTGGTTGAAACCGGGTCACAGGAGTGTGGAACTAAGTGCACACCTGTGACTCACAGGAGAAGTATGGCCAAAAGAGCTTTGGTCTTACTTCTCCGGATGAGAAGTACAGCACATGCATCACGATCAGCATTGGGTGAGGATTTCAGATGATATCAGTGCTTTTATGAAACACATCTCCCTTTTTGTCTCTTGTCAGCTAAAGGCTATGAGCACACATAGACATCTTTTGATCTGTCTGTGTGCTTTCACATTTCTGACAATTAAATGGGAAATAGATGGGACACAGGAATTGTGCAGAATAGGGCAACATTATCAGGAACTTTTGATTTGAGTTCTCTGTGCAAGACTGGATTTTATATTAGCCGAAATGCAAAGAAGAGAAACATACTGGTGGTGATTTACTAAAGCAAATGAACAAGAGCAGATATGAATTATTGTGGTGTTCTTGCATTGTGCGTCCCTGTATCTGTGCAAATAGCCATAGTAATCCACAAACCTATATAAATGATCGGATGTACACTGATAATTAATGTGTATTGTCTTTCCTAGTTTTCTGTGCTTGTCAAACATCCAAATAATGCTGCTTATGTGCCTTCTGTTCTGATAAGGTACACTTTACCTGTCAACATTTTTCTAACAAAAACAACATTACAATGACTGGCTTACTAAGCTATGACATCAAAATCTACATGTAAAAATAAACCTTGTACACTATGCTGTCATAGGAAAAAAGGCAGCAAATGTACAGGTATTTATCATTGCAAATACCGGCATATAAAATCTTGGACCTCCTTTGTGCACATGAGCAGTGTAAAACACCTCTCTGTATGGTTCACTGAGGTCCTTTATAAATACAATTTTTGTAAATCCCTTTAATAAAACCATGCACGTTTGATTTGATTTTATTCCTACAAGTTATACTCGATTAACATGTTTTAGGTATGCAATGGCGTTGCCTGCAAACATTTGGATGCTGTAGCATACATTACATAGTAAATCATACTTGTTATTAAAATCAAGGCACATACTCTGTAGCCTTTGGAGGTCACCTGCACACACACATGACTGCTGTTAAAGTGTTATTAAACCCAAAACAGTAAAATCAGTCTGTATATGCAGTAAAGCATGCCTGTTATACTCATTGTGAAACCTAAGGGGTTAATCCTCTGCATTGTGTAAAAAGGCTGCTTGATCTTGTATGCACAGATCCTTCCCTCCCTGCATTGTCCCTCTGGACAAGTCCAAAAGACAGAGCTCTTGGAATCAGGCTGCACGTGGTCAGTTTGGTGTGTATTGCTAGAGAGGTTTTTTTTTATTGGGAGAGTACATGTGATCAGCACAGGGCCAATCAGCACTGTGCACAACGAGGGTCAGGGGCCATGCAGCCTCATAGGACAGCTCAGTGCAGAATGAAAACTCCTCCTACAAGCTTCTCCAGAAACTGATAGAAATCACAAGACTGCTATATACTGCTGATGAGAAAATGTATTTAGCAGTTTATTTTTACTAAAATAATTGCATTTCCATGTTGTGTATACTGTGGGAGACCAGATATAGTGATTGCAGGGCCCTGGGTTTAGTAACACTTTACAAACGTTCGATCTTATTGCAGCAGGTTGTTGGATGTCTGGATCTATTCTCCTGCCCTGAGTATTAGTCAAATTATAATTATGTGTGTAGACTGGTACACAAAAAGACAGCTGCTAGCAAATGACCTAACTGCATAATCATGGTGCTGATATGTATTATGCGACATGGTAAAGTCTATGTAAATGAGCAATTAGCTTATTATAAATTCACTGAAATCTGCTAATCTCTGAACCCTTACACTGATGAAATTAGAGCTTTTATTACAGATAATAATGTGTCACCTGCTTAAAGCTGTTAAGATTTGCTGTTAAAGGGATTTTGTATTTTTTTTTTTTTAAATATATACATACATAGTATTTGCAAATAGGTTATATGGTATTGGTCTAGGATAGCGGCCCCGCTGCTGCTATTCTATATTAAGCTCCTCTAGCACATTTATAAAGCTGTCTGCTTCATAAAGGAGGTCTGTAGTTCATTTTTTTTGAGATTCTGAAGCAAGCAAAGACCAATTTTTTTCAGTGAATAGGGGAAACAATTGTGCCAGAAGAGACAGTGCTCTCCTCCTATCCACAGGTATTCTTTGCAAATAATTTCCTGCATTTAATAAATATAATGTACATTAGAGGAGCAGTATAAATTATTTCCAGTGACGTCCTGCTGGGTCCAGAGAGTGTAAACTGCGCTTTCATATAAATGGGCCTCTGTATGTTGCGTTTAGCAGTGAAGCCCCACCATGAATCTGTGAGCAAGCAGAAGATCATTTTAACTGGTCTCTGTTACAATATATTATATGAGGTACAGTGATTGAAAAGTATAAATCATCATCGCCAGTGGTTTGAATAAATACATATTGCAAGACAGCTAGCAACTTAGAAATACATTATATAACATGTTCTTCATAAACCTGTTGGTGTTGGTTGCAGATGAATACATTGAAAAGCCAGTGTAAGAATAATCAACATTTTAAAAATTCTGCAAAGTGGTTGTTGGGAGGAATAGCTATAAACACTAGGACAATAAGGGGGAGATTTACTAAGACCGGTGCACACAGAATCTGGTGCAGCTGCGCATAATAAGAAATCAGCTTCTAGGTTTTAGCCCCCGTTCACATCGGCGTGATTTGACATGCAATTTGCAGCCTATTGTCGGCAATGGTACTGTCCCAATCGATGCGGTGCCGAATTTGCACAGATTTCCAAAAGTAGTTCCTGCACTACTTTTGGCGACTTCGGGGGGCGATTTCAATAGACATCTGTGCATGAACCCGCACAGATGTCTTTCAAATCGCCCCCCGAAGTCGCACTGCAATGTGGGTTTGAAATTGTGCGTGTTCAGCTGAACTTGCGCGATTTCAAACCCGCGTTCAGTGTGAACTTGGGCTTATTGTCAAAGCTGAATTAAACAAGCTGAAGTTAGAAGCTGATCGGCTACTATGCATGGCTGTACCAGATTCTGTGTTACATCTGTTTTTGTAAATCTCCCTCTATATGCTGTTGCAGGCCCTAAAGTGGATATTGAATAAACTTACAGAGTTTGCTACTCCTAAATCAGTGGGATCACATTACTTAGACGTAATTTAGAAGTCCTTAGTAGCCCAGAAGGCTTGGCATTTGGTCATATGATCTTTGCTAAATATTTTGGCCTTCGGGTGGATTTACTTAAAGCAAATAGACTGTGCACTTTGTAAGCGTAAGACAAGAACAATTCCATAGCTCAACTCACCAACCAGTCTGCGGACCAACCAAATTAACCTGTCTAACCGTCTGGTAAAAGCAGAGATTTAGTAGCACACATTTGCAAACGCATGTGAAAGCTGCAAGGCCCCGTCACAGCACCCTGTGTATGCTTGCAGTCCTAACACTACAAATTTATATTTGTCTCCACAGTGGAAGCACATGCATGGAATGGATAGATGTGGGGCAGGTGAGCCTGGAGGCAGCCCAAGCCCCCCTTGGTAAGTGCAGTTGCTCCAGAGCTTAGTAAATGAGGAGCTCTGCTGACTTCCATCATCCAATCATGTGCAAGTTTTTATATTTCCCTAGCGTGTGATTGGGTATTCTATGCAAAGTGAAGCTTCACCTCATTTACTAAGCTCTGGAGCAACTGCACCTGCAAAGTGCATAGTCTATTTGCCTTTAGTAAATCAACCCTTTTCTGTTAACCTTTATTTATCCCTCCCAGCAGGACTGTTTAACAGCTTCATGTTAATAAGGAACTTCACTCTCTCAGTCAACATTGACTCTCTTAATCCTTATGATGCTAGCATTAGTGAATAGATAGAAAAGTATATCATATTTACTTGTTTTAAACTTTCTTTTTTACATTTCTTCATACTTCCTGGTTTCCAGACCTAGACAAATGATGTCATACATCCCAGGAGTCTTCAGGAGGAGGGTTGGGGGGGGGGGGGGGTGTTCTCAGATAAGCACACCCTCCTGTCTGCATGTCTGAGCTAAATGCAGATGGATTCCAGAAAGTAAATGCTACGTGAATCATCTGCCCTTACTCAAGATGGCCATGGCCAGAATTGCTGGAGGGTGTTTTTTCAAAGTGATTTCCCAACAAAATAAAGCATGGAGACATGGATGGATCAGGGAGTTTGCTTAAGTATTAAAAATGAATTAAATAGTGTTTTTGGATTTTGATGCTCAGATGCAGTGAAGTTCCTCTTTATAATTAACAAGGATAGTTCCATTTTAATTGCGTAATCCTTACAAAAAATCTAGCTTTGGGGTAATGTTTTATTGCCTACTTACACAGCGCTGAACATATTTAGCAGAAAAAAATGGATGGATGCTATTTTCTATGATTTAATGAATTATGAATTAGATAAAGAAGGAACCATTTTTTTGTGGTTCAGCAGAAAGTAAAGCGATCACTGAGAATCATGGGATACCAGAAGCTGCTTCCTCTCCCAGAGGGCAAATGCATTCTTGCTAATGTCAGTGCATCCAAATCCAATGTGCACTGTAAAGGTTTTTCCTTTAAAGGTCTCTACAACAGTAGCTGTATATATGAAGCTTAGTGTTCTGTGTAAACAGGCAAAATATTGTGGCTTCCTAATGATCCTTCAATTCAAAAGGGATCTTAGAAATAATGTTTGTGGGTGTGCAGAGCTGAAATAAATATTTCATATGCTCAGTTTAAAGTGAAGGCATAATATGCAGGAAAGCTGATTGTATTAGGTGACTGATACAAGTTAATGTGTTATATAGTGTGGCTGCTCTAGACAATACATTTTGCTCTTAATGCAGTATAAAACCCTAAAGCAAACATTAATTATATTGCAGATTATCAGTCTTTAGATGGGATGACTACATTAGTTTTCACCTGGTGATCTACCCTTGTTTTTCAACAAGCTGTCCTGCAGATATAGCAGTTAGAAGGTTGGAACTAACCACTTAACACTGGCAGGGGTGTTTACAATGATCAGCTTTTATTTATTTATGTAAAGCATTTATCCCAAAAGGAAAAAAAAACAGTTTGCTGTACCAGTGTAACTCCTTAAAAGGTGTGAGCTGGAGTTTGGCTTGATTTGTTTAGTGTATCTAAATCTGCTAGTACATCTAATACTATCCTTCCCCCAGACCGACAGTGCTGCTCTCTAAAGGTGTCTCTGTTGCTCCTTCATCCATAGTGAGGGCACTCTAATACAGGAAAGGTGTTACTGGCCAGATCACTAGGTGAAAACAGAGAGGGAAAAGGGCTAAAACGAGAAAACAAATGCAGCCTCCACATCTAATGATTGTTAAACTGCAATATATTACATTTTTGATTTTGGATTTAATAATAATTTAAGATTAGAAGCCTGCAGCTGATAGTTTTAGGTGTAGGGTACATGGTGCTTAGGGACCACTGCAAATAGTATATCTGGACAGTGTTTTATTCCTTGCAACGAAGAACCCCTCCCTTACCTGAACCCTTAACCACCAACAACAATAAACCTGCAAAGGCAGCCCTTAATACATAACTATAAACTTAACCCCAATACTTGGCCACGGTCACCAGGACCTATAGTGGGGGTGAATCTCCCCAGTGGGAACAAAGACAGCAATTAAAATTTAACAAGGGTTCTAACACATCCCATATTCTATCCAAAACGAAATAAAATGGTTTTGCCTTTACATACACTTTAACCCTCCCCTATCTAAACACCATATCCTACATAAAAACCATACCCTAAAATCCTTAACACTTAACCCCTTAATTCTAACCCAAGAGCGTGCTTAATGCTAGCCTAATGCAATCCAACTCAAAGTCACAAGGTCCTAGAATTTATGACCTTTTCTACTGTGTGCTTACTTCATCCAGCACAGATAGGATGCATTCCCATGCTCTACATTATTTCATTATTTTCTCTTGCTGATAAAACTGTATAATCTGTATATATATATATATATATATATATATATATATATATATATATATATATACAGATATATATACACATATATATCTGTACATATAATATAATCTGTAAATTTCCTATGTTTCCTAATAGTGCTTATATTGGTGCTACGCATTGTCATGTTTTCAAAAGGTGCAACATTGGTCGGGGGCTTAATTATCAAAAAAGCTCTTATGTACTTTCGAACACTTTTTAAGGTCTACGTGTAGCAGGGGGAATCTTAAAGAACTTCCATGTTTTTACCTAATTACACGGTATAGAAGGCAGATTGCATATTAATTGTACTGCAGCTCACAGGTTCTGTTTAACTTGCTAATATTGCTAATATATTACTAATTCCTGTCCTACACAAAACATAATTAATGCATTTATAAATTTCATGAAAAATAATCTGGATGCATTGTTAGTGTTTACTTTTATTTAAATGCTTACAAATCAATTCTCTTCCTTGCTTTTGCAGTCTCTAAAACAAACCTTTCGGTACATGAAGACAAGAACCGCGTTCCATTTGTCAAGGTGAGAGAGGACATCTCAGTGGTTTTGTTTTCTGGCCAAAAATGCAATCACACTAAGTAAATTAAAGTTTAATCTTTGTGCTAAGAACATCCTGTGTGTGGAAAAAAAAAACAAGGCAGGGTTAGCTGGAAATGTTCTTTCATTTGATTTATAAAGCTTGAAGCAGAACTCCAGCTAAAACAACTAGATACAAATAAATAGCTCATTAAAGGATACAATTTACCTTCAATACAAAGATTTGTATTGAAGGTAATGCAGTTCTTCAATACTGCAGTACTTTTTTGTGCCACTAGATGTCCTCAACCAGCATCATTCATCCCACTTCCTTTGAGCTCAGGTTTTCCTATACCCACCCCATTCCGCGACTGGACAGTGAAAGAAGAAGGAGCACAGAAATGGGCAGAAAAAATTGCATTGGTGTAAACGGGGCCTTAGATGTCAAGCCCAGCCTTGTACCACTATACTGTGGTAGAAGGTTTTGTCCCACTCTACACACTGACATGAGTCGTTCCAATTCCATATTAACTGTGGATCTATAAGTTGTCACAAATACATTTTCTGCATTTAACACACAGGAGTCACACATCAGTATAGGCTGTACCATCATAAAGGAGGAGTTGTTCCATGTTACCAGAAATCACTATGATCCTAAAGCCCATTACAAAAACAATAGCCTTTTCTCTGACAGTTTTAGGTGGGCAGGTACAGAACATAGGTTTGTGAGATTTTGCTTGGAAGTCAGGATTACAAAATATCGATCTCATGCTACTTTGCTTAAACCAAATCACAATACAAAATACATGGTATCATTTCATCACGTCTCTGTGTTCTCAGGAACTGAATGATATTCATGCTGTTTTTTTAGCTCATATTGTGCCCTTGACAATGAGTGGTGAAAGGCAGCTGAGTTTTCAGTTGGCTCTTCTGATTTAAGTAACCGTTTTGCAATCAGTTTCAATCAAAGGTTATATTGCGCTTAATAATTTAATATTATTTTAATAATGATGATCGGTGTCAATGAATATAGTTTCCAGTTATCCCTAAATTCAGTGCAGGAAACATGCATGGAACGCCGCTTTCCTGGACAACCATATTCTGGTGCGAAACACAAGTTTGAAACACAGAGGTGTACGTTTATCAAGCAGAGAAGAGCCAAGATCCTGATGATCACAGCTGATATCTGGATTCTGTTCAAGTTACAGACAAAAAAACTTACATTTTTTGTGCCACACTATAGGAATATCACTATATATTTTTACATTCCTATGTATGATATCTCTCCGGATATGCAATTCTTTCCAATGGCACATTGACATAAAATGTACTTGCTATTCTGAAAATTCTATCTAGTGTAACATGCAATGTTCTGTATTACTTTTCTATTATGGCATGCCTTTTACTTTCTACCACAATCAAGACATATTGATAAACAAAAAACTTTAAATAAAAAAAAAAAGGTCAGTGTACAGCGCACATTATCACTTGACTTTAACTCACATTTGCCTTGTATAGCTGAATCCTTTGATATGTTGTATATGTTTTCAGGGCTGTACTGAGCGTTTTGTGTCCAGCCCAGAAGAGATCCTGGATGTCATCGATGAGGGAAAATCCAATCGCCATGTGGCTGTCACAAGTGAGATGCCCTATTTTTCTTTTTCTTTTCATAAAGATATGTAAGCCTAAGAACAAGAATTAAATTGAATTTGAATGAGATATATATAGATATGAATATCTCTTGAAGAAGTGGGACATGGCGCGAAACTAGTTGAGCACATACCAAACCAATGCTGAACCAAGCTGATCCACCCCAAATGTGCCCGCTGGACCCCCTTGTACAACCATCAGGACGGTACCTCCTCTTTTTGGGTTATGTACTACATTGATTCTTACATTGTGGTAACCTAATTACCGTAGGGGTGCCTTGGCTCTTTATAGGTTGGTTTTTATTTAGTTCAATGAAAATAGTTATTGAACAATACCTTTTAAGGTTCACCATTGTGGTATAAACCTTTAATATTTGTATTTATTTTTTTTATCTAAGTTTTGGGTATAAGAAAGATTGTAAATCGCAAGCTTTTAAATATGCCTATAAAGTCCATTCCTTCTGTTCACTTCTTCCATTGGTCCATATTCAAGCTTGTATGAAAAAGTTGAGTTGAGAAGTAAATTATGTATGACATATGACAAATTAAGAATTTAGAAGTATAAGTCATCAGAGCCTTCTACAATATGCTATGGGTCATTCCTTTTTGATGTAACTATGTTGGTGTACACTATAATGATACAACATTTTAACAATATCTGTAAAACATTTTTTAAAATATTTTGTGTTGCTGGTTATGGATGGCACAAGGAAAATCCTGTACTATTTCTATATTTGGTTCAGATGGGATGAGGACAGGTTCTGGGAAACTGGGGTTATTTTCATTGCATCAGTACATTTAGGATGCATGCAGCATTTTGGTACCATTTGAAGAGTCAACCAAAATTGTGAGCAGATCATTGGACAGGGTTTACTGACACAATCCCTCTCCTGTTCCACCTGGAGCACACAGTCCATGGCTGGATAGACCAGGCACGGAAGGCATAGCAGCAAGGAAGAAGAGAAGAACTTGCTGCTGTCTCAGGGATAACAGGATTATTTGCCTACCATCACCACTGTTCTGAGGCAGATTCTGCAGGAGGCAGGGGAAGAAAATTAGGTGGAAGAGGGGTTTTGGGTGCTGGCTATGAGGAGGAGGGGGAAACGGAACAGGCATCAAGGTGGACATGCCATCCCTCTTAAACTACAGTAGTTGTAAGTGGGTAGGGTGAGATTGTTAAGGACGGTGTTGTTCTCAGTGACACCAAGGACTTGGGGTTTTCTGCTCCAGGCAGAAATGTTAGTGCAATGTTAAAGTGATACTAAAGGTATTTTTTTTTTAAACAACAAACATGTCATACTTACCTCCACTGTGCAGCTCGTTTTGCACACAGTGGCACCGATCCTGCTCTTCTGGGGTCCCTCGGCGGCTGTCTCGGCTCCTCCCCACATCAGACAACCCCCTGGGAGAAGCGCTCAGCCGAGGGGGTTACCTTGCAGGCGCGCTCCCAAGTCCAGAATTTGGCGTCCATAGACGCCGAATGCAGGACTCGGCTCCTTCCCATCGGCCACATCATTGGATTTGATTGACAGCAGCGGGAGCTAATGGCTGCGCTGCTATTAATCTATCCATTCAACAGCCAAGAACCCCCCTAGCAGAGAGAAGGCTCGAGGGTTCAGGTAAGTAAAACGGGGGGGGGGGGGGGGGCGATCACTGACAGGTGTTTTTTCACCTTAACGCATAGGATGCATTAAGGTGAAAAAACACAAACCTTTACAACCCCTTTAAATATGATTGCTGCATTCATTTCTTTTTTAGGCTTTTTTTACCTGGTAATCCTATGAATAACGCAATAGGGTTGATTTCCCTAAAACTGGAGAGTGAAAAATCTGCTGCAGATCTGCATAGAAACCAACCAGCTTCCAGGTTCTATTGTCCAAGCTTTTGCACTCTCTAGTTTCAGTAAATCAACCCCACTATCTGTCTTTGGATGCCTATGCTCACCAGGGATGAGCAAATTTGCCTGAGTTCAATTTACAAGGGGTTCATTGAATGCTGCTTGAAGTTCACAGAATCCCAACTTAGCATCAAACCCCATTGATACCTGTGGGGTGTGAATATAAATACAAATTGTTGGCTATTTTCAAGGCTAACAGGTTAAGCATTGTCAAAAAAGGCCTGGGAAGCTGGGCACCACCACAAGAGACATTTAACTAAGAAGTAAATGTACAATGTACACCAATAAAAAATGTTTCTTTGTAAATTCCACAAAAACATTTTTTAGAATAAAATCTGATTTAAAAATGATATACAGTATACAGTATATTGTACAGCAGGGTTCAGTGGGTCCTTTTATTGCAACTTTGAGGCTGACACTAATCCTTGGATTTTCCCAATTGAAATTGGGAAATGTATTTAAGCTGTATGTGGTGATACTGAACAGTATGACCTTCACAGATAGGGTCAGCGACACCATATTTTGGCTTCACACATTTTGGATGTATAATTAACTTTTGCATTTTTAAGTTAATTTTTATGTTTACATTTAGCGTGGCTTAAATACCAGAGCAGCACCCAAACCTAATTAAAGTGGAATGCCAGGTAAAAATAAAAAAAAATACCCTTTATTTTAATTAAGAATATAATTAACTTTTCTTTTATATTAGATATTGCAGGAATTGCTAAAAGTCTCATTAGAAACAACTGTCCAATTCAGACATTCAGCAATCCTTCTCTGCTTCACGGAAAACAGGTTGCCTGTGCAGCAGAATGTGGCTGCTCACAGGCACTTTCTGTTACCGTTGTCAGTGTCTGTGCAAGTAGCACAGCACAGCCTCGCTCATCCTAGTCCCACTACCACCTAGAGCTGCCCAAGCCTTGCCCTCATCCATCACTGCACCACCGACCCTGCCCCATCTATGATGTCATACGTTTTCTCATGAATTAGGAGGCACAAACGCTTTAATTCATGAGAGAGCTAGAAAGGAATGTGATGCAGCTACAGAGGAGCAGACATGTCAATTCCTTCCTTCCTTAGCTCTTTTTACAACCCCTTTAAATGAAATTAAAGGGGTTGTAAACCTTCATGTTTTTTAGGATGCATTAAGGTGAAAAAACACCTGCAGTGACCGCCCCCCAGCCCCCTCCCCCTGTTTTACTTACCTGAACCCTCAAACTTGTCCCACAGGGACGAGCCTTCTCTCTGCTAGGGGGTTCTCAGCTGTTGATTGGATAGATTGATGGCAGCGCAGCCACCGGCTCCCGCTGCTGTCAATCAAATCCAATGATGTGGCGGCCGGGGGCGGGGCCAAGTCCTGCATTCGGCGTCTATGGAGGCCGAATGCTGGACTCAGGAGCACGCCCGCAAGGTAACCCCCAGGAGAGCGCTTCTCCCAGGGGGTTATCTGATGCGGGGAGGAGCCGCGAGAGCCGCCGAGGGACCCCAAAAGAGCAGGATCAGGGCCACTGTGTACAAAACGAGCTGCACAGTGGAGGTAAGTATGACATGTTTGTTATTTAAAAAAAAAAAAAAATGACCTTTAGTGTCACTTTAAGGACCAGTTGCAAGCTACAATATATTACATTTTTGTTTTTTGGTTTTGATACGCTTAAGCATTGGTTATCATGTAATGAGTACAGAAACTGGACTTGCTAATACGTTGTAATTGAAAACTTAATTCAGTGAGAACTTTGCTAGAAATGGGCAAGCATAACATTCACAGTTGTAGCATACACTTCAATTGGGTTCCACCATGAACATTTTGCTTGCCCATTTCTAGCAAATTTTTCACTGAATTAGGTTTACAATTTCTAGCAAGTCTCATTTATGTACTCATTACATTATAGACAGCAACAAAAAACTGACAGAGGTTCTAACCTTTTCTTATTTCAGCCGTCATTGTCTGGTGAAGGTCTGAGTCTAACTGATGGCAGTACTGAACACTTATTGCTCAAGACCAGTGGTCTGCATACTGTGACCCGAAGGCCGGAAGCGGCCCTTTGCTTGTCTTTATCCGGCCCTTGGAGCACTATTCCTCCTATTGACACCAGCAATAGGAGCATAATTCTTTCCACTGACACCAACAATGGAGGACTATTCCTTCTACTGATACCAATGATGGCCACCCTTCCACCCACTGACACCAATGATGGGGTACTATCTCTCCCACTGACAGCAATGATGGGGCACTGTTTCTCCCACTGACACCAACAATGGGGCACTAGTCCTCCCACTGACACCACAATGGGGCACTATTCCTCCCACTAATACCAACAATGGGGCACTATTCAACCCACTAAAGATGTGGCATTGTTTAATCCCACTGACATCAGGACATTTTCTGCTCCCACTGGTCACAGTCTGGCCTCCTAAAGTCCAAAAGACAGTAATATGGCCCTTTGTTTAGAAAGTCTGGAGACCTCTGCTGTAGACAAATGATAAACAAGTTTGGTTGTGTGATGTTTTATTACATTTTTTCAACTTATTCTGTTTGCCATTCACTGGCGCTTATCATTGCTTATCCGTTTCTTTCTATGCCTCCGTCCATTACTCTTCACGCGCTGTTGTTTTTTCCAGACATGAATGAACACAGCTCCCGAAGTCACAGCATCTTCCTTATTAATATCAAACAGGAGAATGTGGAGACTGAACAGAAACTAAGTGGAAAGTTATATCTGGTTGACCTGGCTGGTAGTGAAAAGGTATGTATACTGAGCCTTGTTTCATCAATGATTGCACTGGCTGAATATTTCCAGCAATGTTCAAATAAAGAACAAAGTGTTGTAATGGCAGTCGTCAAAGCATTAGTAATTAGAATAAAAAAGGTTAAAAGCTACCCACTTTCAGCCTCTTTTGATCTTATTCTGTTTATAAACTGAGATATCGATGGATTTCTGCAGGCTACTCTAAATATCAATACTCTTTGAAGGCCTTATTAAATCAGCTCCAAGTTGGCACAAACATATAGTATATAAAGTCAAAATGTAATGTCATGAAAAGGAACACACTAGAGATCATTTATGTGAAATATTAGTACACAGACATTTCTAGTTGGCAGGATTCACACTTATTGCAAGCACATTTTTTTCTTGATGTTCTTGGGGTGCTGGAGAGCTCCTATCATGGTTTCTCTGGTCACGATTCATCGGTGACTGGAAGATGTGGTAAAGCTTTCTGGGACTTATGTTTGAGTGGCACGAGGAACCATACCACTTTCCTGTGGTATGGAAGGAAATGATGATGTAATATAAGTATGCACCAACCCTGGTAATTCAAACTAAGCATAAGAAGAAATAGGACCTTTGACTTACAGAAAAAGTTAAGGTTCACATATGTCTTTCACTGTCTATGTCTCTGGATCTACATATTTTTCACATGTGGTTTACACTGAACATAGCCTGGGCTTATGCATTTTTAAATTAAATTAAATTAAATTAAATGCTTAGTTTAATTGCTCTTGGTTTGTAACACTTTTCTTCAAAGTAGATCAGCACTGACTTTCAACTGGAAAACCGTAATGTATTACATGACTGAAGGAATGAAGTGGTTATGATTAGTGATGCACTTCCCCCTCCCTTTTTGTGTTTCTGTGTAATTTATTGAGAGATTAAAAACAAAATGCATAGCCCCCTTCAAAGTATACCAACATAGTGGATACAGGCTTGTATTCCAATAGTAGATGAGCATGCAGGCCCCCTGCTCTGTCAGTACCAGCCCATATGCTCTTTGCAGGTGTTTCCAGAGGTTGGTGAGGAAAAATGAACATCGGTGAGGACGAGGTATGGGTTCGCTGCCACCACTGGTTTGACATGCGTGGTCTAAATAAATAATAGGCAGCATTCCAAATAGATAGCTTTCCAAGTTTCATGCATTTATGAAATGAAGCATTGTATAAAGACATAACTGTAAACTATAGTACATGCACAAGATTTCCCCACAGTTCCTATATCTAGACAAAGGCAAACTCTCAGCTACAAGCATCATATACATTTTCATTACAATGGGGAGGAGATCCAGGCTTAAGCCCAGTACACACGGGCCGAATGTTGGGCGGCATTGAACTGGCCGACATTTGGCCTGTGTGTACTGCAGCCGATGGGGCATGACCGAAAAAATTCTGCTGAACGGCTCCCAACCAGCGATCTTAGCTAATGGCTGAGAGGGCTGACCAGAGTATTCTGGCGAGGGGGTTGTCCCCCTGTCAGAACACAATAGCACAGCAGAGGTGATTGCTGTACAAACATCAGAAAGTTAGTACAGCGGCTCCTTTTGAGCTGTCAATTTTTTTTTCATTCAGACCTGCTGGGTTGAATGAAGAAAAACTACTAGTGTGTACCAAGCTTAACCCTTTCATGACTAAGCCTATTTCTGACATTTGTTGCTTGCAAGTTAAAATCCGTATTTTTTGCTAGAAAATTAAATAGAACCCCCAAACATTATATATATATTCTTAGCAGAGAATCTAGAGAATAAAATGGTCATTGTTGCAATATTTTATGTCACGCTGTATTTGCGCAGTGGTCTTGCAAATGCAATTTTTTAGGAAAAAAGACACTTTCATGAATTAAAAAAAACAAAACAGTAAAGTTAGCCCAATTTTTTGTATAATATGAAAGATGATGTTACGCAGAGTAAATAGATACCCAACATGTCATGCTTTGTAATTGTACACACTCGTGGAATGGCGACAAACTATGGTACCTAAAAATCTCCATAGGCTCCGCTTTAAAAAAAAAATAATGGTTACCAGGTTAGAGTTACAGAGGAGGTCTAGTGCTAGAATTATTGTTCTCACTCTGACAATCGTGGCGATACCTCACATGTGTGATATGAACACCGTTTACATATGTGGGCGCGACTTATGTGTGCGTTTTCTTTGCTGCGCGAGCTTGTGGGGACGGGGGTGCTTTAAAAAAAAAATTTTTTTTTTCTTATTTATTTATTTATTTATTTATTTTTTACATTGTTACTTTAAAAAAAAAATGTATAACTTTTATTTCTGTTACAAGGAATGTAAACATCCCTTGTGACAGTAATAGGTGGTGACAGATACTCTCTATAGAGGGATTGGGGGACTAAAAGACCCCAAAGCCCTCCTTTTGCACTTCAAAGTATTCAGATCACCAAAAAATGGCGATTCTGAATACTGTATTTTTTTTTTTTAAACAGCACCATTGACAGCCGAGTAAACTGGAAGTGACGTTGTGACGTTGCTTTCGTGTTTACAGAAAGATGACTGGAACAAAGCCATTTTCAGCTTCGTTCCAGTCTTACTCTAGCTGGCGGAAGTGCCGGATCGTGTCTCGGGTCAACCGATGGGACGGAAGGCCCAGGAAGAGCTTCGGAAGGCAGTGGGAGGGGGGACGTCCCCTCTCGCTCCTCCGGTATAACAGCCGATCGGCTTTTAGCCGCATCGGTTGTTATCCCTGAAGAGCGGAAGTACGCCCGCTCTAAAAAACGGTACCAGGATGATGCATGCAGCTGCATGCATCATCCCAGTATAACCCCTTAAAGCCGAGGCCGCATATGTGCGTACGCTCGGCGGGAAGGAGTTAAAAGTACAGTAATTACTAAACATCAATACACATAATCAGATACCAAAAAAAAATCTTCAGCTGGCATGCCGTCACTCAGGATCAGATGGGAATCACAATGTTTCAGAGTAAAAACGCCCTTCTCAAGTGACATCCCCTTGATAAAGAGGTTTTTACTCTGAAATGTTGTGATTCCCATCTACACCTGATCCTGAGTGACGGCATGCCATCGCCAGCTGAAGGTTTTTCCTGGTATCTATCCGAGTGTATTAAAATTTGTTAATTGCTGTACTTTTAACCCTGATCTCCTCCCTGTTCTAATGAAAAAAGTTTATGATGCTTGTAGCTGAGAGTTTGCCTTTGTCTAGACTCTAGTCTAGACAGAGGAACTGTGGGGAGATCTTGGGCATGTACTACAGTTTACTGTTAAGTCTTTATATGATGCTTCCTTTCATAGATATATGAAAAGTGAAAAATTAGCGGTGTGGTGCCTATTATTTATTTAGAATATATTATTCCCGTGTCTTTCTTGAGGAAACCCAATCTGGTTTCAGCACCTTATTTATGTAATTAACCCTCATGTTGTGATTTGGGTGTGCATTTGCTTACCTTTTTACTAATTGTTTGAGGTTTGTGGTCATTGCAAACAATTGCAGGAATTTCCAAGACTTAATTCTTTGTAACCATTTTGGACCTCCTTTCCTAAGAACTTAGGTCAGCCGGTATGCTGCATGTGTTTTTTCACATGCCATCATGGTAACAACACTGGAATATGCCTTGGGGTGTTTAAAACGCATTGGGCACTTGTTCTTGACAGCCCATCCAAGAGCTGCTCTTTTGCAGCACCTCACTGCATCTTCTGGAAAAAATGTAAGAACGTTTTGGACCCAAAGCAACACACACTCTCACCTCACATTCACTGCAACCCCCAGCCACAGCCATGTCCTGTATTGCTGAACCCTCCATTTTCTCTATGGTCATGGCACAATTTTCTTAATGCTCAATATCTGAAATTCCCCCAACCTCTGCACTTGGGAGGAGGAAAAAGAGAAAGGTTTTGTCAGCCACTTCACTACCTCCTACACATACGGTGGCTGTCTACTACTCTGAGATAGAAAAGACAAATGTGTCCTGCCTTTAGATGGTGTGGCCCAAACCAAAACCCCTGCATCTCACCTTAGTTCTACCTGACACTTTTTCTTTTATTAAAGGTTACTGTTTAAATTTAAAGTGTTACTAAACCCATAACAGTAAAATCAATCTGTATATGGAGTAAAGCATGCTTGTTATACTTGCTGTGGAACCTAAGGGATTAATCCAGCACATTGTATAAAAAGGCTGCTTGATCTTGACTTCTCTGATCCTCCCCTTCTTCCACAATCCCCAATCCATCTCCTAATAGTACAGGGCCTTGGGGGCACTCTGCATATGCTCAGTTTGGTGTGTATTGCTAGAGAGTTTTTTATTTTATTTTTGGGAGGGTGCATGTGATTGGCACAGGGCCAATCAGCACTGTCCAGACAGAGGGTCAGGGGTCATGCAGCCTCATAGGACAGTCAGAGGAGAATGAAAACTCCTCCTAAAGCTTTAACCAGTGTCTGGACACTGATAGAAGTCACAAGACTGCTATATACTGCTGATGAGAAAAGGTGTTTAGCAATTTACATTTACTAAAATAATTGTATTTCCATGTTCTGTGTACTGTGGGAGACCATATATAGTAAATGCAGGGTCCTGGGTTTAGTAAGACTTTAATTGAACATTTGGGCAATAAAGAGGATAAATATGTGGTGTTTCGGTGCACGCTACCTTTCTGCATAAGTATGTGGTGACATGCTACAAACAAAGGGCAGCTTTGCTTGTGTCAGGCTGGGTTCACACTATTGCCGCATGCGGCTCACAGCATGGGTCCAGTGCGTCCCCGTTCACTATTTCAGGTCCGATTTCAGCCTGAGAAGAGGAACACACAATGGGGGAGATTTACTTAACTTGGAGAGTGCAAATTCTGGTGCTGCTGTGCTCGGTAGCCAATCAGCTTCTAACTTTAGGTTGTTCAATTAAGCTTTGACAAAAAAAATGGAAGCTGATTGGTTTATAAGTTTTTCTATGGTTACCGGCATTTATTGGCTTCTTCCTTATAGCACTACAAGATGAGCTGCTAAAACTTGCTATTTTCTGTTTTTCTTTCCTACATTTCTGATTTTATTGACAGTTCATTTCACAAGGAGCATTCAGTACTCAGGAGTCATGGTACATATAATAGATGCTGCATAAAGAAATACATTACTGATAATTATGCACAATTATCAGGATAGAAGCTATGAAATATAGTTGCATGGAATACTGTGAAATCGATGTGAGCTCAGGCTGAACAAGACATATTGATTTCTGCTCTGTACTCATTTCACAGACTGTCTGTATTGTCTCAGACTGCAGAATTCTGCAAAAAGGGAAATGAACAATGAACACATTTCTGAAATAGATTGCTGCCAAATGATTGTATTGTTTTGCTTCAGTGGTACAGAAAAGAACTTAAATTAACTAAATTAAGCCACTCTCCAAATACTTTACTCATATGGCTATGCTAGTGGCAAATATTGCTTTGTCTGTTTTTTATGTCTCATGTTAAAGTATTTGTTAACTCTAAAATATTATTCACTGCCAGCCCCTCTATTAGAGGCTGGCATACCACACTATCCAAGTCCTTTGTAAAAAGGAGTGCTCTAAATACCTCTTTAGAGCTGTCTTCAGGTTGGTCACGTGACTCGTGGCCGCTTTACAGCTCCAAGACATTGCTTTTGCGGGAGGGGCAGTGATCTCCCTCTGATGTCAGCCGAGGAGATCACGTGACCTCCCGCAGAAGCAGTGTCTCGGAGCTGTAAATCGGTCGCGAGTCACATGACCAACCTGAAGACAGCTCTAAAGAGGTATCTAGAGCACTCGTTTTTACAAAGGACTTGGATAGTGTGGTAAGCCAGCCTCTAATAGAGGGGCTGGCAGTGACAATTTTAGGGGTTTTATTTTTAATAGTAGTGGCGGGGGGGGGCGAGGCGGAGACAGAGACACAGAGAGGACGCTGACATGCAGGAAGGAGGGGTTAAGAGGGGAGAGAGGAGAGCAGAGAGGACAGCTACACCTGACAGAGGGATGCACTTTGATCACTGTGGTCAGGGCTGAGTAGCCCTGGTTATCGTGGTCAGTATAGAGAGGGCATACAGGAAGTGGCAGATTCAGGGAGTTCTTTTTTACAGTTTAGAGGGGGGCAGATTACACAGCACAAGCGCTGTGCTGTGTAATCTGCTTTAAGGGACCAGAATCGGAATTATGTTTTTTTGGGTTAACAAACACTTTAATTAAAAAGAAGTGGTCAGTATAGAACGTTGACAGTTGATGTTGCTGACTTATTTTAATGCTTCTTGAACTGCAAGCCTCATTTTTGTTTCACTAGTTACTCAGTCACTGTTCTACAATGATAATGTATCAAGGGAAATGCATGGACACTTAAAGCAGTATTAACCCCCAAAACTGAAAATGTAATATATTACAGCTTACCCATCTTTAGATGTGGTGGCTGCATTCGCCTTCCTTTTAAGGCTGGGTTCACACATATGCGATGTGGGAACCAGCACCATTCCTGTGCGGGTTCCCTGCATCGCATTTAACTAGCAGGCAGTTCACACTCTGCGAACCGCTGCGGGTGTCAATAGAAAGTTAATAACACCCCCAAATCAGTTTGCAGATCGCAGTCCGAACTGTGAAATTGGGCAAGAATCGGATCACATGGGTGTGAACACCCATGTGATCTGATTCCAATGCAGACCAAAAAAAAGGGTCCTGCGGCACAAACTGTATGGCTGAATTTGCATCACACAGACATTGCATGTGATCTGCACAGCAATGCGGTGCGAATCACATGCAATGTCTGTCATCGCATATGTGTAAACCCAGTCTTAGGCTTTTTTTTCCATTTATTTCACCTGGTCATCCTGCCAGCAACACACTTCCTGTCTTAGGGTGTGTGCATTCTGGATAAAGTAGTAAAACAGACGCCTTTGGGTGGCAGCATTGTCAGTCTGTGGAAGGGTAGGGTTAGACTTTGCAAATTTAGATGGACTTGACTAACAAATTAAAGTTAAACTTCAGCTAACAGTTACAGCCAACATATATTAATCAAGACCAGCACTTTGACGTTGGGCTCATACCGTAGCGCGCTCCGGATCACAGTTGGAGTCCGGTGCATCTCCATTCACAGTTTCAGGTCCAATTTCAGCCCAACTTTTGGGCTAAATTTGGACCTGAAACAGACCAAAAGACGCACAGGAGCACAGGACTCCTGTGCATTTCGCACTGGAGCCGCTGCGGAGATGTGCTAACTGGCTCCATAGAGAGAAACCGCATCCAATTCGTACTAGTGTGAACCCAGCTTAAATGTCTTTAAACTGTATCCGAATATTTGCAAGCTATTCTTATAAAACTCTCACCAAATGAGAGGACCTTCAATGAATATGTGTCAAATAAAGCTTGATTTCAAAAACCTTTAGTGCGTCTTCTCTTCATGCTATTCAATTCTTCCTCGAAATTGTTATATCACCACACAAAGAAAAACAAGAAACAAACAAAAATGGCGTAGTATGTTAGAATATCTAAAATTCTGTATTAACAATCATTGTGCTCACATCTATCCTTTGAAAAAGTTAACCAATGAAACACATCAGAGAGTAATGTCAGATTATGCCGGAACCGGAAGTGTCCGGTTGGCCACCTTGGAATCTGGTTTATGTGATCTCTCTGCATATGTAAGAACATTTAGTGGTGAATAAATGATTTTAATGCCGCGTACACACGGTCGGACTTTCCGGCATACTTGGTCCGGCGGACCAGAGTGTGCCGGACAATCCGCCCGTGTGTGGGCGGCGGCGGACTTTTCCGGCGGACTTCTTCCCAAAAGCCCGCCGGACCTAGATTTAAAGAAAGTTTCAAATCTTTCCGTCGGACTCAGTTTCGGGCGGAAAGTCCGCCCGTGTGTGTGCTGGTCCGACGGAAAGCCCGCTCGTGTGTAGGCTGGTCCGACAGACCAAATAGGACACGAGGGGATGGTATTGCATCTCGCGCTCGCTGCAATAGGAAAAACAAATCTTCCTATTGCGGCGAGCGCGGGGCATACCAGGCCCTTAGGTCTGGTATGGATTATAAAGGGGAACCCCTACGCCGAAAAAACGGCGTGGGGCCCCCCCTAAAATCCATACCAGACCCCGATCCGAGCACGCAGCCTGGCCGGTCAGGAAAGGGGGTGGGGACGAGCGAGCGCCCCCCCCCTCCTGAACCGTACCAGGCCGCATGCCCTCAACATGGGGGGTGGGTGCTTTGGGGGAGGGGGGCGCACTGCGCCCCCCCCCCCAAAGCACCTTGTCCCCATGTTGATGAGGACAAGGGCCTCTTCCCGACAACCCTGGCCGTTGGTTGTCGGGGTCTGCGGGCGTGGTCGACCACGCCCCCTAAAACGTCACAGTCCCAGCATGCCCAGGGACTGTGACATCATATGGGGGCGGGGTCTCCGCCTATATAAGTCACAACGCAGCCCTCAGAGACCAGTCCAGCCGGAGAGAGCGTCGTGTCAACATCTGGGGGAAGAGAAGAGAAGAGAAGCCAAGAAGCCAAGAAGTCCGGACCTCCGCTTGCAATAGAGCTACATGAAGACAGCGGAGGGGGCCGGCCGAAGACCTGCGACACCGGGAGAAGAGGCCGGAGAGCGGAGAAGAACCAACCGGACGCCGGGAGAAGATGAAGCGGAGGGACCCCCGAAGCCGGAAGAAGACCCCCGAAGCCGGAGGAAGATCCCCCCCCCGGAGCTGTTTAATAAAATATTTTAAAAACCTGTGTAGTGTGTTTTATTACTTACACTTTTTTCCTAGGTAAATGGGTAGGGGTACCATGTACCCCATACTCATTTACATAGGGTGGGGGGCCGGGATCTGGGGGCCCCCTTATTAAAGGGGGCTCCCAGATTCCGATAAGCCCCCGCCCGCAGACCCCGACAACCAACGGCCAGGGTTGTCGGGAAGAGGCCCTTGTCCTCATCAACATGGGGACAAGGTGCTTTGGGGGGGGGGGGCGCAGGGCGCCCCCCTCCCCCAAAGCACCCACCCCCCATGTTGAGGGCATGCGGCCTGGTACGGTTCAGGAGGGGGGGGGGCGCTCGCTCGTCCCCACCCCCTTTCCTGACCGGCCAGGCTGCGTGCTCGGATCGGGGTCTGGTATGGATTTTAGGGGGGCCCCACGCCGTTTTTTCGGCGTAGGGGTTCCCCTTTATAATCCATACCAGACCTAAGGGCCTGGTATGCCCCGCGACGGGGCTCGCAAGGTGTCAATCTCGCCGATAAAAGCGGCAAGATTGACATCCTTTTCTAGTCCCGTCGCACCTGAGTCACGTTCACAATGAACGGACTTGTCCGTGTGTGGGCAAGTCCGTTCATTCTGAAAGTCCGCCGGAACTCCGGCGAAAGTCCGTCGGAAAGACGGGCGGACTTAGCCCGCCGGAAAGTCCCGGCGTGTGTGGGCAAGTCCGTTCGTTTTAAAGTCCGGCGCACCTGGCGGACAAAGTCCGTCGGAAAGTGTGCCGGACCAAGTAGGATAGAAAGTCCGCTCGTGTGTACGCGGCATAAAAGTGGATTCTTCGCTATGGTCTTTTTTTCTTATTTTTGTATGGAAACCATCTGTTATAATTGCTAAAAGTACAAAACTTGGAAGGGCAGTGTAAAGTCTGTGGATGGTGGAGAATGGGAACTCATGATATATTAAAGTTGAACAGTTGTATTTGGTAAGAGTAGATAAGGCATAGGGAATGGAGAGCGCAAAAATCGTATTGCATAAAATCGTATTGCATAACACATACTAATTTATAGACGTAAACACAATAATTGTTTTTACAGAATTTTAGATATTTGAACATACTACACCATATTTTGTTTTGTCTTTTTTGTTTCTTGTTTTTGTTTGTGTGGTGATATAACGATATGGAGGAAGAGTTGAATGTGATGGAATGAAGAGAAGACGCACTAATGGTTTTTGAAATTGAGCTTTATTTGACCCATATTTATTGAGGGTCATTACATATGGTGAGAATTTAACCATCTTGAAGACATAAGAATAGCTTGCAAATACTGGGATACTGTTTAAAGAAATTTAAAGTGCTGATCTTGATTCATATATTTTATACTCACTGCATGTTTCCAGCTGCTGTGTGGATCCATTTGGATTTCATGTGTGCACTGATAAAGATTGTGAGTTACAGAAAACATTTTTTTTTCCATTTGGGAAGTTTTCATATATTGAACAAAAATAAATAACTTGCGCTAGGATATGTAATATAATGACAAAATAAATGTGAATTGCAGCTGCTATACAAAGTGCTAATCACCCAAAAAACAGTAAAATATAATTACAGCGCTTGCAAGAAATTGAAGGAATTGTAAATTGATGCAAAATTGTGAAAAATACTAATAATGAAATCACAAATGAAGTCCCAAATAAAGTTCTCTTGTGCTCCAATCTTCATTAAAGTGCTGAAGTGCTCAAAAACTTCACTCTGTGATGTGACTCACCAGAAATCAAGGACTCCCAGCTTTTCAGTCTGGGGGTCAAATAGGCTTTAGTCTGGTGGCGGGCAATAGATGACACAGTCTGGTAGAGATCTCCCCCTTATGTTATTCAACAGGACTCAAGATGCTCACCAAAAAGGAACAAGAAAGGGGACCAATAGTAAAGTATTGCAAACACTGGAAGGTTTATTACGCATAAAAATTGTACTTACAGGACATCAGTAAAAGACAGGCGTATAGAAAATAAGTTCTTTGATCTTGAGGTTGACATAATTTCCGATCCGGAGTCCGAACAACATCACTTCTGGTTGCGGTAGAATGCACGCTGGTTACGGCATTTCCAGATCAAAAGATCAAAGAACTTGTTTTCTACATGCCTGTCCTGTAAGTACAATTTTTATGCGCAATAAACCTTCCAGTGTTTGCAATACTTCACTATTGGTCCCCTTTCTTGTTCCGTTTTTGGTGAGAATCTTGAGTCCTGTTGAATAACGTTAGGGGGTGATCCCTACTGGACTGTGTCATTTATTGCCCGCCACCAGACTAAAGCCTATTTGACCCCTAGACTGAAAATCTGGGAGTCCTTGATTTCTGGTGAGTAGGGATGCAAGAGGGGTGTGTGTCACATCACAGAGTGAAGTTTTTGAGCACTTCGGCACTTTAATGAAGATTGGAGCACAAGAGAACTTTATTTGGGACTTTATTTGTGATTTAATTATTAGTATTTCACAATTTTGCATCAATTTATAATTAGTTCAATTTCTTGCAAGTGCTGTAATTATAATTTAAATTTTTTGTATAAATTTATAAAAGCTGACAATTGTAAGGACTCCTGTCAGTGTTAAATGGTTTGTCTCAACTCTCTAACTGCTACTTTGTCTGAACAGCATGTTCTTTTACAGTAAGTTGAAAAATAACTGACTTACTGGCTGGATCACCAGGTAAAAATATTGAAAAAAAGCCTAAAAAAAAGGAAAAAAGGCAACCATCACATCTAAGAAATAGTGAGCTGCAGTGTAATACTTTCTGGGGGATTTAATACCACTTTAATCTCAAGTGTGGCTCGGGGTGAATTTTCAGTACCAAAAGCGGTAACCCCGAGCCACACTCTGGATCGCATCACAGGATCCAGGCAAAGTTACTTACCTTGTCCCCAGGATCCTGCAATGTCTCCCCGCTGTGTGTGTGAGCTGTGTCCTCCGCTCGATTGATCACAGTGCCAGGCTCTGTTCACTGCGAGCATCACAACGCACGGGGACGGAGCACAGCGCCAAATTCAAAAAGTGAAAAACACACAATACATACAGTACACTGTAATCTTACAGATTACATTACTGTATCAAATTATTTCACATCCCATTTGTCCCCAGTGCTTTGGCCAGTGCCCTGCATGCAGTTTTATATTATATATACTGTTCTTTCTGCCTGGAAACTGGAGATTGTCCATAGCAACCAAAAACTGTCCCTTTTTGTCAAAAGCAGTTTTAGACCAGCTAGAAAACAGCGATAATAAATTAGAATCACTTGCACAATTGAGTGATAGGGATTTGTGGGGAAATTCTTCATCAAAAACTGAAAGTAATGTCACATACAATTCTGCAACTGAGCAAATTTCAGTGTTTTTGATTTGATTACATTATTGAATAAATTATATTATTATTCTATTATTATTTGTTATA
Source organism: Lithobates clamitans (assembly GCA_037952925.1). Lineage (NCBI taxonomy): Eukaryota > Metazoa > Chordata > Amphibia > Anura > Ranidae > Lithobates > Lithobates clamitans. The sequence goes on along the minus strand of JBBGZY010000936.1, from coordinate 1,107,336 downwards.
ATTATTTATAGTTATTTATTCAATTATAATTTATGATCTAGTGTTTCAGACTTTATCATACCCGGGATGTCTACTAGACTCTGGTTTGGACAGATTTAAGTGAGTTATTCCTAAGAATTACAGGTCTACAATATAAAACACCAAATTTCCATGCAAAACATTGTACCGCTTTGAGCGGATATACTGCCTCTATACAAATGTTTCCCAAAAAAGGCATAGCTGTAAAAAAAATTTGTGTAAATACTTACCGTTCCTGCTCTGTTACCAATGTTGCCGCACACCAGTCAACTCCTGAGATATGCTCCACCAAAGTTAGATGGGAAACCAAGAGTGCTGGAAGTATTCCCACTAGTTCCTCCTGCTGACCTCCACTTCACTACTGAGTCCTATAGTGACATGGAAGTCAGCAAGAAGAACCAGTGAAAGCTGCGGGGGATCAGGGACAGCTTTTAATTTCTGAAATGAGTTGCTGCATCAGAGATGATACAATCATGCAAATCCTAGTGCTTGCGTAGTTCTTGTTCACAAATGTCTAAGCAAGATCCACCCCGCTCCAGCCTCCCACCTTCTGATTTAATAAAAAGTTACAGTGTTTCTGTCTGGTCACTGGTGGAGAGGAGACTGAGAAAATTGATTCCTCTTGCATGCAGAATACTGAAGACCAGCTAAGGCAAGCCAAGGCATTATTAATATATACAATATCCATGTAAGGCAATATGCGGGTACAAAGAACACAGGGGTTGATTTATTATAACCAGAGAGTGCAAAATCTGGTGCAGCTGTGCATGATAGTCAATCAGTTTCTAACATCAGCTTGTCCAATTAATCTTTGACAAAAAACTGGAAGCTGATTGGTTTCTATGCAGAGCTGCACCAGATTTTGCACTCTACAGTTTTAGCAGTGGCGGCCCGTGATGCAGGGCGCACGGGCGCCACCCGCCCCCCCCCATCTATGCATACCCCTAATCTACATGCGGGGAGCCCAATGCACGGATTCCAAACGTGTTTTTTTTTTTTAAGCACGTGATTAGAGCCAGAGGCTCTAGTAGGCTTAAAAAAAGGGTGGGCTCGGGGCGCAAAGCACTGCACCCCGAGCCCACCCAGGTTTATGACAAAAATGTCACACTATTGTCACAGTGATTTTCCTCCCGTCCAATCAGGAAGCTGGTCTGAAACCAGTTTCTCGATTTGCCGAAAGGAGAAGCGTTCCAATTGGCCTAGGAGGAGGAGGGAGGAGACGCACAGCGAAAGCCGTCGTGATGCAGAGGGAGAGATGCAGGGGAAGCCGTCGCCCGGAGGCAATCGCTGCCTGCACCATGGATGGGGTAAGTGCCAAGCTCATAACCGTCCAAACAACCGGGGGTGGGGGGTGGTGCGGGTGACCCGCCACTGAGTTTTAGTAAATCAGCCCCATAGTGACCACAGCAGACACCAATGAAAAATGCAACTGAATAAGAGAGCTGTAACAGAATGCCCACATGACAAAGCATGGAAAACCCATCATTGTGCACAGAAGTGGAAGATCGCTATTATGGGATGGGGAGATGGGGACATGCACAAACATGGGGAATAAGGATACCATTGACAAGTTGAAAGGCAAGGGGAGGGAAACAAGGGAGGGTGAGTAGAGGGTAAGGGTGAGTCTGGTGTATACGAATGATAAAAGGTAGAACTTTTTTTGGACAAACATTACTACTGCTGTATGTTTTGGCATGTTGGGAATTAATCCATGCATGCTTGTAAAGACACTGAAAGGTCAACTTTAAATACACATAAAATCATAAATTTGGCAGGGATTTTGTCACCAGCCCATAGAACCTTAGTTGTGTATTCCATGAAAATTTTCTTGTAATGATTAAAAATACAAAAACAATCACCTGTTTAACATGGTCTGGCCTGGTATACACTCATCAGTTCCCTTGCAGTTGTATTCAAATAACGTATAACTTTTTCCTTTAAAATACAGTGTTAATAACATACGTATGTGTCATTTATTTATGGAAATTCCTTTTACTTTTCTTGATTAGGTTAGCAAAACTGGTTCTGAAGGTGCTGTTTTGGATGAGGCCAAGAACATCAACAAGTCTTTATCTGCTCTGGGAAATGTCATTTCATCCTTGGCAGAAGGATCGGTAAGTTTCAAATACACTGCATAAACAGCATAACCAGTGAAAGAGGTTATCACTGTATAATATGGAAACATATTTTTTACCAGGTACGATTTTTGAAAGTTTATAAAAAGAACATAATTACATATGTATGCAACCAAATAATACATTGAGTAGTATTTGACAGTAAGTGCTTAGACATAGCTGTGTCTGGTGTAAACAATTCTGTTTAATATATTTTTATTGAAAAGAATGGCATTGTACAACAACAATACAGAGAAAAAAAAACAGGAACGAAAAGGGAATAATTATGCTTACAATTCAAAGGAGGTTCATAAGTTCATAAGTACACCTCTCATTTTTCTATGTATAGCAGTATCAACTAAAAATATAAGATTCTCATGGGCAATAATTTTAACCCCTGGTTCACATCTATTTGTTTTCCGGTGGCTGGGTTTGCTCAGGCACAGCAGCCCATTCATTTGAACAGGCTGCTGTACCCCCTTAAAAAAACTCTGGGAAAAGGTCCATGCACAATTTCCCAAAACGTGGATGCAGGGAAACCACATAGTGCTGTGAGGTTCCCAGTACAGGAAACCATGCTGCGGTTTCCAGTGCGTGGAGATGCCATTAGTATTAATGTTACCTCCCATGCATCTTCTAAGCAGCAGCATGTTTTCTCTGCAATTGCCAGGGAGGCGTCTGATTACATGCCCTACTGCACCCGCTCAGATGTGAATCCAGCCTAAAAGACTAAAAGTAAAAAACTTATGAATAGGAAAAGGGCATTTAAAAAATAGAAAAATTAAAAAACGCTATTGTCATTTGAGAGTTTCAAAGAATGTAACAAAATATATAAAACGTAAATCAAGGCCGCAAAAAATCAAAACCATTGTCAGGTTGCAAAAGAGAAAGCTACAAACACCAAAAAATTATTCAAATGTATTATTAGTAAAAAAAAAAAATGTGCATGCTTGCCCTTTACAAGATAATTCACAGTTGGTGTCTGGGGACAATAAGAAGGCAAACTATTAAATACCCTTTTTAAGCTCTACGTATACAAAGGAAAATGGGGAGTCCATAATGGGGGTAGTATTGACATATCCCCAGAATAATCACAATGGCTAAAAACTGATATGGTCCAAAAACATTTAGGTGAATGGAACACCTGGACTAGATGGCATACACCCATGTGTCCTCAAAGAGTTGAGTTCTGCTATTTCAAAGCTATAGTTTCTAATTTTCAGAGACTGTTTAATGACTGGCTAGTGAGAAAGAAATTTGAAAGTTTGATAAAAAAAAAAACACACACAGAAGAGTTTTGTAATACCGAGCTGCTTTATTAAAATAGGTATGGACACTAGAGAGGGAGGGACATAATTTTACCTCTGTACAAATCATTAGTAAGATCTCACCTGGAATGTACAGTTCAGTTTTGGGCACCAATTCACATAAACGATATCTGTGAACCGAAGAAGATGCAGAGAAGGGAAACCAAACCGATAAGAGGCACGGAAGAGCTCAGCTATGAGGAAAGATTAGCTGAAATGAATTTATTCTCTCATGAGAAAAGGCGATTAAGAGAGGATGTTTTCACCATGTACAACACATAAGTGGTTCATATAGTGAACTCGGTGTAAAGTTATTCACCTTTAGGTCCTTATAAAGGACAAGGGGGAACTCTTTACGACTAGAACAAATATTTAGCCTCCATATACAATAAGGCTTCTTCGCAGTAAGAGATGTAAAAATGTGGAATAGACTCCCTCAAGAACTAGTTCTGGTCAGCCCAGTAGATTATTTAACAAGGAGCTGAATGTATTCCAAAAGGCTCAAAATATAACTGGATATTAACATTTATATGAAATAACACAAGACATTACAGAGAGTTCATTCCATATACCTATGTTAGCTGATATAAAGGCAGAGTTTGATTATAGCTGATTTCCAGCTACCTACGGTAAAGGGATATTTCCCTCTTGGTGCAGTAAGTATTCTGCATAAGAAACGAATTGTTATGTGGTATATGTGGATATTACATCATCTAGCATGCCCAAAAGGAGAACAGAGGGACTTTACCAATTATGAAGTCAATAACCATGTTTATGATGATGTCTACTACATCCATCCACTCTTTTATAGTTTGCCAAATAATTTGGTATCATAATATTGTGTTTTTGTGCAATAAAATTTATGATAGTGTATTTTTTCCCCAAAAAAGAGCATTTGAAAAACTGCTGTGCAAATACCGTGTGTCATAAAAAAATGCAATACCCACAATTTTATTCTCTAGCTCTGTCTCTTCTTAAAAATCTTATAATGTTTGGGGGTTCTAAGTAATTTTCTAGAAAAAAAAGATGATATTTACATTTATGTGAGAAGTGTGGAAAGTGGTTAATGCTTCCCTGTTAGAAGAGTATAAAACCTGTTACACCTGGCAGTTATTGCTATAAAAATATTTAATATATATGGCCAGAGTGGCATCTGTATATAAAGAAATTAAAATTCTACATAAATAATAATATAATTAGATATATTTTCATTGTTAAATAGTTTGTCAACCTGGAGTTCCAGTATGAATATGATCAGGATTGGAGATAATTCATATTCTCCATTAATCATCTATACACTGACACACCCTGGCAAACTTTGCATAAAACATGGATTCTTTGTTCACCTATGGTGCAATAAATATACAAACTGGCCAACTGTGTCTGTGGTTTGCCTTATGCAATCTTCAGGTTTACCTGCAAATTTCCTGATACACATGTGCACAGCATGTGTTGTACTTATGTGACAATATGGGAGACAAAGGACAGGGTGTGAAAATTATATTTGACGGGGTGAAAAATTCCTATCAGTATCTATTACATATTGAAAGCAGTACAATGTAATATAAACATCAAATTTAAAACATTACTCTTCTTATTGTGTTTTAGAAAGGATATGTTCCCTACAGGGATAGTAAGATGACCCGAATCCTCCAAGACTCCTTGGGCGGAAATTGCAGGACAACCATGTTTATCTGCTGTTCTCCATCCAGCTACAATGATGCAGAAACAAAGTCAACACTTATGTTTGGTCAAAGGTAACAGAATGCCAAAATAAACGGTGTTGTGTGATAGCAGGGCTATCTGTCTGACTACATTCATTAAAGCCAAACAGCAGCCAGCGATGTTTTGGTTTTCAATGAATGGTGAATAGTGAAAAGTATACCTTTAGTTGTACTTTAACCTTACCTTCTTTTCTTTTGCCACCAGATACAAACAGTGATAAATGTACCGGTATTTCATTTACAATATGACCAGTATTTATCTACTACCACTAATAATTCTGAAGCATCTGCAGTTTTCAAAGGACAAATCATTAACTGTTTAAGAGATCCACTATGCTAAATCTTGCACTGTCATCTACGTCAATATTATCAGTACAATTTGCAAGGGAGTATTGCAGCCCAAAATGATAGCTAATACTTATTGTTGAAAGCAAAATTATGCACAAATTTTTCTTCTAGATTTTCCCACTTTTTAATCTATTCCTTATGTTTTACCTACAGTGAGGAAAAAAGTATTTGATCCCCTGCTGATTTTTTACATTTGCCCACTGACAAAATAAATGATCGGTCTATAATTTTAATGGTAGGTTTATTTTAACAGTGAGAGACAGAATAACAACAAAAATATTAAAAAAAAAAAAAAAAACGCATTTCAAAAAAGTTATAAATTGATTTGCATTTTATTGAGTGAAATAAGTATTTGATCCCTTATCAATCAGCAAAATTTCTGGATCCCAGGTGTTTTCTATACAGGTAACAAGTTGAGATTAGGAGCACTCTCTACCTGTATAAAAGATACCTGTCCACAGAAGCAATCAATAAATCAATCAGATTCCAATCTCTCCACCATGGCCAAGACCAAAGAGCTGTCCAAGGATGTCAGAGGACAAGATTGTAGACCTACACAAGGCTGGAATGGGCTACAAGACCATCGTCAAGCAGCTCAGTGAGAGGGTGACAACAGTTGGTGCGATTATTCGCAAATGGAAGAAACACAAAATAACTGTCAATCTCCCTCAGTCTGGGGCTCCATGCAAGATCTCACCTCGTGGAGTTTCAGTGATCATGAAAACGGTGAGGAATCAGCCCAGAACTACACGGGAGAATCTTGTCAATGATCTCAAGGCAGCTGGGACCATAGTCACCAAGAAAAGAATTGGTAACACACTACGCCGCGAAGGACTGAAGTCCTGCAGCACCCACAAGGTCCCCCTGCTCAAGAAAGCACATTTACAGGCCTGTCTGAAGTTTGATATCGAACATGATTCAGAGGAGAACTGGGTGAAAGTGTTGTGGTCAGATGAAACCAAAATCGAGCTCTTTGGCATCCACTCAACTTGCCGTGTTTGGAGGAGGAACGCGGCCTATAACCCCAAGAAAACCATCCCCACCATCAAACATGGAGGTGGAAACATTAGGCTTTGGGGGTGTTTTTTTGCTAAGCAGACAGGACAACTTCACCGCATCAAAAGGACGATGGATGGGGCCATTTACCGTCAAATCTTGGGTGAGAACGTTCTTCCATCAGCCTGGAGCATTGAAAATGGGTCGTGAATGAGTATTCTAGCATGACAATGACTAAAAACACACGACCAAGGCAACAAAGGAGTGGCTCAAGAAGAAGCACATTAAGGTCCTGGAGTGACCTAGCCAGATTCCAGACTTTAATCCCATAGAAAATATGTGGAGGGAGCTGAGGGTTCGAGTTACCAAACGTCAGCCTCGAAACCTTAATGACTTGGAGAGGATCTGCAAAGAGTGGGAGAAAATCCCTCCTGAGATGTGTGCGAACCTGGTGGCCAACTACAAGAAACGTCTGACCTCTGTGATTGCCAACCAGGGTTTTGCCACCAAGTACTAAGTCATGTTTTGTGAAGGGGTTAAATACTTATTTCACTCGCTAAATTGCAAATCAATTTATAACTTTTTTGAAATGCGTTATTCTGTATTTTTTGTTGTTATTTTGTCTCTCACTGTTAAAATAAACCTACCATTAAAATTATAGACTGATCATTTCTTTGTCAGTGGGCAAACTGGTACAAAATCCAGAGGGATTCAAATACTTTTTTCCCTCACTTGTATCTCTTCAGTGACACAAGAGAATAATGCTATGAGCTGCAAATTTCCAACCTGGTCAGTGTATTTATTCTTCTGACAGTGGTGTCCTGAGCTCATTTGTTGTGGTCTTTCTTTAGATACACTTTTAATTACTGCCTGTACCTATAGAGGTGTAAGATGGTGGTCTATTTCCTTGGGCTAAATCTGTTCAAATTAATAATCATTGTTTGGTTTTGGTATCTTGTGTTTTCAATCTAAGCCTTCTGATACCATTGTGTCCTTTTGTTTGAAATAATAATTTGTTTTTAAATGTTTATTATAACACTCTCTATAGAGCCAAGACCATCAAGAACACTGCATCAGTCAACCTAGAGCTGACAGCTGAGCAGTGGAAGAAAAAGTTTGAGAAGGAGAAGGAGAAGAACAAGACCATGAAAGAGACCATTCAACGGCTAGAGGCTGAACTCAGTCGCTGGAGGAATGGTAAGGAATAGCCTCTTTATTTTAAATTTTTTTTAACTATTATTAAAAGATTGTACGGAAAGTACAAATTACAATACATCACTATGTATGCATTTTTTTGTGATCCTGTACAACAATAAAGCAATGGCAATCTGTTCGTCCATATGTGCTGTCATTCCATACATACCTTGCACCTTCTCAAGTGCACCTTGATTGTACAACACTTATAGGACGATAAAGGGTAGAGGGGTGGACATCTGGAAGCTATTATAGCTATTTCTAGAAACAAGAGGAGACACAGGCTCTAGTATGATGATGAGGTAAATTATTAATGAGCATAGATATGTTTTCCGTAACATGGTATTGTGATCAAGTGAGAAAATAAACGTGTCATGAGGCAGTTGTTGACCTTTGGATGATTGCTGTGACCCCATTCAGAAGTCTCAAAGTTTGGGGTAGTAGTAATAGTGAAGCAAATGGCCAATATCATTTAGAATAGAAGTGGAGGACATAAAGGATGGTGAGGACCCTGTACTATCATATAAGAAGTTTATAACCTGATAGAGGATCTATGGGCAAAGTGTATAGTTTTGTCTGTCTGTACTTAGATGGATGTAACCGTTTTTCTATTTCCTTTTCCTATTTCTAAAAATATGGGACCAAGTCTTCTGATCATGAGGATGTTGGCAGGGTCAGCAGGCTACTGAAAGGACTGGTTTCTGTGCATACTTTATCAAAGAATGTTAAGGGGTGCAAAAAGGTCCCAAGCAGTGGCGGCCTGTGCATTGAGGGTGCACGGGCGCCGCCCCCCCTTCCCTGCCGCCGCCTCCCTATCCATGCTCCTTGCCCCTTTCAGGACACCGGACACATGGATTCCTATGGCGGGGTGGGAGGGGGTGTTTGTTTTTTTTGAAGCACGTGATTAGAGCCAGAGGCTCTAATCGGCTTCAAAAAAGGGTGGGCTCGGGAGCAGAGAGCGCGCCCTGATCCCACCCAATTGTGTGACCATAGTGAATGAATTCTCGCTATCTTCACACTAGAGTGCCTCCCCGCCAATCAGGGGGCAGGTCAGTGAGACCTGTTTCCCGATTGGCCAAAGCTCCAGGCAAACCTGTTGGATGCAGAGGTGATCAAATACCACCAAAAGAAAGCTCTATTTGTGGGAACAAAATGATAAAAATTTTGTTCAGGTACAGTGTAGCATGACCGCGCAGTTGTCATTTAAAAAGTGACAGCGCTTAAAGTTGGCCTGGGCAGGAAGGGTGGAAAGTGCCTGGTATTGAAGTAGTTAATAAGGAAATGGGCCTGTGGCTGGAGCAAAGGCTAGGGTCTTTGCCCTCTTTTGACATTATCTTAATGTGGCTGCATAGTAAATCAGAGACTGTATTGGGGGTCTCAGGGATTATGGAGTTGTCAGCTGCTAGAAAGTATTCTGATAGTTGAACCTGGAGTGTTTTATTGAAGGTTAAGCCCATCTGGACTGGGGTTATCCCTTTTTCACAGCTTTCCCATGCTAGTTCTCGAGTTGTAAGTGGCATTTCTAACATAGTTTTTTCTTCTTGCATTAAGGGCTTGTTCACACCACAATTATAGCGTTACCCGCATTTTTGGATCCATATTTACATGTTCCAGTCCTTTTTTTTTTCCTCTTTGTTTTTATTTTGACACTTGAAAAATCTTTATTTTCATCAGCTGTTAATTCCAGTGCATTCCAATGTGTTTACACATGTTTTGATTGTACTTTTGTTGAAAGCACAGGTTGTACGTTTGTTGTACTTTTGTTGAAAGCACTGGACCCGACTGCACTAGTGTAGACTTGGGCCTTTTCAATACATGGCAAACACTGTGCATGCATTCTGGGTGAGGATTAAAAATGCAATGGAAAGCATCTGGTGTGAACCAGCCCTAAAGTAGGGATTTTGAAGGAGGCAAAATAGGTTTGGATGTGTTAGGAATAGTGTTCTTAGCAGATCGCTAACTACTGGCAGTTATACACACTATCTATACTCAGAAAAATATTTTATAAAACATTTTTTTTTTCCTTTAGGAGAGAATGTTCCTGAAACGGAGCAGCTGAGTGACAATGAACAGATTATTCCGGAAACTTGTGATGAGACCCCAGTTAATGATAATAACTCTTCCATTGTGATCCGAATCTCAGAGGAGGAGAGAAGGAAGTATGAGGAGGAGATCCGTAAGATGTACAAACAGATGGATGACAAGGTAGGTTGTTATGAAGTTGAGAAAACCATCCTCTTTGGAAAAAATGCATGTAAAGTAATTTCTATTTATTATTTTGAAGGATGATGAAATCAACCAGCACAGTCAATTAGTAGAAAAGTTGAAGCAGCAGATGTTGGATCAAGAAGAGGTAATATTTTCAACACACAATGGACTTATAAAAAAAATGCTGCAGGTATTTAAATACTACTCATGAATTTAGTTTAAAGTTCTCAGTCTAATAGGAGGAAACAACAGCCCATAGGATATTATTGGGGTGTCTGTACTGTGCTGTCATGTAGGATAACTTCCTCAATAGGAAATAGAGCCGCTTTTGTTTGTAGGCATTACAAGAGATGTAGCTCAAAGATTGGACGCAGCTGGCAAAAAGATACAATTCTGGATTTCTATTGTTTTGTGTAAATCTGCATAGGATTCAGACCTTTTTCAATGAGAAATTTGATAACAGTTTTATGCCATGGTTGTTAGTAGTAAAAGCAAGTTGATGAAGAGATCTCAGACCTAAATAATTCAATTTAGTGAGATCAGTGGTATTACTTTAGAATAGAATATAAAAATACACCAGAGAACGTATTTTGATATGGCTTACAGTATTACATATGATACAGAGGGTGAGAGGTTTGCTGAAGAATAACATACTTTATACAATATATACAATACAATACATTTACAAACATATACAAACATTTGTTATATTCTAAAGTCCAGTCACGCTGATATTCCAAGTAACAGCTGGGTTTTAAAGCCTGCAATAAGCAGCTTCTAGCTGTTGGATATCTATAGAACCATTTTGCCACTTAAAGTTATTCTGCCATGTCTAACAAAGTGTATAAACTAAAATATTTGGTCAGGAAGAGAACTTTGAGGTGCCTGCTAGTTCCAGCAATGGTCTTCATATCAGTTTGTTTGTGCCTGGAAAGTCTCTTAGGCCCAAGACCAATGCTGAGTTCAGGACCTTGGCTTCTTTCAAAGTCAATATATAGTAAAGTCACGTACTTCTGTTGCTACTCTTCAGCCCTTTTCATTCAACTGCCAAATGGTAGATCCTTTGTACCAGAAGAGGCTCTGGTGCCACTTAAAATCCTACTCTGGTCTTAGCCCCCCAATGCCTTTTCCCCCAGAAGGCCCATTGGTTTTTTTTCTTCTTTTTTTTTTCGTTTTAATACTAACTTTTTTCTGAAGTCTTCAGGGAAGTTATGTGATGCACAAGGACCAATTTTTCTTCCAATATTCTACTGTCTATGGGTGGTCCTGGATGATGCATTTTTATACTGTGTATGGAGGGTGCTGTGGCAATGCCCCCTTAAGGAACAGACCTAATATGCTCTGAACTCACAGTATCTCCTCAGTATTTAGTGACTCTGAACATAATTCAACCCGGAGGACTAAAGACATCTTGTGGTTAAAAAGAAATATTGTGGAGATGGTCTTTAATGCTAATTTGGAAATAAGTCAAGGTCCTTTATACATCCTGAGATTGAGATCCAAGGTCTTTGCAGGCACCACATTGTGTCTATACCTTACCGGAAAAAACTCTAGCTGTATCATATTTTTCCCCACATGAAAGTCACTGTGATGCTACAGCATCGTGATTTTACATTGTTTCAGTTTGGCAAGCTAGCTGGTTTTCCATATTTAACATACATTATGGGTTACTGCTAATTTTGAACTGTAATCCTAACCCCTGTCCACTCCCTGAATTGTTCATTCTTCAAGTGGAAACTACATATTGCTTATTGAAAGATACTCAGAATGGAATAAATGCAAGGCATTACCAAAGGCTGGTATATGTAAAAAATGGCTGCCAAAGGGCCTGCATAGAGGTCTTCTATGATAAATATATATATTTTTTTGGATAAGTTAGAGTTTACTTATGTACCTTCATACTACTCAGCTGCTAGCATAGTAAGGATGTCTGGACAAATTACTTAAATCTGACACCATCTTCTGTGCAAACAGCTATTAGTATCCACTCGGGGAGATAATGACAAAGTGCAGATGGAACTGAGCCGCTTGCAGTCAGAAAATGATTGTGCCAAGGAAGAAGTGAAGGAGGTTCTACAGGCCCTAGAAGAACTTGCAGTAAACTATGATCAGAAGTCTCAGGAAGTTGACGAGAAAACTATACAGAACAAAATCCTCGCTGATGAGCTGTCTCAGAAAGTTGTAAGTATACTATTGTAATTCATATTCTGACCACAAGATGGTGGTAGTATGCTGCTATTGTAACATGAATGCAGTCATATTTTCTCTAGTGGACCTATTGCTAGGTCCAGATGTGATTAGAAGCATGATTTCAAAATAAAACACAAAGACATGCTTCCCTGGCTGCAGACCTCAGAGGAGTTCACAATACAACTCATGCAATACCATGCTGACCATGCAGATGATGAGTCTCACACAGAATAGAGCCCATGTGAGATTCAAGGGCAGAGCTACTGCCTTGCCTTCCGTAGTGCTTTATATCTGCAGGGGACATGTGTTCAGGGCCATAACATATGTTCTGTAGTCAGAGATAAAAAAACAAGTATAACCTACTGTTCATATCAGTCGGCACACGCTTTAGCTTTTATTTGTAAAATTTTACCCCACAAAAGAGATAAGGACTTATACTGGTATGATTTATGGGGCCCACTTTAAGCATTAACAGGACAATGCTTGCTGCCGTTATATCACAAGATTTAATAATATTTGAAGTAGCTGCCTTTTTAGTATTTTAAGTGATTGCACAAATATTTTTCTCCATTTCAGGCCAGTCTTTTGTCTCTGGAAAGTGACCTGCATCGCCTGCAGGAATTCAGCAGTCATCAACGCAAGCGAATTGCTGAAGTTCTCAATGGCCTCATGAAAGACCTAAGTGAGTTCAGCGTCATTGTGGGCAATGGAGAATTTAAACTGGTAAGTTAATGTAACATAATGTGTCACTGATTTCAAAACTAGCCCTTTGTTCTGAAGACTTGTCCCTGGTTCACCATAACATTCCACTATTTATACATGGTAGGTTTAACTACCATCCACATTAATATTCTCCTGGCTTTTTAACGTGCAAAATAAATGTTTATAATCCAGAATAATATAGCTATCCATGTCATTTTAATTATTTGGGTATACAGTATGTTAAAGCAGAACTGAACCCATTGCCTTAACTGTTTCCCAAAGCAGTTATTTACAAGGCATGCAGTGAATGATAATTGTCACAGCTGCTTGTGCTCTCAACCAAACTGTCAAGCCATCAATTGCCTGGTGTCATAATTGGCCAAATGTGCAGAACCAGGGCAACTGCAGATCAGACATAGATGGCAGTCTCCTTGACTGTAAAGGATAGGAGGGTTTAGTTCTGCTTTAAGACATTTTTCTGTGTAACAGTTTTTATACTCCTCCTTGAAGGCTGCTTGGCTGTACTTCTCCTATGGATCAGAGGAGTGCAGTTTGTTCTGCACTCCTGTGACCCGTTTTCTACAGATACCGGGCTGAAGCCTGCCTTCGGCTGACGTCACAGAGCCGATTTAGGCTCAGGTAAGAGCATGACAATAAAGTCCGGATCCGCCCATATACCCGGACTGACACCCGGCTCAGTCTCTGAGTGAGTCACTGAGAACCTGAGCCAACCACTCCCCCCTCCACATCAGATAGCCGGGCTCCGAGAACCAAGCGATCAGTGGTCTTTTATCACTTGGTTCTCAGTCTTAAAGCCAGCTGTAGACAGATGCAGCATCGGACCGATGCTGCATCCATCTAGGTAAGTATGATTTTTGAGAAAAATAAGTCCAACTTCTCTTTTAATCAAGGTGAACCAGCAAATATGTTGCAATTTTTCCCCAATAAGCTTGTTCACACTTGTGTGGAGACCTGTGGTTTTCTGCACTACAAACCACAGGTCACCTCAAGGTTACACAGAAAATGATTGTTTTCTATGTGCCCCATTCACACTGGAATGCCACCTTCAGGTGAGCTGTGGTGCAGTGCAGAAATCTGTGACATCACATCTCACCTGCACTTGCAGATTTCTCTCTGCATTTCTATGCACCATGACCGAGCTGTGAAATGAATAAAATGCCACCATATGACATTTCAATCAAATTAAAAAAAAGGCCAGAACAAACACTATCTACACAGAAAAACGTGGAATTTTATTTTGCATGAAGTGCAAACCAAGCCTTTCCATACAATAGACAGTAAAAAGTACAACTGTAAAGCTGTAAATTATAAACAATAGTTTTGTCATACTGTGGCACAATATACGAGGGATATGTATGTATTGAGGAAGGGGAGATTGTCACATGCTCCCCATACCCTGAAGTAATAATTTCTTAACAGAACTAAACCCATCAATTTACCAGTTTCAAAAAACAGTTGCATTCTCGACAAATGCTGGGAGTGTAACTGTCACATTAGTTGTGCTCTCAACCAAACTGTCAAACCATCAAATGTGTGGTGTCCTAACTGATCACATGTGCAGTCCCATGGCAGTTGCAAGTCATACGGAAGCTAAGATGGCAGCTTCCTTGGCTGAAAAGGATAGGAGGGTTTAGTTCCGTTTTAATGGAACGGTCAGGGATTGAATGCGAGCTGAGTATTTGCTGGTGGTGGGGTGGCATTTCAGATGAACGTGTTGTTTTGCCCTGCTTTATCAAAGCACAGGCAACACCAATGATGCTTCTACCAAAAGATCTTTCCCCCAAATGTGAAAGTTTACATGTGGCGAACTTGCATAGTTGTGCCTAGTGAGGAGAGAGATTTGGCAAGGATAATCCTCACCAGCTGATCAACTTTTACCTAGGGAGGCGTGACCAAGGGAATTCTGCCATGGTCATTGGAGAAGCCTACTAAGATATGAACATTTTCTGAGCTTTCACAGCTGGGTGAAAGTTCTCTGAGGTCTGTAGGCACTTTTAGACTTAGGCTTGTTATATGGTTGGCTTGGGCTTGTAAAATGTATCCCTTTTTGTAAAAATTACTCGTTGACATTGTAGCCTGTGGAGATCAGCGGGGCCATAGAGGAGGAGTTTACTGTGGCTCGTCTATACATCAGTAAGATTAAATCTGAAGTGAAATCTGTGGTGAAACGGTGTCGCCAGCTAGAGAATCTTCAAGTTGAATGTCACCGCAAGATGGAAGTTACTGGACGGGAACTGTCCTCATGCCAACTGCTTATATCACAGGTATGGCCGACCTCCCTTATAATTAACTGGATTGTACACACTCCCTTTTCATCCTATTAGGGAATTTCTGTATAAACCCATCTTTATAATAGTTTAAAAAATTAGCATTGCATTTTTATGCTGTGCTCTAAGAACTCATGATGATCTATTATAACAGAATAATAAGATTATGAGATGCTGGTGACCAGTTTAAGTTTAGGTGAACAATGTTTAAGTATCTCCAAGAGGTAATGTTTTCAACATTTTTCTTCTCAAGTGTAAGTCTATATGATGAAACCTTAAAACATGATCTGTTCCTGATAACTGAAAAACACTATTGTAGAATAAAAAAAGAAAAAGAAAACCTAGGAGTGTATTCATAAAAAATTTGCATAGCAGTTCATGTAATAAAACTGCAATTAAATATGTACTGTGCAAATGAGGGGAAAATAGAATGTTCTCAGACTATATTTGCTGCAGATTGAATGTGTGAATGAGGAAAATACTGCATTATGGCCATCAGATGGTGCTGAGTATCATAGAAAAAAAATATGCTCAACACCTTCATCTAGTGGTCAGTATGGTATTTTTTTCACATTAACACATTTGATCTGCATATAGCATAGCCTGAGAATTTGTCTCACTCGCTCGGAACAAATTTACCTACAGTTTCAATGGACAAACAGCTATGCAAATCTTTGTATAAATAATGCCTCCGTATTAGTATGATTAGTTTTATTATTGTATTAATGAAATTAATAATGTTATTCATAAGTGTGACCCAGTAGTACAGTGCTATGGGAGCTACCATTGCTGATTTTGAACAAGCATGTTCCAGGGCTGTATAATACACAATCAGATCTTACAATGAGCCGCTACCTGAGATCTTAACACTGCGCCAAAGAGAAACCCAATACAAATAGAGCAGCCACTTTAAGAACAAAAAGTATAATATAACAAAGTCTACCAAACATAAGTAAAAGGTAAATAGTGGTGCTAAGTAATGCAATAACACAAACGTAAATATTACCCACCCAGTGAGTGGTACTATGCAAACACTAGAAAGAAATAGTTCATATGCTATGATAGTAATAATACTGTGTGGTATCTCCGTGATAAATATTCAGTTGATAGACTGATCCGACACTGCACCACGTGATCAACACTGTGTCTCCACTTCCCCAGTTGGATGGAAACTCACCAGCATGAGTTGCCTCACACTCTCGTGTTTGGCATATCAAGCTATAGAAGAAAGAAACAATAGCAGTGCTAAGATTGATAAGAATGTGAATAAAAATAATAATAATAATTGGTGAGCATCAATGTTAAACGTTAATATATGAATCACTCAATTGATAATTAACATCTTTAACGTCAAAACCTTACCCCTAGGGGTATAGATTAATTGAAAAATAAAAAAAAATAATAATTAAATAAGGTATTAAATAAAGAATAATCAAAGAAATATTTAAAAATGTGCAAAAGTAAAAAGTTCAAATATGATGGAAATAATTCCGTGACAAATCCACCACCTCATCCAAGAAGTGACCACCATGAGAAATGAAGGCTTACCAAACAGCAAGCAAAAGAAGCTTGTGACCTTAAACACGGTCAGGGCCTTTATTCCAAGGCAGGCAGGTAACTCTGTGTGCCAAGCTGGTCTTAAGGACAGAGCGGATGTCTCAGGGAAATTCAGCGTTTATCAGATGATATGAATGATCAGCTAACTCTCTCGGGTCGGAGACCTCCGACATACAGAAGCTTAAAAACAATCAGCAAGGAAAGCTGGCCGGCTAAACAGAAAACACCCGTCCAATAGAGACTCTGGTACGCGGTGACCTCAGCACGTCAACTCCTCCTGATGTACGTTTCGTCAACAAATGACATCCTCTGGGGAACGGGCGAGGCACTGACGTATCGCGTATTTATAGGACCAGAGCTAACCAAGCCTCGATGTGAATCGCGGACCGGAAACTCAGGCATAGTCACAGGAAGACAGGCATAAAAGCCAAATCCGCCATATTGACTGCTGGCAAGAATCAAATAAATTAATAAAAAACAAAAATGCACTAAAATAAATAATTAAAATCAGAATCTAATGCATAAAGGAGGATGGGAACAATAAACAAATGGATAAATAGTACATCAGAATACCCCGAAAGGGATATATCCAGATGCACTAATATAAATGTAAATAAATAGTAAGCAAAAGACCTCAGAGCAACAGGGTCAAGGGGAATTATATATAATAATACCTATCAAGTTTTCTCGCTGATATTCCGAATGTGGGTTAACGATTCGGAATATCAGCGAGAAAACCCTTATATATATATATAATACCCCTTGACCCTGTTGCTCTGAGGTCTTTTTACTATTTCTTTGCGCGATACGTCAGTGCGTCGCCCGTTCCCCAGACGATGTCATTTGTTGACGAAACGTACGTCGGGTGGAGTTGACGTGCTGACGTCACCGTGTACCAGAGTCTCTATTGGACGAGTTTTTTCTGTTTAGCCGGCCAGCTTTCCTTGCTGATTGTTTTTAAGCTTCTGTATGTCTGAGGTCTCCAGTCCGAGAGAGTTAGCTGATCATTCATATCATCTGATGAACGCTGAATTTCCCTGAGACATCTGCTCTGTCCCTAGGACCAGCTTGGCACTCAGAGTTACCTGCCTGCCTTGGGATTAAGGTCACAAGCTTCTTTTGCTTGCTGTTTGGTAAGCCGATCATTTCTCATGGTGGTCACTTCTTGGATGCGGTGGAGGATTTGTCACAGAATTATTTCTATCATATTTGAACTTTTTACTTCTGCACATTTTTGAATATTTCTTTGATTATTCTTTATATAATACCTTATTTAATTATTAATTTTTTTGATTTTTCAATTAATCTATACCCCTAGGGGTAAGGTTTTTCACGTTATAGATAATGTTAATTATCAATTGAGTGATTCATATATTAACGTTTAACATTGATGCTCACCAATTATTATTATTATTATTAGTTTTTCACATTCTTATCAATCTTAGCGCTGCTATTGTTTCTTTTTTATTTATAATATTGGGTGTTTCTCACTTATAGCAGCAGCTGCACATGGTTTGTTGTTGTGATATAGCGCGGTATTTTACTTTTATATATCAAGCAATAGACCCCTCAAGGTTATGAATATCCCATCAAAAACGTTCCAAGTATCCAGAGACTCAAAGGTATCCACAATATGTAGATTAAAATTAAACTCCAAATAGTGTAGTAACGTCAAACAATAGAATTTATTAAAATCACACAGCCTAATGGTAATACACCTACAAGAAGGCAAAATAAAATTCACATTGGTATGGTGTGCAGATGCCAGAGATAACTAGTCACGGCGGAGATAGGTTAACCACTTACAGAACGGAAGATTTTCCCCCTTAATGACAGGCCATTTTTTTGGGAAACGGCACTGCGTCGCTTTAACTGACAATTGCGTGGTCGTGCGATGTTGTAACCAAACAAAATTGACGTCCTTTTTTTCCACACAAATAGAGCTTTCGTTTGGTGGTATTTGATCACCTCTGAGTTTTTTTTTTTTGCACTATAAATGAAAAAGGAGTGACAATTTTGAAAAAAAAAAAAAACAATATTTGCTATAGTAAATATCCCCCCAAAAAATGTAAAAAAAGACATTTCTTCATCAGTTTAGGCCGATATATATTCTTTTACATATTTTTGTTAAATAAAATCGCAATAAGCGTATATTGATTGGTTTGCGAAAAATTTATATCGTCTACAAAATAGGGGATAGATTTATGCCATTTTTATTATTATTTTTTTTTACTAGTAATGGCGGCGATCTGCATTTTTTAGCGGGACTGCAAAATTGCGGCAGACAGATCGGACACTTTTGACACTTTTTTGGGACCATTGACATTTATACAGCAATCAGTACTATAAAAATGCATTGATTACTGTGTAAATGTCACTGGCAAGGAAGGGGTTAACACTAGAGGGCGATAAAGGGGTTAAATGTGTTCCCTTATGTGTGTTTCTAACTGTGGGAGGATGGGACTGACTGGAGGAGGAGACATATCGCTGTTCGTAATCACTAGGAACAGCAGATCCATCTCTCCTCCCCTGTCAGAATCGGGGATCTGTCTGTTTAAATACACAGATCCCCGTTACGGCTCTTGTGCCCACGATCGCGGGTGGCCGGCAGACATCGCGGCTGCCGGCCACGCGCATTGGGTCCCCCTGCTGTTGCAGCAAACTTGCGCCTGCTATCACCCTCTAAGGTCCCGACGTTCACCTCCAGTGATTTGCAGGAATGAACCGCAGTATAATGATGGCGGCTGGTCGTTAAGCGAATTTCACCCAACCAACACGCAAACCACATGGAGCATCACTTCCAGTGATGCATATACGTCACTTCCTGTTGCCGTACAGCCATGTTCCGACGCGTTTTGTCATTGCGACTTCGTCCTGGGATTCCAGGGCTGACATCCTTATCCTTCCACATGCATATAATTCAATGAGAGTGCCAAACTAATGTCGAAGAGTGCAGTTTGCTCGAAATTTCCATTACATTTTGCAGATCGCAATCTTTGTCTCTCTATCCTATACACTACTATAGTACCATTGTATTATAGTTCTTTAAGTGACATCAGATTTAGACTACCACTGAGTTCATAACACAGAATAAGAATGTAACTTGGCCTTCTCTTTTGTTTCACAGCACGAGGCTAAGATCAGGTCTCTGACAGAGTACATGCACAGCGTAGAGGTGAAGAAACGCCAGCTGGAGGAATCCTATGATGCTCTGAGTGAAGAAATAGCCAAGATGCAAGCTCAAGGTACTCTGTAGATATCAGTCACTTTGTTAAGTATACTGTGACAGGTGAAATAGGAGATTAGATAATTGTAAAATAGATCAATATGTTTCTATAAAAGAAAAGTGGAAGTCTTGCCCACAGCAGCCAACCCCTTGCTTACTTATTACTTATTTTTCAGCCTGAACTAGATAATTGATAATAGAAATATGACTGATTCTAACAACACATCCAATTCCCTTAAAATGATTATCCTAATGTGCTGAATTTGACTATCAATATCCATACCTGCATGGGAAAAAATTACTGGCCATGTTGGAAAATTTTGTTTGAGCAAATGATTTTCTAAGCATGAGTAGTAAAATTGATAAAAATAAAAAAAAAACTTTAAAAGCATAATGTACATGAGCCTGTCAAGAGTTTAGCCCAGATTGAACAAAAAGTGATACTTTAAAGGGTAACTCCACTTTTGTGGGGAATAAAAATAAAAAATAAAGAAAAAAAATAATAATATAGCATATACAATTGATATATTCTGTCATTTTCTGTAACATGCAATGCAATATGGCTACCTGGAGGTATTCTGTACACAGAATGTGTACAGAATGCCCCCCAGAAACATAATTTCCTGCTTGTGTGATTGGCTCACTGATTTTCCCAGAAGTCTGCAGTAAGATACAAGTCAGATTTGAGGCATCCCTTGGAACAAAAATGTCATTCTTGGTGAGATACTCCCAATAGGAAATCACGTCTAAAGCAAGGGTGTCCAAACTTTCTAAACAAACAGGGCCGGATTTCCCACAAGGCCAACGAGGCCAGGCCTCGGGGCGGCAGTAGTGCAGGGGCGGCGCCGCTGCACTAACCTCATTCGGACCTCTGTATGAGCAGGGCGGGGATGAGGACAAACAAGCTGTTCTGACTAGAAAGGAGAGCAGGGGGCGGAGTCTGTGGGCAGCTGCAGGAGGAGCGTCTTCTCCCCCAGGCAGCAAGACTTGTATGGAGTGGAGATTAAGAATAACTAATCCCCTCTAACTCCGGCGCTCCACAGCCTCTGGCATCCTGTCACAGTGATATAGTGAGAGGGTGGAAAGCCAGCTAGCTTGTGCAGGAGTCGGGCTGTGTTCGGTCTCCACTGTCTTCCTAACCCCTCCCTCACTGCACTGCTTGTCCAATCCAATACTCCGCCTCCCATTTGTGCCCGCCCACACTCCAGCCACATGCATGCAATGCACTGTACTGTGCTGTGAGAGGAGTTCTGTTATCAAACAATAGCTGCCACAGCCCTGGGGGAGACCAGCCTGAATGGGAGAGCATAATTGGTGAGTGAGACCCCCAGAATAACCCCCCTCTCTGCTCCCACCCCTTTGTGCTATGCACCTTCTTCCTCCCCCCTCTCTTCCTCATGATCATCACCTTCTCTCTCTCTCTTCCCTAGGCTAGAGCCTAGCCCGCCTGTATATCGTCCTAGCCTGCCTGTATATCGTCCTAGCCTGCCTGTATATCGTCCTAGCCTGCCTGTATATTGTCCTAGCCTGCCTGTATACCGTCCTAGCCTGCCTGTATATCGTCCTAGCCTGCCTGTATATCGTCCTAGCCTGCCTGTATATCGTCCTAGCCTGCCTGTATATTGTCCTAGCCTGCCTGTATACCGTCCTAGCCTGCCTGTATATTGTCCTAGCCTGCCTGTATACCGTCCTAGCCTGCCTGTATATCGTCCTAGCCTGCCTGTATATCGTCCTAGCCTGCCTGTATATTGTCCTAGCCTGCCTGTATACCGTCCTAGCCTGCCTGTATATTGTCCTAGCCTGCCTGTATACCGTCCTAGCCTGCCTGTATATTGTCCTAGCCTGCCTGTATACCGTCCTAGCCTGCCTGTATACCGTCCTAGCCTGCCTGTATACCGACCTAGCCTGCATGTATACCTTCCTAGCCTGCCTGTATACCGTCCTAGCCTGCCTGTATACCGTCCTAGCCTGCCTGTATACCGTCCTAGCCTGCCTGTATACCGTCCTAGCCTGCCTGTATATTGTCCTAGCCTGCCTGTATACCGTCCTAGCCTGCCTGTATACCGTCCTAGCCTGCCTGTATACCGTCCTAGCCTGTCTGTATACCGTCCTGGCCTGCCTGTATACCGTCCTGGCCTGCCTGTATACCGTCCTGGCCTGCCTGTATACCGTCCTGGCCTGCCTGTATACCGTCCTGGCCTGCCTGTATACCGTCCTGGCCTGCCTGTATACCGTCCTGGCCTGCCTGTATACCGTCCTGGCCTGCCTGTATACCGTCCTGGCCTGCCTGTATACCGTCCTGGCCTGCCTGTATACCGTCCTGGCCTGCCTGTATACCGTCCTAGCCTGCCTGTATACCGTCCTAGCCTGCCTGTATACCGTCCTAGCCTGCCTGTATACCGTCCTAGCCTGCCTGTATATCGTCCTGGCCTGCCTGTATATCGTCCTGGCCTGCCTGTATATCGTCCTAGCCTGCCTGTATATTGTCCTAGCCTGCCTGTATACCGTCCTAGCCTGCCTGTATACCGTCCTAGCCTGCCTGTATATCGTCCTAGCCTGCCTGTATACCGTCCTAGCCTGCCTGTATATCGTCCTAGCCTGCCGGTATATCGTCCTAGCCTGCCTGTATATCGTCCTAGCCTGCCCGTATACCGTCCTAGCCTGCCTGTATATTGTCCTAGCCTGCCTACCGTCCTAGCCTGCCTGTATATCGTCCTGGCCTGCCTGTATATCGTCCTAGCCTGCCTGTATATTGTCCTAGCCTGCCTGTATATTGTCCTAGCCTGCCTGTATACCGTCCTAGCCTGCTTGTATACCGTCCTAGCCTGCCTGTATACCGTCCTAGCCTGCCTGTATACCGTCCTAGCCTGCCTGTATACCGTCCTAGCCTGCCTGTATATCGTCCTAGCCTGCCTGTATACCGTCCTAGCCTGCCTGTATACCGTCCTAGCCTGCCTGTATACCGTCCTAGCCTGCCTGTATACTGTCCTAGCCTGCCTGTATATCGTCCTAGCCTGCCTGTATACCGTCCTAGCCTGCCTGTATACCGTCCTAGCCTGCCTGTATACCGTCCTAGCCTGCCTGTATACCGTCCTAGCCTGCCTGTATACCGTCCTAGCCTGCCTGTATATTGTCCTAGCCTGCCTGTATATTGTCCTAGCCTGCCTGTATACCGTCCTAGCCTGCTTGTATACCGTCCTAGCCTGCCTGTATACCGTCCTAGCCTGCCTGTATACCGTCCTAGCCTGCCTGTATACCGTCCTAGCCTGCCTGTATACCGTCCTAGCCTGCCTGTATATCGTCCTAGCCTGCCTGTATACCGTCCTAGCCTGCCTGTATACCGTCCTAGCCTGCCTGTATACCGTCCTAGCCTGCCTGTATACTGTCCTAGCCTGCCTGTATACCGTCCTAGCCTGCCTGTATACCGTCCTAGCCTGCCTATATACTGTCCTAGCCTGCCTATATACTGTCCTAGCCTGTCTGTATACCTGTATATAGAGGGGGGTGTATATAGAGACGATAGAGGGGAGTATATAGAGATGATAGAGGGGGGAGTATATAGTGGAGATATGTTCTTAATTGATCTATTGTAGCAGTCATCGATAAAGGACGAGAATGATGGTGTGTGTGTGTGTGTGGGGGGGGGGGGGGGGGGGGGGCATTGAGGGACCCGGCCTTGGGGCGGCAAAGGGAGTAAATCCGGGCCTGTAAACAAAGGGCCATTTTACTGTCCTCAGACTTAGGAGGCGGCCAGACTTTGGGAGTAGAAAAGGTCCCGGCATCAATGGAAATAAACAATGCCCCATCTTTGGTTTCAGCGGGAGGAATAGTGCACCACTATTGGTGTCATTGAGCCCCATTGTTGGTGTCATTGGGAGGATTTGTACCCCATCATTGGTCTTATTGGGAGGAATTCTGCCCCTTCATTGGTGCCAGTGCGGGGGAATTATGCCCTATTGTTGGTATCAGTGGATGAAAATAGTACCCCAAGGGCCGGATAAAAGAAAGCAAAGGGCTGCATCTGGCCCCCGTTTGGAGACCACTGGTCTAAAGAGATGCAGGCCCAGCAGCTTACCTTATTAGTGCCCTGCAGGTGCAGCAGCTGATTGACATTATGAAAGCACTTCCATTAGATTCACTTTCCCACATGGACACATTGACATCACCATAGGGGAATATTTTTTTCTCAACAAAAGCGGAGTTACTCTTTAATGCTGAAAACAAACCAAAATATGCAGATGATAGGTGGAAAATCTTTGATACAGTATTGGGTGAATCAACAATCATTTCTATTTTGAAATGATCTTTCGTTACATTTTTTAACCATCTATGGCCAGCTTGAGTCTTAGACTCCATGCACACTGAAGCTCAGTTTTTGGGAGTTTGGGTATTTTTTTTAACAGCCCATAACCCCCCCTCTATGTTATCCTATGTGTCCATGCACACATGGACGTTTTTGGATGATCAACAGTGGAGTTTATGGGCTGTTTTCTGAACGCCATAAAATCGCGTTCAGGAGTCGTTTTCCTGACCACAAAAAATGCCAAATACTCATAAAAGCTGATAAACGTTGATTAACGCTCGAAAAAGTGGCTCACCAGCGTTTTTTAAACTTTTTGATCCATTGAAAAAAAAAAAAGCTAAAAAACGATAACGCGGAAAAACGCTAATAAACGTTATTGCAAAAACTTTAAAAACGTTGAAAGACTCACTGCAAAGCTGCTGGCATTTTTATAACTTTATTTTAACGTCCAGTGTGCATGCAGCCTTAAAAGGACAATAAAGTATAAATAAAGTCTATGTCTTAAAGTGACAATAACGCTCAACAGACTTTAGAACTACTTTAAGTTTTAATAAATTTCTTCCAAAGACTCATTTCATTAAACCAAGAATAAAAAGCACAACATTGACAATGATGTTAATAGCAATTAATAAGGTGTCACCTTGCAAATTATGGAAAAATGAAAGAAAAATTCTTGCTGGGGGGCAAGAATGTGACATCTTTTATTTTGCGCTCATTTTCTTCTTTTTTGTGGTTTTATTTAGCTCCAGCAAGGTTGTGTTGGCAGCTACTGTAGTTTTGCGTTGGGGTTCCATTCCAAATGAATGGCAGTGCTTAGCACTGTACCAGGCAAAGTGTTATGGGTTACCAGGCATTGTGGTAATGTCTGGTAAAATGTACATTGTCTTGTGTAGCCAGCTTATTGATGTGTCCTGCATTGTTAAGATGCCCCAT
This sequence comes from Lithobates clamitans, assembly GCA_037952925.1. Lineage (NCBI taxonomy): Eukaryota > Metazoa > Chordata > Amphibia > Anura > Ranidae > Lithobates > Lithobates clamitans. The sequence continues at coordinate 1,082,228 of JBBGZY010000936.1, read as the reverse complement.
ACAAGCAAGCATCGTTATCACACTTAAAAAGTATGTTGCCCCAACATTTCATATTCCTGACGTGTGTCCGTTGCACCATGTACTTGTGTTAAAAAGTATCCTGTTCTCTTTGTATTGCTTCATTTTTGTAAAATCCTTGATGATCCAGCCAGCAGCCCCTCTGCTTTCCTACTAACCACACTAGGCTGAGAGCACATCCATCCAAGTGTAGACAGTTTTCTGGCTGTGCTAAGAGAACTGCCTGCTTATCCTCCAATGGTAAGACTTGTGCTGACATGTTCCCCTGCACAACGTTTCAGTGGAAGGATCAGTGTACTGCTGTTTCTCCACCACTAGCTCTTATGCAGCTGAGAGCAGATATTATATTATATTATATTATATTATATTATATTATATTATATTATATTATATTATATATCATTTAGAAAAAAAAGGTAAAAAAAAAGGTATTTATAATGTTTTATATATATATATATATATATACTGTATACACAAATGTTTTGCCTGTTTTTCTATTTTAAACTGAACAGGTTGTATACGGGTTCACATATATTTTAAAGCAGAAGTACAGCCAAGTCCGCTGAAGTCTGCTGTCTGTTGACATCACAGAGCCAGTCCAGGCTCGGGCAAGATTGTGACAATGAAGTTTAGATCTCTTCACATGCCTGGACCGGCACCGGGCTCAGCCTCTCAGCAAGCCCCTGAGAGCCTGAGCCAGCCGTTCCCGCCCCCTCCACAGCCCAGCGCTCCAGTGAGTGTGGGGGGGGGTCAGAGCAGAGAGCTGGTGACTGACAGTCACCAGCTCTCTGCTCAGTGAGCTGTGAGAACTGAGCGATCGGTGGTGTTAGATCGATTGGTTCTTAGTGTTAGAGCTGGCGGGGGACAGATGCAGTATCAGACCGATGCTGCATCCACCTAGGTAAGTATGATTGGGGGGTTTCCCATACTTCTCTGTATTTTACAGCAGTTTGCTAATTCACAGTTGCCTCAAATAGGCAGAGGTAAAACTGCAATCCTTCTCTACACACTAAAAATGGACCAGGGGGTGTGTGCAAGTACATTCCAATCTGTAAAACCATCTTATAATAAATGATAATGGCAGTTGCTGGGCTTGTCATGTCTTTGTTTATTACAAGGTATTCTATGTGATGTTTTCATCTTGTCACAATAAATAATACATGTCAGAGATGTTGTAATTCACTAAAAATTATGTGTAATCAGCACTGTCACTTTCACTTGGCAGAAAATGTGACTGAAGTAGCGACAAAGGAAAAGGAGCAGGATGTGGTGGAAGCCCACGAGGTTAAGGTCAGCATTCTAGTGTCACTAGTCAAAGCAATGTGTCATAAATATAGTAAAGTATATTGATGCCATATCACACATATATTCTAGAACTGAGCTCTAATCTGGAAAGAACATACACTTTCTCATTTTCTATTACTCTGATCATCACATTTATAAACACATTCAGAACAATCTGTGGTAAAGAATTGATAACACCACACTGGGCCTTGTTTAAGAAAGCGTTAAAAACTAGAATGGTCTGGGTTGCCCATAGCAACCAGTCAGTTTTTCTATTTCATGAATTAAAGTACAAACGGAGGAATGTAATTGCTTGCTGTGGTTCATCATCCAAAGAATTGGCTGCACACCAAAGATATTCAACTCCATCCAGGGATTATTGCAATGACAGTACATCACTCACGCCCACCCAAAGCCATGCCCCCAACATGTTTCACCCACAGCTGGGCTTAATCATGGGGATCACCATGCTGTTGTTGTAATAAACCTTGGCTGAAGTTCAAACTCTTCCATGTGCCGCCCTTTAGTTGGATGGTGGACTACAGTAGAACAAGAGAGGTCACCGGGGCCTTGGCACCTGGCTGATTGATTGATCCTCAAGGAGGATACAGGCTGGTCTGTGAGCGGTGAAAGGGGTAGGGTTTGTCGAACAGTATGCTTGCTATGTTTAATACAGACAGATCTTCCTTCATGGTAACAAGTATCCAGTCCAAAAATGGCATATGTGCTGCAGTCTGTAATTAGCATTAACAGAGCAGTTTTTTTTAGTCCTCCTGAAATATCATTTTATTATCTATGGATCCTGCCAATAGATCTATTACTTTTCTGCTTCTTTTAACTGGGTCACAACTGTTTTGTCTTAAAATTGCACAGTAGTATTGTCATATTGAGGTTTTTTGATAGCTCTGAAAAGGGATCCATGGGGAATTGCTTTTAAGAGCCAGTTTTACAGGCAGCTCAGAGCTAATATGCTGCCCCCTGGACACATCTTTTTTTTGGGTGAAGGAGGGGACCTGTAGTACTACTTTGCAATTGCATGCAGTGAATACAGTTGCAGAATGGTCTGCCAGTACTGCCTGCCAAAAGCGACTTTGTTGTATTAAATTCTCTGCTACCTGACCGCAGCAGTATGTTCTGCAGAATCAACAGATAATAAAACTATGTTGTCACCAGATTCCCATCAGACTATATTTCACTGAACATTGAACCCCTATTCACCTTAATAAAAGTCAAAACTGAAACACGGGTCAGACTTCCTTTAAGGGTTATGGGTAGAATCAATTTAATTAAGAGGATATTACTGCCCAAAATTCTGTATATTCTCTGGCATTCCCCTATATATATATATACCCCTTAAATGCTTTAGGATTATCGACACCTTACTTCAGTCCTTTGTCTTGGGAGATAGCAGACATAAACTACAATTGATAGAACCTGACAACCTTAGGGGGTGCAGCACTTCAAGACTTTAACCTATATTATCTTGGTGCACAACTGTCTAATTTATATCAAGCAGATAGATCCAATTTATCCCTAGTTTGCAAATCATCCACGTTTGCCATACCACACCCTCTGTGCGTTGTGCTAAGAAGGATCCGGGGATCCTTTGCAGCTCATAATCAAAATAGTCTTCTTTACCACCATAAGTGTATTTGGGACCTGGCTATAATCAAATGAAACACCCCTATGGTCCACAGTCCCCCCTTCCCCTCTGCATAACAAACATTTACCTGAACTTCTAACAATACCAGATTCAGATTTGTGTGTCTCTTAGGGCTATACTATATCCATCTTGTGGTTGACACCAGAGGTATAAAGACCTTTCAAGTGCTGAAGGGTGAATTTACACTGCCGAACTTTATGCTATTCCATTATCTTCAGCTGTGTCATACCCCACGACCCCAATTCCCCAACATGTATCCAATACCTACACCTGTTCCCATAATGGAGGTTATAAATGGCAGTGACCTCAAAAAACTGACTTCACCATTTTACAATATATTACTTAGCCTTAGCCTTAGCCTTTAGCCTCTAAAATTTACTATTCTCCCAAAACCTCCTGGGAAGTAGATGTAGATGGTTTAGATAATTACAAATAGGGTGAGGCTCTAGATCAGGGATGTCCAACCTGCAGCCCACCGGCCACGTGTGGCCCAAGACAGCTATGAATGAGGCCCAACACAATAACGTAAACTTAAAAATTTAGATTTTTCTTGGGTGGGGGAATTTTTTGTAAAAATGCGTTTACACTTAACAAACACATGTGGCAGAAGAAAAATTTTACAGTGTCTCTTTGCTGGACTTTTATACGTTTTATTCTCCCAATGAAAAATATCCCACTCTTCACAATCATGCCTTATTCATGTCATCAGTTTTCGGCAGCACCTATCAAGGAGGAAGAAAACAAAGGGCAAAATTAGAACCAAAATATCTGATAAGCACCATAAGAATTCATTAGGAATTGCGACTACATCCATCAAACCAGATATTGATGTGTTAGTTTATCAAAAACAGTGTCAGATATTGCACCAGTTTTATGTTGCCCTCTTTTACTTTGATAATAACAAAAGCAATTTTAAAAAATTAAAAAAATTAAGTTTTATTGTTTAAAAAGGGGCAAAATCCATATCAATAATCGTTAACTTGTGATCTGCCAGACTTCTTCTGCTCATCAGCTATCCTTATTGTTAGTGTATTTTATGTGTGGCCCAAGACAATTCAACTTCTTACAATGTGGCCTAGGAAGGTCAAAAGGTTGGACACCCCTGTTCTGTATAATTGCAAACTGATATCCCCAAGATTTTATTGTGTGTCACTATTCATATGATTTTGTATTGTACTCTAATGTGTTTTCTGTTTCCTTGCAATAATTTTTCAATAAAGAAGTTATACTTTTTTAAGTAAAAACTATGTTATAATACAGGGAGTACTCAGATAAGAACAAAAACTGCTTTTTTATTGATATTGACAGGCAAAATCATATACTGTATGTTATGTTTTATTTTACCCACAGTTCTGCTTTAGTTGTGCTGCTGGACAGACTGTGCTTTAAAGTTCATAAAGTGATACTGTAAAACACATTTGAAATTTTATAACCAACTATGTCGTCACTTGCTTGGTTTTGATCTGCCAGCTTTTACATTTTAAATATAGCATCCATTTGTGAAGGTATTTGTTGAATGCATTGTCTTGTACAGTAGCAGAGCGGTAGCAAGTCCACAAGCCTACCATGCCCGCAGCTCCATCGAGGATGTCTAGGGGACTTTTTTTTAATGGTTATCTGTTTATTTGGTTACAAAAACAATTGCAATAGCCTGCTCCCTCAAGAATGATATTTAAACTATATCTTGCTCCCATATTTGCTTAATGTATACATTTTGTCCAAGAGGTAAAAAATAAAAATAAAAAATACCACAGCTTACCAATCCTTAGATATAATGGCCACATTCATTTTCCTTTTTAAGCTAAAAAAAACACTTTTTTGAAAGTACCGAAAAATACCGGTTGATCCTGCCAGAAAACCTGTGTCCTTGTAACTTCCTGTGCTCTGAACTGGACAATGTTATCAGTGTTCTCAGCTATTTTTTTTAAACTACAGAACATCTCCTCCCTATGTAATGGACATGAAGAAATGAGGAGGTGTTTTCTAGTCTTAACACTACCTATTCTAGGGTGTTCCCCTATAAATACAGCACTGTAAGAGACAATTCTCACCCTAGGACAGTATATGTATTAATAGCAGGATCACCAGGTGCAAATAAGAAGAAGCTTGTAGCTTACTGAAGATAGCCTGGATGTAACATTGTTTGATAGATCAGTTAAAGCGGAGTTCTGCCATTTTTTTTTTAAGTCAGAAGCTACAAATACTGCAGCTGCTGACTATTAAAATATGGACACTTACCTGTCCAGGGTGCCCGCGATGTCCTCACCGGAAGCTGATCTGTCCCCCGGCTCTCGGGTGGAGGCGCCGCCATCTTCGGTAAGATGGCAGTGCTGTGCGTCTTCACTGGTCCTTGCTGTCTTCTGGGACCTGTGTGTCTCCCAGAAGACAGTGGGGGGGGGGGACGGCGGAGGGGCCGGACATGGTGTAGATCACCGTGGAGCCTGCGGTGATCTATGCTCAGAAGTGGGAGCAAATACCTGGATTAGACAGGTATCTGCTCCCCCCTCCCCCCTGAAAGGTGCCAAATGTGACACCAGAGTGGGGGAGGAATCTGAAAAGCAGAAGTTCTATTTTTGGGTGGAACTCCGGTTTAAGTGCACAGGAAGAGACAAGGACATTTTCTATACTTGCTCAAAATGTTCTTAACCTGAAAAAGAAAGAAAATGCTGCCATCACATCTTAGACTAGGTTCACATTAAAGGAGCTCCAGTAGTTTTTGTGTTTGTTACAAGTCAACAGCTACACAACTTTTGATAAACACACACTCACCTGACCCAGGATCCAGCGATGCGGCCATCCCAACCCTGGCTTTTCTCCCTCGCCTCGCCCCAGTGCCAACATTACAAGTGTGGGCACCCGACTTTGACAGCTTGCAGGAATCTTCTGGGACCTGTGACATGTCCCAGAAGATTGCAGGGAGGGAGGGGGCGAGGAGAACTTCTGCTCGGGTCACCTAGGCGTCATAAGTGGAAGTGGGAGCAGGCATCTGTCAAAACTAGGTACCTGCTCCCTCCAAAAAATGACATGCCAAATGTGGCATAGGAGGGGGGGAGCAATGCTTAAAGCAGAACTTCCCTTTTTGGGTGGAGCTCCTAATGTGGTTCTATGTGCCACGTTTGCTTGAGCATAAAAGTCCATTTATTTGAATGGGCTGCTAAGCTGCATTTTCCGGGAGGAAAAAGGTTCCTGCACCTTTTTTAAAACATGACTGAATGCAAACCCCATAGTGCTGTGGCACTATGCAATTCCACGTGCAGGAAACCGCATCACACTTTTCACTACGTGGGAGTGCCATTAAGAGCTAATAGCTTCCCCACACATTTTTTTAATGCACCGCATTCGTGTGCGGCTGCATGCAGATGTAGGAATGCATGTAAATCAAACCTGCACTAATGTGAAACTATCCTAAGGACTAGTAAGCTAATTTGTTATATTTTTGTTTTTGGGTTTAGATACATTTAAATTAATACTGTTCAGATGAAGATTTCATGGCACTGAGTTAAATTGGAGATTTCAATACATTTTGACAACTCTTAGTACTTGGGTCAGGTGTGGATTCACATTTAGCTACATTTCTTTGCTTCAGAAGGTTCTGGAGATGCAGATGGAAAGCCACCGCGAGGCCCACCATAAACAACTGGCACGTCTCCGTGATGAGATAAATGAGAAACAGAAGATCATCGATGAGCTTAAAGAGTAAGATCTAATTTGAAATTTTGGAATTTTATGTATATTATGTTGCAATGACATGTAACTCAGCCCACGGCAATCTTTTTTTTTTTCATACATGGTTTATACAAGTAGAGCTCACAGTTTATACCAATAGTAAGCAGCTTTGAAATTACAGAACAAAATACTACAGTAAAGGACCTATTTAAAATAAATCGGTCATGAGACACAAGGCCTGCCATTACTGACCTTCTTCTGGAAATCTAATGGCTAGAATGCTGATCCCTTGCTTTTAGTACTTAATAGTCACTGATCTAGCACAAGTTTGCAAATTGTGAAAGAAACAAGTCAGAAAGCCTGTATTTACTTTTATAACAATGACTTAACAAATGGAAGAGAATTAGTCATAATGACAGTAAGGTGACTAACATTTGTAGAAAGGAAAATCAGGTATGGCAGCCTCCATGTTTCCATTTTAGCAGGTTTTATTTACTACTACTTTGTTGCTGTAAAGATTTAGAAAGTACTTTACTGCATTAGTAAAGATGGTCTTGAATGCTCACACCATTCTCAGGTTATGTATCGATTCAGCTGATTTAAGCTGAAGATATGTCACCAGCACACCAATGATTCCGAGCCACGCAGGCAAGTGACCTGCCTGATGAAGGGGTCATGCGTGGCTCTGAAACGTTGCCTTTGTTAATATGCTGTGACCACTGAATAAAGCTTTTGATCCATTTGGAGAATCCTTGGTGTGCTGTTGATATACAGTATCTTCAGCTTTGCATGTCTATGGTTTGCAGTCATTAGTAGCTGCAGCACCCACTGACAGCTAACAGTTAATTCCAGGAACATGTGCGCTGGGAATATTTCAATCACTTGGGTTTTTGGTCACAACTGCACTAAACAATAAATAATATATAAAGGTGCAGCGCTAAATTTTTAAAAACATTGATACATCAGGTGAAAACCATACTGAAACCAGAAAACTAAGGCAGTCAGTATGATATAGTGCTAATAATGATATAAATCACCCCAGTGACATGTATAATCCTATATAGGTAATCAGATAATTGAATAAACAATATGTGGCTAAAAGTCCTCAAAAACGGATCAGTGTAATCCACAGTAACAGTGTTCAAAGTCCAAAAACAAAAGAGAGTGATCAGTAAAGGTCTAATCGACACTGTGATGAAGAGGGAGTCCCTTGTTCCATAGAGCAAAACACCTAGGTGAATAGGTTGTCTCCTTACCAGCTGTGAAGACCAATGAGTTGGTCTCACCGAGCCCAGGGAGTTGTGGTCTCCCTAAACCTTACAGAGACTCCAAGGCTATAACATCCGTATCATCAGCAAAAGGCTAGGAGGGACCAGGAGTTGTTCCGTCTGCGGTCAGCAGTATTACTCAGAATAGAAAACAGAAAAAGCTCCCATAGTGCAGTACGTAGGATAATTTATTAAACTCAAACAGATTTGCACTTACAGGAAGATGCTTGAATATAGGCAGAATATATGCAATCAAATGGGCCAACAGTGTATCCAGATGGCAGCGTCTCTTGAGGCTTCCTACACCTGCTATCGCCGGTAATCCTACTCCTCCGAAGAGGAAGGCGTGATGACGTCAGAGATGCAGGCTCCTACCTACGCGTTTCATCACTAGCGGACGTCGTCTGGGGATTGGCTGCACTAAACAATAACAGCTACCAGGAAAATGTTTTGTGATTTAATGAAGGAGGAATAGAAAATTTGGTAAATGTAATTTATGTGCCTCTTTTCTTCTCAGTTTGAACCAGAAGCTGCAGCTGGAATTGGAGAAGCTCAGGGCTGACTACGAGAAGCTGAAAAGTGAGGAACACGAGAAGAGCAACAAGCTGCAGGAACTGACGTAAGTATCATTCCAGGCCTCACTAGTATTATTATCTTGTACTTATGAAGATCTATGGATCTAGAGATTTATGATACCCAACCAACAGTCCAGGGACCAAATTTGACTCTTCAAGCATAGCCTGACCTTGTAGACCTTCTGTTTGTTCTTTTTTTAGTGTAGGGCACAAATGAAGGTGATTTAAAAAAGAAGAACCATGGCGTTGACCTATTGAGGCCACAGAGTCCACAGTTATTATCTCTTTGCAGAGCCCAAAAAAGTAAAATGTTAAAAGATAATGACAAAAAAAAAGAAAGATGTCAAGTCTCTGAAGCATTCATGGCTATTTTTGGCACAATACTTCCGATCATAAACTCATTGCCTTCAAGTGCTAGAGTCTTTCCTTCTTTCTTCTTTTTACCAGTTAGAGGTAAATTATTAACAAATCATATTGAATCAAAATTAGGGACAAGCTCATTCAAAACTGAAATTTCATTTTTAGCTCCATACTGGGACTTAGAAACTTACAGTATATCTCTACACAACAATATTTTGCCACTGGAGTTCCTGATTTTTTGTGTCTTATACTTGATGCTACTTTCTCTGCAATGTAAAATACATTTAGTAGTAAGGCCCCGTTCACACAGGTGTTGAAAATAAGCCGTTGGGTTGCGTTTTTAACCAGTTTTTTTATCACCTATCAATGCTACTCACAATTGTTAAAACAGGGAATGAATGGAGATGTACACTTGGCAGTGTTGGCATTGCCTCGCATCATGACAAAGCAAAAAAAATGCTGCCCATGGAGTACGGCAGAAGTTGACTGTTTGTAAACACCTTCACTCACTTCTATTGAAAAGCACCGCAAGTGAACTGTAAATGCATTTTAAACACAACACAGTTGCAGATTGTCAAAAGCAATCATTTCCTATTTTAGTATTGTAAAAAATAAAAAAGTAAAAAAAAATCTCACCGGGCATTGGAAATGCCTGTGCAACATGTCGGAATGTGCGTTAAAAGCGTTAAAAATGTAACACCTGTATAAACCTAAAGTAAGATCTGTTGTAGCAGTTGTGACAGATGGGCAGAGCCAGGAAATGAGGTGCAGAAAAGTTGCCAATGGAGAAATAGAAAGTGTATTAAAAATTTCCTTAATTTTGTCTACTCTTTGAAACATGGTGACACTATGACTAGTATGCTATAACATAACAAAACTGCTAACAGATGCAAGCAACGGGAAAGACAAGTTGCACTAAGATACCATGGCTGTTTTTTTTTAAAACCTGCAGAGTGTTCGTTCTCTCTTGGTATGGTGAGAACAATTATCCAATATATTCTATTTGTTTTATCTCTGATAGATTTCTGTACGAGAAACACGAGCAGTCCAAGCAGGATCTTAAAGGGCTCGAGGAGACTGTTGTAAGTATCTTTTTTTTATGCTATTGCAATATTGTTGCTCCTGTCTGTATGGATTTACTGTCATGTTGTAATATTTTTTAAGGCACGTGAACTTCAGACCCTCCACAATCTTCGGAAGCTTTTTGTTCAAGACGTCACATCTCGAGTCAAGAAAGTAAGTTACCTTGTAGCACTTCCCGGACTGGTGATTTATAAATGATAATTAGATATTTTTTATATATTTATAAGTATTCTTATTGTGTTTTTGCATTTCAAATAGAAGTCCTATGAATTACTGTGTGGTTGGATGATATCCATGGGCATACAGTTTTTAAGAAGTAGTATTACACAGTTTATTATATGCAAAGTAGAAGGACTAATATCTTACTGTAGGTATAAAGGTACCAGCATCCCAGCAAATTTGTAATATATCAAATTACAGTCTAAAGGACTTAAGGTACCAAACTCTTGAGGACAATCTAACTTTTAAAAAATTACGTAATTTTATTACAGATAAATAAGTTTAAAAAGTACATATATTGGTAAAAATTCCCTACAGCTCTATGCTCACATCCCTTATACCACCACATTGTAAGCTTAATCATGCAATGTTACAATACTCGCTATATCAGTAAAACACTAGATAACAATGTTGAGAGACTCAGTAAGCCATGAACACTATGTGATTCATTGGCAGAAGCTCAACTTTATTAGGAGCATGAGGTAGGTAATACAGTAGATGAAATCAAATGGTTAGTTAAACCACATTCATAAAGGCAATGACCAATTAGGAGAAGCAGGATGAGTCCAGAAGAGATCATGTAAGGAACACTACTACATCCCCTCCAACAGTGAGTAGTATAGTGTTGTTGCAGCAATAGAGCATAATAGTTACTTACTAATTTCCCCAATGGTTTTTTAAAAGATTTTTATTCTTTATGTTCTGAACAATGAGAGTTTCTCCAGGATCTGACATTTCCAGTAGTGTCAGATCTCTAATGCCTCGTTTTCACTGAGCGGAATGGTTTGGGTCGGTACAGTTTGGAAGGGTTAAAATGGTCCGGCCTATTGAGGTGAGCGTTTCCACTGCAAGTCGGACCGCCAAGGGCCATATGTGGGTTTAGAAAAAAAGCCTAGCGTGGCGTCACATGTCCGCCAATCAGTGGAATGTATCGTAGCTCCACCCTAACCGTATCGTACCATTTTCTTTGGCCCCACATCTGAAGCAGGACCATGAATGGTGCGGTATGGTTCGGTTGTATGGTCCGCTTTCATAATGGAAACACTGAAAATAGTGTACCGTACCGAACCAACCCGAACCAATCCGCTCAGTGGAAACAAGGCATATCTGTGCCAGCCCTGTTCATACATCACTTGTGTGTGCTGCTTCCAGCTCAACCTTGCATGGTCTCATCGCCAAGGCTCAAAATGGGAACTGATAGATAGGGGGCAAACAGCAATAAGAACATTAATAGTTTTGCAATTTAAACACACTAGTACTGAAAAATACCACATGCTTTGTATTAATATAGAGCATCACTAAAGTGACAGCTTGTACAGTACATATGGGATTGTACACCCCATTAACACCCATCATACCATAAGAACATACCTAAAATATAAAATAAACAAACAACAAGGATTGTGGAAAAGTTTAGGTTGTGGCCCCTTTATTGGGTTTAAAACTATTTTATTCTAAAATTAACTTTAACCTTTAATACCAAACAGAACCGCTGTTACCCATTAACAGACCAACCTGCATAGTCACTAATGCTGCATTCACACCTGAGCATTTTTAGCTAGTAAAACGCTCGTACAAAGCTCATTTCAAAAGTTTTAAAACGCCCAACAAGCAAAATCCCATTCATTTCAATGGCACCTGTTCACATATGAGCGTTTTGTCGCTTGAAGCAAATTGCCTGAAGCGCAAAAAAGTACATGAGCATCTTTTTGGGAAGATTACAAGCATTTTTGGTCCCATAGACTTCAATAGAAACGCTGGACTTGAGCAGAAAAAACGATCGAAAATATTCATATAATGCCAGTAAAAATGCTCAAATAGCATCTCTCCACCCCTAATTTCCTATTTCTCTCCTCCCCCTAGTGTTTTAAATTGGCTAAACAAAAATGCCTAAAGCTGTAAAACGCTTGTAATACACTTCTAAAACGCTTTTTAAAAAGCTTGTAAAAAAGCTGCAAAAAAAGCTTAACAAAACACCCAAAAGATGCCTGAAAAACGATACGCTCAGGTGTGAATGCAGCTTAAGACTCAAGCAGGATTATCTTATACCAGCCAAATAACAGTTTAGCAACCACTGTCCACCCACAAAGTGGGCGACATTACCCAGAAAGATGGACCTTCAATATCAAACAGAACTGTTGTTAACTAATACCAGACCAACATGCTTAGCCACTAAGACTCAAGCAGCAATAGTTTATACCAATCAAGTAATAGCGTACCAACCACTGTTCACCCACAAAGTGGGCGACATTTCTCATATAAAGAGGGACCGTGATGAAGGGAAATAACAAAGGAGAGGGAGGGTGGGAGAGCAGGTCAAAAGATCCAGAAAGAAGGCTGAGGAGAGACCAGAGGTGAGTTCAGCTGACAGACCTGAGGTAAATGCTGACTCAGCAGCTGAGATAAATCTTCCTAGCAACAGCAGGCAGCTTGCCACCTGAAACACAAAACAGAAAGAACCAGCAGAGCAGCTATACAGAGACATGTAATTAACAATCACCAAAGCCCTCTATTAAGAGTAACATTTATTTATAAAACAAATGGGAGTTAGGGGTGACAATACCATGGGGCCACTTCTCTATTTTATTTTTTTCATGGCCCTGACATTCTCCCATCAGATGGGTTTTGTATACCTATAGACCTGTATAGGAATGCAAAATCCACTTTAAGCAGGTCAAATGCAGGTCAGAAGAAGATCAGCAACTGCCAATGTGATTTCAGGAGCATCTTAAACTAATGTCAAGCTGATGCCATCAACATAGGCCAAAAGCCAGTTGATACAGGCCCTAGGAGGGTGGGATTTTTTTTTTCAATGAAAGATCTGGGAACAGGATCGTTTAAATTAAAACAAGACATACAAAGAAAGTTATGATTTCAAATGCATGCCTTTGAAGCCTTACTTTCACAGAACCCATTGTACAGTGGCAAAAACATCAAATCCATCATGGACATTTCCAGCCTAGTAGATTTTATTTGAAATTGTTACTGTATTTGAAGCTGCTGCCTACAGTAACTCAATTCCTTGTTTTTTTCCCTAGATAAGGAAAGATAAGTTTATATGCTGCATTTTCTCCACAAATTGTCATGCTTTAGGTTTGTAAATTGGCTTAAGAACCAAAGGACATTGTTGGATGTGACAATAGATTTTGTCAGTAAAGCAGACAATTGTGAATGGGCTGTTTTGCGAAATAATCTATTTTTTTTTTTTTTTTTAGAGTGCTGAGATGGAACCCGAGGACAGTGGGGGGATTCATTCCCAGAAACAGAAGATTTCCTTTCTTGAGAACAACCTGGAGCAACTTACAAAGGTTCACAAACAGGTAAGTGTGACCTGTTGGGAAGACATGACTATGCATCTGACCATGCTAGAGAAGAGCTCATAAGAAGCTTGCCTGTGCTGTGACAGTCTAGCTTACTATACACTGCTTCATCCATTATCAAGACAGAACATTATTGTAAAGCACTTCAAGAGAAGAGATCTAATATTTTCTTTACCTTTTTGGGGGCTTATTCAATAAAGTAGTGAAGTGAGGTGTAAAGTCTAGTAACTCATGGAAACAAATACATTTTTAGTATATTTCAAGAGACCCTGTTGCCTCATAAGGGCTCATTCACAGGCCTGTACAGCATGCAGAATTGCATGTTTTTATGTACCGAGTAGTAAAAGGTGTTCCCAACAGCAGCCTGATAAGACAGACTGCATCCAGGGATATGTGTCCATCCCTGTACAGATGTAAATGCTTGGGTGTGTGAGAAGATCTGTAAAGGTGCTGCATCTGTCAGCCTGCCGTTTATCTTTAACAGGCTGCAGGCCAGGGCCTGTGCATCCAGGGTGCATAGACACAGCTCTTCTGAATGCTTTATAGGCCTCTGCATACATGTTTAAACTCAGTTGAAGTCAAACTTTTCTGACTTGCAAAACTAGAGCTGGGGGTAAGAATCTTCAACATCTGTCACCTCTGGTTGTGTCAGATGCATGTATCACCCACGGCCCCCTCGTCACAGCCCTGCAGCTGGATAGGGACCATCTAGGGATGTAGAAGCTGTAGGGTGGAAGTCACAGTGTGCAACACGGAGGAGCAAGCATCCCACACACCCAGAAGTGTCAAATGCTATGGATTCTTCCAAGCAGCTTTAGAAAACAAAGATCGGCTGCAATGGAGTAGATAAAGGAAGTATTATTTGTCTTAGACAAAACAATGTTTGTTTTCTTTTTTTATGAGGTGACAGTATCTCAGGTGACTGTAAGCGTATCTGAACACAAAAACTTAAATGTAATATTTTGCAAAATGTGGTGTTTACTTTAATGCAGTGTCATTGCCACATCCTATGAAGAACCTTATCTTTATTGTGTAAACTACTCATCTCATTAGTCTACCATGTAATAGGGATGAACAGAGGCAAACATATCAGAAGTCTAGCCTGTGTGACAACCATGGTTGTCCCATAAATACAATGGAGGGAAAGAAAACAGACATGAAGGGACAGGAATTGTGTTATTCTCAGGATTACACGGTGAAAATAAAGGAAAAATATTATGAAAAAGAAGAATAATGCAGCCAACTAGCTAGGGCTAGTAACTACAACTCAAGAAAAAACTATCCTTGCAGTGGCTCCACCCCCCCCCCCACACACACACACACACACACACACACGACAGGGGTTGAATGTGTGTTTTTGCTTACGTGTAGAGGAATAAGCTATAATACTTACCTTATTCCTTGCTTTAGTAGAGTCCCTCCAGTGGTGTGTCCAGTCCAGCAAAGCTTCCTCTATAAGGCACTACAGGCCACAGTCATACTCCTGCCTCCTTCATGTACTATGCAAGGGTAAAAGCCCAGCTTTGTATGTGATGATACAGAAGTAATCCCCAGAAAGCAGCCCTTTTCTCTCCTCCCTAGAAGTAATGCGCATTTAACCTTTGCAGTGTGAAGGGCCCCACTAGGTGGGTTTTTTATCCTCCAGCCCTGACTTGGGATTTAATTGTTTGTTTATGGGTTTAGATACGCTTTAAGTCAGTTCTGTGAATGTCTGATTACTTGCAATGAGATACCCTTTTCTGCACATTAATGTTTACTCTATTGAATAAAGGAGCCCGTGTCGCATTCATTGTGTAGCATGGAGAGCTGATGGTTCTTAAAAATGCTTGATCTGCCATTGTCTGAATTCATTCTTCACCATTAGTCCTCTGTGCATGTCTGTGAACTGGGATGGAAAATGGATCTCTCTATACTTGTAGAGGCCTTAATTTTATTCTATATATCACAATTTGGTAGATCATCTTAAATCATTATAGCTACTTTTTCAGTTTGTTGTTGTAGTATAATCGTTATCTGCTGTAGACCCTAGATGATACTTAAATGGAAGTCCTGTTTAAAGCGGAAGAAAACCCATCCGTAAAACAGTTTCATTTCCGGCATGTGCCAGAAATGTAACACTCCCATTGGTTGTGCTCTCAACCAAACTGTCAAACCATCCAATGGCTGATGTCATCACATGTGCAGCATCATGGCAGTTGTATATTAAACAGAGGCACAGATGGTAGCTTCCTTGGCTAAAAAGGATAGGGGGGTTTACTTACACTTTACCTACTAACCCATACTTGCCCTATCATATAGCTTGGCATGTTCCTACTAACATTCAATAAAGACATAGTTATAAGTTTTATCTGCCCACATACATATATCCTATTGTCTGTTATATAAATATATAAAGGAAATATGTACTGAGAGCCTTAAAAAAAATATTAGTTTCCTGGCTGTCTCTGATGACATACAGAGTAAAATCAGAACCCTTTCTTTTATAAAAAAAAAAGAATAAAAAAAAACCTACCAAGAGAAAAACATGAGGTTTTCATTGCTGACCTTTCCTCCCAAAAATGTTAGTTGCCTTTCTGTCATGCTAACTCTAATGCCACGTACACACGGTCGGACTTTGTTCGGACATTCCGACAACAAAATCCTAGGATTTTTTCCGACGGATGTTGGCTCAAACTTGTCTTGCATACACACGGTCACACAAAGTTGTCGGAAAATCCGATTGTTCTAAACGCGGTGACGTAAAACACGTACGTCGGGACTATAAATGGGGCAGTGGCCAATAGCTTTCATCTCTTTATTTATTCTGAGCATGCGTGGCACTTTGTCCGTCGGATTTGTGTACACACGATCGGAATTTCCAACAACGGATTTTGTTGTCGGAAAATTTTATATCCTGCTCCCAAACTGTGTGTCGGAAAATCCGATGGAAACACACAAGGTCGGAATTTCCGACAACAAGGTCCTATCACACATTTTCCGTCGGAAAATCCGACCGTGTGTACGGGGCATTATTTTGTAATAGTCTGGTTTACTGACCCAGCATAAGGATACAAATACAGGTGAGGGCTTTTTTCATTTTTCTGATCTACATAGACATCATGTTCTGAGTCAGAACTAAAACTATCTTTTCTGAATCAGTGAACATGAATTAAGCCACCGAATCAGTACAACACCTAGGGAACTAGTATTTTCATAAGGCAAGGTCAGCAATGGCAGTCTCCATAGTTTCTCACTACACGTTTCCTTTAGAGATTTAGGCTGGTAGCGTTACATCGCAAGTGTGCTTGTCCCAAAAATTATGCTTCAGGAATGAATGCTTAATCCAATGTCTAATATATACCGAATGTTCATTATGTTCTTGTTATAGCGTAAAAAAAATTACTAGATTAATGTTCATATTGTATGTTATGCATAGTATATCTAATAGGCATTGGAGGGCAAACTGACATGAGTGTTCACAAGAATCGCTTGTGTATTTGCTTAAGTGCGAGTCAGTATTTTATGGAAGGCAAACTATATTTAGGCTTTGTAGCCTATTTTTATTGACCAATAAATTGCATTAACATTTACATTTTGTAAAATTTTCAACATTGCTTTGAAATTATAATAATTTCTGTTGCTGTACTAATGACTAGCTTTGCATT
This sequence comes from Lithobates clamitans, assembly GCA_037952925.1. Taxonomy (NCBI): domain Eukaryota; kingdom Metazoa; phylum Chordata; class Amphibia; order Anura; family Ranidae; genus Lithobates; species Lithobates clamitans. The sequence goes on along the minus strand of JBBGZY010000936.1, from coordinate 1,065,128 downwards.
TTCATTGTAGTTGCTATACAATACAGTTGCTATTGAGTTGGAAACTTTATTTTAGGAAGATCTTGTCCTGTAGCAGCACAAATGTATAAATAGTGCCCTTTTTTTTTTTGGAAGACAATTAATGAGAAGCATAGAGGTCATGCCAATGCTAATTATTTCTGAAAGGTAATTAGGGGTTTTCCTGTTTTGAACCCCATATTCCAGAAAACAAGAGTGGGGGTAGGAAAATACTTGCAACAATGTGCAAGAATCCCTAGCATACAGTACTTTTTTAAATATTATTTCAGTTACTTATATAGCGCTGTCAATTTACGCAGCGCTTTACATATACATTGTACATTCACATCAGTCCCTACCCTCAAGGAGCTTACAATCTAAGGTCCCTAACTCACATTCATACATATTAGGGACAATTTTTAGATAGGATCCAATTAACCTACCAGCATGTCTTTGCATATTACGGTCAATGTACTCTGGGCTTGTCCTTTTCTGTCAGTGGCGCTCTGCGCTACACCTCACCAGTCACTGGCGTCATTTTGTCAGAAGCTTTTCCTACTGTCTCCGTCTTCTTCCTAAGTGATAGACCACCTAGCAATAAACAAGTGCAGCAGGCAGTGTTAGGGCCATGCCACATGGGCAATTCTGTTGCTGGCAGAACATTGCAGACAGCAGAATCATCAAGGCGAGGCTTTTACTTACCTTAATGGAATCTCTCCTATGCTGGCCCGAAACCATGACAGATCTTACTAATAAGTGAATGACATCTTACTGGTCTGGGTAGCAAGGTAGTGACTGCCACTGGCAAGTTGTTAGAGAAAAGCTTGTGTAACATGGGCTTTAAAGAATTCTGTGTTTAAAAAGAGAAAGAAGAGCCGCCTTTACCAGCATAGAGATGCTAACAACACTTTTTGCGGAAGAGTGTACTTTTCTGGGTAGACTCACCTTCTCTGTCCATAACTAGGGCTGGTTATTTTAAAGGGTCATGCAACCCAAAACTGCCTTACCAGTTTTGGTAGATTATAGAGCGTTAAAGTGATACTAAAGTCTCTTTTTTTCTATAAAAATAACAAACATGTTATACTTACCTGCCCTGTGCAGTGGTTTTGCACAAAGCAGCCCAGATCCTCTTCTTCCTGGGTCCCTCCCTCCTTTTGAGTGCCCCCACAGCAAACAGCTTATTATGGGGGCACCTGAGCCGAGCCACAGCTCCCTGTCCTGTCCCTGTCCATTCAGACACAGAGCCACGGACTGGCCCTGCCCCATCTCTCTCCTCATTGGCTCACTGACTTTGATTGACAGCAGTGGGAGCCAATGGCGCTTTGCTGCTGTCTCATCCAATGAGGAAGGAGAGTCCGGGACAGCTGAGTCTCTCGTGCAACATCACTGGATTGAGAGGGGGCTCAGGTAAGTATTAGGGGGGCTGCTGCACACAGAAGGCTTTTTATCTTAATACATAAAATACATTAAGATAAAAAAAACCTTCTGCCTTTACAACCACTTTAAACTACCTGAGTTTAACATACCTCCTAGAAAGTTTAATTTCTTGTGTGCGTACACGTTTTGTCTTTTATACAAGGGTGTCACATTCTCCCTATTTTAATTTATACTAAAGTGTTACTAAACCCATAACAGTAAAATCAGTCTGTATATGCAGTAAAGCATGCTTGTTATACTCACTGTGGACCTAAGGGGTTAATTCTCTGCATAGTGCAAAAAGGCTGTCTAATCCTGTCTTCTCTGATCCTCCCCTTCTTTCACTGTCCACAATCCATCTCCCAATAAGACAGAGCCTTTGGAGTCACTCTGCACATTCTCAGTTTGGTGTGTATTGCTAGAGAGTTTATTTTTTCTTGGGCGGGTGCATGCGATAAGCACAGGGCCAATCAGCACTGTCAAGACAGAGGGTCAGGGGCCATGCAGCCTCATAGGACAGTCAGAGTAGAATGAAAACTCCTCCTACAAGCTTTAACCAGACACTGATAGAAGTCACAAGACAGTTATATACTGCTGATGAGAAATGGTATTTAGCAGTTATAGTTACTAAAATAATTGCATTTCTATGTTCTGTGTACTGTGAGAGACCAGATATAGTAAATGCAGGGCCCTGGGTTTAGTAACACTTTAAAGTATGGAGAATGTTATAGGAGGAGCTGGGACTCACATACCCACAACTCCCAGGTGGACAAAACAGGATGTATGGCAGGGAAATCTTGCTGTTGGTGTACCCAAGATATATAACAAGCTAAGGCCTATAGCTAGCATATCACTTTTAGGTGGACTAGCTCTTTAAATGTTTTGATATAGCCAAAAGTGTCAAATAACAGAAAAACTGGTGCATGAGAATATACATATAATGGGATGCAGATGGGAGCTTTTCGTATTATCTAGGAAAACCTGTCACTGTAGATTACTCCTCGAGTCAGACAGATGTTTGCACAGCAATAGCAGTATTTACTCTGTCTCTTGACATGGTGCATGCATAATTGTTTAGTTAATGTTTCAAAGATTCTATAATATGGTCTGAGATTTGACTTGCACCCAGGTGTAATAGGAAAAAATGCAAACTGTTAATGTACTTTATTCAGCCGCAAATTCTCTGCTAAGTAGGTAACTTAGAACAAGAAAGGTTTTACTATAATTTGTGGCTTTCGCAGTTCATTTTTTGCTAATTCATAGCAGCATGCAAGGATTTTTGGAGTTTTGTGAACACGCCAGCTCACACTTATTCATAGTTTTATAGCGAATATTTCTTTATTCACCAACAGATTTGTAGGTTGTAAATTAAGTGTACTTCTGTGAATGGAGCATTGTTACTCAAAATATTCTAATTACTTACGAGCCACTTATACTGTATACTAACACTGCAAAAAAAAAAAAAAAAGTTTCTTTGCAGATGCCTAAGTTCTTGTGTTCTTTAGAAATTGAGAAAGGCCATTGCTGTTACTTAGGGGGGGGGGGTCTGCTCTAATCACATAATCTGTCATAGTGAGGACATTTACTGCACCTTGGTGTCCCTCTAGATGTGCAGTACCTTGAAAAGATTCTCACCAAGTTTCCCATCCAAGGTCAGTGGATGCAAGACCTTTACCTTCTGCAAAAAGCTGAGAGACAACCTCACATTCGGATAATTAATTTTTTTAGGGATGTTCTGCATATATTGTTTTGTATTGTCATGGTTGTGAGGAAGCTTTTACATACACTATATGACCATTACTATTATGTCTTTATAGACCTTGCTTTGTGCACTGGTGCTAAGTCATGTTGGAACAAGAAAGGGCCATCCCAAAACTGTTCCCACAAAGTTAGGAGCATGAAATTGTCCAAAACGTCTTGGTATGCTGACACCTTCGAAGTTCTCTTCAGTAGAACTAAGGGGCCAAGCCTAACCCCTGAAAGACAACCCCACACCATAATTCCCCATCACCAATTTTTTTATACCAGTGCACATAGCAAGGTCCATAAAGACATGGATAAGCGAGTTTGGGGTAGAGGAACTTGACTGGCCTGCAGAGAGTCCTGACCTCAACCTGATAGAACACCTTTGGGATGAATTAGAGTAGAGACTGCGAGCCAGGCCTTCTCATCTAACATCAGTGCCTGACCTCACAAATGCGCTTCTGGAAGAATGGTCAAACATTCCCATAGACACACTGACTGCAAAGGGTGGGCCAGCTCAATATTGAATCCTAGGGACTAAGACTGGGATGCCATTAAAGTTCGTGTGTGTGTAAAGGCATGTGTCCCAATACTTTTCGTAATATAGTGTATACATAGTGTGTGTATAATGAATGGTGCTGCGCTGTTATAGGACTGTAGTGTAACCTATGTGCCACAGGTTATAAAGTGGAAAGTGATACTAAAACTGTGCACAAGATGGCAGTAGAAACCAAACATGCAAAAAGCTAATTTTGAACAGCCTTCAAAATGCAACTGTGAAAAACAATATCCAGGGAGAATAAAAATCTTGTATAACAAATAATGATAAATCAATCAGTGCTCATTAACATCTCAATAAATAAATAATGTCTCTAAAATAATCCTGGGATGCTGGTGTGAGGAGTGAAAAATGGTGCTCCAATCTTAACCGTGCAAACTATGAAGAATAGTGTAGTACGTAGTGTAAAATTTATTGATAAAACCAACACAGAATGAAACTCACATTAAGCAAGATGAGACACAGTGTATCATTCACGAGCGCTGAGCTTGCCTCCCACGTCACTTCCAGTGTGCCTGTCAGACAATCCAGACGCGTATCGTCACGGGTCACATGACTTCATCAGGGGCTCTACGTCAGGGGACTACAGTCTTATAACAGCGCAGCACCATTCATTATACAAACACTACATTGATCACGGATTCACCTATTGGAGTCTGCAGAAGTTCAGTTTTTTGGGGGTTTTTTTTGGTTTTCACACATCGCTTTTCATCTCAGTGATAGCCCGGGAGTATTCCTTACTATTTTCATAGAGTATATATAAGCAATCTTTCTATACTTTTCCAAACCAAGTTTCATATTGTGCAATATGGATATAAATAATATCAGAATGCACTATGTAGGAGTAGAGCTGGGACAGAGGGGGTTGCTTGCTAAAGCTAGAGAGTGCAAATTCAGGCTCACTTTTGCATAGAAACCAATAAGCTTCCAGATGTTATTGCCAAACCTTTATTTAAAAAAGCAGAGGCTAGAAGCTGGTTGGCTACCACACACAGCTGTACCAGATTCTGATTCTGTTTTAGTACATATTCCCCAAAGTTTGTATTTATGGTATTTATGGGAGGACAACATGGTGTCAATACCAGTGTTACCCATCCAACCCAAAGGTCAAAGCTGATGGTCAGAGGTCATGTTTTCTTAGAGAATTCTAGAGACTGTTGAAGATATTCTGCTAATTGCCTGACTGTCACACTGTCCCTCACAGTTCATTACTTTTAGTCACTAACACAAAATAAGTGACTTTCCTGGTATACAGTACAAATTTGTTCTAATATGCTAATGATTTGAAAAGTATTGACATCGGATGGTCAGCATAACAGCCAGGTAACTAGTAATTTCAGAAGGATAAGGGAATTGACAGGCTCCATACTTCTGTTAGGGCAGGTTTATTTTAAAACCTTCAACAAATGATGTTTAAAGTGAAAACAGAGCCGCTTCACCTAGCTTTACACTTCAGTAAATTAAACCAATTGTGTTGTGATTGATGTGCATTTACCAGAAACCAAAGCAGACCAGACAAATACACCATCACATCACATAATTTTATATGCATGGAAGCCTAAGACCCAGCTAATATCTAGCCATCTCTATGGTGCAAACACTTGGTTTGAGACGCATGCCAAACCAAAGAACATGTTAAAGCTGGTCTGCACACAAGATATCCATTGACCTTTTAGAATGAAACCTTGGACTTGTCCACTTGTATATGATAATTTCAGCTGGAGCTCTGGAAACAGGATTATTTTTTTAACACAAAACCTGGAAAACATAAAAAGGGGCAAGTCCCATGCATAAAAAGAGAAAATAAGAGGAAATCATTTTAGGAATTCTACTTTTTTAGTCTCACCATGAGTAAGAATACATATAACCTCTATACATTCCTTACACGCTCTGTGCACATTTCCGGGAAAGCCAGTGAGCCAAATACAGGCGCAGGGAGTAAAGTCATATCTGCTAATTGAATACTGTATTAGGAATAGATTTTTGCCAGTTTTAGAAAATTACATCTGGTTACAAACTGAAATGGAAAGGTAATGTTTGCCAACATTCAATTACATAAAGATTTTAGAAGCAAACACATATCATTATTCTGCAGTTTTTCTTTTAAGTTAATTTAATAAATACTGTAGTACATTTTAGAGAGCAAATTGTTTATCTTAATATACTCTGGCTATGTATTAATAAAATGTAATGGTATACATAGCGGAATTCTACTGGTTCTCTGAATTGCCAAGTATAATTTAGATTGGGTGAAATGACTGAAAGGGTTCCCCACGTGCTTTCTAGGTGCTTTTAACAATAAAATAAAAATAATAATTTTCCATTCAAAAATTGATATACAAATATATCCTTAAAGTGGCTGTTGAAGGAGAAGTTAAAATATACATATTCTAAAATTACATAGGCTAACGGGGACTCTTGTCTTAATAGAGTTGTTCCTTTTTTAGTAGACTTGTTTTATCTTTATATATAGTACTATTTATACTTTTTTGCATATATTGATGGTCATTTTACATGATGTTTGATCATAGGGCTCTCAGTTCAAACCTACAAGCGACAAAATCTTTCCCTACACCTCAGCAGTTTGCTTGGAGTATGTCAGCTCCACCTTTACTGAGTCAAAGGCTTTTATATGCTTGCGCAGCTTTTCTGATCAAATGTCTTATACAGTCCAAGGAATATCATTGTACTTGCTTCCTTAATAGCTTTTATGAACCTTTTCCATCTTTCATCTCAATAGAAATTCAATGGATAATTGAATTTATATTGTTCCTATCTACCAAGCATCCTCCGAATCTTTATTTTTAAGTGCCATTTCACCCTGTGTCCATTTTTTCTATTTATTCCATGTTCTTTTTTTTTTGGTTTGCACGTTGCATTTGTGCAGAAAAGCAATCTCTTTTCAATGACTCCCATTTGTATCCCCATTCCCTCCTTGCTGCCTTCCATTTAGCTGGATGACTGGGTATCCAAGGTACTGAAAGATATTAATGCAGAGATGTTTGCCTAACTCCAGGTCTGCTGGCGTCTGTTTACTCAGTACTATGTGTGTCCACTTCTCCACTTCTGCACTTAGCAGTGATCTGGTTCTCTTATATGTCAGAGGTTCCTGTGATATTAGTCACATGAGCAGAGCTTTCTTAAATTTAAAGAGGAACGTCAGGCAAATATTTAGCAACAGTGGTTTAATGGGTAACAATTATCTTACACTTAGTTGACTTCCTGTCCAGTAATATTGTTTGTCCAAAATCTCTTTGTACAAATGTGGGACCTTTTTCCATATATTAGTGTATACATTAGTGATAATCTGTGACTTTATGGACATAATATATATTTGCTTTGTTTTACAGGTTATATTCCTGTATTTTAAAATTGTGTTATACATACTTATATATTCATAAATATCTAAACCCAAGCTAAAATTACAAATCAGCCTTCAAGAAAAGAAAAGTGCCTGCAATGGCTGAAAAGCGCAAATAAAAGTGTTGGAATGACCAGATATCTGTTCCTCTCCTGCTGGATTTAAAAAGAATTCATAGACTAATGCCTTGACTCTTCATCTACTTATAGAACTGATGTTAACATTAAACGTTAAAGCAGCCCAATATCATAAGAGGCAATATATAGTACCAAGGACTGGTTGTACAAAACATAAAGGGGAGCTGTATTCTATGCAACAATTGCTTTGCTTCTTTGACTGGAGTTCCTCTTTAAGTTTCATAGTCCATTATAATGTACAAAAATATGATCACAGCAAAAACGGAAAGAATTTAAATACATGCAGCAACATGGAGTCAGGGTGGCAGCTCTGACATTAGGTGTTACATGTGGCATTAGTGAATGAGGTATGTTGTTTGCAGACTTGGCATGCTGCTCTGCACGCCTCTCTTATACATGGATCACTTGAAAAGAAAGATTTTTTTGTATTGTTGCTTTCACCTGCAGTAAAGATTGCAACATCTGCCAATTGATAATTTGACAACAATGTTCCATCTTTGTTTGACAACCTGGAAAAAAAGGAGTGGAAATTTAGACATGGTTCTGCATCAAATCCTCCATGTGAACTATATTTTTGTTCATCCTTATTTCTAGATTGCTCAACTTTAAGGCTTCATTGGTCATCAAGTTGGTCTTAAAACTGAAGCCTAAACATAGTTGATGAGGGTTTAAATTTCATACCTTTGCGTGCAACAGGGTGCAGCTACAGGACGGGCAATAGTGATGCTCTTTCTTGCCTTTGAGCAACTCAAGAACAGCTTTGCCCTTTTCTTCATCTACCCAGTTGTGTACTTAGCTTGCAGTTAGTTGACCCTAATTTGGCAATGGACTTGTCTGTCACAGACCCCACGCCTGTGGGTGATCCCGCTGTAAGACCTCTGCCATGTTTTCTCCCCAAAAAGCCTTAGAAGTTTGCAAATTGTTATACGTTTATGGATAACAGGATTGCGAAAGCAGTATGTATATTTAGTTCACATCCTGTTTGCATTCTTTATCTGATGTATGACAATCCAAACTTTATACTTCATATTTATTTGATTATAAAATGGTCATCTACCATAAAAGAAAACTAAAGTTAGATCAAACACAAAACTTAGTCTCACCCTGCTACTTATATTTCTGCATTATTATTTGCAAGCCATAAAATGCATCAATTGTGTTCTGATTGTACTTCACCTCCATTGCATAGCTATGGCTATATTGTTGAAAAAAACGAATTATTGTAGAAAATACAAGATCTATTGATATACAGTATCTCACAAAAGTGAGTACACCCCTCACATTGTTGTAAATATTTTATTATATCTTTTCATGTGACAACACTGAAGAAATGACACTTTGCTACAATGTAAAGTAGTGAGTGCACGGCTTGTATAACAGTGTAAATTTGCTGTCCCCTCAAAATAACTCAACAGACAGCCATAAATGTCTACACAGCTGGCAACAAAAGTCCGTACACCCCTAAGTGAAAATGTCCAAATTGGGTCTAATTAGCCATTTTTTCTCCCTGGTGTCATGTGACACGTTAGTGTTACAGGGTCTCAGGTGTGAATGGAGAGCAGGTGTGTTAAATTTGGTGTTATCGCTCTCACTTTCTCATACTGGTCACTGAAAAGTTCAACATGGCACCTCATGGCAGAGAACTTTCTAAGTATCTGAAAAAAAAAAATTGTTGCTCTAAATAAAGATGGCCTAGGCTATAAGAAGATTGCCAAGACCCTGAAACTGAGCTGCAGCATGGTAGCCAAGACTATACAGCATTTTAACAGAACAGGATCCACTCAGTACAGGCCTCGCCATTTTCGACCAAAGAAGTTGAATGCACATGCTCAGCATCATATCAAGAGGTTGTCTTTGGGAAATAGACGTATGAGTGTTGCCAGCATTGCTGCAGAGGTTGAAGGGGTGGGGGGTCAGCCTATCATTGCTCAGACCATAAGCCGCACACTGCATCAAATTGGTCTGCATGGCTGTCATCCCAGAAGGAAGCCTCTTCTAAAGATGATGCACAAGAAAGACCACAAACAGTTTGCTGAAGACAAGCAGACTAAGGACATGGATTACTGGAACCATGTCCTGTGGTCTGATGAGACCAATATAAACTTATTTGGTTCAGATAGTGTCAAACGTGTGTTGAGGCAACCAGGTGAGAAGTATAAAGACAAGTGTGTCTTGCCTACAGTCAATCATGGTGGTGGGTGTGTCATGGTCTGGGGCTGCATGAGTGCTGCTGGCACTGGGGAGCTACAGTTCATTGAGGAAACCATGAATGCCAACATGTACTGTGACATACTGAAGCAGAGCATGATCCCTTCCCTTCGGAGACTGGGTCACAGGGCAGTATTCCAACATGATTACGACCTCAAACACACCTACAAGATGACCACTGCCTTGCTAAAGAAGCTAAGGGTAAAGGTGATGGACTGGCCAAGCATGTCTAAACCTAAACCCTATTGAGCATCTGTGGGGTATCGTCAAACGGAAGGTGGAGGAGCACAAGATCTCTAACATCCACCAGCTCCGTGATGTCGTCATGGAGGAGTGGAAGAGGACTCCAGTGTCAACCTGTGAAGCTCTAGTGAACTCGATGCCCAAGAGGGTTAAGGCAGTGGTGGAAAATAATGGTGGCCACACAAAATATTGACACTTTGGGCCCAATTTGGAGATTTTCACTTAGGGGTGTACTCACTTTTGTTGCCAGCAGTTTAGACATTAATGGCTTCGTGTTGAGTTATTTTTAGGGGACAGCAAATTTACACTGTTATACAAGCTGTACACTCACTACTTTACATTGTAGCAAAGTGTCATTTCTTCAGTATTGTCACATGAAAAGATATAATAAAATTTTTACAAAAATGTAAGGGGTGTACTCACTTTTGTGAGATACTGTATGTGATATGTCCAATTATATTGGCTGGGTAATGATATAGCAGCTTACACTGGGAGAATAGTCAAGTCATGCTATAATACAATATAAACACTGCTTGTTATGGAATTGCAGGTACATTTAACCACTTTTACCATACCTTGGCAAATATTTGGAAGAACCCAAAATATTGGAGGGAAGTAACACAGGTGTGATTCACACTGCATTCCATGAATGTGATCAAGCCAGTGGTGGTGAAAATATTGTAGGATTGAAGGTTTTTTTTTTTTACTTCTGGGAACTCTAAGGGCCGCGGGGGCGGCGGTAAAGCGCTGCTATTGTAAGCGGTGCTTTACCGTTGGTATTCGGTCGCTAGCGGGGCGGTTTTACCCCCTGCTAGCAGCCGAGAAAGGGTTAAAAACCACCGCAAAGTGCCTCTACAGAGGCGCTTTGCCAGCGGTATAGCCACGCTGTCTCATTGATTTCAATGGGCAGGAACGGTGAAGGAGCGGTATACACTCCGCTCCTTCACCGCTCCGAAGATGCTGCTAGCAGGACTTTTTTTCCCGTCCTGCTAGCGCACCGCTCCAGTGTGAAAGCCCTCGGGGCTTTCACACTGGAATCAAAGCAGCGGCTGTTTCCGGTCGGTTTGCAGTCGCTATTATTAGCGCAATGGCGCCTGCAAACCACCCCAGTGTGAAAGGGCCCTAATAGTGAGATTTGATATGAGTGCCTATGTCTGCACATTGGCTGGCAGTTTCATGTGGTTCCAACTTTTCCAGTTGGATTTTTATTTTATGTTATAAAAGTGCAGCAAAAGTGGGTGGTAGTTCCAAAGCCTCTGTGGTAACAAGAGGACCAAGGCCACAAACAGAAGCCAACAGAGCTTGAAACTAGGGGAGAGAAAGCTCTGTTTTAAAAAAAAAAAAACCCTTCATATACAATGTGCTAGTGGCTGTCATGCAAGATCACACCTCTGTAACTAAATTATTCATTTTGGGTGGACTGACCCTTAAAAAAAAATTGAGTTAAACTTACTAAATTACTGCCAGATCATGATAATTACAGGTAACTTGTCTGTTTTTTTATTTTCTTATTACTGGGTTAGCTATTATACATTTGTTTTATCACATGTTGCCATGAACAGTATTGTGCAAAATATATTACCCGTTTGCAAAGCCCATGTGGTCATCCTATAAGCAGTCTTTTTATTGGTGTTTTTCAATTTCAATTTTTGGACATTTGAAACCAAAAAGGAAAGAAAGTCCTATTGGGCCACTCTCATTTTGACAACTAGATTTCAGATCAGTAAGCCCAAGAGGGCCTCATTTAGAACTGAACATTCTAAGGCCATATAGCAGTGAATGATTGCTCTATATAATACGAATATAGATGTGGTTATTTACCTGGCATACATGAACAACATTATGCAAGTTTTTTCAGGACAGAATATTTGTACAGCTGTGATGATATTGCAGGTAAATAATGCAACTGGATCATTACGGCTGTTAGCTTTTTATTTGTTTCTTTATTTCTGTTGAACTAAACTTGGACCACAATCATTTGGACCACACTATTCTATAGTAAAAAAGCCAGCCCTCTAACCCACAGAGCCAATAATTTCTATTATGTAAGTGAAGGCATTGCCTACGTATTCTTTTTCATTGGTGTTACTGCTCTCATTCATACTACTGTTAGTATTTGCAGTATTTTCTGGTCTGCATGAATTGGTATGCTTAGCTTCTGTTATCACATTGCTTCTCATTCACTGACTGGGGATCATAAGATACACCAGCCATATCCATTGTTTGCATTTAGCCTTTGCAGTGCTTGCATGCAATAAGAACACTTGTATAACGAATGCATGTGTTTAAAGCACATATCCTATGTAATTTGTACACTGTTATCAGGGCCTGACTTATAATTAGGTACAAGCCTAGGTAGTACAGCAATGAGTCTGCTTTTCCCTTTATAATTATTGTCCATTACAGTCAGCTCATGCCAGTGGTGGATGCTGTCCAAGGTGGCCATTTTTACCACCTCGGATTTACTAATCTGCACTGAGCATGGAGTGTCCAGTATAAACTTTTTTGGTTGCCCCCATTGTGTCTCCATGAGTGCTGCTTCATTCAGCCTCTTCAACTGGCCTCATGGGCAACACAGCCCTGACAATTACCCTTATTTACAAAAAGAGGTAAATTTAGTAAATAAGGTGAAACAAAGTGAAAATTCACTTATCTTCATGATAGAGGTTAATTGAGCTGTTAAATTGATCTGATCGGATATTTGCAAAGGTAATTTTTACATTATTCGCTAAGATAAGTGTCAATTCACTTTGTAAGTGAACATGCTCTACTCCTTTAGTAAATTAGCCCAACTGTCACAATATGCTAAACCAGGTTAGGACCAGCAAAACAAGGAAATGTTCTGGGTAAAATGATAATCCTAGCAGGGGAGTTGGTTTGGGCACTAGAAGTTGTGTGTATACATGTTGCAGCTATGGTAATTTATCCCCGGTTGGTATACTTGAATAGTGTATACTTTAATCTACGATAACATTTTTTGTATCTCATACAGCCCAGCTGTTCAAAGTTTGCAAGGACAGAGCCTACATAGTATTCCCTGATAGCGGAAAGGGGGACTATGAGTAGGTTATGGTAGCATTTAAAGCTGTCCTAATTTTGGAAGCCAGAGACAGCTTAAAAGTTTCAGGTCTTCTAACCAAATTTACAGTCCATGTGGCTGCAGTTGTCCCCATCCTCCTTTTATGTAAGGCTGCAATAGTGCAACAAGATCTTATTAAGGTACCTGAGTCTCACTATGTGGAGTACCTTCCCGTTCTCACTAAATCTTCTCCTTCGCTTGCGATGTCATAGCTGCTGCACTATCAATCACTTCACATATAAAAAGAAAATGTATTTCAGTTTGACCTGCAGCATGTAAAGGATAAATGTTGTATGTGTAAAAAAAAAAAACAGTACATTCTGCTAACAGTTTTTACCATTAAAATACATTACATTTCTTATGTATTTGTAAAATATTTTTTATTTCTTTCAGGAATTTTTGACATCCTGCTATAGATACCTACCTAGACCTTGTAGCAGTATTTGCAGCCTAGATCACCTTTATGATCGCTGCTCTTTTATTTGAATTAAAAGTAGGAAAATGAAGGCTGTTGTGACACCAGAACATTTCTTGTCCGTATGCTTAATAGTACAGTTGCACATGGCAATAGTTATTTTCTTTTGTTCAGATATCAACAAAGAATTAACCTGACAGAAATTTTAAATTAATTGTAATTTGAAATTACAATCAAATTTATAATTGAAAATTGACACATATGTAATATATGTTATATGACCAGGGGTGCCCGAACATGGTATTGTGGCTGCATATACTTATAAATTATATACTGAACAATAACAATGTTTTGTTTTTTTAACTCTTATCGACATTGATAAGATTTTCTACAGTTTATCACATTTTTTTTAACTATTTAAATTATTTTTAAAAATGGGGTTGATTTACTTAATGAGTGAAGGTATAGGTGGTTTTGCACTCATAGATTTTTTTCATTCATCCTGGGGGCCGAACGAAAGATCTCTAACATACCCCTCTATGCTTAACAGTGCAGATGGACAAATCTGCCTCTGCTGTTTTACCAGAACAGTGACTGCAGCTAGTTAATGCAGGTGTTATTCGGCCAACAATTTTGAATGAGTATTTGACCATGAGCGAGAATTTTGAACTCTCCTTTGATGAGAGTCGATTGATCAATGGACTTTTGTCAAGCTGGGTGGTGTCAACAGGGGCATCCACGGCTCAAAGTTTGCAAATTCAGCAGGGATCAGCTGTAATTTGAGCATTGCTATTGTGGGCATTGCTCACTTAGCAATCAAAATGAAGGTTAGTAAATAAGGGCTTGACTCTGTCACATATACAGCAAGGCTGAAGAGAGGATAGAACTTTGGCATCACCTTTACTGTGAGGTTGTCAAGTAATTGGCAATCATAGTTTGATGCAGATTTAAATGAAATCTGTGCAGCTGAATAGGGGGAGCTGTCACTGCATACTTTTCCTTCTGAAAATGACCTGTCTGGCATGGCAATCTAATGGCTTTAATAGATTGCGAGGTTGACGATTGGCATGGTAGAAAATCAGCTTTTAACTTCAGCTTGTTCAGTTAAGCTTTTGACAGAAAAATAAAATAAAAAGAAACCTAGAAGCTGATTGCTATTTATGCAGTTTCACCAGATTTTGCACTCTCCAGATTTAGTAACTCTATCCCCCTGATTCATTGACCTCCATCAAAGTATGCAAATAAGGAGCTCTGTGTTTGCTCTGATTTTACCAGTTGCATAAATGTTCAAGGTAAGTGACAAGTCAATCAGTGAAAGTACTGAAGTCATGGATCAGGCATGACTGCAAGGCAATTTGTGTTTTCAAAAGGAAGTCAATAAATGGCAGCCTCCATATTTAATTTGGCATAGGTTTCCTTCAAATCACTAAATGCTTTTCATGCATTTCCAATGGCTTCAATACCTTTGAGTCACTGATCTGGAACAAGTAATAAGATCAGCAGTTGCGACTTAGAGCTTTAGCTTGTTTGCTTTTTCCAGCTCAGTAACTCAGAAAGTACAGCAGCCAGAGATGGCATTTGTATTTTTCCAGGGAACCTAGGCAATGCTAGGCAAGGGGAAAATTAATTTATAAATAGAACACAACCAGTTAATGTATATTCCTGATCTAGGATTAGGTTTGGGTTTGGGATTAGGTGTATACACATTTGCTAAAGTTGAGCACACATCTCCAAAATTGTAACCCAAGCTAATCTCTATGCACACAAGGGTAGGCAACCATGAATTTTAAAACATAATATCATTTTTTATAATGTTTATAATTTGATATATTTTTCCTAATGATTGTAATTGCTTTTTTTAAGGCTTAGAAATGTGTTACACATTACAGTGAGTTCAAAGAAATATCACTCATCACGTATTTATTTTAATTAGCCATTGATATTGTCATAGATCAATTAACCGTGCCTATATAATAACATTTGTTTTATAATTCTTTAAATATAATATCTCTTGGTGCTGCTGTCAGCCCTTTTTACAAGACATTCATTGGCGGTGAATAGGCGTAAAAGTACAGTTTTTGCTGGCGGCATTGGATTTGGGATTGACTTAGGTCCAAGGTCTTCATCTTTGAAGCAGTTTATGACCATTTTAATGATTTCATCAAAGTACTGCAATATGCACACAGGCTCATTGTGCATTTAATGAACACTATTTTGTTTTATGAACAAATGTTTTAATAAAATTAAGCATTCATATGTGCTGTAGGCTGAAGAGGGTGACAGATGTTAGGATAAAATAGGTCACTTTGATCTGTATTTCCCAAATTAAAGCAGACAATTTCCTCAAAACAATAAAATAGTAAAATGCAATCAGCGCAAAAATTAACAACCCCCCCTTAAAAACTGCAAGCTGAACACTAAAAGTTTTTCGACAAAAAAATAGACATGTATATAGTAAGGTAGCGCAGCGCAAAAAAAGACAATATGATCACAAAATAATAAATATTAATAAAATAAAGTCCAGTAGAAGTCCTCAACCACAAGTCCCAGAAGATTCAGAAAGAGAATTCCACCGGTGCAAAAAACAACAGCAGTAGGCAAATGGTGACAGACCCTCCACCTCTTGCAGTATGTCTACGCTCACCTCAAAGCATGGACTCCTGAACTAACAGGCAGTCAATCCAAGCAGATCCCACACACATAGGCAGGCGGCTGGTTAAATGCAAAAAAACGATAAGTTTTCACATCAATAAGGATATATAAGAGAGAAGGGAAGGATCTAAGTGCTCACTGTGCAGTAATAATCAGGTATAATTTTATTAAAAGCCCAAAATCAGGCTACTCACGTTTAACAAGTATAAAAGAGGCTCTTCATATAACAAAATACACGTATCATCTGAATGGCAGCGGGTGACGTCAAACGGATGTGGCTTCTCCCCCGTACGCATTACTTTCGATTGAACTTCCTCAGCGGGGCGGGAATTTCCTCAAAACATCCTGAATGAAAAACGTACATTTTTGTTAGCTGTTATCTACGTTATTGTCTGCAGTTTTCATATAAAAAAAAATCAGTGTTATGCAAATAATTTTAAGGTTAAAAAAATAATTTTACTGGCTCATAAATAATTTTTTCAAGCTTTCTAGTCATGGTTGGTCAACTTTCTGTGCCTAGTTCATTTTTCTGCTCTTCTTTTATGGTCTCATCCAGCTGGTTCGTGACAATGCAGATCTTCGTTGTGAGCTTCCTAAACTGGAAAAACGTCTTCGGGCTACGGCTGAGAGAGTTAAGGCCCTGGAGGGTGCACTGAAAGAGGCCAAGGAGGGTGCTATGAAGGATAAGAGAAGGTATCAGCAGGAGGTGGACCGCATTAAGGAAGCTGTACGCTACAAGAATACAGTGAGGCGCACTCACACTGCACAGATTGGTAAGGGAGATGCGTGATCTGTGACATAGGTATTTGCATCATGGTTAGCCCCATAATATTATCTACCCGTGGCTATATATTCATTAATAAATAATTAAATTTATTTTTTAAGACAAACAGTGTAAGTACCTGAATCTGATCTGACATCAGCCTTTTGCAAGGCTTAAGGAAGATAGAGAAGCAGCACAAGCTGCCAATCAGCTGTGTTACAATGCTTATGTGCTAACATGTGATTTGCTGATTGGAGGAGAGATCAGATGAGTTTATCACTCTGCTGCTTCTCCTTTAATGTCCAGCTCAGGAGAGAAGACCTCTAAGTTTGAATTAGCTGCAGCAGAGAACAACTAGAATACCTGTCCTGCTGGAAAGGGCTATATTGTGTGGTGGAGCAGTATCTCACAACTGAATGGAAGGACAGAAATTCAAATCTATGTGGCAGATAAAACAGCTCAAATACATGTATTAAATCTTTGTATTTAGATGTATGCCTGGAGTACAGCTTTAATGAATTTTTTTAGCAGCAAATAAGAGAAAGTTCATTGAACTATACAAGAAAAGAAAATGCTTTCTTGGTCAATACAAAAGTCACCAAGTACACACAAGTTTATAAAGTAGCAGTCTAGCTGGGGCCCTTCATATCTTTTGAAGACAGTTGCCCTTCTGCTTTCCTGTAGTGAATTACTATTCACTTACAATGTCTTAAGGTAAGTTGGGCTTTTGAGAATGCAAACAACTACTATAGCTCAATCCACTTGTTTTTCTGTGTAATTTTTTGTGCAGTTTTTTTTAGTGTATTTTATTGTGATTTCAGTTTTCTAGGTTTAGAAGGAATATATTGAAACAACGTATAGAAGCTTTATAAGTACATATATATATATATATATATATATATATATATATATATATATATATATATATATATATATATATATGTAAAATGTTCAAAAATTTTGTATACCAACTATTGTGATACCCTGTATTGCACTTTCTTTCAATAAAAATCTATTGAAAAAAAAAAAAAAAAGAAAAAAAGAAACTAAATTATGCCAAAATAGGAGTGTACATTAATACTATCACCTGGCCCATTTATGGCACAGTGACAAAGTCTTTACAAAGGGGCCCACCCAACCTCACAAAAACTCACCTTGGCAGCGCTCCCCCACCACTTCTTCCTTCATCACAGCTGGTGGCAATATATTATTCTTGGTATGACTGAGCATTTTAAATCATCCCTTGTTACAGTGCTGGGGTCTAGTTGCCAATTACTATACCCAAGCACTGTTACATAACAGATGGAAAAATATCACTGCTCCTCGTAGATTCCGACATCTGCTGACACTGCAGATTATACTGCTGGCTACAATAGAGGAAGGAGCAACAGGGAAGCACTGACAAGGTGAGTATTAGTTGGACAATTTGTAGAGACATTTGCTCTGAATGGGCACGGTGACAATGCCTCTTTAATTTAACTTAATTGTTAAATTGTAAATTGTAAATTTATTTATATTAAAAGGCAAAGCTTATTGGAAACTTCTTTGGCAAGATATCTGCATCTGAGTTTTAGCTCCATCCACCTAGCATGGCCATTACAAGGGCATATCCCTCTGCTGTATTCCCCAGCTGTTACCTTAGCTTAAATTACAGAAAATGTGTTGGGTAGAGTGTGGTTCTGCCAAGTGCACTTTCCCTTTATTTTTATACCTATTTGTAAATATCTTATATTAATAAATTAAAGCGTAAAAAAACAAGTAACAATGGGAAGAAATTTAGTAACAAAGTTAGTCCTTTGGACACAAGAAATCTTTGAATTCAACTAATAAAAAAAGAATACACAGAAAACCTCCATAAACAGTACCCACAGTAGATCCAGAGGAAGGCAAAAAAAGCTCATAGAGTAGAACACTTTAATTGAGTATTCTACTTAAAATGAGAAGTACACTCCTAAATTACACTTTGTAGTATTAAAAGATATAGGACAAAAGACACCATGATGCATTTTCTTTATTGCAGGGTAAATCTTTGTCTTTTCTGACAATCTAATCTGCTCATATTCAATAAAAAGATATATAAAAAAAGAAATGGGAGTAAAATACTTATAGAAACCATGGCTAATGCGCATCTCATATACAAAGCTTGTTGTCCTGTCTCTTGTATTGTTATGTCAAGTGCTTCCAAGCACATTATAGAAATGTGTCTGCTATATAGACAGTTTTTGTCTGGTGGGTGTAAGTGTCAGTATATATTCATATTCTGCTTACTGCTGAATGCACGTAAAATAATACATATAGCTACGAGGAACATCTATTGAATGTCAGCGTGTCAGTGAGTATTGGTGATCACATCTGCTATATACAGCAATTGTCATTACTGTGAACACATCTAAACACTGTACCCGGTTTAGCTAAATGTAGGAGCAGTCAGCCGGGGTCATTTACAGAGGCTAATGAGCACAATCCCTAATAGAGAGCAAAGCATTTTTCTTCACCTCCCTTTTGTATTTTACTCAGAAAATGTAAAGCATATGAAATACACACATCAAATATAAGTTGTTTACTTTAATTCATTCATTTAAATTTTTATGTTTTACCTTTTTGTTTTAGCCAAGCCAATCAGACCTGGACACTACCCTGCATCTTCCCCAACCAATCCCTATGGAGTTCGCAGTTCAGATTCCCTTAGTTACACCAACAACATCTTCCAGCAATACCAAAACATGTACATGCATTCATCCAATTCCTCCAATGACACATTGTAAGTATTAATGGCATGTAATACAATGTATCCGTTTACCTTCACCCATAAATTGTAAATATGTATTTTCAGGAAAAAAGCATATCACTGTATAACACTGGGGTCCATTTACTAAAACTGGAAGGTGCAAAAGTCTGGTGCAGCTCTGCAAAGAAACCAATCAGCTCCAAGGTTTTACTGTCAAGGCTTAATTGAACAAGCTGAAGTTTCTTTGTTCAAATTCACATCAGTGTTATGTTTGCTTTTCCAATATACGCATACATACTGTAGTTTTAAGTACAATAAAGCCTTTTGTAAAAGAACAAGCTGAAGTTAGAAGCTGATTGGCTACCATGCACAGCTGCACCAGAATCTGAGTGCTCCAGTTTTAGTAAATCCCCCCTACTGTTCTTACTTTAAATGTTACAACAATATCTAATGCTGGCCATACAATATACCATTTTCTTATTCAGTTTCCTTTAGATTTATACTCAACTGTGTAGTCCAAGGGCCTTCCTAATTGCATAGAAAATGAAATTGTTTAGGTTTGACCTCATATTATATGGTTTTAGTAAATCTAAAGAAACATTATACAAGAAACTTGTATAATGTATGGCCTGCCTAACAAAACAGTCAGTTTTAGGCATCACTGAGCTTCTGTTGAGCAGACGTAAGGTATCATATTGGTACGGAAGGGAATGTGTGTCTTGTTATGCTAATAAAAATTACTGTCCAGCTCTTTCTCTTGAAGCATGCATTTAATGATGATATGTGCAGATCTTGTTCTTCTAGATAATCTGTATGATTATTGATAGTAATGCTTAGTAAGCTGCCACTATGGAAATATCTGTCTCATGAGGGGGTATTTAAGAGAAATGAAGTGTGCTTTTGATCTATCCCTGCAATGTTATTTGTCTTTTTTTACGCATTCAGACATTTTTGCAATTGGTAAAGTAAAGTTTAAAACTTGTGCTAAGAAAACGATATAGTCTGACCTTCTTCTGGAAATGCTAGATGCCTGGCTATCACAGTCATTTTCTGGCTTCACTAATGCAGTTCAGGTGTTCTGACTCCATTTGTTGCATTCTCATTCTGCACATGTAATTGAAGTAAGTGGACCAACATGGCGGCAGCAATTTTGAAAGGAGAGCAACAATAATAGTCTATGTATGTCTCTTAGCATAGTTTTTTTTTTTAATTGCAAAATACACCCTTTTTAAAAGATATTAAATTATGTTTTCCATTTTCTAGGGACTTGCTAAAATAGAACATTTTTCACATTTTTTTCACTTTAATAGTATGTAATCCATAAGTGTGTGCAGCGCATTGCATTAAGGTGTGCACCTCAAAGCTCAAACACATATTCCTTTTTCTGCATCCTCAGCTGCACTAGTGAATAAATGGGAAGTGCTGAGCATCTTCCTGTTCGTTCACAAACTGAAGCATAGTAAACAAAGTTTACTATGCTTTCAGATATGACTGAACACAGTGACTGTGTTCACTGTCTTCATTGAGAAAAGAAAGGGGCTGGTAAATGACATATTGATTAGCCCTTTCCCCTACTCTCCATCCTGAAACATCCCCCCGCAGGGAGAGGAAAAGTGGGAAGCCAACAGCACTGCAGGAGGGGGGGGGGGGCACAACACGAGGGGAAGCCTGGGCAGTAGGGGGAATTGGCACCGCACAAAGTGATTAGGGTGTGCCCAGCCCCCACCGTCTGCGCACACCTATGATGTAATCCACAAAAAAGACACATTGGTGTTTACAGTGCCAGTATTTCATCACTGTGACATCTGGATGCTACAGTGTTAGGTTTGGTGCTGGTATTTCATATGCAAATTAAAGTAATCATGATCCACTAGGGGTTACATTAGGGTCAGTGATTATTGGTTCAGATTACATATAGGGGTTAAGGGACATGTGTCAATGAATTTAGGGTTTGTGTCAAGGGCATCAGTTTGATCTGCTTCAGAGATCATTCAGAATTAACTGATAGGTGCATTTGACCTGCAGCTGACCTCCCTCTTACCTGTACTTGACTTGCTTCAAACAGGCTTTGTACCCTCATGGATTTGCATAGGAATGCAACTGGTGCACTCAATAGCCCATCGTCATAAGCCTTAAAGCGGTATTCAACCCAAAAACAAAAGTGTAATATACTGCAGCTTACCAATCCTTAGATGTGGTGGCTGCATTATTTTCTTTTCTAGGCATTTTCACCTGGTGATCCAGCCAGTAAGTAACATACCTCCTATCTTAGGATGTCTGCATTCTAGATGAAGTGGTAAAGCAGAAACCTTTGGACAGCAGCATTCCAGGCTGGTGACTTGACTACCAAACTGAAGCTGAACTCCAGCTTTATAAGCAATTACAGGAAACATATTTTTCGTTTTGGGATAATGGTTTTACAGTGAATAAAAGCTGACCTTTGCACCCTTGTCACTGTTAAATGGTTTGTCTCAGCCCTCTAACGGCTCCTTTGCTAGACAGTTTGGTCTATTAAAGGAAGTTTAAAAATAACAGATTTACTGGCTGGATCATCAAGTAAACAATAATGCCCTGTACACACGGTCGGACTTTGTTCGGACATTCCAACAACAAAATCCTAGGATTTTTTCCGACGGATGTTGGCTCAAACTTGTCTTGCATACACACGGTCACACAAAGTTGTCGGAAAATCCGATCGTTCTGAATGCGGTGACGTAAAACGCGTACGTCGGGACTATAAACGGGGCAGTGGCCAATAGCTTTCATCTCTTTATTTATTCTGAGCATGCGTGGCACTTTGTCCGTCGGAATTTCCGACAACGGATTTTGTTGTCGGAAAATTTTATATCCTGCTCTCAAACTTTTGGTGTCGGAAAATCTGATGGAAAATGTCCGATGGAGCCCACACACGGTCAGAATTTCCAACAACACTCTCCGATCGGACATTTTCCATCGGAAAATCCGACCGTGTGTACGGGGCATTAAGGGAAAAAAACTTAAAAAAAATTAGGGAAAACAAATGCAGCCACCACATCTAACAATTGGTAAGCTGCAAGATAATCAATTTTTGCTTTGGGGTTTAATACTGCTTTAACTGATAGGTCAAGTTTTGGGGTTGGAATTATGGGGTTAAGATAAAAATTTGAGTTAGATTTATTTTTACCTTGTTTCCGCTACTGAAGGCCTTGTGTCAAAAACTACAAAATAAGTCTCATACTAATCACTAACCTTTTTGATTTTCTCTTATTTTAGTTTCTCCAACCCCTGTTCCGCTACAAGGAGCAATTCTTCCTCTAGCAGCCTGCTTCCCTACACAAAGATGAATGTGGATAATGGTAAGGGGTTTACCTAAAAGATAAAATCAAATAATTAAATGCCAGTTTTGGGCAGCCTTTCTAAATATCCATGAGGGAGGTACAGGTGTTTTAGTAATGTGCAGTAAATCACAAGTCTTACTGCATGTTACTGCAATGCATGGTAATGTAATGCACTGTATAGAGCATTGTGCTGGCATTCATTTGTTTCCCCAATGTATGGAATGCATGGCACTGTGTTGTGCATTGTGATGATATTTATTTAGTAAGGTACCCCAACTGACTCACCATAATGCACATGCTGTAAATGCACAGATCTGTTTTTATTTCCCTTCATTTCCTGTCTTATAGCCAAAACAGGGAGTGAGAGGAAATCCCCGGTTATCACCAGAACTGGTGTCCCCATTGGAAAATTGGAAATCCTTTACTGGTGACAGGGGCGTAGATAAGGGGGGGTCAGGGGTGTTCAAACCCCCAAGAGCATCCTGGCAAAATGCACAGACAGTGTCCCTGCTGTTTAGCCTCAGCATCAGCAGAGTAGAAGCAATCAGCGTTTCGGAGTGCAGCAGCCAGCCCCCCTTCTATTGTTCCCCACCCCCTCAGTTTAATAAGGGGTACCCCTGAAAAGCATGAAATTACTGCGAGGTCTCAGATGCCTGCAATTGACAGTGCACGGTTGAGGGAACTCCTAAACTCCTCCTCAAGGCATCATGACACAGCTGAAGGGAGACTGGGGATACAGAAGTTTTCCTACTTTTGTGCTGTGCTGAATCTGAGGTCTGGTAAGTGGGCTGAATGAAAAAAAACTAGGGAGCTTAGGAGGAGCTTGCTGTACTAATGAGTACACTACCGCACCACAACTGTGTGCATTGCGTTCTATTCAGTTGAATGGGGATCATTTTTGCTGTGCTGCATTGCAAAGCCTCATGGCCCCACTCTGCTGTCACATGTTTTTACCATACTTCCCCAAAATTAAAGTTTAAATGATGCCTTTAAGTTTGAAAGACCAGAACCCCCCCGAGGAAAAAAAAATTATCTACGGCCCTGACTGGTAATAACTGAAAATTTAGGATTTTCTTTTATTCATGTTGATTATGGTCACCAGGACAAGTAGAGAGAGTGAATCTCCCTAACAGGCGCACAGACAGTGATACAAAACTGAAAGATATTCTCCACTCTATCCAAAACAATGTGGCTTTATTTATACATTAAAGGCACAAAAGGTGGCAAAATGTGCATGTATAGCAAAGATGCATGCATATGCTTCTTTATTCTCCACAGACATAGACTTTAATGTTATTCAGAGATTTTCCAAAAATGTCTCTGCAATCTTTCAGCAGTTACTTTTCCTAAGAAGTAGAATAAAAGCTTTACTTAATCTGCGTATGTATAGCTAAGCCGAACCTGACCGATTTAAATCTTCTCACAAAGTAGATATCTGGAGAGGTCAGGGTGCAAACATGTAGTTTGTTGGTTTGACAATATCCAGCAAGACAAGTTAGTCCTCATTATGTGTATGGGTACCCTTACAAATGTGATTCCATGTTGTTCTGTGACACCGTAGTCATATGTCTTGAAGCAATCTAGTGGAATGATTTTGAAATAGGCCAAACATAATTGTTATCTAAAGATGGTATTATTTGTCAATCAACGTTTAATAAGCTTTCTTTCCACGCCATGCTGCACACACAGGCAACGCTACAGACATCAATGATAACAGGTGAGTCACGGATACACAGCGCAGTGTAAGGCATGGCTTGTCCTTCACATACACATCAAACTGATTCATATCACATCATATCATGTGCTACCACTATTTTTTATGAATAGAGTGTTTCCCAAACCAGTCCTAAGGACAGGTCACATTTTCCAGAATACATCAATGAATCATAAGGAAATTATTAGTGTGCTTTATTTTTAATGTGTCTAACAAAAGCAGGCTTGCTAGTTCCCAGAAGTCTGTAAAATATAACCTTTTAAGACCTCATACACATGGAGTGTCTAAATAAGCTCTGAACGCCAGAACAGCTAGCAGGAAAATGTGGCACGAAAAACGCACTTAAATGTTTGAGCATAAATGCATTCTACTGGCCAGAATATTAAACTATTAGCCATTGGAATGCATTAACACCCAAATTCTATACGCTTCTAGTGTTTATGCGCATTTGCGCGTTTTTTTTTCTGCTGCAATGCTCCTCTCAAGAACGCACCTTTGGTGTGTTTTTTTTCTGCCTGTAAATGCTCCTCTTCTAATACACCTGTAAATTGTAAATGCATATATGTGCATGGACACTATGGGTTTTTTTTTACTAAGGCTGGAGAGTGCAAAATCTGATGCAGCTCTGCAGAGAAACCAATCAGCTTCCAGGTTTTATTGCCAAACTTTATGTAAACAAGCTAATTTTAGAAGGTGATTGGCTACCATGCACAGCTGCACCAGATTCTGAGTGCACCAGTTTTAGTAAATCTACTCCATAGACTTACATAGAGGTGCTTTTACTGGCTTAAACAACAAAAAAAACTCAACACCTGTATAAGTGGCGTTTTTTAGGCTCGGTGTGCATGAGGCCTAATAGTTCATGAGTCTTCTGTCCAGAAACAAATGTGTAATACAACATTTATAAAATCATTTATTTTAGTGACATTAATCAGTTAGTTTTTAGTTCAAAGGATAGTAAGAGTATACATCCTGCAATAGTATTGAATCTAGTAGCCAAAAGTAATGCAAACTTTGGCTCCTTTGCCCCATCTTGCAGTTGCTTCAGAGTCTAAAACTACATATGCATTTGCCACCAAAAAAAAAAGTATCATTATACTATTTATTACTATAACTAATCAATAACCTGTTATAATAAGGCCTCATGCACACAGGACGTTTTTACAGCTGCTTCTAGGGGCATTTTTTTTTTTCTGCCTCTAAACGCCCCTCCATGTTAGCCTATGTGCACACATAGGCTTTTAGAAGCATTTAGTGGCAGGAGCTTTTAGGCTTAATGTACATGGGTCGTTTTTACAACTCCTGAACTATTTAACTTGACAGATAAAAACACACGTTTAAAACGTCCGTTTTGCCACGTTTACATGCTGCGTTTAGCGGTGTTTTGCCACATTTGCGTTTAAAAATTTTTTTTTACATTTTTTTCAAAATAGCCAAAAATGAAAAACGCCTGTAAACAAAATGCTGCTAAATGCTGGTACCGCGTTTATCGGCGTTTAGCGTCTGAAACATCAGAATCTTTGGCATCTGAACTCATTTTTTTGCCTGCAAAGAAAAGCCTCTAAACGCAACTGCCTAAAATCGACATTAAACGAACCTGTGTACATGTACACATAAGATAACATTGAATAAGTTCAAGGGCAGCTGAAAAAAGCATCCAAATGCCTCTGAACATCCGTTTACCAGCGGCAGTGTACATGAGGCCTTATGCCGTGTACACACGAGCAGACTTTTCGACCGAACTGGTCCGACGGTCTATCTGACGGACTTTTGGCACACTTCCGACAAACTTTCTCAACGAACGGACTTGCCTACACACGATCACACCAAAATCCGATGGATTCGTACGTGATGACGTACGACCGGACTAAAATAAGGAAGTTGATAGCCAGTAGCCAATAGCTGCCCTAACGTCAGTTTTCCTCCGTCAGACTAGCATACAGACGAGCGGACTTTTCGACCGGACTCGAGTCCGTCGGAAAGATTTGAAACATGTTCCAAATCTAAAGTCCGTCAGATTTTCGACCGAAAAAGTCCGCTGCAGGTCCGATGAAGCCCACACACGGGCGAATTGTCCGCCGGACTCGCTCCGTCGGACCAGTCCGGTCGAAAAGTCCGCTCCTGTGTACACGGCATTAGAAGTAGGAACAAAATAACCCTCTGCCAGTGCGTCCAGGAGCAGCAGAGTTTGGGCAGCAACAACTTTTAACGCTGCTAAACGCTGCTAAACACGCCTAAAAGCTAGCACTTGAACAATAATTAATTTCAATGGCCAGAATAAATGATTTATTCTGGCCAATTAAATGAAATAACGCCCAAGAGCTTGACGCCTGTAAAAGCTCCTAAAAGCTGGTAAAGGCTTTAGACATTTTTACAAGCGTCAGGCATTTTTTTCTACAAAAACACTGCTGGCTTCTAGGAGAGTTAAATAAACGTCCTGTGTGCATGAGGCCTACTGAAGAGCAAGGATGATCAAATCTGCTACACTGGATTGCAGGGTTAGATTCTCTCCACTGGGTGGTATTTGTTATTGATCCCATGTGTAGTAAAATGGTTCCTTAGACCCCTTTGGAGTAAATATTTGTTTGGAAAGCTGATTCCCTTGGGTAAACCAAAACTGCTCTTTTGTAGCCTTGTAAAGTGGACTTCAGAACCCATATCAATGCTCCTAATAACTATTTAGCAGTGAGGTGAGCACTACCCTGTTTCCCCCAAAATAAGACCTAGCGTGATTGTCAGTGATGGCTGCAATATAAGCCCTACCCCCCAAATAAGCCCTACCCTGTTTCCCCGAAAATAAGCCCTACCCTAAAAATAAGACCTAAAAGGACTTTAACTGGGGCTTATTTGGGGGGTAGGCCTTATATTGCAGCCATCACCGACAATCACGCTAGGTCTTGTTTTCAGGGAATCGCATTTATTTCTGTGATTGGTTGACAGCCATTTGATTTAGGTTCTTGAAAGTGTTAAGTTTCCATTTGCTGATACCGCAGACAGAGCAATTCTTAATGCTGCTCGAGATGGAAACATTATTTTCTAAAACCTTTTATGCTGTCTCAGGAAAACCACTTTATGATCATATTACAGGTTGATCAAATGACTAGGTGACTAGTGGAATCTGGTTATAAGAAAGCTCTCATGTGTTAATGGTTTGCTGTAGATATAGAGGTTGATGCAATGGGGTACTGGAGTCTGGAACTGTGGGTATATGTGTATTCCACAAACTGTCTCATCCATATCTCCCCAGTATTTGTAGATGTTACTCTTATGCCGCGTACACACGAGCGGACTTTACGGCAGACTTGGTCCGGCGGACCGGAGTCCGTCGGATAATTTGATCGTGTGTGGGCTCCAGCGGACTTTTTTTTCCCAAAAGTTCGATGGACCTAGAAATGAAACATGTTTCAAATCTTTCCGACGGACTCGAGTCCGGTCGAAAAGTCCGCTCGTCTGTATGCTAGTCTGACGGACAAAAAACGACGCTAGGGCAGCTATTGGCTACTGGCTATGAACTTCCTTGTTTTAGTCCGGTCGTACGTCATCACGTACAAATCCGTCGGACTTTGGTTGATTGTGTGTAGGCAAGTCCGTTCATTCGGAAAGTCCGTCGAAAAGTCCGCCAGACCTAGTCCGTCGAAAAGTCCGCCCGTGTGTATGCGGCATTAGGATGTCAAAGTTCACCTTTTAGAGCTTGTTCCCTTAACCACTATACATAGCTAAAGTGTGTGTCTCTTTTTTTCTCTCTTGTCTGGAGACAAAGGGGCTCCTCTTCCAAAAAAACAAGTGCACAAAATTTGAGGAAGCCAATTATTTATCTCTGTGTCATGACCTACTGCTGTATTCTTGCACCAGTGTTACCTTCGTGGTGGCCATTTTAAAATGTTACTTTTTATAGACAAGATACTATTTTATTGTCTTATTAAACATCACTATCATATATTGTACACCTCATCTCTTACAGAAGTGACTTGCCATGTGGCTGCGAAGCGGATGATCAGTCCCAGTTATTCCCTCTTCATCAGGAGACAGCAGCTAGCTAATAACAGCGATCACCTAAGTCCTCTCTCCTGCACTTCCAGGTACTGTATAAGATAGTAAGTGAGACATGTCACGGGAAATACACACACACATTTCTAATAAAAGGCAATGTAAGGTTTATACATATTATTTTCCTTTATTATGATCAGAAATAAAAAAAATAGCTTTACATTTTGGTTTTTGTTCTTGTCAAGTAATTATCAAGTATATAATTTTTTTTTTCTATTTTTTACACAGTAAGTGTAATTTTAGTTTGATTTTCCAAAGACTACTTAGCAGCCTTTTGTCATTAGCCTGTTTTTTCAGAACTGGTTCAAGGAGCAGTTTACAGACAGAACTAAATAACTCACCAGCAGACTTCTCAGTTCAATCTGAAATTTCAGCCACACAAAGCCAGCTGCGTGTCTGCTGCTGTGCTGTCTCTTTAGCCAACTCGTAGTGCTTTAGGAATTCTCTGTTATTTAGTAAATATTTATTTGTAAGACAAAGATTTTATACATACAGTATCATGAAAAACAGACATAAAACATCAGCTTAAGCTCGGTTTACAAATGTCTGGGCATGGTTTCATTGGGGTTTTTCAAAGGAGTCCGGTGCGGTTTCGTTCACTGGTTTAGGTGCGATTCAGGTGTGAATTCATTAATTATATCACACTTGAAATTGGACCTGAACCGGACCTAAAATTGTACAGGACTCTTTTGAAAAACGTACTGCAGCTGACCTGCATATGAGAACCGGCTCCACAGAAAGCCGGCTTGCTTCACATGTCATGCGAATCGGATGCAGGTAAGGGGGTCAGGGGTGTTCAAACCCCCAGGGCCAAAATGAAATGCATGGAGTCCCTGCTCTGCAGCTGCACATTGCACCAGCGACAGGCAGCAATGCAGTCAGTGGCACACAGAGTGTAATAATGCCGCTGCAGCAAGTGTAATAGATCATTAGGCATACCCGCACGCATGTTGCGGTACACCGCCAGGCCAGTCTAATGGGCTCGGGCTGAAGGCTGACAGATCTATCACCAGGCAGCACAGTGGGAGCCGCTGGTGCTTGTAGTCCTGCCCACTGCACACCATGTATTCCCGTTGGCTTGCGGTGCCACTCCCACCTTGGGCTTGGGCGAGGAGCTTTGCCTGGGCCCTGGAGCGCAGAGTGCTTGTAAAGTGCTGTGTAGCCACCAGCCCCCCACATGGATGAACTGCTGCTGTCCTGTCCAGGTATGTCCCTCTTTCTCTCTGGCTTAGTCTCAGAGAGTCTCAGAGAGTGTCCTCAGACTTACCACTGCTCAGACTGCTGTGCTGCTGCTGTCTTTCTGCTGTTCATACTAGGTAATCGTGAGTCAGTGAGAGACTGTCTATGATTCTGTGTTGCAACTGACAAAGTATGTGATTGAGGCTGGCTTGGCTAAATTTTGCATTGTGTTACTGACAGTTGACTGAGGCTAAGCTGAGTTTTCTATTGCTTGTGTTACTGACAGTCCAGCTTGGCACTGGCAAGCTTGTTGTGGTGCTCACCGGCTTACTGATTCAGCAGTTGGCACCACAACATGTCTGCCAATGCCAGAGCCAGGCTGGACTTTCTGCTTCCCTCAGTGGCATGCCTTGGCCCTATTTTACCCCTGGTTCATACATATGTGGTACAGGAAACACTGTGCTCCCTGTGCGTTTCCACACTGCATTGCAATCATACTGTGTTTTTGATCTGCTGCAGGTGTCAATTCAAAGTTAACAACTCCCCAAAAGAAGGTCACAAACGCAGTGTTTGTCTGAACCAGATCGCATGGTTGGTTTAAAAAAAAAAAAGGTGCCTGCACTTCTTTGGTGCGATGTGGTGCGATTCAGCCCATTTAAAATGGGCTGAATCACACCACACAGAATCGCATGTGAATTGCACAGGAATGTGGTGCAGTTCCTGTGTGATTTACATGCAAACTATAGTGTGAAACCAGGCTTACTGTGCTGATTGCAGTGCAATCAAGGTCCATTCATTTTGAATAGGCTCAAATCGCACCAAAGTCATGCATGCACCAATTTTGGAACCGCACTGCAACCGGTTCGCATGGTCGTTTTGTGAATGCAATCTCCTAAACCTCGCACCTGCTTAGATGTGAACCTAGCCTAAAGAAAAGTCAGTGTATTCAAGGCTGGTAATTTTTCAGTTGATCTTTTTTTTTTTTTTTTTTATCCTGTGGTTAATTAAAAATTAAGCTAATGTGAACACAATTAATGTGCTCCACAAGATCGCGCCCTTTGTACCTGCCCAGTAAGATTGGCTATTACAGTGCACCATCCTGTGGTAGGCAGTGCATTCCCCCTTTTTTTTAATCTGCAAAAGTTAAAAAAGTCAGGGAGTGCTCTGTCTGACACAATATGGTTACTGAGGAGGTGCAAAGGGCACCATCTTCTTGTAAGTAGACAGCACACTCACTTTGCACCTATTCTGTTTGGGCACTAAGACTGGACAATAGCCAACAGTGTTCATAAAAACTGGAAGAAGGAAAAACTAAAATCAGGTTGGATTTTCTAAAGGACCTGATAAAATACAATTAGGATGTAATTGCTTACTAGGGGCAACACATATAGTTTTTCCTTTTTCCAGTCTTTATAATTTTGCCACAATTTATTTTATTTAAAAAGACTTTTACTTAGTACCTGCTGCTGACCCCCCCCCCCCCCCAGAACAAAAAATTATCTACGGCCCTGCTTGTATATTAATGTTTAAAGAGGAACTAAACTCTGGAAGCTGTGCCCAAAAAGGCAGGCAGAGGGGAAAGGACTAGTCTCTGGTATTGCTGTGGTCTCTGTGCAGCTGATCTTTCCGCCATTACTGACTAACCATGCCTTGTTCTGCACTGTGTTGTGGTGTGGAGGTATCCATTTTGATGGAGGCAGGGTTTCCTTTCTCATGTGAAAGCCTCCAGCAAGGAAAACAGTGAGCAACACAGTAGTAACATCAGCAAATCTCAAGGCTGAACAAAAAAAACCTGACAGCTCTGGAGGAACCGCTGTACTAACTATCCAAAGTAAGTACAGAGATCTCTCCTGCTGTTCTATTGTGTTCTGACAGGGGGACGGCTAACCCACCCAGAACACTCCAGGCGCTGACCGGGAGCCGTTCGGCAGACCTTTTTCGGTCATGCCCCTTCGACAGAAGGGCAGGCTTCTGTCGGACCGACTGCAGTACACATGGGCTGAATGTCCGCCGGTTTCAATTGAACCAGCTGATGCCACCCAACATTCAACCCATGTGTACTAGGTTAACAGAGGCAGCAGTACCATAGATCTCACATTGTATAATATATAGCTATAGGGCTGTAGGTACAGGAGTGCCTAAATACTCTCACATACCAGGAAGTGCACTGCTTTTTTTCAGATGGAATTCAAGACAAAAAGTACATTTTTCTACTACTTAGAAAATTTTACATTTCTAAATGTTCTCTATAGCATGTTGAAACTTCACTTTTTAGGTCAACTTAATTTTTTATTCAAATTACAGAGAATAAGCATTGCACTTAGAACCAACAAATCTAAAGTAAAATATCTTCTAAACTATTCAAAACTATGTACATAAAATACCCAACCCTGCACAGAAATTAAGCCATCTTTCATTTGAGGGACAAATGGGCTGGCATGCTGCTCAAACTCTTGGCTGGTACATTGACGATGTACTTCTTGTTTGGGACAATTTGTATTTTTCTTCCTCATGAAAATGCTGATTTAGAAAAACAGAATAACCTTATTTACATCTTTATTTATTTATTTTTTTTAAATAGCTTGCAATTTTTAGATCTCAGATTGCAAGTACAGGATCGGAAGATCATGACATAAAGTTGTTTTATTTATTTTTTTAATTCTTTATTTATAAGAGTCAACAAGGTTACAAATACAGCAGTAGAAATTGGCATAGTTAATGTCATATGAGTATACAATAAGCATGATAATAGAGGTCACTTATCATATCAGATCTCCATAAATTTATGTAGGTCAGCGTTACCCTCACAGAACACAGCAGATATAAGTTGTGCATTCCAAATACATCCAGTATAATTGGGTCCGAGATAAAGGCAGTTGTATATTGCTAAGACTTACGCATTGAAACTAGTTTTCAATAACTTACAACAAAACAAGTATAGGTGAAATAAATCGGAATGTAAGTATATAAACTAAGGGGGACCAACTAGGGAAAATCTCAGATCTGGTAATTTCTACATTTATAAAGGAAGTGGGAAAGAAAAATGGGGTGAAGCTAATGGGAAGGATAAAGAACTATAGTAATAGAGGGAGAAGCTTCCTGTTAGAGTCGGTTCACACTGAGGCAGCACGACTTCCAACACGACTGCCTCAGACAACTTGAACACGACTGCAGCGGCGACTTGCAAAACGACTTCTATATAGAAGTCTATGCAAGTCACCTCAAGTCGCCCCCAAAGTAGTACAGGAACCTTTTTCTAAGTCGGAGCGACTTGCATCGCTCCGATTAGAACGGTTCCATTGTACAGAACGGGACGCTACTTGTCAGGCGGCTAAGTCGCCTGACAAGTCGTCCTAGTGTGAACCGACCCTTAGGGTTAGGAGAACTAAAAGAAACAAATAAAAAAGAAAAAAAAAGGGGCTGGAGAGGGAGTTGAAGGCCTTTGAGTGGAATAGAAGTTAGCTGCTATTGATAAAAAAGGAGAGGTAATAACAGCTATTTTGTTGTTGAGATAGGCAAACCATTCTCAATGAATTCCTGCTAACAGACGTTTCCCTTTCTCTGAGTATACGGACATGTGCCAGAATCGCCATGTTTTATGAAAGATATCTAGATGGATTATGTCTTCCATCCTACTCAAATGTTTTACTTTATTAAGCCACATCTGGATGAATGGATGAAGTCTTTTAGCCAGCAGGTGGAAATACATGCCTTGGCTGAATTTATAAGGTGCCTTAGGATCATGCAGAAAGTTATTTTAAAAATAGCCAGTAATTCACTCTCTGTCACACATTACCCCGGTTCTTTAACAACAGTGTGGATGCTTTCTTTGATTTGATTGATACGGTTAAGCACTGGATAATTTTGATCCATGCTCATTAACTTTTGTAAAGGCTTTAGAAATAGGGGAATTATCCCATGAAGGTGGTAGGGACATGCTTTAAAATCACTGATGTGGAAATCCAAAGCCAATGATTCATTCATAAAAGTAAATTGTTTAGAATTACTTGTCATTTCTTTAAGGGCCCATTAATACTATTACGCTTTGATAATGCGTACATTAACGCATGTGTTGCCGCATTGCATGGTTGCGCATGTTACATGCATTGGTGTAATGTGATTTTGTCATTCTGTCATTCTGAATGGCACCCTAACGCACCTTCTCAATGCACTTTCTTTGCAGTACACGGACATGCAATGCTTTGCATTGTGCTGCTAAAAGGACCCTTGAAAAACAGAGCAATTTGATTATGAATTGAAAATGCCTTTAAAAAATGTTATTTTACATGCAACATTTGTTAGTTTTAAAAACAAGGTATATATTTTAAAAACCTGGGAAGAAGCGAAATAATAAAAATAAATAAATAAACAAAAAAACGATGTGCCAGTAGTGTTGGGTGAACTGTTAGGGCCAAGTAAATGTCTCCCCCAAAATCAATACCAGACCCTTATCTGAGCATGCAGCCTGATAGGCCAGGAAAAGGGGGGGAACGAGCCAGTGCCCCATCCTCCTGAATCATACCAGGCCATATGTCCATATCATGGGGGTCATGTTGATGGGGTCAAGGGCATCTTCCCCACAATCCTGGGCGGTGGTAGTAGGGGTCTGCGGGCAGGAGGCTTTTCGGAATCTGGAAACCTCCTTTAACAAGTGGTCCCCCAGATCCCAGCCCTCACTATGTCAGTGAGTATGGGGTACATTGTACCCCTACTCATTCACCAAAAAAGTGTCAATAAAAAACAAAACAAGAACACAATGTCCTCAATGTTTGACAGTTCTTATACAGGTAATGGGCAGGGCCACCTGGTAGCCCCACCCCATATGACATCCCCGACTGCTGCATGCTGGGTCTGTGATGTCACAAGGGGGCAGGGCCACCAGGTTACATCACCAGTTGGCCCCACCCCTTACCTATTTAAAGGGGTTGTAAAGGCAGAAGGTTTTTATTATCCTAATGCATTCTATGCATTAAGATAAAAAGCCTTCTATGTGCAGCAGCCCCTCCTTAGCCCCCTGACACTTACCTGAGGTCCCTCTCTCTCCTGCGATGTCCACACATGTCACAGCCATCCAGATTCTCCTTCCTGATTGGCTGAGACACAGCAGCGGCGCCATTGGCTCCCACTGCTGTCAAAGTCATCTAGCCAATCAGGGGAGAGAAGGGGCTGGGCCGGGTCAGGGCTCCGTGTCTGAATGGACACAGGGAGCTGTGACTCAGCTCGGGTGCCCCCATAGCAAGCTACTTGCACAGAAGAGGGACCCCAGAAAAGGAGGACCTGGGCTGCTCTATGCAAATCCACTGCAACAGAGCAGGTAAGTATAACATGTTTGTTATTTTTATAGGCAAAAAAAACGAGTTTACAATTACTTTAAGAGCTGTCACCCGACAATGCAACCTTCCTTGTGGGTAGAAACTTTTTTTTTTTTTTTTTTTTAGCCGTGTCAGACGGTGCGGTGGGCATCCTTGATTGATGGTGGATCGACATTGGGGGGACATTGTTTTTTTAATAAATTAGTTGTCAAAAGCTGTTTGTGTTTTTTTTTTATTGACACTTTTTTTGGTGAATGAGTAAGGGTACCCTTTACTATTCACTTGGGGGGCGGGATCTGGGGGCCTCCAGATTCCGATAAGCTCTCTGCCTGCAGAGCCCCCCCCCATGTTGGGGGCATGTGGCCTGGTATGGTTCAGGAGGGGGGAGTGGGGCCTGGTATGGATTGGGGGGGGACCTCCACGCTGCTTTTTAAAAAAAATTTGTTTTGCCATTTTTTTAAAAACGATCCTTTTTTTAAAAAAAATGTTTGCATTGATACATGTCCTCCAGGGCAGTATCCAGGCCCCCATATCCTTTTTATGGCCAATAACTTGAATATAAGCCTTCAAAATGAGGACTTTTGATTTTTTTCAAATTTGGGTCCCATAGACTTCAACGGGGTTCAGGGTTAGGGTCTGAACTTTTGCAATATTCAAATGTTCTGGTAAGAGCGGAACCCGGGAGTGTTCGGCCCATCTCTATGTACCAGTTACTCTTCCACTGAGGCTCTGACTCATAGCTGTTCCTCATCTAATCCTCACAGGGCCTGTAGGCTCACCTATGCTGAGCTGCTAGCTGGTCCAGCCTCAGATTACTGTTATTCAATTTCTTTGTCTGTTCTTTTTCCTGTTAGTATATTTAGCTCTTGCTGACTAGGCTTATAGCTTTTATACACCCATGTCTTTACCTTTTATTGTTCTCGCCCCTGCATGGGTTATTGGAGGTGCATTATGTGTAATGAGATTTTCCTTTCTTGTTACGCTTAAAGAGGTTGTATCCTCTTCTTGCACATTTTTACAGGTAAGCCATGGGCTTTTTTCTCAGAGAATAGGTGAAGGAACTCCCTCCTTCTGAGTCACCTCTTGTGTCCACCCCCTAGCCACCTCCGAGCACCATTCCTTGGTTCCACCCCTACCCACCTCCGAGCACCATTCCTTGGTTCCACCAACTACCCACCTCCGAGCACCATTCCTTGGTTCCACCAACTACCCACCTCCGAGCACCATTCCTTGGTTCCACCAACTACCCACCTCCGAGCACCATTCCTTGGTTCCACCCCCTACCCACCTCCGAGCACCATTCCTTGGTTCCACCCCCTACCCACCTCCGAGCACCATTCCTTGGTTCCACCCCCTACCCACCTCTCAGTAATGAATACAGAATCAAGTATCAATTTGTGGTGCTAAGTAATTTGTATGTAATTTGTTGAAAATGATAGGACATAAAAATAGATCCCCTGTAGCCAGCAACAATGGAGCACCCACAGCAACAATAGACTCCGAACAGCTAGCAACAATAGACCTCTTCCTCAACAGTAGATGTCTCTCAGTATATATATATATATATATATATATATATATATATATATATATATATATATATAATCGCTATCTATAGCAGTATTTAGAGTGCTCACTCTAGGGTGGTGACAACAGTATCTCACTTTTCAGTTGTGTTCTTTAAATCCTGACTGAGAAGTGGCATAATCTGACATGACCTAAATGTTTAGCAGTCTTATTTTCCAGTGTTGGCATCCTGGGCTTACTTTCAGACAGGAACCTGCATGAAGTTTGTATGTTCTCCCTTCTGTTGCATCGTTTAATACTCACCTGAGAACATATAGATTAACTGCAACGTTGTCCTTCTTCATAAGTGTATGACTGCAATAGGGACATAGAAGCATAAGCTCCCTGGGGACAAGGATTTATGATTCAATATTGCTTGTATAATTTTACTGATTATGCCAGAGGCTTTACTCTATATAAATGAGTAAAATAAATTGATAGTTTATGTAGCATGAGGAATAGTTTAAACCTAGGGTCTCCAATTTAAAAAAAAAAATCTGTTTATTCTTCGGATTAAGAGGAAGTTTGACTGTGACCAGTGGGAGTAGAAAATGCTCTGACTTCAGTGGAAGCAAAAAATTACCCGTCTTTGGATGGTGGGAGGAGTGGTGCCCCATTGTTGGTATCAGTGGGAGGAATAGTGCCCCATTGTTAGTATCAGTTGGAGGAATAAGGCCCCATTGCTAGTATTAGTGGGAGGAATAGTGCTCCATCATTGGTGACAGTGGGAGGAAGAGTGCCCTATCATTGGTGACATTGAGAGGAGGCATGCCCTATCATTGGTGACATTGGGAGATAGTGTCTGTTAGGGTTAATGCTGTTTCTAGGATAGTTCGTTTTAACCTCTCAGACCTCAGATCGATGTACCATGCAATTTTCAGATATCTGGAATCAGTTTTTAGAGAATGAAGAAACTACACTCACACGGTGTTACACTCTAGAAACTGATTGTATTGGGTTCTCAGGAGGCATGTCTTATAGCAAGTTAAAAATCACACAGAACATTCATAGTTAAAAACATGCGCAGTAGATATTAAGATGGTTATAGCTGGTTAAGACAAACAGCCATTGTTCTCTGTTTCTCACAATAGCTAAAAGAATGTGAGAAAGTGAAGATAAGATGTAAATGAGAACAGTTCATTTAGAAGCATCTCATGCTTAGACAGATATTTGTGAAGCTTAAAGTGGAATTCCACCCAAAAACGGAACTTCCACTTTTTGGATTCCTCCCCCCCTCCGGTGTCACATTTGGCACCTTTCAGGGGGGAGGAGGGAGCAGATACCTAATACAGGTATTTGCTCCCACTTCCTGACATAGATCACCGCGGCGCTTGCACTTCCGGTGCCTACACTGTCCTCCCCCGCTGTATTCTGGGAGACACAGAACACATCAGGGACCAGAGAGGACGCGCAGCGCGACTCACTCATGCACAATAGGGTACCAGGAAGTGAATCCGCACTTATTCCCTGACTGAGGAGTGTGGCGCGGGCAGCCGAGAGCCGACGGACGGATCGGCTTCGCCTGCCGACATCACGGGCTCCCTGGACAGGTAAGTGTCCATATATTAAAAGTCAGCAGCTGCAGTATTTGTAGCTGCTTGCTTTTAATATTTTTTTTTTCGGCGGACCTCCGTTTTAAAGGGGTATTTTAACTATACATATTATTTAAGATGGCTGACAGAACAAAATGGTTGCCTAGCATAACCTTTCAGTGTCCTATCACTGGTGACATTGGGAGCAAGAGTATCCTATCATTGGTGACAGTGGGAGTCATTGTTGGTGTACGTGAGAGGAATTATGCCTCATTGATGGTGTCAGCGTGAGGAATAGTGCCTCATTTCAGTGGGAGAAATAGTGCTCAAAGGGTTGGATAAAGACAAGCAAAGGGCCGCATCTGAACCATGAGCCGTGGTTTGGAGACCACTGGTCTAAACTTATGACCTCAGTGCACACTACAAGCAGCATACACAACTCTGCTCTTTTTTGTCCTAACAAATGTTAATATTAATCATTCTTTTTTCTTCTTCTTCTATTTTTCCACTTCTAGTTTCCAAAGGAACTGAAGCTTATTCCCAGCATGCTGCAAGTTAGCTTCCTGTGGCCTCTGCTGCCAAACATTATCCTTCCTGTATGACTGTCTTGCTCCGTGTCTTTCTACCGTGCTCTGTTAACGTACTGTATACTAACAGCTGCTAATGTTTATTCTATATCTTTGCAATTTTGCAATGCACTCATGTACCCACTTGTGTTTAAAACTCAACCCTCTAGATTAACTTATTGTATATCTGTCAAATCTCACACTGTGTCATTAACATGGGGTTAGTAATGTATGCTCAAGGAGTGGAATAAAAGGAGCCAATGAAAATAGTGTAATGCTGTCTTCAGTGCTCAGGCTTTGGGGTATACAAGTTTAAATGTATATTTGGGAAGGTAAAGTTTTACTCAAAATGGACATGTTTTTGTTTATGATTAAAAGTACATGAACTCACCTACTTCCTGTTCAGATATGTCAGCCTGTATTAGAGTGCACAGTTGTCATGAATGCCTGACAGTTGCTAGGTACAGAACTGTCTTTTTATTTTTACGTCAGTATAGGAAAAACAGCATTACGTGTTGTGGTAACATGCACATTAATGCTTGCCTTACTGCAATGTATGGTGATGCACATTAAATGTGTTGGTGCAGTGCAGTGATCTTCATTCTGAATGGCACCCTAACACACCTTGCCTTGCATGTTCTGTGTGTTGTGGTGTGCTGCCAAAAAATGTTGCACTTTTTTAGCATTGCACTGCACCACAATTGCACTCCAAAGCACGCATATTAGCAGGTGCGTTGGTGTGAATTCAACGCATGTAACGCGTATTGCTGAGTGTTGCAGTAAAGTGTGTGGTAACATACTCGTTCCTGCAATGTCATAGTGTGAACAGGCTCTGTGGATCTAAACTTCTGTAACATCGATAAAGTCAACCTTTTAGAGCTGTGTTTTTTTTTTTAAATGCTCCATGCTCCATATAGGGATTTGGAATGCCAAGGACGATTTTCTAGATCCAAAAGTGTAAAAGAATATGGGCCCTATTTATCAGTTTCCGAGACAAGAATGGCCTGTACTGAACCAATCAAATTCAAACCTGCCCTAGAAAATGACCTTAGAGAATCCAGTTAGTTGCTATGGTACTATGACCTAGGTCTTATTTCTGCAATGAAAAATAAGGCACATTGTAAAAACTATCATAGAGGAGCAGTAGAACTCGTTTTGCCATGATTTCCATTCCCTAATGCCGCGTACACACGAGCGGAATTTCCGTCAGAAAAATCTTGTATAGTTTTTCCGACAGAATTCCCCTTGCATACACATGGTCACACAAAAGTTTGCTGAACTTTCGACCGCCAAGAACGCGGTGACGTACAACACTACAACGAGCCGAGAAAATGAAGATCAATGCTTCCGAGCATGCGTCGAATTGTTTCCGAGCATGCGTAGCAATTTTGTCAGAAATTGCTACAGACGATCGCATTTTCGTATAGGAACTTTTTCCGACCGAAAAATTGAGAACATGCTCTCAATCTTTTGCTGGCTGGAATTCGGCCAGCAAAAGTCCGATGGAGCATACACACGGACGCATTTTCCGACCAAAAGCTCTCATCGTTCTTTTGCTGGCTGAATTTCCGATCGTGTGTATGCGGCATTACATTCTGTAAGAGATTCCTGTACTATGTGAAAATAGGACTTTTCTGTGAACATTGCAAATGCCAATTACAGATTTATTTGACAAAACAATACAAGTAGCAATAACGATATACAAAGTGCAGTAACCAGTGGCAGCCAATTAGATTTAAATCGGCTGATTTAAATGAGGATGAATTCCTAATGGCTGCTGTGGTTTATGTCTCTTTGCACATTGCTATGCTAAATAAGAATATTTAAATATTTTATTGATCAACCCTTCCCCTTCTGGAGAGTGTGATGTCAGGCACAGTTTAACCATCTTGTTAAGCAGAGTATGAAAAATTTTGGAAAAAAACACAAATATTGTTTTATTTTTGATTATACAATAATTAGGTTAATTTACAATAAAGATACTTCAACTGTAAATTGTTTTTTAACATTCATTTAAATATAAACGCACTTTGTAAAACCAGAGCTATCAGGTTTGGAGTATGCGTGCAAAACACTAATTGCTGTTGGTTTAATGGATGACCATGACACCATAAAATATGATGCTGGAGGACAAAACACTGATATATCATCTGATAATGATAAATACCAACTTCTGGGACAGAATTACACAGGTAAAGTACAGAGGGATTTCTACAACAATGGCTTTTTGGATTTTGTACAGTCCACAAGCTATTCCTTAAACAATATTTTGATGGGATGGTGGAAATTGAGAATGGCACTACATTCAAAGTGAAAAGGTTTCTACTGTTGACCTAAAGGAACTCTAGATAAAATTCTGTCCTCAAGAGTATCTGCTTTCAACCAGTGAAGTGGACAATATTCTTGTTTGAAGACTGAAGTAGAATACATGAATTATTTTTTAGGCCACTGAGGGCATTGCTAGAGCTGTCAGTCATGTATTACTGGATTTTGGAAAATAGATTTGAAGCTAAATTGCAACGTAGGTCAAGTCTCTTTAGTAGAATTGCTTGTGGCTCTTGCTGGAACTTTCCATGTAAAAGGGACATTACATAGTTAGGCTAAAAAAAAGACACAAGTCCATCTATTTCAACTAACAGGAAAAAGTAAATAGAAAACCTCCATATACAGTGCCTTGCAAAAAGTATTCAGCCCCTTGGGTTTTTGCCTATTTTGTTACATTACAGCCTTTAGTTAATTTTTTTGAATCTGAATTATATGTGATGAATCAGAACACAATAGTCTAAGTTGATGAAGTAAAATTAGAAAAATATATACATAAAAACATTTTCAGAAATAAAAAACTGATAATTGACATGTGTGTATGTATTCACCCCTTTGTTATGAAGCCCATAAAAAGCTCTGGTGCAACCAATTACCTTCAGAAGTCACATAATTAGTGAAATGATGTCCACCCATGTGCAATCTAAGTGTCACGTGATCTGTCATTACATATACACACCTGTTTGAAAGGCCCCAGAGGCTGCAACACCTAAGCAAGAGGCACCACTAACCAAACACTGCCATGAAGACCAAGGGACTCTCCAAACAAGTAAGGGACAATGTTGTTGAGAAGTACAAGTCAGTGTTAGGTTATCAAAAAATATCCAAATATTTGATGATTCCTAGGAGCACCATCAAATATATCATAACCAAATGGAAAGAACATGGCACAACAACAAACCTGCCAAGAGACAGCCGCACACCAAAACTCACGGACCGGGCAAGGAGGGCATTAATCAGAGAGGGAGCACAGAGGTAACCCTGGAGGAGCTGCAGAGTTCCACAGCAGAGACTGGAGTATCTGTACATAGGAGGACAATAAGCCGTACGCTCCATAGAGTTGGGCTTTATGGCAGAGTGGCCAGAAGAAAGCCATTACTTTCAGCAAAAAACAAAATGGCACTTTTTGAATTTGTGAAAAGGCATGTGGGAGACTCCCAAAATGTATAGAGGAAGGGGCTCTGGTCTGATGAGACTAAAATTGAACTTTTTGGCCAAAGAAAACACTATGTCTGGCGCAGACCCAACACATCACATCACCCAAAGAACACCATCCCCACAGTGAAACATGTTGGTGGCAGCATCATGCTGTGGGGATGTTTTTCAGCAGTCGGGACTGGGAAACTGGTCAGGGTTGAGGGAAAGATGGATGATGGATGGTGCTAAATACAGGGATATTCTTGAGCAAAACCTGTACCACTCTGTGTGTGATTTGAGGCAAGGAGGTTCACCTTCCAGCAGGACAATAACCCCAAACACACTGCTAAAGCAACACTTGAGTGGTTTAAGGGGAAACATGTAAATGTGTTGGAATGGCAGTCAAAGCCCAGACCTCAATCCAATAGAAAATCTGTGGTCATACTTAAAGATTGCTGTTTACAAGTGCAAACCATCCAACTTGAAGGAGCTGGAGCAGTTTTGCAAGGAGGCATGGGCAAAAATCCCAGTGGTAAGATGTGGCAAGCTCATAGAGACTTATCCAAAGCGACTTGGAGCTGTGATAGCCGCAAAAGGTGGCTCTACAAAGTATTTTTAGGGGGGGGGGATAGTTATGCACATTGACTTTTGCTGTTATTTTGTTCTTTGTTGTTTGCTTCACAATAAAAAAAATCTTCAAAGTTGTGGGCATGTTCTGTAAATTAAATGATGCAAATCCTCAAACAATCCATGTTAATTCCAGGGTTGTAAGGCAACAAA
Organism: Lithobates clamitans; assembly: GCA_037952925.1. Taxonomy (NCBI): domain Eukaryota; kingdom Metazoa; phylum Chordata; class Amphibia; order Anura; family Ranidae; genus Lithobates; species Lithobates clamitans. The sequence goes on along the minus strand of JBBGZY010000936.1, from coordinate 1,022,355 downwards.
ACACAAAAAATGCCAAGGAGGGTGAATACTTTTGCAAAGCACTGTACACAAAGCTATAACCACAGTTGATCCAGAGGAAGGAAAAAAAAATCTAAGCATAAAATCATGGTTAAATTTGCTCTAGCTGAGAAAAAAATTCCAGGAGGCAATCACATATTCCCTGGATCAACAATCCATAGTGTTATTACCTATAAGTGTTAATATTCAGTTTTATTTTGTGCGATTAGGAATGCATCCAGCTCTTTTTTTAAACAATCCACTGAGCTGACCAGAACCAGTTCTTGAGGGGGTCTATTCCACATTTTAACAGCTGAGACAATTTGGGAGTTTTGTAGCTTATTGATAGTGAAAAACAGTGAGTTTACTCCATGTCAGTTCAGGGCTTATTCTACCCACTTTTATTTAAAAGAAAGCAAATGTTTACACATGAAAATATTCCCATGCAGGGGGTTCTCACCATCAATACGAAAAAAAACATATTTTTATCGGCCCTGCGGCTCAGGCCTCATACCTCAGTCCTTCTGGCCATCAAACATACAGTCCCAGTGCTCGTGCAAAAAATGCTGTGCGGCATGGCTTGGATTTTTATCCTGCAGCTCCCAGCTGCTACATGCTTCACAGGCCTTTGACCTGACCTGGACAGTACGGTGCAGACATGCACCTCTCACCTCTTCATTCACACACTGACCTCCTCGGGAGGGCGGGGCACTTACTTTTAATTCTGTTTCCAATATAAATCCAGCACACACCTGCACCATTAGTGTGTCCGTTACTTCCAAAATCTGACCCAGACTGCCATCTTAGACCAGGGCATGAGCTCGCCCTGCCACATAGCTCTTACTATGAAGAAATCTTTCTGTATGTTGATGTTAAATCTCTTTTCCTCCAGAAGTAAAGAGTGCCCCCTTGTCCTCTGTAATGACTTGAAGGTGAATAACTCAACACAAAGTTCACTACATTACACTTCAGTTCAGCTAATCTTTTGCTATAGCTGAGCTCCTCCATTACTGTTATCAGTTTGGTTGCTCTTCTCTGCACTTTATCCAGTTCTTTGATATCTTTTTTTTTTGTGAACTGGTGCCCAAAACTGAATTGTGTATTCCAGATGAGGTCTTGCTACAATAACATTTTCCATTTGGCAGGTGTGTAGTTCCATTGATGACAGGACTAGCATGAGGTCCCAGCTGGTTCACTGTGTGCAACTTTGGAGTGTATACTAAAATAGGTGGACCTAGTTATACTGATAAAAAAGAAGGACCCACACACAAAAAAAGAAGGTTCTAAATTAAATTGTAAGGGGGAACCTCATGAAAAAATCAAGAAAAAAAATGTGTGAGGCCACCCAAAAATCTACACCAGACTCTTATTCAAACATGAAACTTGATTCAGCAGGGGTTCCGTTTCCAGTATCCCTGCTGATCAGAATGGACATCGCCAGTGTGAAAGGGCCCTGTATGTCCACTGCTCTAAGGGAAATTAAATGTAAATTTCTTTACAGTGCAACACCAAGTTATTCAATTGCATAAGGTTCCTTTCTCATGGACAGCCAGGGGCAGTAAAAAAAACAGGCAGTAATTTTAACGCTACTAGCAGAGTCTGAGAGGTGGCACCTCCTGTCAAACTCTCCTATGTAAGTAAAAGGGGCCACAACAGCTAGCCAAATGCTTAGTTAGCAGTTGTGACATGGTCTCACAATGTAAAATTACCATTTAGCAATTAAAAAAAGGGAAAAAAAACAGGCATCATGAAGAGACAGAATCGCCTCCTGAACGTCTGAAAATCTCCTTAAACCACCATCAGATCTCTTTTCAGGGGGTGGTAAACACTACCGTTAGTGTGAAAGGATCCTAAATCAAAGACATCATACACTTATGTAACTTTTGAGGCTATAGTTAGTTCTGAGGGAATATCACTACATCGTACCAAATGTTCAATCAGATAATTTAGATAATTCTAAAATATGAACAAACAGATTTTTTATACAGGGTTAAAACAATCAATGAAAACACATCCTCTGCTAAATATGTTGGAATAATTCCTGTTTTATTTAGCATATAGGAAAGCAGACCTTTTGCACAGTACAGTTTATTAAATAGCAAAAGTGGCCACCTTGCAAATGCAGACAAAATATTTGGTAATTTCTGTCTGGCCCCAGATAAAGTCACTCACCATTGATTATCCTCCTACTGTACCAATGTACGCACAGCAAGTATAGGAGTCTCAATGGTTCTCACCAGATCACTGTAGGAGTCCATGTGGCCTAGAACCGGGATTCATCCCTTTAGCTGGCAAAGTCTACTCCGATGCCAAGCTTGTCTGTAAGGCATGTCCCTCCTTACACAACTACAACTAATGTGGTATTAAACCCAAAACAAAAATATATTGTATTGCAGCTTACCGATTCTTAAAGGTTGTGACTGCATTCGTTTTTTTTTTTTGCACTTTATAATCCCTTGTTGAGCCTTCCAGTAAGTATGTTATTCTTTAACTTCCTTAAAGTGGAACTTTATTCAGCAAATTAAATCCTGATAGATTACTTCATGCTAGCTCCGTTTTTAGGGTATAGCTAATAAAACTAATAAAAATAAGTGCCTATATGTCAGAAACCATGAACCAGACCGAGACAGAAGTACAGTAAAATCACACTTGTTTATTAAGAAAAAGGTAAATAGAGTAAGCGTAGTCAAAGCATAGCCAGAGTCCAGTAACCGGATCGGGTAGTCAGCCAAGCCAGAGTTCAGTAACCAGATCGGATAATCAGCCAGGCCAGAAGTCAGGGATCCAAGTAGAGGAACAGCAAACAGGATAAGGAGCCAGAAGGGATGTCAGCAAAGCCAGTCTTTAAACAGGAACGCAGGAGATGGTTTCTTGTGATGTGACCAAGGCGAAGGCAGGAATGAAGTCAGCTGGAGATCTTTAAGTAGGCAGGACTGACAAGCAGATCCACAACAGCTGGTTAACTGTGGAGAGAGATGAGAGCTGGCAATTAGCCGACAGCTGAGTGGCCAGCTCAGAGAAGTAAGGGCTGAGTCAGCCCTGACACTATACTGTTTAAAAAAACAGTAGGCACTATCTCACTCTTGCTCTGTGCAGCCTTGGTTGCTCTCTTTTCTTGGCACTGTGCTGAGAATAGAGAGCAGTGAGTGAGTCACTAGAGGGTGATTTGCTGAAAGCCTCAAGATTTACTGCTGCTGAGGGGGTAGGAAGCAACAGAAAATGATACAGATTGTGCTGAGAGAACACAGATTAGGTTGAGGGAAAAGAAAAGTAGTAGAGATGACAGGACAAACTCTGCTGCCAGAGAGACACAAAAGAGTTAAACTTACAGAGTGTTATTTTCCTGATTCTCTCTCCTCTCCCCCTAGGCAGTGGCAGCTGCTGTTAAGCTGAGTACTGTCAGCCTTCCTCTCTAGCTGAGCCAAGACAGACAATCAAGGCTGGAAATGATCAAGATTACTTTGGAAGATTTGTTTCACTTTTCAGCTTTGGGTGGAGCACATACTGTATACTCTCCACTACTTTTTTGCATGTTTCATGCATCATTTATTCTAATTTGGTTTATGGTGCAGTATATATTTGTTTTTTATTGATTCCAATCATCATTGGATTATCATTTATGTGTATATGGAAGATTGAGCGATAACAATTTGTGGACATTCTTTCACTTTTCAGTTTAAGTGGAGCACATATATATTTCACTGATATCGATTTATTTCTCAACATATTGATCCATGAATTGTTGATTTCTAATTACATTGGATGTTAGCTTCACTGTTCAGTTTTGGGGTGCAGCATATATTTAATTTTTAAAGTAGTGCAACACATTTTAGTTTTTCAGTTTCTAGTGAATGTGGGAACACATTTAGTGTTTGCAGTTGCCTCTGATTAGGTTGACTTAAAATAGAACTATAGACAAAATTTTGTTTTTCATTTTGGATAGAGTAATAACCCCTGACAGTTTATTTTTGCCACCTGTGTTCCAGCCTGTTTCCCTTGGCTTCCTGTCCAATAGCTAAAACAGGAAGTGAGAGGTAATTCCTGCAAATTAGGGGAATCTCTTGGGGACCCCCAGGTCACCAGAACTACTGTCACTATTGGAAGATTTTCCCAATATTACGTTTCTGGGGACAACCCAAAATTAGTGATTTTCTTTTACTTCACTTTCGGTGATAATGGTAAACAGGACAAATAGAGAGGTTGAATCACCCTAATGGGAGTCACAGAGAGAAATAAAATCTGACAGGTTTGATGTGTTTTTTTTCCCTATATGTAGGGCTGCACTTTGAACACAAGAGGGAGCAGTTGTTCCAAAACGACACTGCAAGCTTAGGGCATGGAAAAAAAACAAAAAAACAAAAAGAACTTAAATTAAAAAAATATGTAATAATAATAATGAAAAAGTATGATAGGAAAAAAAAAGTGTAATAAAAATGATGATAAAATTAAAGTATAAGCTGCCAAGCTTCAAAACCAAACCTTCAAAACCAAACCAAACCAGAAAAAAGGGGGGATCATGCCTTTTAGACCAGCGTCTATCCTTCTATGATGCTCCCTGATGGGAGAGCTCCTCACTGTGTGTGCTCAACAGCCCACATATATATAGAGGGAGAGAGGGGGAGGGATAAGCATACCCAGGTGCTGTGTGCACCTGTACCTCATCTCCTAATCCCATATAGAGTATGAAGGCCAAGCTTATTGGCCATCTGCGATCCCAGGCATTCTCCTTTTTACTGCGCATGCGCAAACATGCCTGCGCTGCATAGTGACGTAATTTGCCATGTCCTACACCCAGAAGTGATGTCATCCCCGGGCTACTACACCCGGAAGTGTACATCACCAACACAGGCAGGAGAGATAGGGAATCCAAAAGGCACCACCACTGGAGTCACCACCAACACAGATAAGGCTCCTATATATGCCAAAGACTCCCACTGAACACACGTGAAGACCGGAGTAAATCCTCAATCCGCAAGTATGCCAGTAAGGGCCCACCCTACAAGAGGGTTAACCCCACATAAGTTGGGCTTAGTGTGCTGGGTTGACACCACCCTGCGCCTCCCAGTGGGGAACTCCGGTACTACCCCATCTAAAATATCAGGGGGAGAGTACTCGCTGTAGAAGAGCATGTATTGGAACCATCATTAAGAAAACAGGAGAGTTGAATCAGCAAGGAAGCACCCCCTACCCACAGTTATTCCAACAAGAATCGGAGTTTCCACTACCCACAATACTCTAGCCAGTTTTGCCTAAGCTGAAGCCCTCCAAGAAGGGTCTAAAGCTCTCTTTTTCGTTCATGCCTGGAGGGATGGTTGCTTTTACATAATTAATCCAGCGCATTTCAAGCTGCAGCAGATTTATATTCCAGTTTCCTCCTCATGTTGTATGCGTACTCTGTCTAATGCCACAAATTGCATCCGTGGCATTTTGTAGTTGTGTGTCCATGCAATGTGTCGTCCTATAGGTAGGTATAAGTTTCCCATCTGCATATTCTGTACATAATCTGTAGATAAACAACTCCCCATGTGTTGCAATTTACAAAATGCTTGGGCCTAAAGAGTTCTCCATTGGGAAGTTTAAATTTCTTCTGTTTACTAATATAAGGACAATAAGAGCAATTGCCGAAAGGAAATGTACCCAAGTCACGGCATGGAACATCCCTTTTAGCCCCTCTGTATTCACTTTGGATCAGGCGATCCTTGATTGATGTCGCCCCCTTTTGTATGTTATTGAGGGTTTTAGGGGAATAAACTTCCTAAAACTGGGATCATCAGTCAATATTGACCAATTTTTTGGCACTATTCCATGAATATCCTCATGTTCATCTGAGAACTTGAGAATGAGTCTTGTTGTGTTATCTGTAGTTGTTTTTGTATATTTTTTAAATATAAAATCCTCTCTTGTTTGTTTATTTGCTATAGTATCTATCTATCCTCTGGAACGCGCTACCTCAACATGTCCGGCTATCCCCTACTCTTGCTACCTTCAAGCGATCCCTGAAAACTCATCTCTTCAGGGAAGTCTATCACATCTCCAACTAATCTTTTACCACTTCCATCAGCTCATTCCCCACAGTTATAACCTTTTGTACCAACTGCCCCAACCTATTAGATTGTAAGCTCTTCTAAACAGGGCAAATCCTCTTGTATTTTATTGTATTATAACTGTATTGTCTCCTTTTTTATATTGTAAAGCGCTGCGTAAACTGTTGGCACTATATAAATCCTGTATAATAATAATAATCTAAGACAGGTTTCTTTTAAAGGGCTTATGTAGGCAAAATATACAACAGTCTAAGGAGATTTCTATGGGTTTATGTTATCACCAAGGAAGCATATAATATTCATTAATGCCATTTACATAGCTTCCCACACCTGTCAGTCTTTAGGATCACCTTTCATTAGTCTTTCAAGCCTCTTTGATGCAATATAACACTAGTATGAAGAGTCAAAGGGGAATATGAGACGTTATTCTATCAAAAGAGGGCAGCAGTGAGCTGCTGTAGGATCAGATTTCAAAGTCAAATATGGTTCCTAATTTGTTTATTTTATGGCAATGCTGTTTCACAAATTACATTTTGTATTTAGTCCACCATGACCCTTTTCCACAAGTCATTTCTTAGCTGATGGTATTTTTAGCATCTGTTGGGCGTTATCATCACAATACAATTATAATTTGCACATTATTATCTGTATTCAAACACAATTGCAAATGTGAACACAATTTAACAATGATGTTTGATCAAACTCTAAAAAAGAATTCTAACCAGTCCTACCACATAATTTGACAACACTGTTTGCACATGTCGCATTTCCATTATAGCAACCATTTTCATATTATATTCACAATTAACTCATTTTGACTGCTGTAATAGGCAATGCTCACATCTCTGCGGCTGTGGAGCACACACAAAATCGCTCACGCCCCTGACCCGCAGAAAAACAAGCTGCACTTTAGCAGATGCGGGTTGTGCCACTAATTCTTAAAAAAAACAAAAAAACGTTTAATAATTTGTTTTAAATTTTGTTTAATTTTTATTTTATTTTTTATTACATTTGACCAGTGCAATACAGTGTTACCATAATAACATTGTACTATTCTAGGGAAGTGATCATGATTTTTTTTTTCTTTACACATTATGATTATTTATACTGGGATGACATTGGTGGTGGGTTGGGAGACCTGGGAGAAGACTCATTGACACAGCCGCTAGGTAGGGGCGTTGCTAGGTCTACAAAAGATCTGGGGCTAGAGCCCAAAGCAGCAAAGTAAGTAATTTGCTTGGGCGGGCATACACATGTATATAATATGCTAATATACGTGTGTGTGTGTGTGTGTGTGTGTGTGTGTATATATATATATATATATATATATATATATATATATATATATATATATATATATATATATATATATATATAAATAAAACATATCGTTACATATCTGAATGCGAAGCCTCCCCTTTCATCAGGGTCCCCAGAGAGCCTCCCTACTTACGAGAGAGAAAGAGAGAGAGAGAGAAAGAGCATGCGGTCCTGGAATCCAGTCAGTGACACAAAAGGGAAGCACACACAAATCTTTTGGAAGGACATTACCAGCTCTATGGGGGAGTTCACGTGCGCACTCCTTCCAGTTATACAAGTCAGAGTACGGCAGGAGATTTACAGAAGCACCTTAAATCTTCTGCCACGGCTTTTCTTCTGTTCTCCTGCTGCATAATCCTGGCGTGACTCTGGAGGTAGCAGAATAGTGGGTGTCACCATGCCGGTTCGATGCAAGGAGAAATCCAGCACCATGGCCGTTCTCCTGCTACTGCCCTCAGGCATATCACTCCACAGCCTGCAGGTAACAGTGCAGTGGGTGGCGCCGCGCTGGCCAAAACACATTGAAGGTAAGATACAGCTGCCGCAGCTGCTGACTGCCCTTTTATTATACTCAAAGGCTGCCCCCGCTAAGACAATCGGGGCTAGGGATCCCAGATTTGGGGCTATAGCCCCAATAGCCACCCCCTAACGATGCCACTGCTGCTAGGGTTGCCACCTCATCCCTTTAAACCCGAACACATATTAATTACACAGGGTCTGTGGCTGGTTGAGTTGGTAATTAAATTCACTTGGTGCCTTATCTGGATTTAATTAGCCTCAGAACCTGTGTAATTCAAAGGTGTTCGGGTTTAAAAGGATGAGGTGGCAACCCTAATAGCCGCACAGCAGGAGGTGAGTGGCGACTGCGATCTGTGCATGGCCCGGCCATCAACAGGCCATGGACTAGTACTGGTCCGTGACCCAGTGGTTGGGGACCCATGTCCTAGAGTTGATCAGAGACATTCTGGTCTCTGATCTATGATCAGCCAGCGGAACCGCCAGATTGGATGCTGGGCTTCCCAATCACACAGGAGAGTCCGGAGATGCACCAACGGGAGGACGACCTCTCCCTCTGCCTGTAAAAGTGGCTCAGCTGCTCAGATCACTTTTAAAGATGCACAAAATCGTCAGCTGAAAATGACATGGCCACGCCCCCTTATTACCTCACAGTCCCAGCATGCCCCGGAACTGTGATGTCATGGGGGGGCGGGGTCACCGCCTATATAAGTCCGTTGCGGAGCGCACAGAGAGCATTCCGGCTGGAGAGAGCGTCGTGTCAACATCTCTGGAAGAGAAGAGGGAAGAAGACGATCCAGAAGTCCGGGCCACCACTGGCAAAAGAGCGGCAGAAGATAGCGGTGGAGCCGGCAGAAGATGCGGACACCGGGAGAAGACGCCGGAGAGACACCCGAAGTCGGAAGAGGACCCCCGAAGTCGGAAAAGATCCGCGAAGTCGGAAGAAGACCCCGGAGCTGCCTAATAAATGACTTTAAAAACCTGTGTACTGTGTTTTTTATTGACATTTTTTTCCCTAGGTGAATGGGTAGGGGTACGATGTAGGGGTGGGGGGTCGGGATCTGGGGGCCCCCTTATTAAAGGGGGCTCCCGGATTCCGATAAGAGCCCCGCCCGCAGACCCCGAAACCAACGGCCAGGGTTGTTGGGAAGAGGCCCTTGTCCTCATCAACATGGGGACAAGGTGCTTTGGGGTGGGGGGCCCGCAGGGCGCCCCCTTCCCCCAAAGCACCCACCCCCCATGTTGAGGGCATGCGGCCTGGTATGGCTCAGGAGGGGGGCCGCTCGCTCGTCCCCACCCCCTTTCCTGACCGGTCAGGCTGTGTGCTCGGATAAGGGTCTGGTATGGATTTAGGGGGGACCCCAACACCGTTTCTTCAGCGTAGGGGGTTCCCCTTAAAATCCATACCAGATCTAAGGGCCTGGTATGCCCCTGGAGGGGAACCCATGCCGTTTTTTTATTTAAAATTTGGCGTGGAGTTCCCCCTCAAGATTCATACCAAACACAGTGCCTGGTATTGGCGGGGATCCAAGTCGGATCCCCGCACCAGTGTGAACGGGGCTCGCAAGGTGTCAATCTCGCCAATAAAAGTGGCGAGATTGACACAATATCAGACAACAATAAAGAAGTTGACCAAAGGGTGGTGGTAAAGAGCTGAAAAACTACGTGATTTGGTGAAAGTTGGCTGGAAAAGTCCTGTCGTCTGTATGCAAGACAAACTTTTGGGCAACGCCCTTTGTACAAAAATCCAAGGGAAAGTTTGTACAAAGTCCTATCGTGTGTATAGGGCTTTACACTTACCTGTAAATGGAACTGCGACATCAGTGTGTGGTGGAAAGTCCTTTGATATAACATTTACCTTTGCCACTTGCTTTATATCCGGTGAATTATCTTTGCTGGAGAAAGATTGAATTAATTTTGAATGAAGTTATGCAGCCTCATATGCAAGCGCGTCCTCTTGTGCAGTAATAAAAGTTAAGTTCTGTCATCTTGTACTCCATACACTAGTCTGTCCTTAAGCCCAGGTTCACACAGAGCTGCGGGAATGAAGCCGATGAAGATTTCACTTTCGCATGTCAGTCCCGATTTCGGCCGCAATTTTTAGAGACATCTGTGCAGGTTTCGCACAGATGTCAATGTAAATCACAGCCCGATATTGCAAAAAGTAGTACAGAAACTACTTTTTGAAATCGGTGCAGCGACACAGATGCGGTGTGGCAGCGATAAGGACAGTGCCATCGACGCCGATTTGACATGTCAAAACGATCCAGTGTGAACTAGGGCTTAGCAAGGATTCTAAACTGGCACCAAAATGGCAATATTTAGATAGCTTGAGCATTTCTGCAATATATGCTGCAATGCTCTCGCCTGGTTGTTGGTTTCGTCTGTTGAAATGGAAACGCCTCACTGTTTCAGATGCAGTGGGTGAAAAATTATGTTTTAACAGTGCCAGTATTTCCTTATATGGGAGGTCTTTTGGTTTAGCAGGAGATATTAGTGAGGGGACAATTTCAAAAGTCTTATACCCTGTACACACGGTCGGAATTTCCCACAGAAAAAGTCCGATGGCAGCTTTTGGTCGGATATTCCAACCGTCTGTATGCCCCATTGGACTTTTTCTGTCAGAATTTCCGACGGACTTAGATAGAGAACATGTTCTAAATTTTTCCGTCAGAAATGCCAACGGAGGTTATCCTGTTGGTAAGTCCGACCGTGTGTACGCGGCATTAGATTAAATAACACTCACTAACACGTCTCTTTTCAGCACAGTATTGGCCACCTTATTATTCCAGGAAAAACTCTAACCTGTCAGCATAAGAGTCCCATGAGGATGGATTAGCCACATCAAATTCCTCCATGTGTCCCAGAGAAGCCATGCTGGAGATATTCATAGATGTGTCTCTAAAAACACAAGTTGCGATTCTTCACTCAACTGATTTCATGTGTTTCTGCCATGTTCATTCACTGGAATTCCATCCTTGTCGATAGTTTTGTATATTTTAACTGCTTGCCGACCACCGCATGTACTTATACGTTGGCAGAATGGCACGGCTAGGCAAACGGGCGTACCTGTACGTCCCTTTGATATTGCCGCCGTGCCATCACACGCGTGCTCCCGCCGCGAGTAGGATCGCGGGTCCCGTGGATTGATGTCTGCGGGGATACCCGCAATCATCTCACAGAGAGGAAGAACTGGGGAGATGCTGATGTAAACAAGCATCTCCCCGTTCTGCCTAGTGACACTGTCACTGATCACCGCTCCCTGGGATTGGGAGCTATGATCAGTGATGTGTCACACACAGCCCCTCCCCCCCACAGTTAGAACACATCTCTAGGACACACTTAACCCCTCCCTAGCTGCCTAGTGGTTAACCCCTTCACTGCCAGTGTCATTTTTACAGTAATCAGTGCAATTTTATAGCACTGATCGCTGTAAAAATGACAATGGTTCCAAAAATGTGTCAAAATTGTCCGATGTGTCTGCCAATCAATAAACGCTTATTGCGATTTTTTTTTTACCAAAAATTTGTAGAAGAATACGTATCGGCCTAAACTGAGGAAAAAAACTGTTTTTTTATATATTTCTGGGGGATATTTATTATAGCAAAAAGTAAAAAAAATGCGTTTTTTTTTCAAAATTGTCATTCTATTTTTGTTTATAGCGCAAACAAAAAGGGCAGGGGTGATCAAATACCACCAAAAGAAAGCTCTATTTGTGGTAAAAAAAGGACGTCGACTTTGTTTGGGAGCCACGTCGCACGACCGCGCAATTTTCAGTTAAAGCGACGCAGTGCTGGATCGCAAAAAGTGCTCTGGTCTTTGGCCAGCAAAACGGTATGGGGCTTAAGTGGTTAAAATGTATTTGAACCATCGACACGGACAGACATTTAACAGAACTTCTTTTACTTCTATCCCACACAGCATACCGGAACCATAGATGCTAAAGATACTGTACATAGCTCTACCAGAACAATAAACAAGTGAACATATTTACAATGCTTCCCTTCCCTGAACGGTTGCCCTGTAGCAGTAAATCTGCTATGGGGCGGTTAGGAAGTGGTTAAAATGATCAGTTTTTATTTATATAAAACCTTTATCCTAAAAGGAACACAACTGTTTGCTGTAACTTCTTATAAAGTGTGAGCTGGAGTTTGGCTTTAGTTTGTTAGTGTATTTAAAGTGGACTTTTAGTCAGAAAATGAAGTCCTGCTAGATGACTTCAGGTTGGCCCCATTTGCAGGTATAACTGTAAACATTAAAAATAAGTGTCTATACTGTTTAAAATCCAGTAATACACTGTGTCACCCTGCTCTGCACATACTCATTTGCTCTCCTATTTTAGGCATTTTTACGTACCGACGAGTTTGTAGAGGCCGATTTGCTGACAGTGAGGAGTTCCCGTCCCCCCACGAAAAAATGAAAAGTCAGCAGCTGCAAATACTGTAGCTGCTGACTTTTAATAGAACACTTACCTGTCCTGGAATCCAGCGATGTCGGCACCCCAGCCGATGTTTCCATTGGCTCTCGGGTGCTGCCGCTGTCATTGCCTGTAAGAGAAACTGGCAGGCTTTACAGTCGGTTCACTACTGCTGATGCGTGAAGTGTGCTGCACTTTCTGAATGACCCGGCGGCAGGGAAAGGAGGAGGGGGGCCAAGCTTCCGGGGGACCTCGTCACACCAAGGGCTCCTGGAAGTGGGGATGGATACATGTTCCCCCGGAGGGGGGAGAAAGTAAGCGGAGCATGGTGCAGCACATGTGATCAGTTATGACACCAGCCATTTGATGGTTTCTGGTTTGACAGTTTGGTTGAGGACACAACCAAATGGATAGCTATCCCGGCATTCCAGGAAACGTAACTTCTTTTTGAAACTGTTAAATCGATGGGTTTAGTTCCACTTTATGGTTTACTGCTGTTTGGGGGATCTGGGCTTCAGCAAAATGGCAGCTCCCAGCAAGAATAAAATATAAAAGAGCAGGGAGGGGGAGGCGCCAACTGAGTGATGTATTAATGGTAAAACGTTTTAATGCACAAGATTAAGAAAACTTAGAAGATATAAAAGATGATCATGTCCATCATAGTGTGATCAGTCCTGCAAGCTCCTATGCCGCCCCGCAGGCTTCACACGCGATCCTGACAGCTGGTGGGGGAGAACGCCCGATGGATGGCTGGATGGATTTCCAGGTGTGACAGGAAGCCCCACGCTAACCAGCTTGGATCACGGATGTGGCAGTGACGTCACCAGTGGCGGCCCGTCCATAGGGGGCGCATGGGCGCAACCCCCCCACCCAGCAAGTTGCAAAAATTTTTTTTTTTATAAAAGGCCCCTTTAAAAAAAAATAGAAAAAAAAGTTCTTTAAGTGCACTGTGTTTGGGCGCTGGACAGAGTGCACTATGGGAAGCGCCACGTCAATGCAATCATGAAATTGCAAACAAGGCGCTTCATTTGCAGGCTTTTGACCTGCTTTGCAGCGCATTCCAAAGTGCCGAACAGCTCCCGAACGGAGCTGCCTGTAAGGTAAGTGAGGCTGCATATGATGGGGCACAGTGAGGCTATATGATGGGGCACAGTGAGGCTCCATTTGATGGGGCACAGTGGCTGCATAAGATGGGCACAGTAGCTGTATTTGATGGGGCACAGTGGCAGCATTTGATGGCACAGTGGCTGCTTTTGATGGGCACAGTGGCTGTGTTTGGTGGGCACAGTGGCTGCGTTTGATAGTACAGTGGCGGAAATTGATGGGCACAGTGGCGGCAATTGATGGGCACAGTGGATGCGTTTAATGGCACAGTGGCTGCGTTTGATGGCACAGTGGATGCATTTAACGGCACAGTGGCTGCGTTTGATGGCACAGTCGCTGCAATTGATGGCACAGTGGCTGCGTTTGATGGCACAGTGGCTGCGTTTGATGGCACAGTGGCAGCATTTGATGGCACAGTGGCTACGTTTGATGGCACAGTGGCGGCAATTGATGGGCACAGTGACTGCGTTTGATGGCATAGTGGCTGCGTTTGATGGCACAGTGGCAGCATTTGATGGCACAGTGGCTACGTTTGATGGCACAGTGGCGGCAATTGATGGGCACAGTGACTGCGTTTGATGGCATAGTGGCTGCGTTTGATGGCACAGTGGCTGCGTTTGATGGCACAGTGGCAGCATTTGATGGCACAGTGGCTACGTTTGATGGCACAGTGGCGGCAATTGATGGGCACAGTGACTGCGTTTGATGGCATATTGGCTGCGTTTGATGGCACAGTGGCGGCAATTGATGGGCACAGTGGCTGCGTTTGATGGTACAGTGAGGCTGCAATTGATGGAGTTTTTTCAGAATTTTTCAGTTTGTTTGCGCCCCCCCAAGAAATTTGGAGCACCAGTCGCCATGGAATGGGGCAGGAAGTCGGAACCAGTGCAGTCAGTCTGAATGGCACGCAGCGCGTGGCCCGTCATTAAATCTAGTATAGGAGGTGTGTTACTGATCAGATCACCAGGCGCATACAGAGGCCAATTAAAGCCTAAAAAAGAAAACTAATGCAGCATCCACATCTGATTGGTCAGCTGCAATATATTACATTTTTTATTGGGTTTATCGTCACTTTATGAGAGGTTCTAACTGTCAGCCACTCACTATCCTGGTATAGGAGCCCCAGCAGAACACAGTACACAGTGTCTTGCTCACACAGTCCTGTCCACCACATCCAATAACAAATGACTAACCGCTCCGCTTCACTGACCCCCCCAGGTCACATGACTCGTGAGCGGGCGGCGGGGCGGTGGCGGAGGGACGTGAGTGCGCAGGCGCGCTGGGCGCTCAGGTGAGTTGGGCGGGGCGGAGAGAGGCGGCGGTTGAGCGGACGTCTGACCCTGAGGAGGAGGAGGCGGTGGTGGTGTGGTGAAATGTCCTCCTCCGCCGCTGTGCCCGCTGCCTCCTCGGCGGCTGTGGGGATCATGTCCGCCACTAATGCCAAGACCAAGACGAAGAAGAAACACTTCGTGCAGCAGAAGGTGAAGGTGTTCCGAGCCAGCGACCAGCTCGTCAGCGTGTTCATGTGGGGAGTCAACCACTCGGTAAGGCCCTGACTGACGGACTGGGGGCCAGGCCGCCCTCCCCCCACTCACCTGCCCGAGTTCTCGGTGTTCTGTCACTCTGGTTACTGAGCTCAGAACTTTCTCTGTGTCCCCCCCCCCCCCCCAGGTCTCCGCATACTTGGCAGGGCACTGTGCAGGCTTGCTGGGACTTCTGGTTCTACACCACTAATGTGTCAGGTTTAGGGTTGCCTCATCATCCCTTTAATCCAGGACACATATTCATTACACAGGTTCTGGTGCTGATTTAATGCAGATAAGGCACTAAGTGAGTTTAATGACCACCTTAATCAGCCACAGAACCTGTGTAATGAATATGTATCCTGGATTACAGGGATGAGGTGACCGCCCTAGTCAGGTTTGCATCTTCCCGGCTAGAGAATAGTCATTTCCACCTCCATAGAAGAGGTCAGCAGGTGCACATTGTGTAGTAGTTCTAATAAACAATCACCAGTCCAGGAGTCTTCACTGGGGCCGCCGGTTCTACGCTGGTTTTCGCATCCCTATCATGGATGTGGAAGGCTGGTGTTTTGTGCCCTCTGTCTAAAAGTGCCCGCGCATGCGCAGAAGGGCACTCCGGCGTGACGTCACCATAGCACACATCGTAGGAGGCATTCTTCGTCGGGAGATACCATTTGATGGGCACAGTTGAATGCTATGCAAACAGTGGAGGGACGCCATATTGGTCATGTTGTGCCTCGCTGTTGCGGGTTTACAGTGTGCTCAAGGTCCTGTTTTGTCTGTGTTGCAGGGCGGGTTTGTTGTGTTGAATGACGGTTTTGCTTGTGTCTAAGGGCGGGTTGCTGGTCCCACAGTTTTCTGGGATGTGTCCCAGGGGGGTAGACTGAACTTCCACTATTTTTCCCTAGGCAAGAAATGCAGAAGTGGGATCAGGTACCTGTCAGAAAATGGTACCCGCTCCCAGGAAAAAATGGCAAAACTTTTTTTCCTTTAACCCATTCCCGCCAGGCTTATTGCAAAATGCTAGCTGGGTGCGAGCCCTACTATCCTGGGTGGATGTCATATGACATCTTCCCAGGATTGCATGCCAAGTTGTTATCCAATCTGTCACCCTATTTGTCCCCCAGACACAGTGGAAGGCAGATCACCTTCTGCCAGTACCGTATGATCACAGCAGATCACGTGACACAATTGCACACAGTGAAAGACGACATCCCATTTGTACAGAAGAGGTTTGTGGGACATGCATTGGAATTTTGCATGTCCCACAATTATTTTTGGTTCAACGGGCAGTTCTTTTCCCAGCAGGTTGGCGTGGCGATGGGGACGAAATATGCCCCCAGCCTCGCCAACCTGTTCATGTCTGAATGGGAAGATAGACAGGTGTTTAATATAAATAGACCCCAGTTAAAATTTTACAGTAGGTTCATTGACGATATTTTGTTTATCTGGGAGGGATCTAAAGCATCTGCAGAGGAATTTTTGAAACATCTGAATCATAACACGAATAATATTAAATTGGAATATCAAATTAGTGATAGAACTATTAATTTCTTGGATGTGACTATAGAAAAAGACTCCAATGGGCTCAAAACTAAAGTATATTTTAAACCGACGGACCGCAATAGTTATTTGTCCACTAGAAGTGGTCACCATCCGTCCTGGATAAGGAATATTCCAAAGGGACAGATATTGCGGATCCGTTGGAATTGCACACAATTAGATGATTATTTAATGCAAGCAAATGTTTTGAAGGAGAAATTTACACAAAAGGGGTACAGTAATGAGAAACTCACGGAATTGATTCAAGAAGTGGCGGAAATCCCTAGAGAGCAGTACTTGAAGAAGATAGAGACCCAAGTGGGTGACAATCGGCACCAATTGAGCTTTATTTCGGGGTTCCATTGCCAGTATAGGGAAATAGAGTATTTTTAGAAAATACTGGTATATCCTGTGTAAGGATAGACACCTAAGGGAAATACTACCTACACAACCTAAATTCATATACAGGAAGGCCCCAAATATAGGTGATCAAATTGTGAAGAAAATTTTGGATCCACCGAACCCAGGAGCTCTAAGGTTTGACTTTAGGGGGTTCTATTGCTGTAGGAAATGTGTCTGTTGCAAAACAGTGAGTATCAGCAACAGGGGTATTACCAGTGTCACCAATAGGGATGGAGAAACTTTTGAAATTAAAGAATTTATTACACGTACCACTACGCATGTGGTCTACCTGATGTGGTGCCCATGCGGACTTTTTTATGTTGGGAGAACCAAGAGACAATTGAAGGTTCGAATAAAAGAACATTTGACCAACATAAAAATGGATATAAATACCATAGTGTGTCCTGGAACTTTAAGGAAAAACACCAACAAGACCCTTCTCTGCTACAGTTCTGTGGCATTGATGTGGTGCACCCCTCCTGGAGGGGATCTAACAGGATAAGAGATTTATCACGGAGAGAAACGGAATGGATATTCTTATTTAAAAGTTTGACGCCAAGAGGACTCAATATCGAACTAGATTTGAACTGTTTTATTAATGATTTTTAATCTGATTATTGTTTTAATTGGAGTCCGAGTATTGTAGCAACCATTAGCGTATGAGATTAGTTAAACAGTTATCACTAATTTTGGGGATAATGTATATGGAGATAGATAAGGGTATGTTAACCCACAGATATGAAATCTGATACCTGAGCAGGAGTACTTTACGTATAGGTCTATACATTGGTGTGGGAGGTATGGGCAAGGAAATAAAAGATGTACACCTGTGGTGGGAAGGGTGAAATTCAGGCATTTTATGGGGAACACCCAACGGGAGTATATAATATATTCCAAGAAAAGGGGAACCACCTGTATATAATGAATACAGGTGAATCCACGCAGCTTTTTGGTGTGGGGGAATTTTAAGATAAAACTTTGACCAACACCGACCAGTGGTGTTGGGAGTGAACCCCAGGGGTTTTTGCACCCCAAATGATACATTGACACTCACCAGGGATGATTGGGAATGATCCCTAGTGAAGTGCATACCCCTGAATATATATGGCACCGTAGAATATAAAGGGGGAGAGGTGTAAGTGATATATGATTTTATGAGAGTATAACTCATGGAAGACAAAAGTGAGATATGAATTTCACATATATGAACAGATAAGTTCAAATAATTATCAAATTCCAGCCATCTATAGTTAATCATGTGAGTAGATAGTGCAAATGTATGTGTAAAAAATTTTTAAAATTATTTTTAATAATCTATTTAAAATATTGTATGTAATGAATATGCGTAATTTTAATTGTGTACAACCATATTTTAGATAGATCCTCCATAACCAGTGTGTAGGGGAGAGACATTAAGATGTTTGTTTGATCTTTAGCAAGAACGCTGGAGCAACTGTCACGTTATGTATAACATTCGGGGTTCGGTACTCAGATTTAGAGTTTATGAAATGAGTACTTTATAATGTTAATCGATATTAGATTCTTAGTAGCGCATAATTATATATGTGTAGGAAACGGGGCAACCCAATATGTCGGTGTCTATTGAGAGGTGATCCCGAGCAATGGGGGTTTGTGCTCACGGGGACACAAGGAATGCGCAGGCGCGATGTGTTATGTGGGACGCATGCGCACTGGGCGCTCCACAGTCAATCATTGATGGGAGGACATAAAAGGAATGATGGACACTCGGGGCGGCCTATCCCATGAATAAGTCACAGTAGTGACGAAACATGTCGGGGCGTGGCCGTGCAGTGGTGAACAGCGCAATCCAGTAACCTACAGAGGCACGAGCGTTGCGGTGTAATCAATCTTAGAGAGACACCGGTCGGGCGAGCGAGGAGTGAGTGAGAAAATCGTCTCAGACGCCTGCTTATCTCGGGTCTGCCGTGACCACAAACCCTCAGGAGATTTATAAGCTGCTATGCTGTGCATTTTGTATGCAGTGTGATGTGGAGTTTGCTGTGCATATTTTACAATTTTAAAGTGTGAGTTGTTTTTAGAGTGTGTTAAATAAACTGGTTGTACGTTATCACACTATCTGGAGCAATTTTGTTTATTCACATATGGGACGTATTCCTCATTTATCTTTGGATGGATATATTTAGTGACCTATTCCGGTGATCTGGAACCATTAAACTTTTTTGCCTTGCACGCAAGTGCGGGCTCTTGGAGCTGGTGAGTGAATTTTCATTGGGAGCGGTTCACGTAACACCAGGGTGTGGTGGAAGTTATTGGAAGGAAGACACTATTTGAATTTAAGACACGAAGTTTGAAATTAACTTTACCCTATCACGGGGTCACTTATTTCCATTTGTGTTATAGTGCACACATTATTATTATGTTTTATATTTTTTGTTATTGTCAAAATGATATTTTCCCTACAGCATTGATTTTGTATCACAGCTTGTAAAAATAATATTTTTTCACTTGATGTTCACCATTTTTTATATATATAAGTTGCGTTTATAATTTAATATATAAAATTAATAATTTTTTTATCATTGGTGTACACTTTAAAAGAGGTGTTCACAAAGTTCAGGTATAGTCACTATAAGGGTGATGTAAATATTGAGGGAGTGCCACTATTTTTATTTTTCACGTATGGACACGTTTCAGATAAAAATTTATAAGGTTTAATAGATTTTCACTATGTGGCAGCTGCAGTGAGATATTTATAGTAACATTTGATATCCAATATAGTTGGGTACTGTCTCCGAAGCGCAGTGGTGGGTAACCTGGTATAGGTGGGCTGTTATACTTTGGAGACCTATTGATATTAGAATGGCTTTGAATTATGTATACTATTGTGTTGATCTCTGTGATTGGTCACAGTGATCACATGGTACAGACAGGATCAATTACAGCCCATATATACATTGTGATTAGCTGTGGCCAATCAGTTAATCACAATAGTAAACAATGAATCTATTTCATTCAATAAAAGTTTTCTTTTACAACAGTGATATTCGCTTTTGTAAACTTCAGTCATATGATGACGCCAGTGGTGGCCTGTCCATTAGGGGCGCACGGGCGCCGCCCCCTATCCATGTATCCGGCCCCTAATCTACATACAGGGAGCTGGACGTATGGATTCCAATGGTGGTGGGTGTGGTGTGTTTTTTGGTTTTTTTTATAAGCACGTGATTAGAGCAAGAGGCTCTAATAAGCTTCAAAGAAGGGTGGGCTCAGGAAGCAGAGCACTGTGCCCAAAGCCCACTCAGTTGTGTGGCAGTAGCGAATAAATATTCAATGTTGTATCACTGATTCTCTCCCAGCCAATCGGGAAGCGGGTTGTGAGACCTGTTTCCCGATTGGCCGAAAGGAGAATCAATCATATTGGCAAAGGGGGAGGAGACGCACGGCTGGAGGGGAAGACCGACCCACCAGCATCCACGATGACTCGTCTGCAGTGGTTCAGCCATCCAGCACTCCCCAGCTCAGAGGGAGGAGGAGGGGAGATCGGTGTCATCCCGGGAAGGACATCTGCCCCCTAAAGTAGGTAGGCCTTCGTCTCCCATGTGTGGGTGTCCCCTGAATTTAGGGCGGCAGCCTTGTTTTTCGTTTGACGCCATAACGGGTGCGTTAAAAATACATTCTTGCTGCGTTTTCAATACATTTCAATGGGGAGGTGTTTTTTTGTTTTTTCCCTGACAAAAAATGCCGCAAGCAAGATTTTTAAAACCACCACGGAAGAGCAACGGACGTTGTGTGCAGACATACATAGAATTTAAAGGGATGCATTTTTCTTGAGCCTTTCTTGCGCTAAAGGTGTCAATAACGGCCGATGACAAATTCATATTCATTTAAATTCATGACAATTTAGAAAGTCAAATATAATACTATATATCTATCTATATATATCTATCTATCTGTATATAGAGATATATATATATATAGATAGATAGATAGATAGATAGATAGATAGATAGATATACATACACACACACTGTCCCTTCGAGAATTTTTGTATGAAAATTTGTAATCGGCTGTCGAAAGTTGTGTACACACTACAAAAATTGTACGAAAGTTCTTTGCACGAAAATTCTGGCCCAATTTTCTTATAGTGTGTACGAGCCTTAAGACCTTTCTGGGTTTTTTTTGTTCCTTATCTTTTAATATGATGTGAATGTTGGGGTTCTGAGAAATTTATATTTTTCCCCTCATGCACTTTGGCAGTTCTTTCTTCATTTGCATTTTCGGTGGTGAGCCGGGGTGCAGCGGTCAGCAACTCATTAATTGCCTGAGTGTTGTGCACATACTGGTAATTCTAATGGTGGTGTTTAGAAAAATACAGCTCAAGGACTTGGTTTGTGAACAAGCACTTTAAGCGAAACTAAATCCTTTGCAGCCAAGGAAGCTGACACTTTAAAGCTGTATTAAACCCCAAAACAAATCATTATTATATTACAGTATAATGGCTTGCTTTTTTTTAACCTTACCTGTAGATCTAGCCAGTAAATCTGTTTTTGAACAGAACAAGATGTCTTGCAAATGGAGCAGTTAGAGGGCTGAGACTAAACATTTACCCCTGACAGGGGTGCATGGAATGATCAGCTTTTATTTATGTAAAACCTATATCTCAAAAGGAACCAAACTGTTTCTGTAACTAGTTAAAAAGTATTAGGTGGAATTCGGCTTCAATTCATTGGTGTATCTAAATTTGCGAGAACATCTAACACTAGCCTCCTCCCAATGCTGCTGTTCAAAGGTATATCTGTAGCACCTTTATCCAGAGTGTAGATAACCTAATACAGAAAGTAGATTACTGGCAGGGTGAATTGATTTAAATCAAGTCGATTTAAATCACTAGTAAAAAGGCTTGCTTTAGATCATAATTTTTAAAGAGAAAATGTTATCTCTGTCCCGCAGCGGCTCCTCTGACCCGCTGTTGACTCGGTCCTATTCACTTTAATGGGACGGCTGGTGATGCGGCAGTGACACAACAAGGTGAGGGATGTGGCAGGTGAGTGGATGCCCGCTAACAGGCATTGCCATGATGGATCTGAAATGACAGGTGCTCTTTAAATGTAAGGTCTCATTCTTGCTGGTAGTTTAAATCTTTAATATTTGCAAACAAAACAAAGGCTTCCTATTTACAATAAGCAGCTGTCAGGTTAGTAAAACAGCAATGTCAGAACTGATTTTAGGTTAAGTGCCGGTTCACACGGGCAACCTGTCATGTGACTTAGCCACCTGAGAAGTCGCGCTCCATGCATTGCAATGGAACCATTCTAATAGGAGCATCTCAAGTCACTCCAACTTAGAAAAAGGTTCCTGTAATACTTTGGGGAGACTTTAGAGTGGCTTGCATTGACTTCTATACCGCGCTGTATGGGGCGGCTTCCGAATTGGACGACTTTGAAGCCGCCCCTGTGTATACCGGTACTAATAGGTTAATCACGCATAGTTAAACGAATCAAATGATTTTATTTAAAACAATATTATGTTACAAATGATTGTCTTTGCTTAAACATCGTTTAGTAACTGAAGTGCATAAACAAAATGTTTGAAAAAACAAAAGAACTGAATATATCAGCTGGGTCCACATAAAAAAACTTCAAGGCCCTTTCATAACACATTTTCTCATGATGTTTTTACATTCGGGCCACCAAGCCTTGCATCTTTGTTGCCTTGCTTGCATTTTGCACGCATACCTGCTTTACCCATAGGTAGAGGAACTTCAGTAAAATATTCCCAAACTGGGTGTCTTTTACGACCTGCTGCCATTTTTGCTCCTCAAAGGAGAAATAAAACGCTTAAAGCTATGTGTGGAAAGATCACAAGGTTTATAAGCTGCTTAGGTTTCACTTTCATTTTTACTGCTTGCCCTTCTTCACACTTGAAGCCTGGTACAGATGCGATTCTCTTCAAACAATCATACAGTTTGTAGTTTACACAGATTTGCAAAACAATGGGATAAAAGAATATTCCTGAACCTTGTCTTATCTCATAGTTACTGTGAAATTGTGTGAATGCATCAATGCAGTGCATGTTATCTCAGCTTGCAGAGCTTGGATTCATTGAATGAGTTTACCAAAAATGTTAATATTGCAGAATATACAGCCTCATGCTACATAACTAAGCTCCATTTCATGCTGAATAAACTAAATTATTACTGTTTCTTAAATTAGATTTAGATTTTTTTTTTTTAACTCCAAAAGCATTTTCTTAAAATAAAAAAAATGTGATTAAAAAAATAAAAATCAGATTTAAATAAAAGAAAAATCATTCTTTTTTTTTTTCCCCCACCCTGGTTACTGGCTAGATCACCAGGTAAACCAGAAGGAAAATCCTGAAAAAAAAAACACATGCACCACCACACCTAATGACTGGTAAGCTTTAATATATTTAATTTTTTGGGGGGGATTTAAAGCAGAGCTAAAAGGAGGAATTCTCACCTTTCCTCAAATGGTCCTTGTCCCTCCCTGGCATATTTTTCTGTGTACCAGCTTTCGGCCATCTTTATTGGCTGACGCAGGATGTCCTTTCTTCTGTGCATGTGCAGGAGCTAGTCATTCCAGCACACAGGGATCGGGGCAACCGCTGTAAGTGCAGCCCAGTTTAGATGTTAGGGATTGCTGTGAGCAGGTAAGGTGTGTTTTATTGCAGAAGAAACATTACGTGTCTCTTCTGCAATTAAGTCTGCCTGTTCACAGTAAGGCCTCATCCACACTGGGTGTTTTTACAGCTTCTGTTTTAGGTGTCAGACATTTTTTACAACTGCCTCTAAACTCCCCTTCATGTTATCCTATGTGTTCATGTGCACACATAGGCTTTTAGCAGCGTTTTGTGAAAGGAGAGTTTAGTGCCAGAAAAAAAACCTCCCTGCCAGTATGTTTTGGAGCAGCAGCGTTGTGGCAGAAAAAACGCTGACCGCTCCTAAACTCTGCTAAATGCCAGTGCCCAGTGTTTTTTTCTATTCCCCCCCCCCCCCCTTTAAATGGAGGGCACTGGTGTCCTTAACAACCAGTGAATAGCTGGTTGTTAAAGTAGAGTTCCACCCAAAAGTGGAACTTCCACTCATTTGTCTCCTCTCCCCCTCCGGTGCCACAATTGGCACCTTTCGGGGGGAGGGGTGACAGGATACCCGTTTTTGACAGGTATCCTGTTCCCACTTCCGGGAGTCCAGGCCGTGGCCCGTGACATCACCACGGGGCTCCTTCCTCTCCCTGTCGCCGAGCCAGCAGGAGAGAGGAGTGGGGCCTCGCGCATGCGCAGTAGGTTTCCCGGTGAAGCCGTAAGGCTTCACTGCTGGGTACCCTTACCCGCAATGGCGGCAGCTGATGGAAACATCAGCTGTGGTGTCAACATTGCTGGACTCCAGGGCAGGTAAGTGTCTTATTAAAAGCCAGCAGCTGCAGTATGTGTAGCTGCTGGCTTTTAATTTTATTTTGTTTGTTTTTTTTTTTTGGGCGGAACACCGCTTTTAAGGAGTGGCTTCTGTGTCCTTAACAACGGATCCAGCAATAAAAAAAAAATTGTGGTTAAGAAAAAACCATGTTGAAGGCATGTGGCCTCGTATGGTTTAGGAAGGGGGGGACCCATGCTGTTTTGCAAAATTTTTTTTTTTTTTACACATTCAGTTGTCCATGGGAAACCCCGCCTAAATGTAATTTTTACACACTGGCTTATTGTCTGCTCTTGCCCTACTTGAATCATTCTAATACTTTTGCTTATGTCGTTTTCTTTGCCCTAATAGCCATCCCTCTGCAGTGTCCATCCAGCAGAAATAATCTTGCTGTTTTCCAAAGTAGTGAGTGATTCATAACTCTGAACTAGTGGTGCGTATCTGGTCTTTTCAGGGGCAGTTCTGATCCCTTTTGTGTGGGTTTTTTTTTTTTTTTTGCTAGAATTTACAAATGTTTTAATAAGTCTCTCTATAGTCAGAAAATGACTAGTATATGCACGCTTACATACAGTGGGTATAGAAAAGAATCATTAGAATCACCCCCTTTTAAAATCGCATTTCTTTATTGTACATCAGGGGACACAGAGCCACAGTAATAACTGTATGGATTAAATGGCACCTTCAGGTGACGGACACTGGCACACCCTAAACAGGAAGTTCAATTTCCCATATAACCCCTCCCCTTACCGGGAGTACCTCAGTTTTTAATTTTTGCAGCGGTGGGTGGACCTCCGCTTTTAAGAAAAAAAAAAAAAAACACACACACACCTGCCTTTACAGCTCCTTTTTAATTTCTTTGTTCTAAAAGAACTAAATTATACTTTGTTCATAGTTATGTTGATAAACATGGCTTTTTTTTTTCCTGACAGCTGAGTGATCAGAGAACAACTCTGCACTTGTTAAATGAATGAATCATGGAAATGCTGGGTTAAGTTCATGAGGGGGCTTGAATTGAGATTGCGATTATTCAATAAAAAAGTTGTGCAGCTCTACTGCCAACAGAAGTTTTTTTTATCTTAATGCATAGAATGCATTAAAAGAGAATATGGTTTTTTTTTTTTTTGTTTTTATATATTTATACTTACCTAGGTGGATGCAGCATCAGACCGATGCTGCAGCTGTCCCCGGTGTCTCTGCACTGAGAACTGAGCATCGCCGATGGCTCAGTTCTCACTCCTCCCTGAGAGGAGAGCTTCTGACTGTCAGTCAGCATCTCTCCTGCTCTGTTCCACTCTCTGAGACTGCTGTTAGTCAGGGCAGCTGGCGGATCCAGACTTCTGAAGTCGGGATGACGCGCTGCCTCGACTGATTGCAGTGACGTCAGTGGAGAGCGGGCTTCAGACCGCTCTAGGCCGAAAACGGGTCACAGGAGTGCAAAACGAATTGCACGCCTGTGACCATTAGAAGCTCAGGCTAGACTTCTCCTTAAGATAAAAACCTTCTGACTTTACAATCCCTTTAAAAAAGTTTAGTAAAATACCTCAAAGCGTTTTTGGGCATTAACTAAAAAACACTACCAAAATGTCGCATGAGTTAGTTTATGAAGTAATGCGGTATTTTGGTAGTGAAAAAGTGGTAATTTAACGCTGTGGTGGCTGCCAAATTTATTACCCGTAGTAAATGCCGCATTGTGAAGGAGCGGGCGGCCGCCGGCATCCTTGACAACCAGTAACTGCCATGGTTGTCAAGGAGGGAGCGGCCTCTGCATCCTTAATGTGTCAGCTTACTCTGGAGTTCCCCCACTTACAGCTGACTGTAAGGAAAAGAATTATCGGCATTTAAAAATCGGGGACAAAAACGGCATCCTTGAGGGGAACCCCCACACCATAATCTAAAAAAAACAAACGGCATGGGGCCCCCCACCAGAATCCATACCTGACCATTAATCCGAGCTTGCAGCCCAGCAGGTCAGGAAAGGGGGGGGATGAGCTAACTCCCATGCCCCCCCCCTCAACCATACCAGGCCACAAGCCCTCAACATATGGTGGTGCTTTGGGGTGTGGGGGCTTATGGGAATCTGGAAGCCCCTTCTCATTCACCAAAAAAAGTGTAGTGTAAATAAACAAACAAGGCAGTTTTTGACAAGTACTTTAAATGAAAACGCAAAAAAATAAAAAAAATTGTCCTGGTGTAGATCCAGTGTCAATCACAATGCCTGCTGCCACTGCCCACCTGGGGGGCTAGGATCTGGGGATCTCCTTGTTAATGTTGGCTTCCAGATTCAGATTGAGACACAGACCCCCTGCAACCACCGGCCAGGGTTGTGGGGAAGAGGCCCTTGTCCCCATCAACATGGTGGACAAGGTGCTTTGGTGGGGGGGCCCATGTTGATGGCATGTGGCCTGGTATTGTTCGGAGGCGGGGGGGGGGTTGTTTGCTCATTCCCCACTTTACTGACCTGCTGGGCTGCATGTTCAAAATAATGGTCTTGTATGGATTCTGGGGGGGCCCCCATGCTGGTTTTTTTTTTTTTTTTTTTTTTTTTTTTTTTTACATTTTTTGCGTGGGGGTTCCTCTCAAAATCCATACCAGAGCCGAAGAGTCTTGGGTGGGGTGGGGGGGAACCACGCTGTTTTCTCCCCTGTGTGTGGTCGTCGTCTTCTTCTTTTTTTCTTTTAATGCTGGTAATTCTTTTAGTTGCATCGGAACCAGGCTGACAGCTGATGACTCATTGGTTGTGACGGCCGCCCGCTCCTGTCAGTCATGACAGTTACAGGTTGAGGAGGATGCTGGTGGTCACCCGCTTCTTAACCGTGTAACTCAACCAATTCCTTTTACCGTATGCATTTAATTATTTGTTTCCTTCTGTGAATTGAGTTTAACGTCTGTTCATGCAGTATTTACTGAGCATTTTTAGGATTTTGTGGTAAATGCCTCAGAACGGTGAAGTGAATTTACAGTTTCAGGATTGCTTGCAGTATTTAGGGAAAATGTGTCTGGACACCTACATGTCGCATGCCATCTGGTTATGTGAATGGAGCCCAATCTCTTTTAAACCTCAAGCGCAAGCGACAGTCTGAAAGGAGATCCATGTATGTCTTTCTGCTGTGTGCGAGTCGCCTTCAAGGCTGAGGTACCTCCATACACACTGTCTTACTGCGATATAGAGGAAACCAACATAAAAAAGTGCGCTTTTTCTGTGGAGGAGCAGAAAGGTAAAGAAAGTGTTTCCACCGCTCAGGCTGACACTGACCCAGGTGTAAGTAGAAGTTTCAGAGCAGAAGAGCTCCAGGTGCTGGCTGAATGCTAGGCAAAGCAGGCTTGAATGGAGGAGTAGATTTGGATGCCGCACACCGGATGTAGTCAAAAATCTTCACTTTATTAAAAAAATGGGATCATCAAAATAACAAGACTGTCATGCAGAAAGTACAGGTAAGCTGACGCGTTTCGCACTCAGGACTGAGTGCTTACTCATAGCTCTGAGTAAGCACTCAGTCCTGAGTGCGAAACGCGTCAGCTTACCTGTACTTTCTGCATGACAGTCTTGTTATTTTGATGATCCCATTTTTTTAATAAAGTGAAGATTTTTGACTACATCCGGTGTGCGGCATCCAAATCTACTCCTCCATTCGAGGAGCAGAAAGGTGCAGCCACCACTTGCTCACAGATGTCCACATTGCTCAATTAATGCCAAAAGAGAGTAAAAATTTCAGCCAATGGCTGCAGGGAAAGTGTTGGAGCGACTTCCCTTCTCTACCATAAATTTATTGTGGAGTGATGTTGGCATCAGGTGATGTGGGTGCCATTCCTGTTGGCTGTGTGATTCTCATAGATAAGATGGAATGTGCGAGGGATTGGGGGTGTGGCTGGGTTGATAGGGGTAACTGTACTTACGAAGAGGAAGGCTCTGGCAGCAACCTCTTTCCTAAAGAGCTGCTAAGATGGACAGATAACCTGGTGCCCTAGCTGTCGCATGGACACGCCTAAAGAGGCAATGACAGGCTAGGGTTAGAGGAGAGAGCCCTTAGACTGTTGCTTTGTATGCCGGTAGCACCATGTAAGTCCCTGAAAACATTCCCTTAAAACACCCTATTTATTAATCGTACATTTTTATTTAGATAGGCAGCACTTTTCATTTTGCAAGGACCGTGTTCTCCCTGTAACAGGTAACATCCGATGAGATATTAAGTGGTATTTTGTTACTCGGTGGTGTTTCATTTTGCTTATACTTATTTCAAAGCCTCATTTTTTTTTTTTTCTTTTGGCTGTTTATATGCCAAAAAGAGGGTGGAGATCTTGATTATTACAGAATGCAAATGTACATATAGGTTGAGAATTGGATTATCTGGGCCTTAATAGAAAAACTTTGTTTATGCTATGTGGACATTTGCTTTTGATATAAGTTATAGCAGGGGTCGGCACTGAACCTCTTTATTATTCTCCCTGTGGCAGCTGTAATGCAGAGCTCTTCCGGTTCATTCCGTGCAACTGAGGCTGCAGAAATGCAGATTAAGATGTGTCCTCTACCCACTTTCACTGTCTCAAGAGACAACAGAGGTCTGTTTAGACCCCTGATATTTCTCCAAAGCCCCCCCCCCAACAGGTCTGCTAAAAAAAATGTAAAAAATACAAAAAATTATTAAAATTGTCCACTGCCCTACTGACAAAGTCCATTGCTTTACTGACTGTGTGCACACACCGTCTGTTGCCCTACTGACAGTATGTACTGCTATGCTGACACTTACCACTTTTAAGATGGGCTAAGTTTATATTTTTACAGTGACATTCGTTTTATTATACATTTCCCCACCTAAAAGTAACTTTTCACACTGAGGCGGTGCGCTTGCGGGATGTTCTGGAAAGTCCTGCAAGCAGCATCTTTTGGGCGGTTACACCGCTCCAAAAATGCTCAGCCCATTAAATTGAATGGGCAGTACTGCCGAAGCGCCGCAACACGGGTGCTTTTAACCCTTCGCCCGCAAAGCGCCGCTAAAACTAAGGTAAAGCGCCGCTAAAACTAGCAGTGCTTTACCGCTAATGCGGAGCGGCTACAGTGTGAAAGTAGCCTTAGAATATATTGAAGCCAGGCGTTTCAGGAGGAGGTCGGCATATAAACAACCTATTGCCTACAGGACAGGTATGTATTCTACATTCATTAAAATGTTGAAAACTCCTTCTGGCAGGATGACGGCCACACACTCCTGAAACCTGTCATAGTGGTCTGATGACTGGGGGTACTTGACAATTCTTGGATAATGAATTATAAATGTTGTGCAACTTTCTTTTCAGTTGCTGAAAAATGCTCACTACTGGATAACTTTTTTTGTAAGTACAAGAGAACGTTGCGGAGAAGCCACTGTGCTGAGCATGACTGATAAGCAGAAACGTTTTGTAAAGTAAAATACAATTTTAAACTTTGAGGCATGACTTGACACTGCCACACTAAGGCCTGGTTCACACTGGTGCAACATACGCTCCGACTTTGGGAGCACGGCGCATGACATGTACAAATCAATGGTACCCTGTGAGAGCCGTCTTAACTGGTCTGACACAAGTCGGTCCGACTTTAGAAAAGGTTCCTGCTCTACTTTGGTTCGACTTTGGTCCTTTTTTTAGCCCATTCAGTATCATTGAAGTTGGATCAAAGTCAGATCCTCGTCCTAACCAATTGACTTGTGACATCTGACATGGTGAGAACAGCAGCAGGAAAAGGAATTTGTCACACTGGGATTGTGTTGATTGGTCAAAAGGACTATCCCAAAGTCAGAGCAAAATCGTATCCTGTTCACTCAAGTCAGATGGAAGTAGACCAGTGTCGCAGGGCAAAGTAGGAAGACAGTTGTATGATCGTGTCATACCAGTGTGAACCTCGGCCTAAATCACTTTACAACAACATATATGTGTTCTAAATTCTCTCTCCTCAACCCGCGTGATATATTTCTGAGAGGCTACCCTATATATGATGTTATAAAAATACATCAATATCCATTAGATAATTGGCTATTAGAAGGCGCCTGCGGCCTGCCCTCAAAAAATAGACTAGAACACCTTCCCATCCATTGGTGGATGGGACTTTTATTTAGAGATTTAAAGTGGATGTAAACCCTCACATATACCCAGTGAAGTGAACAGCTTCAGATGATACAGAGAGATGAAACAAATCTCCCTACATAAATTTTACATGTATATCTGCTGTCTTTAACTTTATATATTCTCTAGAATGTTCAGATCCTGTTAGGAGATTTTCTCTTCCTGGTTAGCAGTGCACTGAAGTCTGGGCATACAGCCAAGACAGCTGATTGCAGGAAAGGCTCACAGCCCCTCTCCTAATAGAGACTTTCAGAACATCACCCAAATCGCCGAACCTGTACGCCAGTACTTTGACGCTAAATACCGTTGTGGCAGCAGCTAGCTGCCATAACCCCAGTATTTTCAGGAACGGTGTGCGTTTCTCTAAGATAAAAGTGGTCTCTGTGGCGGATTTGCAGCAAGATCGCTTTTTATCGGTGGCGAGAGAGGGCCCCCCTCCCGCCGTGCTCCGGTTGTCTCCGTTTATATTGCATTTTAGTGAACATATGAGATCTGAAGTCTTTCTGACCCCAGATCTCACATTTAAGAAGTCGTGTCATGCTTTTTTTTTCTGTTACAAGAGATGTTTACATTCCTTGTAATAGGAATAAAAGTGACCCCATTTTTTTTTTAAAGGACAGTGTAAAAATAAAAGGTAAAATAAATAAATGTTAAAGTGCCCCGTCCCGCCGAGCTTGCGCGCAGAAGCGAACTTATACGTAAATTGCTCCCACATATGGAAACCGTGTTCAAACCACACGTGAGGTATCGCCGCGATCTTTAGAGCAAGAGCAATAATTCTAGTGCTAGACCACCTCTGTAACTCAAAACTGGTAACGTAAAAATGTTTAAACGTTGCCAATGGAGATTTTTAAGTGCCAAAGTTTGTCGCCATTCCAGGCAATTTTGAAGCGTGACATGTTGGGTATCGATTTACTCGGCATAACATTATCTTTCACATTACAGAAAGAAATTGGGCTAACTTTTTACTGTTTTTTTACTTTTTATCTAAAAAAAAAAAAGTGTTTTTTTTTTCCCCAAAAAATTGCACTTGTAAGACCACTGCACAAATATGGCATGACAAAGTATTGCAGTGACCGCCATTTTATTCTCTAGGGCACAGGTGGCAAACACAATGCCCATGAGCCGAATCCGGCCCTCCATGCCTTGCGGTCGCCAGCCTCCACCTCCTGTTCTCACAGCTGCTTTCCGCTGTCACAAACAGGTCTCCGTGGCAGCCGGAGTAATCTCTTCCTCCGCTCTCCTCTTCCTCCGCTCTCCTCTTCCTCCGCTCTCCTCTTCCTCCACTCTCTTCCTCCGCTCTCTTCCTTCGCCACTCTCCTCTTCCTCCGCTCTCTTCCTCCGCCGCTCTCCTCTTCCTCCGCCGCTCTCCTCTTCCTCCGCCGCTCTCCTCTTCCTCCGCCGCTCTCCTCTTCCTCCGCCGCTCTCCTCTTCCTCCGCCGCTCTCCTCTTCCTCCGCCGCTCTCCTCTTCCTCCGCCGCTCTCCTCTTCCTCCGCCGCTCTCCTCTTCCTCCGCCGCTCTCCTCTTCCTCCGCCGCTCTCCTCTTCCTCCGCCGCTCTCCTCTTCCTCCGCCGCTCTCCTCTTCCTCCGCTCTCCCCAGCGGCGCCGAGTGTGTGTGTGTGTGTGTAGCTTAATCGCATGCGCTGTCGATCCTATGCAGCTTTTCATTGGCAGAGGTACCTGGCGGCTGTGTGTTCCAATCTACATGTTGTAAAGTAATTTAGTGTGGGAGCACCAAGCTTAATTATATATTTTTTTGCAAGTTGTTTAAATTGTGAAAAACACTTAGGCCCCTATCACACTTGTGTGACTTGTCCTGCGACTTGGGACTGCAAAGTCACATGACAAGTCGTACCCCATGATTTCCAATGAGTACCTTTCATATCTGTGCAACTTCAAGTCGCAGCGACTTCAGAGTAGTCCCTGAGTAGCCCCAGAGTAGTCGCGTCAAAGTCACATGACTTTCAGGTCGTACAAGTGTGAAAGGGGCGTTAAAGGAGCAGCTGCACAACTTATTTCTTTTTTTTTTTTTTTAAAGGATTTGGTTTTGCAATAGAAGAACATACGTACATTTTTGGGGGGCTGGTGCCTACTAGTAACTATCTAATGACTTGACACTGGTTGAAGGAGTGGTCATTCCTTTTCTTTTAATCCTTTTTTTTTTTTTTTGTTTGGTTTTTTTTTTTTTTTTTAGATCAATGAACTTAATCAAGTTCCAGTTCCAGTGATGCTCTTGCCAGATGACTTTAAAGCCAATTCAAAAATTAAAGTGACAAATCACCTTTTTAACAGGTAAGATTAAATGTAGAAAAGACTCAACCCCTTTAACCACTTTAGCCTCTTTAAGGATTTGCCCCCTTAATGACCAGGCCATTTTTTGCGATACGGCACTGCGTCGCTTTAACTGGCACTTGCATGGTCGTGCAACACTGTACCCAAACATTTTTTTCTCCCACAAATAGAGCTTTCTTTTGGTGGTATTTGATCACCTCTGTGTGTTTTTATTTTTTGTGCTATAAACAAAAAAGACCGACAATTTTGAAGAGGAAAGAGACATATTTTTTTTACATTCTGCTATAATACATATCCCAAAAATATATAAAAAGCAAATGTATTCATCAAGTTAGGTATGTGTGTCAGGTCCATAAATATTGGGACATCGACACAATTCTAATCTGTTTTGCTCTATACACCACCACAATGGATTTGAAATGAAACAAACAAGATGTGCTTTAACTGCAGACTTTCAGCTTTAATTTGAGGGTATTTACATCCAAATCAGGTGAACAGTGTAGGAATTATAACAGTTTGTATATGTACCTCCCACTTTTTAAGGGACCAAAAGTAATGGGACAATTGGCTGCTCAGCTGTTCCATGGCCAGGTGTGTGTTATTCCCTCATAATCCCATTTACAAGGAGCAGATAAAAGGTCCAGAGTTCATTTCAAGTGTGCTATTTGCATTTGGAATCTGTTGTGGTAAACTCAATATGAGATCCAAAGAGCTGTCACTATCAGTGAAGCAAGCCATCATTAGGCTGAAAAAAAAAAAACACAACCCCATCAGAGATGGCAAAAACATTAGGTGTGGTCAAATCAACTGTTTGGAACATGTTTAAAAAGAATGCACCGGTGAACTCAGCAACACCAAAAGACCAAGAAGAGCACGGAAAACAACTGTGCTGGATGACCGAAGAATTCTTTCACTGGTGAAGAAAACACCCTTCACAACAGTTGGCCAGATAAACAACACTCTCCAGGAGGTAGGTGTATGTGTGTTAAAGTCAACAATCAAGAGAAGTCTTCACCAGAGTGAATACAGAGGGGTCATCACAAGGTGTAAACCATTGGTGAGCCTCAAACAGGAAGGCCAGATTAGAGTTTGCCAAACAACATCTAAAAAAGCCTTCACAGTTCTGGAACAACATCCTCTGGACAGATGAGACCAAGATCAGCTTGTACCAGAGTGATGGGAAGAGAAGAGTATGGAGAAGGAAAGGAACTGCTCATGATCCAAAGCATACCATCTCATCAGTGAAACGTGGTGGTAGTGTCATGGTGTGGGCATGTATGGCTGCCAATGGAACTGGTTCTCTTGTATTGATGTGACTGCTGACAAAAGCAGCAGGATGAATTCTGAAGTGTTTTGCAATATTATCTGCTCATATTCAGCAAAATGCTTCAGAACTCATTGGACGGCGCTTCACAGTGCAGATGGTCAATGATCGAAGTATACTGCAAAAGCAACCAAAGAGTTTTTTAAAGGAAAGAAGTGGAATGTTATGCTATGGCCAAGTCAATCACCTGACCTGAATCCAATTGAGCATGCATTTCTCTTGCTGAAGACAAAACTGAATGAAAAATGCCCCAATAACGAGCAGGAACTGAAGACAGTTTCAGTAGAGGCCTGGCAGAGCATCACCAGGGATGAAACCCAGCGTCTGGTGATATCTGTGCATTCCAGACCTCAGGCTGTAATTGACTGCAAAGGATTTGCAACCAAGTTTTAACCACTTGCCGCCTGCCATATAGCAGAATGATGGCGGCAAAGTGGTTTCAATAACCTGACTGGGTGTCACATGACGTCCTCAGGATATTAATCCGCTGCGCGCCCCCGGGGGCGCTCATCACGGTGATCGTTGTTGCGGTATGTCAATCTGACACACCACAACTCCGATCTAGGTAAAGAGTCTCTGACGGAGACTCTTTACCACGTGATCAGCCGTGTCCAATCACAGCTGATCACGATGTAAATAGGAAGAGCCGGTGATCGGCTTTTCCTCACTCGCGTCTGACAGATGCGAGTAGAGGAGAGCCGATCGGCTGCTCTGCTGATTGTTTATCAGCACAGCCCCCCTCGGATCCCTCCCAGGACCACCATCATGCCGCCCAGGACCACCAGGATGGCCATCCACACTGGACCCCCAGGTATGCCCACCCCTAGACCCCCAGGGAAATACCAATCTGTGCCCAGGCAGCTACCAATCAATGCCCAGGCAGCTGCTAATCAGTGCCCACTCACAATGCCTGCCAGTGCCACCAGGGATGCCTATCAGTGGCTCATATCAGTGCCATGTATCGATGCCCAGCAGTGCCGCCTATCAGTGCCAGCCATAAAAACCCATCTTTGCAGCCTTTCAGTGCCCACCAGTGCCACCCATGAGTGCCCATCAGTGCTGAAATTATATGAGCATGAGCCCAGGTTTAATTTCTAGCACCACATCCCGAAAAAGAATTTTTAGAACCAAAGAGAGTGGGGATTTTTAGGGTGCACATCAATTAAATACATCTCAAATATTTTTGTATAAAAATTTTTACTTTATTAAGAAAGTACAATAAAAATATATTTTTTTCACATAAAAATGTAAAAAGGAGATTTATATATGGAAGTGCCACATGTATTTAATTGCAGATGCAGTAACACAGCAAAAACTATGTATTTCCCAACCTGTTTCGCCCATCTGTCGGGCTTCCTCAGGGGATGCTGATCACATGCAGAATACACTGCCTTCTAGCCAAAAACATATAACAATAGTAGTATGTTAGATCAGAACATAAGTACAGAAAATATGGATTCATTTATTGAAATTACCCATCAGTGCTGCATATCAGTGCCACCTACAAGTGACAATTGGTGCCGCATGTCAGTGCCCGCTCATTGGTGCCGCCTTATCAGTGCCGCCTTATCGGTGCCCATCAGTGAAAGAGAAAACTTACTTATTTACAAAATTTTATAACAAACAAAAGCAAAACTTATTTTTTTTCAAAATTTTCGGTCTTTTTTTATTTGTTTAGCAAAAAATAAAAAACGCAGAGGTGATCAAATACCACCAAAAGAAAGCTCTATTTGTGGGAACAAAATGATAAAAATTTAGTTTGAGTACAGTGATGGATGACCGTGCAATTGTCATTCAAACTGCAACAGCACTGAAAGCAGAAAATTGGTCTGGGCAGGAAGGTGTATAAGTGCCCTGTATTGAAGTGGTTAAGAAGTGAAAGTTTGATGGATGATTGTTAATCTGCCCCATTACTTTTGGTATCTTAAAAGTGGGAGGCACATATACAAACTGTTGTAATTCCTATACTGTTCACCTGATTTGGATGTAAATACCTTCAAATTAAAGCTGAAAGTCTGCAGTTAAAGCACATCTTGTTCGTTTCATTTCAAATCCATTGTGCTGGTGCATAGAGCCAAAAAGATTAGTGTGTGTGTGTGTGTGTGTGTATATATATATATATATATATATATATATATATATATATATATATATATATATATATATATATATATATCTATATATATATATATATATATATATATATATCTATATATCTATCTCATAAAAAAAAATTCATATTTTTGGTAAAAAAAAAAATATCGCAGTAGGTGTA
Organism: Lithobates clamitans; assembly: GCA_037952925.1. Classification (NCBI taxonomy): domain Eukaryota; kingdom Metazoa; phylum Chordata; class Amphibia; order Anura; family Ranidae; genus Lithobates; species Lithobates clamitans. The sequence goes on along the minus strand of JBBGZY010000936.1, from coordinate 986,100 downwards.
AATTGGTGTTCACGAAAGTTATCACATCTAAAAACTATGGGATAGATTTAGGGACTTTTATTTATTTTTTTTACTGGTAATAGCGGCGATCTGCGATTTTTAGCGAGATTGCGGCGGACAAATCTGACCAGTGACATTATTACATTGATCAGTGCTATAAAAATGCAACGTGGTCAAATTTTCGCATCTTTGTGCGACATTACGGGCTGGACCTCACATCTGTCAGCGATCAGGCATTTGGCAGGAAGGTCCTGCAGGCTGTTAAGGGGGTAAGTCTCTTGTTATCCTCTCAGGTGCTGTCCTGAAAGACGCTTTGGAAAAATTCAAGTTAGACTTAACAGTAACTTGTTTTCCAGAAGTCTTTCAGGACAGCAATGACCCGCCCTATTAGTTTGATGTACTATGCTGTGACTAACGTGTTTGTATTCCAGCCGGGGCCAGAGGTTCTCTTCTACAACTGATGTGTGATAGGGAGTTGCCTCCCTTTAAAGATCTGGAGGAAGGAGGCGTTTCCTGTGGTCCAGTGGGTGTAGTCACAATCTCTCAGGTGCTATTCTAAAAGACTTCTGGAAAACAAATTATCAGTAATTCTAACTTGAATTTTTGTGTTTGGCAATCAGCCAAGAGGGCACAATATCCCATCTGCAGTTCAAAGCCATACCTTTTTCGGGTTGTCCTCAGCCCCAAGGATCTTCACCAAGATCATGGTGGAAGCCTTGGCGTCATTGAGGATTCAGGGAATTATGATCGCTCCGTATCTAGACTATCTTATTTTGTTTGCCAGCTCAAAAGAACAGCTACTGACAAATGTGAAAAGAACACTGCTTGCAAAGCTTGGCTTGGCTCCTAAACAAGAAGTCGAATCTGGTTCCTTCCCAAGTGATAAGGTTTTTAGGCTACATCGACTCCGTTTAGCAAAAGATCTTCCTACCAGAAGAGAAGAGGGAGAAGATCCTGGGAGCGGTAAAAAATTGACAAGCTCGACAGTTGCGGTTCGATCAGCTATGTCAACATTGGGTCTCCTAACATCCTCTATTCTTCGCTGTTCAATGGGCCCGCCTCCACTCAAGGGAGCTACAGCAGATAATACTGCAAAATTGGAAGAGAAACGATTCACGATAACCTTACAGGTGAGGGTGAAAATTGTGTTGGTGGAGGAACCAGTTAAATCTGAACAAGGGCCTACTTTGGGTGTTCCCTGTCTCAAGTAGGCCGACGACAGATGCAAGTTCCTGGGGGTGGGGAGCACATCTGGAGGGTTGTTTTGCCCAGGGGGCCTGGTCAAGCTTAGAAGCAAAAAGATCATCCAATTGGAGGGAACTAAAGGCAATTCTGATGGGGCTCCTTTGGTTCCAGGAGACGATCAGGGGCCAACATGTTCAGATCTTGTGTGACAACGATACTACGGTCGCCTATGTGACAAAGCAGGGAGGTACCAGAAGCAGGGTTCTCCTGACTTTAGCTCGGGAGATCCTAATTTGGATGGAGGAGAATCTGGCATCCCTGTTGGCCTTGCATGTGAAGGGCAAGGGCAGTTTTGATTGGAAGGCAGATTTCCTGAGCAGGAAGAAAATTTCCGAATCGGAGTGGAGTCTGAATGTGGAAGTTTTTCAGATGGTGGTGAACAAGTGGGGCATTCCGCAGATCGATCTGTTTGCGCCTCACTGGAACGCAAAGGTTCCGGCTTACTTTTCCCTGAACAGGGGGATCAGGCAAGGGGCTTGGATGCTCTGACCCAGCCTTGGGACTTCCTTTTGTGTTATGCTTTTCCCCCCACTGTTCCTCAAAAAGTTTCAGGAAAAATCCACAAATCCTAATACTTGTAGCCCCCTATTGGCCCAAGAGGATATAGTTCTCGACACTTCTGAACCTCGCCACAGAACCTAACTGGATGTTGCCTCTGTGGGACGATCTACTGAAGCAGGGGCCCATCCTTCATCCAAACATAAGCCAGCTCAGGTCTGGTTTCTGAAGAGCAGATCCTGAAGAAAAGGGGTCTATCGGACAAATTGGTTTCTACGCTGCTGAAAAGCAGGAAGAAAGTTACTAGAGCAGTATTTACCGCAGGAGATAATTTCCATCTTGGATTTTCTTCATGATGGAATGGAGAAGGGGTTAGCACAGGCACAGCTGGCCGCGCTATCAGTTTTTTTGGAAACGCAATTATCACGAGATCTGTTGATGAATAGGTTTTTTTAAGGCCCTGGCTAGGTGAAGACCAGCGCCTATAAAAAATGTTTCCAAGTTGTGACTTGCCAGTGGTTCTGCAGGGTCTAACTAAAAGTCCTTTTGAACCTCTAGAAAATGCTACATTAGGGGGTTGGACTTTTGAAAACAGTCCTATTGTTGGCAGTCACCTCTGCCAGAAGAGTTTGTGAGCTGCAGGCTTTTTCCATGGTCGAACCCTTCTAAACGTTTTTTCCAGACTGGATAGTTCTAAAGGTGGACCCGGGCTTTCTGCCAAAGGTCTCTTCCTTTTTTTCATCGATCACAAGAAGTAGTTCTTTCAATGTTTTATGCATCCCCAGCCGGTCCTAAAGAGGACGTTTTCCACACGCTGGATGTGAAGAGATGTCTACTACGATACCTAGAGACAACTAGGCAATTTAGGAAATCAAATTCTCTTTTTGTGCTGTTTTCAGGATTACGTAAGGCAGATCGTGCTTCCAAAAGCACAATTGGAAGATGGCCATTAAAGAAGCCTACATGGCCTCAGAAGGAATCTTGGCGCATTTAACTAGGGCAGCAGCAACATCCTGGGCTGGTGCCACACCCAAGCACATCTGTAAGGCAGCAACATGGACGAGTTTCTCTACGTTCATCCTCAATTATAGAGTCGATTTACTGTCAGCCTTGGAGCAGACTTTCGGCCGGAAGGTCCTGCAGGCGGTGGTCCCACCCTAGAGTAAGTTCTCGCTTATCTCCAGGTGCTGTCCTGAAAGACATTTTGAGAAAACCTTAGTTAGACTTACTGGTAATGGTATTTCTAGGAGTCTTTCAGGATAGCGGCTATTACCCTCCCTAATGGTTTCTGTTGTGACTTGCACTGTTACGTTGTGTTTGTCTGTTTTTCTGATTCGGTCTTTCAGCATGGCTGGAGGTTTCTTGATTACGACAGAGGCCATGGTGGAAGTGTCCTGCCTTAAAAGACATTGATGGCAGTGTCTCCTGGGAAAGTGGATGCAGGTGCTCTACTGAAAGACTAGAAATAGCGTTAAGTCTAGCTAAGGTTTTCTTTTACCTTATGTGGATGGCCTGGTGCTTGTGCGTCGCTTACCTGGTGAAGAGATGGCACCAGGGTGCGGTATGGAACGAAGGAAAGCCGACAGCCAGTGTGCTGGGCAATAGTCTCCTGGGAAACCTTGGGTCCTCCCAATGGATGTTACTTTGATACCTACCACCTACCTAAACTTTGTTGCTGAGCAAGTACAGCCCCTCACGGAAATGGTGTTCCCTGATGGCGGTGGCCTTTTTCAGCAGAATAAAGTGTGCCCTGCCACACTGCAAAAATGGTTTGAGAAACACGACGAGTTTGAGGTGTTAGCTGGGCCTCCAAATTCTCCAGCTCCCAATCCAGTTGAGTATCTGGGAGATGTACTGAATAAAAACATCAAATCCACGGAGGCCCAATCTCAAAATTTACAGTACTAAAATGATTTGCTACTGATGGCCTTGTGCCAGATACCACCGCATACATTTAGAGGTCTAGTGACGTCAATGCCTCGACAGTTCTGGGCTATTTTGGTGGCAAAAGGAGCTCCTCCTCAATATTAGGGTGGGTGGTCAAAATGTCATGGCTGATGTATACTGCATAGCTGATCCTCAAAAAGAAAGTTTGTCAGACCACCCAAATCAGTTTCACTAGTGACAAGCAATGGGCCTGCAATGTTTGCTTTCTAAAGCTGCACAAAAACATATCTACTACAAACAAATTGCAATAGATTTTTTTTTTTGTAGAAATATTTAACAATTCTGGGTACCATTAGATGTAATTTAGGAAATGGACTGCAAATTACCTAGGCCTAAAAACTGGGTACTCGCTGAGTACAAACTGTGCTTTTATTCCCCTAATGCACCACTCCACCCAAAGTATGCACACTGCAGAAAAGCCATCTAGTAACTAGAGACCAAGCAAAGGGAACATTCTACCAATTATACAGTGCAATAGACAGGATATCAAAGATTTAGCAGTGCTATTTGGCAGCTAACCAACAATGAATCACATGAAAGTACTCAAGGACATCTTGTGATTGCCTACAGCATTTATCAAGCACAAATTATGATCATCCAACAGCTCTGATACTGTCCTTAGCATCTGGATTCCACACATGACTAACACAGGCAGCTTGGCATAGACACCGCAAATAAAGTGTGCTCAGAGATGAAGAACTAAAGTTGGCCTTTCAGTCTCTCTTCACTGTAGATTAAACCATCAGCTTTAGAGGTTTGTGTGTCATGTCACGCTACAGCAATGGCATCTCTAAAATGAGTAAAGGACTTTTGAATTGACCACTACGTACATCTTGAAGGTTCCCAGGAGTACCTTAAATGTATTCAACTGCTTAACTTTAGCCCCGGAAGATTTTATCCCCTTTCTGACCAGAGCACTTTTTAAAATTTGCACGGCGACGCTTTAACTGACAATTGCGCGGTCATGCAATGCTGTACCCAAACGAAATTTGCGCCCTTTTTTCTCCACACATAGAGCTTTCTTATTGTGGCATTTGATCACCTCTGCGGTTTTTATGTATTGCGCTATAAACAAAAATGGGCGACCATTTTGAAAAAAAAAATTACTTTTTGTTATAATATCCCCAATTTTTAAAAAAAAAACATTTCTTCATTGGTTTAGGCCGTTATGTATTTTTCTACATATTTTTGGTAAAAAAAAATCGCAATAAGCATATATTGATTGGTTTGCGCAAAAGTTATAGCATCTACAAACTATGGGAAAGATTTATGGCATTTTAAAATTTTATTTATTTTTTATTAACCTCCTTGGTGGTATTTCCTGATTGTGGTTTGGGGAGAGATTTCAGTACCATTAGCGGTAACCCCGAGCCACACTCGGGATTGCTTTGCTGGATCCTGGAAGAGATTACTTACCTTGTCCCCGGGATACCGCAATGTACTCCCACTGTGTACGGCGACTGGATCCTCCACTTGTGTGTTCCGCTCGCAGGGAAGGGACCCGGTGACAGGTTCAAAAAGTATACCACAACACACACCATACATTGTAATCTTATTGGATTACATTACTGTATCTAATAAATTGACCTCAGTTTGCCCCCCAGCGCTTTATTCGGTGCCCTTGCTTGCAGTTTTATTGTACTTTCTGCCTGGAAACTGCAGAACGACCATGGCATCAAAAAAGCACGCCTTTACCTCCAAAAGAAGTTTGACGTGCTGGAAAACAGCTATAGCGATACAGAATCACTTGCAGAATTGAGTAATAGCGATTCCTGGGGAATTTCGTCATCAGACACAAAGTGATTTCTGCGACGATCCTGCGACTGATATCAGTGATGTGCGGACTTGGTGCTCTATTTACTGCGGTACAGATCACGTAGCGCCCCCAAGATTCCCATTTACTGGAGCACCTGGTATCAAAGTGGATGTTGAAGATGACAACCCCTTGGCATACCTCCCAACTATTTTTGACCGATGAGGTTATTGAAAAAATAGTTACGGAGACAAACGGTACCAGTAGCAAGAAGCTGCTACACCTCGGAGGTTTTCAAGGAGCAGAAAGTAGGAACCGATGACCAAAGAGGACATCTGGAAATTTCTGGGCCTAATAATTCTTCAGGGAGTGGTGGGGAAACCCCTGCAGGAGTGGTATTGGACAACCTAGCCACTCCATTCTTTGGCACGGTCATGTCGGAGTAAAAATTTTCCCTGATAATGAAAAATAATGAAGCATTTTAACGAAACTACTCATCCAGCCCCCAAACTCAAGAAGATTTTGGAGGTATATCAGATGATTATGAAAAATTTCCAACAGAGCTATGTGCCAGATAGAGACATCCGCATAGACGAAAGTCTAATGGCCTACAAGAGAAGGCTCAGCTGAATACAATATATAGCGTCAAAGAGGGCACGATTTCACACAAAATCTTTCATGCTATGTGAATCGAGCACTGGTTATATTTGGAATTCTGTCCTATACACCGGTAAAGGAACCAAATTCAACCAAAAAGTCATTATGGAACGGCAACCTCTTCAGTTCTTTCATTGATTGAGCCATTGCTGAATCAGGGCTATTGTGTAACTACAGCCAATTTTTACACATCTCCTGAACTCTGAGTTCCTTCTACAGAACAAAACGGATGCCTATGGAACCGTTAGGGCTAACCGGCATGACATGCCGCCAACCTTTGGCAATAAGAAGCTCTAGACGGGAGAAATGGTTGCCTGGCAGAAAGGCAAAATGATGGCACTGCGATGGCGTGACAAAATAGATGTGTGCCTAATGAGTACAATTGATAACACCTCCGCTGTCATAGTACACACAAAAGGTGGGAAAGACATCATGAAACCCCAAGTGGTTATAGACTACAACAATACCATGGGAGGTGTTGACAGAGCCGACAGGGCAATGACATTTTATCCAGCCATGAAGAAACAACAACAAAAAATAGTATAAGAAGATCTTCAGGCATCTTCTTGAACAATGCCTATGGAATACCTTCATTCTACTAAAAAAAAGTGACACAAGCCTGTGGTTCATGCTGACTTTGTTTGGAAAGTTGCAGAACGTATCTTTCAGGACCACCAAAACGGCTGCAAACAGAGCTGAACGTAGTGCTGCTGGTGTTGTCAACCTAAAACGCCTGACTGGTCGTCACTTTATGGACCACATCCCACCAACTGAAAAAAAGGCAGCACCCACAAGGATGTGCGTGATGACACGAAGGAAAATCCGAAAAGAAACCAGGTTCTGTTGTCCTGATTGTGACATTGGACTTTGTGCAGTCCCATGTTTCAAAATTTACCATACCTGGAATGTTTACTGAAGCAATATGACTAGCAATATTGCACCCTTGTTTGATCCAAAAAAAGTCAGTGTTTTTGATTAGATTATATTATTGACTAAAATGTATTATATATTTATAGTTATAGTATAATTTATGATTTTGTGTTTCAAACTTTATCATACCCGAGATGTCTACTAGACTCTGGTTTGGACAGACTGGTGACCAGATGGTCACCAGTCATCCCTATGACCGTCGGAGGCCCGGGCGCGATGTTATGACGTCACGCCCGGGTACCCGGAAATAACCAAAGCCGCGATCATGGCTGTCGGCATGAGATCGTTAAAAAAAAAAATTTCCGATCTCATACTTTCCAGCCTGGAGGAGAGATGTGGGGTCTTATTGACCCCGCATCTCTCTATAAAGAGGACCTGTCACATAGATTCCTATTACAAGGGATGTTTACATTCCTTGTAATAGGAATAAAAGTAATCAAAAAAAAAAAGTATAAAAAATAAAATGAAGAAAAAATTTTTTTAAAACGCCCCTGTCCCTTGTAGCTCGCGCTCAGAAGCGAACGCACACGTAAGTCCTGCCCACATATGTAAACGCTGCTCAAACCACACATGTGAGGCATCGTCGCGTGTACAACAATTCTAGCACTAGACCTCCTCTGTAACGCTAAACTGGTAACCTGTAAAAAAATTTTAAAGCGTCGCCTATGGAAATTTTTAAGTTGTGAAGTTTGGCGCCATTCCATGATTGTGCGCAATTTTAAAGCGTGACATGTCAGGTATCTTTTTACTCGGCGTAACATCATCTTTCACATTATACAAAAAAATTGGGCTAACTTTACTGTTTTGTTGTTTTTTAATTCATGAAAACGTTTTTTTCCAAAAAAAGAGGCGTTTGAAAAATTATTGCGCAAATACTGTGCGAGATAAAAAGTTGCACTGAACGCCATTTTCTTTCCTAGGGTGTCTGCTAAAAAAACATATATAATGTTTGGGGGTTCTGAGTAATTTTCTAGCAAAATGAATGATTTTTACATGTAGGAGAGAAGTGTCAGAATTGGCCCGGTATTGAGGTGGTTAAATTATTTGGTAACTGGTTGCGGGTCACAATTAAATGAAATGGCTTGGAATTTAGAATTTTTATTTTGAATAGCATAGTGAACATTTTCCTCCTGCAGGTGGGACAGAGGAGGAGTAGCAGGCTTTCAGCAGTTGCAGGAGAAAAATGGAGAGGATTGGTTCCTGTATATGCCTCCCCACCGCCCCTCCTATCCAAGTATAAAACAGAATGTGACAACAAAAAGTAAAAAATTGCAAGAAAATATTCAGCGCTGACTAAAAAAGGACATACATGAAATGAACTGCTAGCAGGCACTCAAGGTAAATTCAAATCAATCCCTCAAATAGACATATTGTAAAAGCAGTGCTGCGCAATTCATGAAAGTCCAAAACAGTAGAAGATGTTTAACAAAAGAGCCCCAAATGGTGTGTGAGCAAACATATAAAATCACTGCAGGGTGCGGTAACACACACAGAAAGAAGATGACAGATACGATGTCCGTGATCCCTCCACCACATGTACGGATGGCCTCTCACCTCTAAAATTCAACCCAAAACAGGTCACTAGGCAGTGTAAATACAGGGTTCACAATATCCAAATGGCAACTCCGGTGAAGGTCATCAAATCAACGATCAGTATAGAAATGTAGCATATATGAAAGGGAGAACACAGCGATCTTATGCTCTCTGTAAAACTTTATTGGTGTAAAACAAAATAAGATGTTCCCTTACATGTAATAGCACTCAAAGCTGAGTGCTGGCATACGAGCATGTAATTGTAATCATCGGGATGGCCACGGGTGACGTCATGCGCAACCCCTGACCCTCGTATGCGTTACGTCCATGGGCGGGACTTCCTCAGCGCGGGGCAGGGTACGCATAGACAGCCCGCTCTGTGTATATATAATACCATGGTATAATATAGTTAACCTATCGAATTACGGGACACAGCGGTCAAATCACAACCAGCATATCAAGCGTTCCCAACGAGCAGCTAACATAAATGTCAACAGAAAGAAAGTGCTAATATGCATATAAATACATAGTGATAGCGCTGATTTTAGAAAAATTTTACATAAAGGGAACAGTCCTCGTCAATGTAAAATAATAAAAATATAAAATGTGAAATGCGCCTTCATTAGTGATATACCGGCACTTTGCTGATGATTACCAAATTTTATAAAAGTATTAAAATATTTAAAATATTAACGTCAATCCACGGCCATCCTACTAATCCAGAATCACATGCATAAATTCCATAAATTTATAAAAAATGTCATTAAAAATATCATTAAAAAAACACAAAAAATCGCAATAAATCACAAAGCAGAGGTAACAGGAGATAAAAATGGGTAGCCCTACCTGACCCCTTATCTATTGGAGATCGAAATCCACATTCATTCCCGTAGGTGACAACACCTTAGTCTCGTAAATTCAGAAGGATTCTCTCTGACCAAGCTGTCTAACGTAGTGACCTCCTCTCCAATGACGAGGGACCTTTTCTATACCCCAAAACTTCAAACATTTAGGATCTCTCTGGCACATTCTGAAGTGCCTAGATACACTGTGGGTCTTGACTCCCCTTTTTATATTTTATATTATCTGTTCTTAAAAAAAAAAAAAAAAAAAAACTCTCTGCATGTAGCAAAGTGTAAACACAGCAAACAACTTAAAGAGGAGCTCCAGATTGACCCCAAAATACTACAAGAGATGATCAGAGACTACAGACATGATACTAGAGAGGATCAGAGACTACAGACATGATACTAGAGAGGATCAGAGACTGCAGACATGATACAAGAGATGGATGGAGACTGCGGACAATGTCCCCATAACGTCCCCCTAAACGACAAAGTATGCCATTTCATAAATGATGGTTTATGTATGTCTTTTGGTCTTAGTGATTGATTCACATCACAACTTCATCGATACCTTTTTTTTTTTTTTTCTTTTTTTTTTTTGTATGATTTGTGGTTTTGCTCATTACTGCCCCACACATGCAATGCGTGGCTGAATGTGTGGGGCAGTGATGAGCAAAACCAAAAATCATACAAAAAAAAAAAGGTATCAATTTAAAATCAATGAAGCTATGTATGTCAATAAGACATACATAAACCATAATTGATGTTGAAATGGCATGGTCATCCTCATTCATCACTTTAATGTTTTCATAGTTTGGCAAATTTGCAGTCCACATAATGGTGCATCAGATATATGATCTATAATGTTATATTATTGCTAGTAGTCGGTGGCGGCTGGTGCTCAAAATTTTTGGGGGGGCGCCAACAAACTGAAAAAAAACCCACGTCAAACGCCGCCCCCATCAAACGCCGCCCCCATCAAATGCTGCCAGTGTGCTATGTGCATCCCCCAAGTAAGTACATGATGATGATGACTCTCGAGCAGCCTGTGAAGTGGGACTGGAGGACAACCGCGGCCGTCTGGTGTCTCGAGTCTCCCACAGCAGCATGTTGTAAGGAGGACGGAGGCAGCCTGTGTTTGCACACTGAGGTGAGCCAAGGAGGAAGGCTCTGCGGAGTCTGCTCAGGACCGGGTCATGAGTCATGACTTGTTGGGGCACAGACACGCGCTTCACGTGTCTCGCACAGTGAAGCCGGGCGCCTGGGGATGCCGTCAGCGGGGGGGGGGCGAGAAAAGAGTCGTGGCCCATAGCTCCTTCAGCTGCTTTCTGTTCATCGGGGGGAGAGAAAAGAGGCGCGGCTAATGCCCACGGCTCCTTCGGCTGCTTTCAGTTCATCGGCGGGGCATATAACGGCACACGGGTGACATCGATTTATGCAAGTCGTAGCATCGATGCCGCATTGTGGGTGGTCAAATCGCGACGCATCAATGCTACGATTAATTTCAACACCCCTAGTAATTTTATAGGAAATACGCTCCAACGACCATCTAATTCCTGCTGTATTGTATTTAATTGTATTGTAACTGTACTGTCTGCCCTCATGTTGTAAAGCGCTGCGCAAACTGTTGACGCTATATAAAGTGATTTTTGAACAAAATAAAGCATGGAGACTTGGATAGATGGCTGAGTTGACTTTTGAATATTAAAAATAATTAGCATTTTTGGTTCGTGGTGCTTGGATGCAGTGTAGTTCTGCTTTAAATAGTTAGAAATGTTACCCTACAGTGGGAGACAAGCTAACTTGTGTATTCAAACACACGCACTACTGTGTATACTCTATGTAAATAAAGTATGTAATCTCATGTGTATATATATTTTTTTTCTTTCCCCAGAGAGAACTTGCCCAGTCATTTTAAATTAAAGGAATACTGCCCACAAGTATTTCGGAATCTCAGAGAGCGGTTCGGAATAGATGACCAGGATTACCAGGTAAAGCCTTAATAGTTGGATTTGCTTGCATGTCCAAAGTTAAAGCTGAAATCAAGGCAGATGAACACAAATTAATGCATTTCTGTTTCCATTAATTCTGTATATCATTAAATGCATTTTCTATAATGAAAGCTGCCTAAGTACTGTACCTGTATTATCCGACTTGATTTTGGCCTTTTGTAAAATCTACTGGAAGCCTACACAATACTTTTTCTCAAATTGATGTGTTCCCTGCATCGGAGTAGAACCCGGCTTTAAAGCTGGACTCTGCATCCAATTCTAGCTATATGTTGGGCATGCAACAAGTAGGCTACCTGACAAAAGCAGAATTTTGTGCACCTATGTCACAATTCCTTTGCCAAAAAAAGGGTTAATACGGCCATCTTTGCCCCTCAAAAATGCAATGCCACTTGTGTTTTTTTATCGATAAAAAAAAAAGAAAAAAAAGCTTTATTGAGATGTAAACGTGGTATACATTAAACATACATGTATAGAGTTGTACATTTGCATATTTTCAGTAAACTTATTTATACAGTATCCAGCTTATTGATGTAGCTTATTTCTTTATTTTATTGTTTGAAGTTATGTTGCTATGTCCCTTTATCATATTGTACCTATTGGGTACATGTCTCACCATCCTCCAACCACCTGTTCCACACTTTGGAGTAATTTTGTGTGCATTTTCTGAGTATATATCATCTTTCTATATGGTAGGGTGTTCATTTCCTTTTTCCAAGCCTGGAGTGTAGGGGGCCGTGTCTGCATCCAAGATCTAGCTATTATTTATTTTACAAGCTAAAAATAAGGTTTCATATATGAATATGGCTTGGTATTTGTCCACGTCCATGTCAGGCAGTAGGCCCAATAGACATAACTTTGGGTCCAGTACCACTGGGGAGCCCATGTTATCGTGGAGGAAGCAAATTACTTGCATCCAGTAGGTCTGGATTGGGGGGCAGTCCCATATCAAATGAAGGAATAATCCAGGTACTTGCAGGCATAGAAGACAAAGTGGTCTTTTAGTGGTTTGAAACTTTGCTAGTTTCACCGGTGTTAGATATGCACGGTGCACTATGCATAATTGTGTCAATCTGTCTGAGATTTTGGGAGATGCTGTTTTGACCCCTTCTAGTAGTTCTATCCAGTCAGGGTCTTCTATGGGTCCCACGTCAGTCTCCCATGCAAGTTTGCCTGTCTGCATGACTGTTTGCCTTTTGGATTCTGAGGGTGTAGTATATGTTAGATATTAGTTTGGACTGTTCATTTCCTAGAATGGTGTGGAGGACAGGAGGGGTGTCTAGTGTAATTGCCTGATTTGCAAACTGTGCCTGAATAGCGTGCCTAAGTTGTAGGTATTGGAATAGAAAATGGTTCGGCGGTGAGAATTCCCCTTTGAGTGCTTGAAAGGTTTTAGGACCAGAGTTCGTCACCTCGTGGGACAAGTATATTACCCCATAGGAGGTCCAAAGTGCAGGGTCTGGGACAGTATCAAGGTCAGACATATGTATATTGTGCCATAGTAGGGTGTGAGAGTTGTATGTATTCCCAGTCTGCTTTTTTAGGGCAATATACCACACCTTCTGGTGTTTTATTACTACGTGGTTACTACGTGGTTCCTTTCGGTGAATTGCCTGTATGGGGGTAAATAGTGGGTGTCTTGGTTTGTCACATACTAGACTTCTATACCATTGTGTTTCTGTTGTATTAAAGTAGTACATGTGTGAGAGCTGTGCGGCTAAATAGTAATCCTGTTTGTCTGGTAGAGAACACCCCCCCTTCAGTTGTGGGATTTTTTTTTTTTTTAACACATGCCAGGCTAGTTTATGTCTACTGTTAACCCCAGACAAAGGAGTTCAGGATTGCTTTCATTTATTTGAATATTCTTAGGGGGATAAAAAGAGGGGCATTCCATATCTATCATATACAAGATTTTGGGTAATAAGATCATTTTTTATAGATTTATTCTACCCATCACTCCCAAGGGCAGCCTAGACCAGGACTGAGTTTTGGATTTAAGGACTGTGAATAGTGGTTCTATGTTAAGGGGGGATGTAATCCCCAAGATTCCTAGTGACCATCACCCCCAAGTATTTTATCACCGAGACTCTAGGGGAGTTCAGGTTGAATGGAGGGTGGGGGAAATAGGCCAAGTGGTAAAATCTGGGACTTATCCCAGTATAGTTTCTCCCGCCGTTTACCCGCGCTTCATTGAATTTCTTCACTTTGACATATAGACATACGTAGGCCTGAATAGCTGCCCATTTTCTCTATTGTGGCCAGTGCCTTCTGCAGTGACTGTCCCTGGTCTGCCAGGTATAATAGAGTGTAGTCTGCATATAACCCTATTTTTTCCCAGGTGTCCCCCCGTCGTAGCCCTATGATGTTTGGGTCTGCTCGTATGGCTAGTGGCTCCGCAGCCAGGGCATATAGCAGTTGTGAAAGAGGGCATCCTTGCCTTGTGCCCCTCTCTGGGGGATATTGATCTGACAGCCAACTGTTCACGAATATCCTTGCCTTGGGTGTCCTGATATAGAAGCTGCACCCATTGTATGAACTTGGGCCCATATCCATAGCAAACAGACATTCCCATAGGTCTGGCCATTCAGCTGAGTCGAAGGCTTTAGCCGTATCAAGGGCCACCACTACTCTTGTATTATAGTTGTCGTGATGAGCCTGAATGTTCATGAACAGTCTCCTGATATTCATGGCTGTGTTTTTTCCTGGCATGAACCCGATTTGGTCTGGGTGAATAAGGGGTAGGACTACTGTGTTTAACCTAGAGGACAGTATTTTAGCCAATATTTTGATGTCTACTGGGAGTAGGGATATGGGGCGGTATGATTTTGGGAGATGGGGATCTTTACCAGGCTTAGGGAGGACTATGATTTGGGCTTCTTGCATAGAAGGGAGTTTTCCCAGTTCAAATATGGAATGATATAGAGTTTTGAGTTTAGAGATAAGTATTTAGGAATACGTGGCATAAAATTAAAGGGGCAAGCCATCCTGGTGCTTTGGACTTGGCTAGTTGTGTGATTACTATCGATATATCCTGAGTGGTTATAGGGTTATCTAGGATTTTGATTTGTTCTGAGTTTAGTCTTGGGAATTGGATTGTGTGTAGATATGATTGAATTTCTTCCGACGTGTATCTATTCTGCGATTTATACAGTGCTGTAAAAATCAAGAAATTTGTTTGCGACTTGAGGGGGGTCTGTTAGCAATGTCCCGTTTGGGCCATTCAGGGAGACCACCACTGGGGGGCATTTCGTCTAGATGTGCCAGGTATGCCAGCAACTTCCCTGCTTACTCCCCATGCTCATACACTCTCGCTTTACTAAAGAACACATTTTGTCTAGCTTTTTCCAGATATAATTGCGACACTGTACGAGCCTGCAGCTTAACTTTATCCAGGTTTTCAGGTGATGGTTGTTATAGGCTTCCTCTAGTTCCTGTAGTGTATTTTCTGTCAATTGAACTATTGTTTTAAATTGTTTTAGTCTATTAATTTTCATGTCAAGGACTCTACGTGCTTGTTTTGAAGGCATCCCACTTGAAATTGAAAGCCAGGGCACTTGACCTTCTGGAAAGAAATGTAATAATTCTCTTGCTATGACTTCATGTTCCGTTAGTACTGATAGCCAGGATGGGTTTAGTCTCCACCCTCGCTTGGGTGTCGCATCCAACAGTGATGCCAGCATGGGGAGTGGTCAGATCGTGCCCTAGGTGCGAATCTTGAACCCACTACTTTAGGCAATAGGGTTTTGGACACTAGGATATAGTCAATTCTGGACATTGCTCCATGGCTAGTGGAATGACATGTATATGCTCTCATGTTAGGGTGATAATGTCTCCAAACGTCTACTAATGCAAATTCTGTCAGAATTCTACTGAGCCTGGTTTTCCAGGAGTGTATGCCCTGGCCTCCCTGCTGTACCGGTCTGTCCAACAGTTGACTCTTGGTCATATTAACCACTTGACAACTGGGCACTTAAACCCCCCTCCTGACCAGACCAGCTTTCAGTGCTCTCACACTTTGAATGACAATTACTCAGTCATGTAATACTGTACCGAAATTAATTTTTTGTCCTTTTTTTTCATACAAATAGATCTTTCTTTTGGTGGTATTTGATCACCTCTGGGTTTTTTATTTTTTGCGCTATAAATGAAAAAAGACCGAAAGGTTTGAAAAAAAAAATTTCATAGTTACTGTGACAAAATTTTGCAAATTATTAATTTTTCTTCATAAATTTTGGCCACAATTTATACTGCTACTTATCTTTGGTAAAAATAACCCAAATTAATGGATATTATTTGTGAAAGTTAGAGTCCACAAGCTGTGGTACAAATCATAAAAAAATTGATCTCACCTGATGTACTGGTGGCCTCATTTCTTGCGACCCGAACAAGCCAGGAAAGTACAATTACCCCCCAAATGACCCCTTTTTTTGAAAGACATTTCAAGGTATTTAGTAAAATGCATGGTGAGGGTTTTGATGTAATTTGTTCCCACAATTCTTTGCAAAATAAAGTTTGTTTTTCCCCACAAAATTGTCTTTGTAATAGGTTATTTCTCTCACATGGCATGTGTATATCACAAATTACACCTCAAAATACATTCTGCTATTCCTCCTGAGTATTACGATACCACATGTGTGGGACTTTTTTCACAGCCTAGCAACATAGAGACGCCCAACATGCAGGGAGCACCGTCACATGCTCTAACTTGTTGACTACCTATTACACTTTTGAAGGCCCTGGAGCACCAGGACAATGACACGTAACACTGATGTGGCACATGACACTGATGACGGGTGGCACTGATGACGGGTGGCACTGATGACGGGTGGCACTGATGACGGGTGGCACTGATGACGGGTGGCACTGATGACGGGTGGCACTGATGACGGGTGGCACTGATGACGGGTGGCACTGATGACGGGTGGCACTGATGACGGGTGGCACTGATGACGGGTGGCACTGATGACGGGTGGCACTGATGACGGGTGGCACTGATGACGGGTGGCACTGATGACGGGTGGCACTGATGACGGGTGGCACTGATGAGGGGTGGCACTGATGACGGGTGGCACTGATGAGGGGTGGCACGGATACGTGGCACTGATGAGGGGTGGCACGGATACGTGGCACTGATGAGGGGTGGCACGGATACGTGGCACTGATGAGGGGTGGCACGGATACGTGGCACTGATGAGGGGTGGCACGGATACGTGGCACTGATGAGGGGTGGCACGGATACGTGGCACTGATGAGGGGTGGCACGGATACGTGGCACTGATGACGGGTGGCACGGATACGTGGCACTGATGACGGGTGGCACGGATACGTGGCACTGATGACGGGTGGCGATGAGGACAGATGGCACTGTGTTGTGTTAGTAATTTTTTTTTTTTTCACTCACCGCTGCAGCCTTTCGCTCTCCCTCCTCACACGCTGTCTCTGTGTGAGGAGAGAGAGCCGGTGTCTTGCCGAATAAGTTCCTTCGGCGGATAGGTTCCCCCCCTGTACTGCGCAGGCGCAGCGCCTGCGCAGTACGTAGTACTGTTGGCCGCCGGAGATAGCCGAAGCTCAAACGCTTCGATCAGCTGTACACGGCGCCTGCGCTCTGGGTCCAGATTCCTTCCCCTCTATCCAAGTGGACCTAGAGGGGGAATCTAAAAGTGCCGAGCGCAGCGAGGCCGTGCCCGAAGCGTGGCGAGCGAAGCGAGCCCGCGAGGGGCCCTCTTACAGGCGCCGTGTACAGCTGATTTTCAGCTTTTCCGCTTCGGCTATTTCCGCCGGCTTCTACTGCGCATGCGCAGTAGAGGGGGAACTAATCCGCCGAGCGGAACTTTCTCGGCAGAACACCGGCAATGAGATGATCTCATATGTTTACATATGAGATCATCTCTCATTGGATATTCAGAGTGCTAAATGGCCGCTGTGATTGGCCATTTAGCACGATCTGTGATTGGTTGTGTCCAAGGCCAACACATATGCATCCCCTCCCCCCCCCCGAAATGTAAACCGGAGGACGCCCCCCCGGCAATTGAGCACTGCGCTGTAGTCGTCTTTCGGCTATAGAGTGGGCGCGAATAGGTTAAAGTCCCCCATCCATACAGCCGGAACCGTCGGGTGCTGTGCCATAAATGAACAGGCCCATCGTGACGACCTCCGAACTGTATGTAGGGGGGATGTAGCATACGAGTACCAACAGTTGCATTCCCTCTATGCTTGCATATAGAAACACGAATATACCCTGCTGGTCCGATATTGATGAAATCAATTCAAATGGGGTGAATTTAGTTCAGAATAGACACCCCCCTAGACAGGTTCGTGTGGGTGCTATCTAGGGGTGTTTCAGCGCAGACTGTAAGTGTCTTGTAACGTGCGTCTCCGTTAACGCTATGATATTGGCCTTTTGTGCCCTCAGTAACGTGAGTGCAGCAGTGCGCTTTACTTTATCATGCACCCCTCTCACATTCCATGTTAAAAACGTAATCGTGGTCATTTAACCAAGGGTATGTTTAAAGATGGGTACCAGCTTGATGGTGGCTATGCAGGATGTAGACAGCTGCGCAATAATACATATGCCATTGTAATTTCTTGTGTACCCACATTTGCTCAATCGTGCATCTCAAACATTCCTTATTTATAAAGCCGTTCTGATTAACACTTAAGACCTAAACTTGGGCAACTTCCCTCCCAGCTCCGCGCCTCCCCAACTTGGCTGGAGCATACCATGCCCAAAAACCTTCACGTGATTCATCATCCAGCTACTGTCTCTAGCTGGAGGCACGTATCTGTCAGATTTGGTATAATTCCTAAGTTGGGGGGGCAATTTCTCACCGTTCAGTGCGTGGTAAGTCAGTGGAGGGAAATCAATGCTCCATAGGAGACCGGTGCTGCTTGTCTCTTGCTTCAAAGTAAATGCATTGTCATGCGCCATGCCCACCATATCATTTATGGTCAGTTCTGTGATAGTTCAGGGGGATTCATGAGGCAGTAAAATCCAAGGAGATTTTCCCCCATTAATCTTTCAGGGCAGCACCATAGAGAGACACTGGCTCCTCCCCTCTTAGGAAACACCGCCTTTCAATTCAATATTTTAAATATCACCGTCGCACCAGCCCCTCAGTTCAGGTGTTTCCTCCGGTGGGGAGACACTGCTAGGGAGCCGTGGCTGGACAGTCAGAGAGGCTGAATCCAAAATATTCTGAGGAGCAGGGGGGATTCGGGTCTCACTCTCAGTTTTCAGTCAGGTAAAGGCTAGGGCGCTGCTGTTACCTGTTTAAAACTGTGGTTTGGCACGCTAAGCTTCTCTTGGGGAAGGAGGACAGCTGAGGAGGTCCACGTTCTTCCGCCCAGGAGGACGCTGTGGGAAGTGCACCAGTTCTCTCCTGCCTGTTCAGGCAGCCAGCATGTGAAGCTCTATGGCTGGGCTGGATGACGGGCGACGTCAGTTCCGGCGAAGGCGGGCACTTCCGTCGATCCCACGTCTTCCGGTTCCGGACACGGGACAGAAAACGGACCGAGCGTTCGGCTGGTGCGGCCCTTTTTCTTTGCTGTAGAGTCAGCTGTTGGGGGCACGATCCATCACTATCCACAGCGGACATGTCTGAGGCTTCGCAAACTGCTCCAGGAGACAATAGCAGCAGCCATGCTAAGGTAAGTGGAACCCTGGGGTGGTGTTCCCTTACCTAATCCTGATGGCTTGACAGGTGTTTTCCCCTCACTGGTGATTGGGGGGGAAGGGGAGTGTGTCTGGGACCCTGATGGTGGTTGGTCCTTGGGGGGGGGGGGGGGGGGCACTCCTGGTGGTCCTCTGTAAAGGCACTGGTAGGATTGGGCATTTATGGCAGCTCTTTCTGTTTCAGAAAGCCACAGAGAAAAGCAAGTCCCCTCATCCCTCATGGTTCCAAGAAAAAAAGGTCCCTCTTGTAGAGTCAGCTTGGGGGAATCCTGGACCAAGCCACTTTGCAAAGAGTGCATTGAGGGATTAGTCAGGGAGCAGGCAGCAGAACAGAGTACGGATCTGGCTGCATCAGTCAAGGACCTTTCTAGCACCTTTCAGTCCTTTTTAAAGCACATTTTTCTAGCTTTCAGTTGCCGCAAGCCCAGAGAAATCCTTCACCAGTGCAGCAGAGTGTTGCACCTAGCCCAGTGGATACTCCCTCTGTTAGTGGAGAGAGACCAGGGGGCTCCAGAGAGGCAACTGAGGAGGAGCCAGACAGCGCCACTTCCGATTCCCAAGGGGAGTCAGATGCAGAGGAGGTGGATGGGGAATCCACAAGAACCTCTCGCTATAAACTTTCCCTTGATGAAGTGGAGGATCTCTTGGGAGCCATCCACACCACTTTGGGGATACAGGAGGAAAAGAAGGCGTTATCGCTCCATGACCAGATGTACAAAGGTCTAGGGGAGCCCCCGGACGTTATTGAGGCACATTCCACCAGGGCAGTGGCGACTTCTCAAGCAGAGTGGGCTGGTGCTTCTCCGGGGCAGATCTGTAGAGCTGCAACGTGGTCCAGTTTTGCCACGTTTGTGAAGCACTACAGATTGGACCTGCTGTCAGCCAAAGACCATGCCTTTGGGCATAAAGTGCTGCAGGCAGTAGTCCCTCCGTAAGGTAAGGTGCTCGTTTATCCTCTCTATGGTGCTGTCCTGAAAGATGAATGGGGAAAAACGGAGTTACTTACCGGTAACCTCCTTTTCCAGGAATCTTTCAGGACAGCACCAGTACTTACCCAAATTGTTGGCTATCTACAGTGGCTTGCGAAAGTATTCGGCCCCCTTGAACTTTTCAATCTTTTGCCACATTTCAGGCTTCAAACATAAAGATATAAAATTTTTATTTTTTGTGAAGAATCACCAACAAGTGGGACACAATTGTGAAGTGGAACAAAATCTATTGGATATTTTAAACTTTTTTAGCAATTAAAAAACTGAAAAGTGGTGCGTGCAAAATTATTCGGCCCCCTTTACTTTCAGTGCAGCAAACTCACTCCAGAAGTTCAGCGAGGATCTCTGAATGATCCAATGTTGTCTTAAATGACTGATAGTGATAAAAAGGATCCACCTGTGTGTAATCAAGTCTCTGTATAAATGCACCTGCTCTGTGATAGTCTCAGGGTTCTGTTGAAAGCGCAGAGAGCATCATGAAGACCAAGGAACACACCAGGCAGGTCTGTAATACTGTTGTGGAGAAGTTTAAAGCCGGATTTGGATACAAAAAGATTTCCCAAGCTTTAAACATCCCAAGGAGCACTGTTCAAGCGATCATTTTGAAATGGAAGGAGTATCAGACCACTGCAAATCTACCAAGACCTGGCTGTCCCTCTAAATTTTCAGCTCAGACAAGGAGAAGACTGATCAGAGATGCAGCCAAGAGGCCCATGATCACTCTGGATGAACTGTAGAGAACTACAGCTGAGGTGGGAGAGTCTGTCCATAGGACAACAATCAGTCGTACACTGCACAAATCTGGCCTTTGTGGAAGAGTGGCAAGAAGAAAGCCATTTCTCAAAGATATCCATAAAAAGTCTCGTCTAAAGTTTGCCACAAGCCACCTGAGAGACACCCCAAACATGTGGAAGAAGGTGCTCTGGTCCGATGAAACCAAAATCGAACTTTTTGGCCACAATGCAAAACGATATGTTTGGCGTAAAAGCAACACAGCTCATCACACCATCCCCACTGTCAAACATGGTGGTGGCAGCATCATGGTTTGGGCCTGCTTTTCTTCAGCAGGGACAGGGAAGATGGTTAAAATTGAGGGGAAGATGGATGCAGCCAAATACAGGACCATTCTGGATGAAAACCTGTTGGAGTCTGCAAAAAACCTGAAACTGGGACGGAGATTTATCTTCCAACAAGACAATGATCCCAAACATACAGCAAAATCTACAAAGGAATGGTTCACAAATAAACGTATCCAGGTGTTAGAATGGCCAAGTCAAATTTTCAGACCTGAATCCAATCGAAAATCTGTGGAAAGAGCTGAAAACTGCTGTTCACAAATGCTCTCCATCCAACCTCACTGAGCTCGAGCTGTTTTGCAAGGAAGAATGGGCAAGAATTTCAGTCTCTCAATGTGCAAAACTGATAGAGACATACCCCAAGCGACTTGCAGCTGTAATCGCAGCAAAAGGTGGCTCTACAAAGTATTAACGCAAGGGGGCCGAATAATTTTGCACGCCCCACTTTTCATTTTTTTATTAGTTAAAAAAGTTTCAAAAATCCAAAAGATTTCGTTCCACTTCACAATTGTGTCCCACTTGTTGGTGATTCTTCACAAAAAATAAAAATTTTATATCTTTATGTTTGAAGCCTGAAATGTGGCAAAAGGTTGAAAAGTTCAAGGGGGCCGAATACTTTCGCAAGCCACTGTATGAGAACTCATTGCATGAGAGCGTCAGGTAAGATAAAGATTTGTATGACATATTCTTGTGTCTCCCCAGTTGGCTGGAAGTACTCTTGAAGAACTGAGGGGACGGTGAGATTTAAATGTTGAATTGAAAGGCGGTGTTTCCTAAGAAGGGAGGAGCCAGTGGTGCTATCCATAGAGTGGTGCTCTACGGTGCTGTCCTGAAAGATTCCTGGAAAAGGATGTTACTGGTAAGTAACAGTTTTTTCTCGAATCGTCTTCCAGGGCAGCATCCGAGAGATAGGCTCCTCCTCCCTAAAACAGGAAACACATTAGTCCACCATTATAAATTTCACACTCTTACCTGTGTGCCTCAGTTGTTTGTGTTTTCCTCCGGACCCACAGGAGCTGCAAAAACGTTTGTTATTTTATTTTCACCTGTCTCTGTGCTTGTTGCAGGAGACCCCCTGCCAGCATCCCATACAGCCCAAGGGGCTTTGGGAGGGCGAGCAGGCGCAGCACTGGGCAACATTGCTCATAGCCTGAGATTTCGCCCCTACTGAGGGGTCTGCAATCATCCCCCCAGGCTGCAGGAGGACTCTGTCATCCCCACCCCATGCCGCTGTTTAGGCCTGTGTATGCTTCTGCAAGCACCCCCCTCTGGCTTTCCGCAGAATCTGGAGCCCGCCAGGGGGGATGGATACATGCATAGGTGGGCGCCCCCCGCCGCCGCCGACCGCCGCCGAAAACCTCAGCAGCAGAGGGTCTAGCAGGGAGGGTTTTGTACCTTCTAATTAGGTCCCTGGTGGCTGCGGCTGTCCCCCCAAACGAATCCGCCACTCTCCGGGCGGCGCAGCAGCGTCCTCACCGCCACAGGCCGCTACAGGAAGTCGGGGGTGTACCAAGATGGCGCCGAGAAAGTTCCGCTTCCGGGTTGGCGGCCATTTTCCCGTAGTCTATCTACTGCGGAGATGGAGCAGGGACACCTAGGGGCGGGAAGTTTAAAAAAAAAAACAGAGAAAGAAAACAGAATACAAATAGCAAATTTGTTCAATGCTACCCTTCACTACCAGCACGGTTACTCTACAATACAGCGGCATGTGCAGGTGTGTCCACCAAACTGCACGGGGTCAGCCGGGGGCGGGGCCGGAGCTTATGCAGGAAGCAGATAAAAAGGCCTCTAAGCAGAGGATCCTGGTGGCTGATCATGTCTGACGCTTGCAGATCCTGCAAATCAGGACAGCTCCAAGGTAAGCCAGAATATTCTTGAATTATCTCTGTCTTAACCTCTTTACTGCCTATTTACAGACAGTTTTTTTTTTTTGACCACCTATCTCATGGGGTTTTTTGTTCTCTATGCTCGCTTGCAGGCAAAGACCCCTGAGGAAAGGAAGGCTAAAGGCAAAACATGTGCTTCATGCAGCCACAGGCTTTCCCCAGATTGGAAAAAGCCCCTGTGTCAGAAATGCTTAGACAAAAGGATGGCAAAAGAATCACAGGGATTTTTGAAAGACCTGCTCAATTCTTTTAAGAAAGAAATTCAGAGCACCATGGCACCACTACGCTCAGCTATAGAAAAATTAGAAACGCCAGCAAGTGTCGCTCAGGCCAGTATCCCATCTACCAGCGGAACACACATTCCAAGGGAGAACAAGGTACAGGCAGAACAAGAGGTGGATTCAGATGAATCTGAACAATCTGAATCAGAAGACGGTATCTGTTCAGACTCAGAGGAAGATGACACGACAGACTGCAACCTGTTTCCTTCTGAGGACACAGACAGTCTTCTCAAAGCCATCACTGACACTCTAGGCATTAAAGAACAGAAAACCGCAGAACTCACTATACATGACAGAATGTACAAAGGGCTCCAGCCCAAGAAGCCAAGAACGTTCCCGGTACACCAAACACTTAAAGACATAGTCAAAAAGGAATGGGAAGACCCAGAGAAAAAGCTTTTCATCCCCGCCACAATCAAACGCAGATACCCGTTTGCGGAAGCAGACACCAAAACCTGGGCTAAATGCCCCAAGGTGGATCCCTCTCTGGCAAAAATCACGAACAAATCGGACTTGGCTTTTGATGACGCAGGTACCCTCAGCGACCCCATGGACAAGAAAATAGAAGCTCTCCTGAAAAGGGCATGGGAAGCAGGGGCAGCAAACCTAAATCTGGCTATTGCTTCCACCTGCACAGCCCGAACCTTGCTAATCTGGCTAACCCAGCTGCAAGATCTATTGGAGAACGACACGCCCAGGGAGGAACTAATTAAAACCATCCCCACACTAACTAGAGCGGCAGCTTTCTTGGCAGATGCTTCAGCAGAAACTGTCAGAATATCCTCTAGGACCACGGCACTACTAAACTCGGCCCGCAGAACCCTGTGGTTAAAATCCTGGGGGGGGATGCACCTTCCAAGAACCGTTTTATGTGGCATACCATTCACTGGAGACCTACTGTTTGGTCCCGAGCTAGAAACAGTCCTGGATAGGACTGCAGCAAAAAATAAGGGGTTCCCTCAAACCAAGAAGAGACAAGGGAAGGCGCCCTTTCGGCATTTCAAGAAATTCAATAAGCCAGGGGCAAAAAAGCACTGGGGTCAACAAAACAAGAAAGGCAAAGGTGAATTCATCCTCAAGCCTAATACCCAAAAGAACAAAAAACAATGACTGCCTTCAGGTGGGGGGAAGATTGGCGGCTTTCTTCCACCAATGGGAGGAGATAACAGAAAACAAATTCATATTGCGCACCATAGCGGACGGTTACGCAATAGAATTCTCCAACCGCCCCCCAACCAAATACTTAGCGACCATGCTACCCAAGGACAGCAATCAAGCAAAGGTGTTTTTAGAATCCCTACAGAAACTATTAGATCAGAAGGTGATTTGTCACGTTCCCCAAGAGGAGGAACAAAAGGGCTTCTACTCACATCTTCGCAAAAAGAAAACCATCAGGCAAACTAAGGCTGATACTAAACCTCAAACCACTCAACCGAGGAATAAGATACAAGAGATTCAGAATGGAATCTATCTATTCAATCAGGAACATCCTACCGCAGGAGACATTCATGGCAACACTAGACTTACAGGATGCCTACCTACATGTCCCCATAAGGAAGGATCACCAAAAGTTTCTAAGGTTCGCAATCCAGGGGCCAGCAGCTACGCTGCACCTACAGTACACAGCTCTCCCCTTCGGAATCTCCTCAGCTCCAAGAATATTCTCAAAAATAATGGCGGAAGCGCTAAAAGGTCTAAGACAGGAGGGTATTGGAATAATACCATACTTAGACGACCTCCTGTTCTTTGCGGACTCAGCAGCAATCCTAGAAAACAACCTGCGCAAGAGTATGAACTATCTGCAAAACCTGGGATGGTTAATAAACGCAGAGAAATCGCAAATGATCCCAAGCCAGAGAGTAGTGTACCTGGGATACGTGCTGGACTCCAGACTGTCAAAAATTTTCCTAACAAAGGAAAAAGACGTAAAAATGACACAAGCAATTACGTCCCTGCTAAGGAACCATTCCACAACGATCAGGCACGGAATGTCCGTACTAGGACTGATGACGTCTTCCATTCCAGCCATCACCTGGGCACAAATTCACATGCGACCCTTACAGAACTACATTCTGTCCCAGTGGGATGGCAGGCAAGCATCCCTAGAAAAATCCATTCCCGTCCCCGCCACAGTCAAACAAACACTCTACTGGTGGCTCAACCCACTTCGGGTCATCGAGGGGCGCAGATGGGCTCAAGTCAATCCAGTCAGCATCACCACCGATGCAAGCGCCCTAGGATGGGGAGCCCACATGGAAGGGTGGTTCTCGCAAGGGAAATGGACACCCAAATGGGCACAAGCCTCCTCAAACTTGAGAGAGCTGAAAGCTGTGGGGGAAGCGCTAAAAGCCTTCAAGCCAGCATTACAGGGGAAGGATGTAAAGATACAATCAGACAACGCAACGACAGCCGCATACCTAAACAGACAAGGGGGCACAAAATCCCAAAAACTGATGAGACTGACACAATCTATCCTACTGTGGACAGAAGTGAACATAAGATCGATATCCGGTATTCATCTAAAAGGAACAGACAATACAGTGGCAGATTTCCTGAGCCGGAAAATGATAAAACACACGGAATGGTCACTAAACCAAACAACCTTCACTCAAATCACCCAGAAGTGGGGAATACCCGAAGTAGACCTATTTGCTTCCAGGGCGAACGCAAAATCTCCGATATTTTTCTCCCTGGACCCTACAGATGGCAACAGCGGGGTGGATGCTTTCAACCAAAACTGGAAATGGCATCTGTGCTATGCATTCCCTCTAACTGCCATAATCCCAAAAGTAATCCAAAAACATATCACCAAGTACCCTGAAAGTACAAGTTGCAGCACTTTCCTCGGTCATGGATACTAGACTAGCGGAAGACCCGCTGATAAGACGATTCCTCATAGCTCTTAAAAGATCCAAACCAGCCAAATTGTACAAAACTCCCACCTGGGACATGGGCACAGTACTTAAGGGCTTTCTTTCCCCTCCGTTTGAACCTATCGAGGACAGCTCAGACAAAAACCTCACGTTAAAAACTGCGCTCCTTCTGGCCTTAGTATCCGCCAGAAGAGTGAGTGAGATCCAAGCTCTATCTTCAATAGAACCATACTGTCTAATACATCTGGACAAGATAATTCTCTCTCCAGATCCGGCCTTTCTACCCAAGGTCTCTTCTACATTTCACAGAACCCAAAACATCGTCATACCCTCACTGCCAACAACCATGGATAGTAGGAAAAGAGACATTTACAGCAAACTTGATGTAAGGAACACGCTCATAGCGTATCTCGAAAGAACAAAGGAATGGCGTAGAACGACCTCCCTCTTCATCCTCTATGCAGGAATCAACAGAGGGAAACAAGCTTCAAAAAGCACCATCAGCAGATGGATAAGGATGGCCATACAGATTACCTATAAGGCACAGAATCTCACTCCACCTAGTGAAATCAGAGCGCACTCAACTAGAGCCTGGGCAACCTCGGCCGCAGAGAAAGCAGGGGCAACTCCGGAGCAGATCTGCAGGGCAGCGACATGGTCGAGCTTCAGTACTTTCGCTAAGCACTACCGCATAGACCAGCTGTCTGACCAAGACAAGCATTTGGTGGTAAAGTGCTCCAGTCTCTAACCCCACCCTAGTAAGTATTGCTTGATATATCCTCTCGGATGCTGCCCTGGAAGACGATTCGAGAAAACAGAGTTAGGTACCTGGTAACTCTTTTTCTAAGAAGTCTTCCAGGGCAGCACTAGTTCCCACCCTTGAAACAACAAAAACCAGGTACAGAGGGGGAGCTTGCAGCTTACAGGGAATTCCTTCGGTGCTTTAACATAACTGAGGCACACAGGTAAGAGTGTGAAATTTATAATGGTGGACTAATGTGTTTCCTGTTTTAGGGAGGAGGAGCCTATCTCTCGGATGCTGCCCTGGAAGACTTCTTAGAAAAAGAGTTACAAGGTACCTAACTCTGTTTTTTAAGGGGGGGGGGGAGGAGAGTTTGGGATGCATTTCCACCAGCTCGATAAACGGTGTAGGGAGCATCATGGGCATATTCCCCATTGTGTACAACACCTTGTATATTTATATAGAGACTAATCGGGAATAATTCTTATGTCGTCATCCCCCTGTGCATTTTCGGATCCCCGCTCTCTTCCATTTCTGGATACAAGGAGCAGCGTTCAGGGATAGACAACAGAAAGATAGGGAATAGCTGGGGGAAAGGAGGGGGGAGATGATGCTGCTGTAAGTCGGGATGCATCGTTGGTACTCACTGAGGCTTTTAGTCTGTGTGTCTCCTAGACTGGTCTCTCTCTCCGGTCTAGCCAGTTCGCAGCTGCTGCTGGGTCTTCAAAGAACTGTACTCGTCCATCTTCCTCCACTCTGAGTCTTGCTGGGAATAACATGGCATACTTAAGATGGAGTATCCGGAGGTGACGTTTCACATCCTGGAACTGAGATCTCCTTTTCTGCACCTCATTGGAGAAATATGGAAAAACTGCTACCTGACCGTTGCCCACAGGGATATTGCCTTTATCCCTTGTCAGTCTCATGATTTAGTCTGTCTCTAAACTTCAGTAATTTGGCAATGAAGTTGCGGGGTGCCCTCCTGGTGGTGGTTTTGCGGAAATGCGGTGCGCTTGTTCCACCGCAAACATAACCGAAAAGGCCTCCCTGTCATTTGTGGTAACGAGGAGGTTCTCTATATACTCAGCAGGGTGTTTACCCTCCGACCACTCGGGCAATCCTATGAATCGAAGATTGCATGTTCACAATCTGTTCTTCATTTCATCCTGATGTGAATGAAGCTGATGGATCTGCCTCTGCATGTCCTCCGTGGTGTGTTATAGGGGGGTTTAGGATATCTTCTGCTACCCCTATGCGGGTCTCTGTCACCGTGACTCTGTCGTTTAACTTGGATAGATCTTGTCTAAGGAGGGAAATGTCAATCTTCACCTCATCTATTTTGGCCGTGAGTGTACCTTGCAATGTTGCAATGGCATCCAGCACTTTGGCCGTATCCGCTGCGTGGTGCTCTTTGTCTGGACACATGTCGGCGCCATCTTTGGCCTGTTGATCTTTGTCCAGGCGGCGGCGTTTGGCCAGCTTATCCACCGGATCTGTAGCTTTTTTCGGCGGCGACAAGTTCCCCCTTATATTGCTGTGGTCTGGGAAGGTTTTGTGTGTCTGTATAGGTCCAAAGATTAGCTCAGGATATCATGCAGCATGTACGGCAAGAGGAGCTCCTTTCACCCACGTCCTAGTTCATCGCTCTCCAGGCCACGCCCCATGCCATGCCACTTCTACTCCCATGTCTCTGCCTACTTGTCAGATCCCATATGCCTGCCCTAGATGAGGCAGACACAGAATGAATAGAACATTTGAGGCAGTATTGGAGGAAGCTGCAGAAGATTTTCCTACCCAGATTGCTACTATATTTATTTTTTTTCTTCAGTTATGCTATGTGAAGGGGGCATGTAACACACACGAAGCAGATGTTATTCCAGTTTGGCTGCAAAAGTAGGAATACACTTTAAAGATCTTTGCCGATCTCAATACATTGGAAAAAGCATTCACAAAAATGGTTTGTTCCTTTGATCCTGCTCCCCTAGTCTTAAAGGGTTAGATCACCTTTAAAAAACTTCCTGTGTTCCAGTTAAGTGGACCCATATAAACAAAAAGCACTGTGCAGATTTAAAAAAAAACAGCTACTTTCATTACGTTTAGTCCCTGCAAAGCTGCTACTTCCGGTTGTCTATTTCAAAAGATGCATTTAGATTACCCTTATCTGTACCTCCTCACACGGTACATGCATACCCCACTTTTAAGTACACAATGGGACCACAGCATGTATTTAAAACAAAAATGTACTTAAAATGAAGCAATACCTTTTGTCACTTTTAGGGTGTAGTGGGGGTGCCATGGGCTGTAGTGGGGGATCTGGGGGTGTCAGGCAGGAAAGGCCAAACAGGAAGCGTCACCTGAGTGTAGTATTAAAAACAGGCAGTTTAATCAGTGGAGTAAAAACACTCACAGGAAAAAATGTAAAATAGGCTCACCTGATGCAAGGGGAGGGCTACTCTAATCCATCCCCTGGACATCACGCTGCGCACAGAGGACACTGGTGCTGTGAAGAGGCTGGATGGCATTCTGTGGCTGACAGGGAAGCCGGAAGAACCTCCATGGACCGCAGGGTGAATGTAATGTCACCGGAGGTGGGGAGGCGGCCAGGATACACACAGGAAGAGCACAGTGGTAAAGGGCAGGCTATGTGCTCGGAGCTTAAGTTCCTTCTACTGCAGCTGCAAAATGTCTGTACAGTACTTACGAGGCACTTTATGTACACTCGCTGGTATGTCCGTACTCGCGAGTGTACTTAAAGCGGTATATGCCTGAATGTTTAACCACTTAAGGACCGGGCCTATTTTTCAAACTTGTTGCTTACAAGTTAAAATCAGGTTTTTTTGCTAGAAAATTACTTAGAACCCCGAAACATTCTATTTTTTTTTTTTTTCCCCAGACACCCTAGAAAATAAACGTCACACTGTATTTGCGCAGCGGTCTTACAAACGCAATTATTTTTTGGGAAAAAATACACTTTTTTTAAATTAAAAACTAAAAAATGTTAACTTAGCCCGATTTTTTTTTTTTTTTTTTTTTTTATTATATTGTGAAAGATAATGTTATGCCTTGTAAATTGATACCCAACATGTCATGCTTCAAAATTGCACACGCTCGTGGAATGGAGACAAACTTTGACCCTGATAAATCTTCATAGGCGACCTTTAAAAATTTCTACAGGTTACCAGTTTTGAGTTAGGAGGTCTTTTGCAAGAACTATTGCTTTATCTCTAACGATAGCAGCAATACCTCACATGTGGTTTGAACACCGCTTACATATGCGGGCGCAACTTACGCATGCATTCGCTTCTGCGTGCGAGCATGGCGGGACGGGGCGCATTAAATTTTTTATTTTTTCCTTATTTTACATTTTTTATTTTTACTGTCCCTTTAAAAAAAATGTTTGGATCACTTTTATTCCTATTACAAGGAATGTGAACATCCCTTGTAATAGAAAAAAAGCATGACCGGACCTCCTTTACTGTGAGTTCTGGGGTTAAAAAGACCTCAGATCTCACATTTACACTTTAAATACAATAAAAAAAAACGTTTTAATTCTTTCAATAAAAAAAAAAAATCCCCTTAAAGGCCGTTGGGCGGAAGTGACGTTTTGACGTTGCTTCCGTCATCCAACGTCATTGAGTTGAGTGGGGGCCATCCTTCCCTCTCACTCGACTCACAGCCTCTGAGGAAAAAGGATCAGATCGTCTCCGCCGCTATCAGCGGCTCCGATAAGCGCCTGAGACGACCAGAAATGCGGCGGGAGGGGGTGGGCACCTCTCCCGCGTCCGATAAGTGATCTTGCGGCAAATCGGCTGCAGAGACCACTTTTATCTTAGAGGACTGTCCGCTGTTTTAGAAAATACCGGGGTTATGGCAGCTATTCTACGTCTAAGTGCCGACGTACAGCTACGGCGGTTTGCAGGGCGAAGCGACGTTGCATAACTTTGCTTTGCCCAGCCGCGCCATTTACTGCAGTACAACTGCGGCGGCTGGTCAGCAAGTGGTTATTGAAGGTACAACATTTAGTAGTTCACATGGTTGATGATTAAAAGAGGCACATCTAAGTATGCAGGCATCCGGGGTAGAGCTGTCAACATATACCATCCTCCGCACCGCCAGCTTTCACTGCTGTCGGTCTGCAATCGTGACCGGGAAGACTACCCTGCAGTAGAGCGATTTTGAAAGCGAAGCTTAAAGCGCTAATGGAGCACAGTGTGGAAGGGATGACGCTGATGGTGGTGTGGGGGCTGGTCTATGTGGACAGCTTTACCCCGG
The DNA here is from genome assembly GCA_037952925.1 of Lithobates clamitans. NCBI lineage: Eukaryota > Metazoa > Chordata > Amphibia > Anura > Ranidae > Lithobates > Lithobates clamitans. The sequence goes on along the minus strand of JBBGZY010000936.1, from coordinate 954,892 downwards.
ATACCCGCATACTTAGATGTGCCTCTTTTATCCATTAACACTTGTGACTTGCTAAATGTACTTTCATTAAATGTAACTATATTGCTACACTTCGAGGCGCCTCTGTTCTGTTTTATACTTAGTTGTGACATGACCCTACTTGTATATGAAGGAATCGCTTGTATATCAAATCAAAATTTCTTTCAAAATTTTGCTAGTCTTGCAAAATGCTCTCAAACCAAAGTTTTACTGTACTTATTGAAGATGTTCCTTCGTTCAAAGATTCTGCAGATAGAAAGTTTGAGACACACTTAAAACGTTTTATGTCACAGCCCTACAACCAGCTCAGGCTGCAGTTTCTGTATGTAACACTATAGATAGCTACCTGGACTAGGGCAATGAAAAAACCAACATGATCCTGTTTTTCAAGATCATGCTATAACGGAGCAATTGTCTTCTGCTCTGCTTTTTTGTGTGGTGATGAGGCAAACATTCAAAAATGGCCCTAATCTCCATTCACATGAGCAGGATCTTGTGAATCTTTAACCTAAAAAAAAAAAAATAATAAAAAACACGCTTTAGGTCTCCAATGCAGCACCCTGTGCTTTCTTGGGACATCAACTTTGTTATCTCTGCCCTGCAGAAATTTCACTTTGAACGCATCAGGGATATTCCCCTAGATGACTTCTGCAAAGTAGCCCTTTTTGGTTGCTATCACATCTGTCAGATGTGTCTGAGCTGGCGACCCTCTTCTGTAAGTAACGGTTCCTCATACTTCTCAAAGACCAGGTAGTCTTACCATCCTTTTCTTCCCAAGTTGATATCCATCTTCCTCATCAATGGAGACATAGTCCTACTATGCCTTGCTCTGAAGCTTCCAAAAGAAACCTTTGGGTGTAGTCGGAGAGGTTAGTCTACCTCAAAGCTATAGCTCTGATCAGACAGGCAGATTCCCAATTTATGCTGTCCTCAGGACCTTGAAAAAGACATGCTGCATTTAAGTCCACCATTGCAAGATGGGTATGAAATCTAATCACTAGAGTTTACACGCTTGAACACAAATCTCCTTTCCAGACTACCCTTCCTTCCATTTCTTGGTTTTTCTGTATTGCTACAAAACTGAGGAATAACATAATAACATAGTAGGGGGGGGGTAGGGTTACAGTTGGGGGGGGGGGGTAGGGTTACAGTTGGCATGTCCACAAAGCTTGCCAGTGTCTAGTGACCTGAAGGTTCGAGTCTATAACCCAGGGTATATAAATATTTGCCAGTGTCCTGTACTGTACTCCCAGATATGGAGTTCACATGTAAGTAAAGGTCCCTCCCGTCTGTATCTTATGATCCACTCATTATTGCTCCCAAACAGAGGGCATGCTGGAAGTAGGCGCGTTTACCCACCAAACTGTCATGACGCCCAGGCATAGTCATACATAAGAGCTTTTTTCAGTGGAACATGGTGTATAGCGCATTCATAATTTAGTCATTTAAAAAATTACTATAAATTACTATAGATAGAATCTCATTTTTAAAAAAAAATACTTGGATCATAGTTAAGATGAGATGACAACGTGGTTTTTCAAGAGTTCATTCTCAAAGGACTTGCATGTGTTACAAAATACAAGTTGGCATGGGTAAATAGTTAACATCTTAGTATAAATAGTTAACAAGCCAAATGGAACTCCACTTGCCCGCTAATACCACCGTATTTCTCAAGATAGTAGAGGATTCACGTTGGCGCAGTAATCATGCCTCTCTAAGAGCCTTGTCACTCAATTTTTTAAAAAAATTTTTTTGCATGCCTCAATTCACATCTAAGTCAGCAAGTTGGTAGTACGTGTCAGGCCTAAAGCTGGCAATAGATGGATTGAAATTCAGCTGGTTCAGCAGGGACCGGCTGAATTCCAATTCATGTATGCTCATTCCTATCCAAGAGGTCGATCCAATGATCAGCTGCTTTCGAACAGAAATGTTTGAATATTATCATTTGATCAGCGTTACAGCCAATCAGCTGCGGGTGCTGATCAGTGTATTCTGACAGCGGAGGATTCCCATCTCCCTGAATACAATAGCACAGAGAGGAGGATTGCTTCATCCTCCTCTCTTGTGTGGATGGGGGAATCTGTTTGGTTTTAGCAATATTTATCACTTTGAAGCCTAAAAAGGAAAAAAAAATGTCAGCTTGATTTATTTATTTTTTTAAGCTGCTACAAATACTGTAGTTGCTGACTTTTCAAAATCAGGTACTTGTGCCTGGAGTCAAGCATGGTATTCCTTTTAGCCAGTGGTTCTTACCATTGTGGGTTGCCAATGCTACCATCTTGAATACAGGAGCCGGCTAGGGCTTCCTGAGGAACCATAGCCAGGTTTCCACTGCGCATGCGCAAGCTCCCACAACGCTTTGAGACTGGTCCTACCGCCTCCTTAAATATGTGACATGTCACAGGAGGCTGTGGGAGGGGACAGGGCAAGGAACTCTATTCTCGCCTAGATGAGGACTGCAGAATTGGGAGCAGTTACTGATTAAAGAAAGAAAAAAAATAAATCTGTCCATTATAAGTTTAGGGGGGAGGGAGCGAACAAGTGGGACTGCTTTATTGAGTGAAATTCCACTTTAACACACCATTTTACCACCAGTCCTCCTGGCTTTCACTTTTGTCAGAAGTGATTCTGCTGTTTAGAGTTGTATTAATCTAGAAATATTTTAAACACTAAACCCACAAACAAACATGTAAAATGTGTGGTGACTGCATTGTTTTTATTTTTTCAAAGCTAGAGACATTTACAGCAAATACTTGTTTATTTTGCTAAAAACGCAGTGTCCTTGTCACTTCCCGTGAGCTTGATTAAAGAATATTCTCCTTCCCTGCTATCCTCTGCAGAGTGTAGACTACTGACATGTTTAAAGTTTATATTATGAGATCAGCCTAAGGCAGTAATGGTGAACCTCGGCACCCCGGAGGTTTTGGAACTACATTACCCATGATGCTCATGCACTCTGCAGTGTAGTGGAGCATCATGGGAAATGTAGTTCAAAAACATCTGGAGTGCCAAGGTTTGCCATTACTGGCCTAGGGTGACAACCATGGTTGCCATTTTACATACAGTGGAGAAGTGGTATAGCCACCCACAGGCAGAAAGTTTTTTGCCGGTTACCGGGGGGAAATAAAGCAAAATTAATAATGAACAAAGAGTGACTGCATCCATCACACCAAAGAACTACTAAGCTGCAGTACATTGCATTTTTGATTTGGGGTTTAGATCATCTTTTTTTAAGACTGCAGCTCTCCATTTAGCATATTGATTAATAATATAGTGTGTTTCTAATCTAGCTATGTGCTATTTCAGTGACATAATACTCATTGTTCTTTTCTTGTGAATGATAGAGTGCTTAACAGGGATTTGTGTGCTAAGTGAGTTTTAAACATTTCTGGAGTCATGCACTGAGTAGTTTCATATTCATGAGCCTTTCTTCTGCTTCGGATAGAATCTATAAAATCCTCTAATTACAGCAAATCTGCTTATCAGAAGGAACACAAAAATGTCTTTAAATTCCTAGAAGTCCCTCTGTGAAGGTGCTACTGAAGAAGCCTTATATGTATATTTGGGCTTAAATTGCTACTTGGCTGTTCATTACTCTCGAGTAAATTCCCACAGTGAAGCACCCATAGCAGATAATGAAGACTGAATCCTGGCCATGTGACTTTATATTTGCACTAGTCTGGTTTCCACAGTATAAACAACTTTAAAGCTAGGTCTAGAAAGGGGCATTTACAAGGCATGGTGAATACGGGGCATGTAAGACGAGAACTGCATCAAGGGCAGGGGGAAAACTGACAGCTGAACAATACAAATGTAAAAATGCAGTTGTTCCATAACCTCCAAATATTTCACAGAACAAAGTGGATTATTTGTGTGGTATTCCAAGGGCAACTTAACTTAACCCTTCAAAACTCCATGCAAACTAACCACACACAGTGAAATAAGTAACACGTCACCATTTTTTGGGCTAAATATATTCTAAAGGTGCTATTGACCTTTTCACTACATGTTGGTAACAACCCATGCGAAATCCATACATACAAAGAAACCAAAACAAATAAGTTCAGAAATGAAGTTGTGTAATAAAATAACATGACACTGGGAAAAAGTAGTGAACACATGAAGAAAGGGAGGTGCAAAAAGACATGGAAAGCCAAGACACCAGCTAAAATCTATCAGTAATTACAAAGCTATCCTACCCCTTGTCAGTGCAAACGAATATCAGCTGGTTCAGTCTCAACTGATGGCCAATAAAAAGATCACAAACATCTCATGATGGGTAAAAGTAAAGAGCTCTCTAAAGACCTTCGCAACCTTATTGTTGGGGTCCTAATCCGGAAGTGGGAAGAAAATAATTTCATCATTAACTGGCCGCGACCAGGTGCTCCTCGCAAGATTTCTGACAGAGGACTGAAAAGAATTATAAGAAGAGTTGTTCAAGAGCCAAGGACCACAATTGTTTCAAAGAAAACAATAAGTAATGTACTCAACCACCACGGCCTGTATGCACGCTCACCACGCAAGACTCCATTGCTGGAAAAAAAAGCATGTTGAAGCGCTTTTAAACTTTGCTGCACAACATTTAGACAAGCCTGTAAAATACTAGGAGAATATAGTCTGGTCATATGAGACCAAAATTGAACTCTTTGGATGCCATTATACACACCATGTTTGGAGGTCAAATGGCACTGCACAACACCCCAAAAACACCCCCCATACCAACAGTGAAGTTTGAACGTGGAAACATCATGGTGTGAGGCTGTTTTTTTAACATGCGGTACTGCAAACTTAATTTCCTTGAAGGAAGGATGAATGGAAAAATGTACAAAGACGTTCTTGATAAAAATCTGCTGCCATCTACCAGGATGATGAAGATGAAACGAGGGTGGACATTTCAGCAAGACAATGATCCCAAACACAAATCAAGGAAACTCTCTCAATTGGTTTCAAAGAGAAAATAAAGCTGCTAGAATGTCACAGCCAATCACCTGACTTGAATCCAATAGAAAATCTTTGGAAAGGAATAAAGATCAGAGTTCATATAAGAGGCCCACAAGAGGCCTTAAAGATTTGAAGACTGTGGAAGAATGGGCCAAATCACATCAAGCAATGCATGCGACTAGTTTCTTCACACTTGTTTCGGTTTCTTTGTGCAATGCCTTGAAAAAGTATTTCCACATTTTACCATGTTTCAACCAAAAACTTAAATGTCTTTTATTGGGATTTTATATAATCGACCAACACAAAGCGGCACATAATTGTGAAGTGGAAGGAAAATGATAAATATTTTTCACAATATTTTTTTACAAATATCTGAAAAGTGCGTCATGCATTTGTATTCAGCCCCCTTTACTCTGATGCCCTTAACTTCAATCTAGTGGAACCAATTGCCTTCAGAAGTCACCTAATTAGTAAATGGGGTCCACTTGTGTGTAATTTAATTTCAGTAATAATACAACTGTTCTGTGAAGCCCTCAGAGGTTTATTAGAGAACTTTAGGGAACAGACAGCATCATGCAGGCCAAGGAACACACCAGACAGGGCAGGGATAAGATTGTGGAGAAGTTTAAAGCAAGGTTAGGTTATAAAAATATCCCAAGCTTTGAACATCTCACATCAACTTTAGGGACAACATGCTTACTTGCTGCTTAATATATCCCACCACCGTGGTGTAACGATCCTAGCAACCCGTATAAGACCTATGGCTCTGATTCGTGAATCCTCACCTTTTCCCAGTCGATGGAGTCCAGAAAGCTCTTGCAACTGGGTGGGGCCTTTGTTTGCATTTTGGTCATTAATATCGATGATGGGATTTCAGGGGACCCCAATTCATATTTTGCATTAGAGCCTAAAGAAGTTTAGCTATACTACTAGTTTGTGATATACAAAACCGAAAAATATTCACCTTTTTATCTTTTTTTTTTTTTCCCCAGGTTTCCTTAACGCGCAGTTCGCCTTATAGTGAGAGTGAAGCACATAATGGCCGCTTTCTTCTGTCTTATGACAAGACCCTAGCAGTTAAAGAAATATCCAGTGAAGATGTTGCAGATGTGCACAGTATCTTGTCTGATTACCACCAAGTGCGTAAACCTTTTATCATAGTAGGTTATATGGTATCTTCGGTATTTTACTGCTGTGACGTTCCTTAATGAATAACCTAGTTTGAAAACAGAATGCCAAACCTCAATGTCCTTCAGGCCAAAAGTATAGCTTTGAAACAAGGCTATAGCTTAACAATGAAAATTTGACCACCCCTCACCTCTCAGGCTATCATTTGTTGCTACATTTTATAATGCATTTGTTTTAATTGTTTATCTTTTTAATTGGTAACAAAGGAGAGAAGGAATAGGTCATTTCACCATTAAGGCCTCATGCACACAGGCTGTTAAAATAACATTATGAAAACGCCAGTATCTTTGCAGTGATTTTTTTTTAAACTTTTTTCAGCGTTTTTGCAATAGCGTTTTTAAGCATTTTAACCGCGTTAGTGTTTTTAGCGTTTTTTTTTTTTTTTTTCTCAATGGATCAGAAACGTTAAACGTTGGTGAATGACGTTTTTCAGCGTTAGAGTGTTTTTACAGCTGAAAAACATCTGTCAGAACCCACTGGTCCTGGGTTTTTTTTACGGTTTAAAAACGCCTATGCCACTTGCAGCTCAAAAACGCCTAGGTGGGCATGAAGCCATAGACTAACATAGACAGGCCTTTTTAAGCTGCAAAAAAAGCTCAAAATAGCAGCTGTAAAAACGTCCGTGTGCATGAGGACTTAGTAAAACTCTCCCTCCCTTTTTGTTCACTTTTCTGTGTATATAGAACAGTATCTAATTCTTTCACTCTTTGTTCTAGCATATTGTAAAATGTCATGGAGGCACGCTTTTACCTCAGTTTTTGGGGATGTATCGTTTGAGTGTAGACAATGAAGACTCTTACATGCTGGTAATGAGAAATATGTTCAGCCACCGGCTTACAGTCCACAGGAAGTATGATCTTAAGGTAAACACATAAATGTTTGTCTTTACACACTTAGAATTGTTGGTAAATGTGATTGGTAGTTAAACTATTAAATGTCCTTTGGTTACAAAGGTATCAGCTCCCTCAAAACATGGTGAGATAGAAGACCAACTGAAGAAGAAACAAAAGCGTTATTAAACCCGAAGGCAAAAATGTCATATATAGCAGTTTACCAATCGTGATGTGATTGCATAAATTTTCTTTAGGCGTTTGTGTTTTTTTTTTCCCCCCTCATTTTTCAACTGGTAATCCAGTAACACACCTCCTGTATTATAGTGCCCCCATTCTGGATGAAAGCGCACAGGGTGGGCACTTTTCGAGAACAGCATTGTCTGCCTGGAGGAAAGTGTTAGATGTACTTGGATACAGTAACAAACCGATGCCAACCTTCAGCTTAATACTTTTATTTTTATTCTTTTAGGATAAAAGTTTTACATAAAAGCTGATCATTGTAAACATCCTTGATAGTGGTAAATGGTGTGTCTCATTTCTGTAACTTATACGTTCTGCTAGAGAGTTTGTTCTTTTATAAAATAGACTTACTGGATCAGCAGATAAAAATAGAAGAAATAAAGCCTAAAAAACAAATACAGGCATCGCACCTAAGATTTGGTAAGTTGTAAAAAAAGGTCATGGCTCACTTGTCTGAGGAAGAGAGTTCGAGAACAGCCTTTCTCAACTAGTGTGCCGCCAGAGGTCCTCAGGTGTGCTCGCGGGATCATGGGAGAGAATGGCTGTCGCACAAGCCTGATCCCCCTACCCTGCCGAACTGTACATCGGCACTGTGAGGGAGCTCCATCAGCCTCAAAAGTGAATGTAAAGGGGAAGTGTGCTGTGCTCTGTTTCCCCCTTCAAAGCTGTACCTAGTTGATTGAAGGAAAGGTACTGTACTAGAATTTTTTTTTTTTTTTTTTTCATACAGGAATGTGTGTGTACATGTGTCTGTATTTGTGTACGTGTGTGTGTATGTATGTTACTTTTAATCCTGGCCCCCCTATTCCTGTACTATCAGAACTGCTTTTGTAGGGCTTGTTTGTAATGGCAGCAAGGACTGCTGCTCTTCTGAAAAGCAATCCATGCTCAGATCACTTTTCAGAGGCATTTGACAGGTGGTAAAAAGGTAATATGTTGCCTCCTCACCACACAGTTGCGGGGTAGTTGCAGTGCAGCCCCATTCACCCTGGGTATACCTCCATCTACACCCCCAGCTTCTGCCTCTGCGGCTAAGGGGGAAGAAGTTGCGGGTGGCAAGAACAACTCAACAATGTGGTTATACCGCCCCTCCAACCTGACATGTGAACCCCCCAACCAACCTGACAAGTCCTTGGTTAACATCTTTGTGGCTACATGCTGCATGTAGGGCAGCCCATTCATTTCAATGGGCTTACCAACCCACAGAAATGCAGGGAAAGAGGTCCCGACCATTTCTTACCACCACCAAAAGAACCCCATGTTTGCCAATGGCAGAGAGTGCTGATTGGAGTGTTCGGCGGGGGGGGGGTGCGCCCCCCTATCAGAACACAATAGCTCAGTGGGGGAGATTGCTGGACTAACCTTGCATGGTTAGTACAGTGTCTCTGACTGGAGCTGGGTTGCCCGCAAAAACTGTAGTGTGCACCCGGCTTTAGTCTTGTACATTTTGAAGGTGGTTGAAATTTGAGCCACAGCTTTTTTCTGTCCAATACTTTTTTTCTTGGATTTTCTGATTAGAGCTGCTTGGCCTTTTTGAAACCACTCTTTCCCAGCCTAGATAATCTACATGATAGCTGATGGTGAAAAACTCTTATTAAGATGCGTTCTGAAAATCTGGAATTGTAATGGACGAAAACATGGGCCCCTAAAATATTTGTGAACACAGTACTTCTAAGCCCAGTTGTAAAATGGCAAATTGTATTTGTGAACTATAATCCCTTTTACCACCACAAAAAATAAGCATTCCATAACCTATTTCTATTTATTTGGCTGTCACATGACTGCACAGCCTTTCTCGCCATCCTCACTTTGCACACAGAGCGGAATCACAGGGGGTGCTTTGTGGCCAAATGATTGGAGATAAATGCATGCTGCATCCTAGGGAGCTTTGATACGCAAACTGATCACAACATAAATCTGCTTCCATACTTGGTGTGCTCAGGTTGCAAAAGCAGGATCTGGTAACTGCCAGAATCACCAGGTATTTGCAAGCAAAGACATTTAAAAGAGAACACGGTATGTATCCTAACATCTTCATGAAAAAGCAAATCCCATATATAAAAAATGAAATTTTGGGGTAGCATTTACTTAACCTAATTTCCCAGCGTCACTTTGTGTACCTTTTTTTAGCGCTGATGTAGCTTGTGAGGGTGATCAAATAACATTTCTTATGTGACAAAATATGAAAGGAATACATTTTTATATTTTTATATTAAAATTTTTTTTTTTTTTAGAGATTTGAAATGTCTTTGTTTAAAACAAGGATAAGGTTATTACTCTTTTTCAATGTTTAGCATTCAAAGAAAACTTGACCAGGTAGTAGTATTTGGGTAGAGATGAAATGACACTCTGCATTTGTGTTTTGAGGCCTCATTTACTTTTGTTTGTTTTCTTCAGGGCTCCTTGGTGTCTCGTGAAGCCAGTGATAAAGAAAAGGTAATTTTTGTATTTTTCTATTAAGCAATATTGCTTATATATAAAAAATTTTCCTGATCGTTTACTACAGGGCACAGGCTTCTTTAACCACTTCAGCCCCGGAAGGATTTACCCTCTTAATGTCCAGGCCATTTTTTGCGACACAGCACTGCATTACTTTAACTGCTTCCCGACCAGCCGCCGCATTTATATTGCGGCAGGTTGGCTCCCCTGGGCAAGCCGTCGTAGCTGTACGTCGGCTCTTTAAGATGCTGTAGCAGGTGCGCGCCCACAGCATGTCCCCGGAGCCATTGCGAATGCCTGGTGGGCACGATGACCGCCGGGCACCCGCGGTCGCTCGTTCGTGACAGAGCGAGAACAGAGATCTGTGTGTGTAAACAAACAAATCCCAGTTCTGTCAGGGGAGAGGAGACAGTGTTGCTACTAAGTAGGAACAGCGATCTCTCTCCTCCTGTAGTCAGCCACATTCCCCCCACAGTTATAAACACACATAGGGAACACATTGAACCCCTTGATCACCCCTAGTGTTAACACCTTTCCTGCCAGTGACATTTATACAGTATTCAATGGCTATTTTTAGCTCTGGTCGCTGTATAAATGTCCCCAAAAAGTGTCCGATGTGTCTGTCGCAATGTTGCAGTCCCGATAAAAATCACAATCGCAGATCACCGCCATTACAAATATAAAAAATAATAAAAATGCCATAAATCTATCCCCTATTTTGTAGCCGCTGTAACTTTTGCGCAAACCAATCTTACGCTTATTGCAATTATTTTTTTTTTTCACCAAAAATATGTAGAATAGTACATATCGGCCTAAACTGATGAAGAAATTAGTTTTTTTGGGGGGATATTTATTATACAGAAAGTACAAAAAGTTGTGGGTTTTTTTTTTTTTTTTTTTTAAATTGTGACTTTTTTTGTTTATAACGCAAAAAATAAAAAACGCAGAGGTGGTCAAATACCACCAAAAAGCTCTATTTGTGCGGAAAAAGGACATAAATTTTGTTTGGGTACAACATCGCACTACCACGCAATTGTCAGTTAAAGCGACGTATTGCAAAACAATGGCCTGGTCAGGAAGGGGCAAATCCTTCCGGGGCTGAAGTGGTTAACTGACAATTGCGTGGGCGTGCGATGATGTACCCAAATAAAATTGATGTCTATTTTTCCCACAAATAGAGCTTTCTTTTGGTGGTATTTGATCACCCCTGCGTTTTTTTTTTTTTTGTTTTTTTTTTTACACTATTAACAAAAAATGCAGACAATTTAGAAAAAAAAAAGAAAATTTTTACTTTGCACTATAATACATACCCAAAAAAAAATTAAAAAATTTCTTAAAATTTTAGGCCAATAGTTCTACATATTTTTGGTGAAAAAAATCACAAGCGTTTATTGTTTGGTTTGCGCAAAAGTTATAGCGTTTACAAACTGTTATAGATTTATGGACTTTTTAAATGTTTTTATTAGTAATGGCGGCGATCAGTGATTTTTAGCGGGACTGCGACATTGCAGCGGACAAATCTGTCCTAAATGATGCTTTTTGGGAACGAGTGACACCAATACAGTGATCAGTGCTAAAAATATGCACTGATCACTGTATAAATGACACTGGCAGGGAAGGGTTAACATCAGGGACGATCAAAGGGTTAAATGTGTTCCCTGCTAGTGTTTTCTAACTGTGTGGGGATGGACTGACAGGAAGAACACACAGATCACTGTTCCTGATTACTAGGAACAGAACATCTGTGTACTTCCCTGTCAGAATGGGGATCTGCCTTGTTTACCTAGACAGATGCCCATTCTGTCTCTCTGTGGAAAGATTGCAGGTGGCCGGCGGACCCACAGATTGGCTCCCCCACTGTGCAGCGGCACGTGCGCGCCCACAGTATATATGCAGTGGGCTGTCTAAGTGGTTAAAGGCTAAGTTCCCCTTTGTTCACTTTTTTTTTTTCCCTTCTAAATTCCAACTCCCTTATGTACCAATATAGCATTCCTTTGCAAAAATATTAAAGCTCTCCATTTATTCTACACACACTTACTGTACTTCACTATCCTAGTGGATGTTTCCCAAACGTTTCATTACTTCTGCTTTACTTCCTGGGCAGACTGTAGGTCATGACACAGAAAGGAGTTGACCAGCTGACCTCATTAGCACACGCCATGCATCATCCATCCTCCTACCAACCCACCCATTTTCAGGTGCATGTTTTTTATGTGGAATACAATAAATCAGTGATCATCATTCTCACTAAAAACACAGGCATATTTTTTTTTTTCCTCTCTCTCTACCTTAACCTTAATTTTGCATAGATAGGTTATTTGACATTTTGAAATGTGCAGGAAATGAGAGATGAGATAAAGGCCTATGTGGAGCAGAGCTGTAGTATTGAAAACAGGAGGAGTGTGCCCTGGGTTCTGTAAAGCTCAAAATACACTATACAGTCTGTACTATCTCCATTTGATCTACCATCAACTCTGTAGTGAAAAGGCCTGTCTGATTGGATACATAGGTGATAGGTGGGTGCACCTAATCCATAGTTCCGGTAATTCTAAACAAAATTGTACAATCAGATTGTATAGTGTACGGCCATCTTTATACAAGTACATAGGAGGGAGTGGACAAACACTCAGCTGTCGAACCCCATTCACATCTCTGCATAGCGGGGAACTCACATTCCCACGTGCCTTTTTTTTTTTTTTTTTTTGAGTGGGGGGGTGTTTTGGAGCATTTTAACTCTGTCACGCATGGGGCAGCACTACATTTTCACTCCTACACGCAACGATTGTCCCAAAGGAGCTTCAGATCCTTTTTTTTTTTTTTTTTCTTTAGAGCAGAGCTTGGTATTTTTTTTACTGTGATTTTTGGTGCAGCATTCTGAAATGCAAGGAAATGCACAGATGTGACTGGAGCCTCCTTATTCTTGTGTTAACGCACCAATTTCACTTTCAGGACCAATTCACATCTAGCATAGTGAAAGCGCACATTTTGTGGCTTGTTTTTTCTGTGACACGCATAGGGTACTGTTGATTTCAATGGGCTGCGCTACATGAGACTCATAGGTCATTTTGGCGTGTCGTGGGTTGCATGTTTTTTACTGTGCATTTTGCAGCATTTGCCACTTGTTTTTTCACATGACGAAATGTGTTTGCTTCTGTGTTTGGTGTGCCATTAATAATGGCACTGAAAGCGCAACTAGGTAATATTAGGTGTATAAGGTGGCCATATACTATACAATCTGATTGTACAATTGCCTTTTAGATTTACCAGATTTATATAATAGCAGGAAACACCCACCTAGCCAATCACTCTGTATCCAATCAGGCAGGCCCTTGCACTACATAGTAGATTTAAAGGAGCTTGTACAATCAGATTGTATGGTGAACTTTACAGAACCCAGGACACACTTCTCCTGTTTTAAATACTGCAGCTCTATTCACATAGGCTCTTATACCATCTCTCATTTCCTGCACACTTCAAAATGCCAAATAAACGCTCTATGCAAGATTAAAGTTAAGGTAGGAAGAAAAAAATTGATGCTTGTCTATTTCATGAAATTGATGATCACTGACTGCATTTAACTTGAAAAGCATGCACATGGAAATGGGTGGGTTGGTAGGAGGGGGGATGATGCATGGTGTGTGCTAATGAGGTCAGCTGGTCAACTCCTTCCTGTGTCATGACCTATAGTTTGCCCAGGAAGTAAGGCAGAAGTAATGGCTGTGTGTTCAGAAACATTAATGAAGACAGTGAGGAAAGTGTCTGTAGAATGAATGGAAAGCTGTTTTATTTTTGCAAAAGTAGTACAATAATGCTATATTGGTACATAGTGGAGATGGAATTTAGGAAAAAGGTGTACTTGGCCTTTAAATTATTACGACTGATGTGCAGCTACCTTCCAGTGACTGGATACTTGGGGGGAGAGAAGACTGTAGGAGCATCCTCCTGTATAACCCTCCCCGCTAATGTCCTTAGGTAATAGACCTCTTCTCTCTGAGAGAAGTCCATCTTGTATCTTGAGGTTTTTTTCTCTTCTGGTTTCTTTTCCAAGATGATTATTTTGTCACTTGCACTATAGTCACTGCGGCTCAATCTGCAGCTTCCGGATTGGTGAACTCCTTGGCAGGCAGCACTTTGCAGGACCATATCCAGGCCCTGCCTAAAGAAAGATGCAGGGTTGACCTAATGTTGCTTTTGCACTGGATGCTGCTGTGGGCATTCCCCTTGGTGTGCAGTGCAGAATGTGTAGCTAGGCACAGGATGATTTACAGGTCCAGAACCATAGACCGCTTGGTAAAGAGCCCATCAGGGATATGCCTTTCATGGAGGGTGAAGCCAGGAAGGGCTTAATTCTCCCTGATTCTTGCTACAGAAGTGGCGAGTACAGCGTAGAAGCATTCATCCCAGGGTGGTATCTGCTATCCACCCTTCTGGTGATGCAGTGAGTACCAGGATAGCTGGGGTTACTGGTGGTTTGGTGCCATTTCATTGTCATGCTAGAAGGTGCCTGATGTGACACTATTTTGTCCGCCCAAACCGCCTTCTGCAAATGCACCACCTCATGCTTGGGGAGCTTACTGCACTTTCATGTCCTGATCGTTCCTTTCTGGACTTGGGGTGACAGTTAACAGCTTCTGGTTCTGAGGCACATAACAGGTTTCCACTCCTTAAGTTAGGAAGTTAGTTCCTTTTGTTCCTCTCAGTCTTCCAATGGTATGTCTAAGACCGGAACATACTTTTGTAAAGAGACAAGGCCTTCCAAACTAACTATGGCAGGATCCAAGGCTTACACACAGTAAATTTGGTCAGTCAGTCTTTTGGTCCCAGAACATTTCAGATACCTTGGTACAAAGTAATTTCCAAGGGCTACAAATGGGAGTTTTGCAGTCTCCCTTTTCCCCTGTTCATGCTCTCCAACTTGTCTTCCCTGCCATGCTGGGAGAAAATACTTGCTCTGTTCAACAGCTTTTGTATGAGGTCATTAGCCCTGTACCAGGAGACCTGTATAGTTCCCTAATGGAAGACTTTGGCCCATTCTGCTTCTGAAAACTCAACTTGCTCCTTCAAGTCAGCGCATCTGAGGCAGAAAAGGGAATTTGCGTCTTGGAATAGGCGATCAGCATGTGGACCTTCCCTATTGAGTAGGTACTCACTGACAGTCTAGTCCAACAATGCCTCGGCCGCAGCCTACATCATTCATGAAGAAGACACCCAGAAGTCATGCCTCTCTAAAGGAAGTGAAGTTGAGTTAGGTCTCATTCACATGAGGGAGTACTAAGCCGTACCCCTGTGGAGGGCTGCATTTTCCTGCATGGTGTGCTAAAAGTGTTTGTCCATCCCCATGCAGGCAGTCATATTGATGTCAGTTGGACAGCAGAGGCTGGCCAGATGCAGATGCTACTCTAATTGTCTGTGTTTGGGGCTGTGCACCTGCATGGATGTCCAGTTTAGTAGTAGTGTCTATGTCCATGCATCTGCTGTATCCCAGATGACGGTGGGACTGGGACACAGCAGATGCACAGCCCTCTTAGGGCATATGCTTTAGTATGCACCATGTGAATGACGCCTTAAAGTGGGATTCCAGGCTCTAACTAAGCCTAAATCTGCCACCGCGCCCCCCAACTCCAATTAGAACTACCCTGTAGAAGAAATGTTTGTGTACCTATTCTCAGGGCTCTCTCTGGTCCAGTCACCTGATCTCCCCAGCAGACAGCTTCAAGGTTGAGGAGAGAGTGCCGACAATGGCTGGAATGCCTGGATGGTGCTGTCATCCATAGGTTTACTATAGGGCATCCATTGTTGGCTGTCGCTCTTCTCCCCTGAAGCTTCCGCTGGTTGCTGACCATGTGACCAGACTGGAGCTCCCTGAGAATAGGTAGGTATAACACTTATCCTTTGCCAGGGCAGGTAAAATAGGAGTTAGAAGGGGGGCATTTAAAGCTTATCTCGAGCCCTAAATTCCACTTTAATGGCATGGCCGTTGAAGCCACATTGTCGAGACAAGGGCCTTTCAGATTAAAACCTCCCTACACTCTTGAAGGCTAGGAGGTCAACTTCTAGTAAAGCTAAACATTACACTATGGTGGAAATCAAGGAACTGTAATCCTAGACCTACTCTGTCCTTCCTCCAATCAGGTCTGATCAATACTTTAGCACAATTAAGGGACAAATTTGGGCATTGGCTGTTCTTGGTCTCTTACTCTAGCTTTTTTCAGGGAATAGCACATATTTCTCCCCTTGTGTATTACGATGTATTACCTTGGGACCTCAGTCTAGTTCATTTGGCTCTTCAGGGGCCCCCTTTTTCAACCTAATAGGAATATTTCTTTGGCTCACCTTGCCCATCAGGGGACCTTTTTTATGGCTATATCACCAGCTTCTCAGTTGGTGGCCTTATTCTCCCTTGCTTGGTGAGGCACAAGGACAAAGTTGTCTTGAGACCTCCTTCCTCCTGAAGATAGTCTCTGCCTTCCACTATAGTCAAGACCTTGTCCGTTGTCCTCCTTTCCTTATATGCGGCTCCAAAACATGCAAGGCCAAAGGGATTACCTCTCCTCTACTACACCTTTTAGGAAATTGGATTCCCTCTATGCCTTCTAAAGATTCCCATAAAGGCCTCCCTGCTTTTCGCTCCTCCGTTTGTAAGTGCATCAGATAAGTTATTGTTAGAGGCTGTAGTCTGAAGGACAGGCATTCATCCTGTCCTTGTTAAGAGGTTATAAACTTCTGACAAGTGTTAACTTGTTGCAAGCCAAAGCACTGAATGATTTCTCTCTGTACTGTGCATCACTCACCACCGAAAGACTTCCCCGACTCCAAGAGATAAAGGGAGAAGAGTAGGGCCCTCCAGCATATGCCCTGTGGTTCATATCCTCAGCTGCAAATGTGTTTGTGTGCTGTGTAAGGGAAGGGGGGGGGGGTCCTTTCCCTCCAATCAGATCTCTCTCCTCTGAGCTGTGCAGTGTGTGACATCAGGACCCTACCCCCTACCTCTGGAAGCTCAGAAATGCTGTCTAAATTCTGGACTTTGAACTGATGTAGAGAAGAAATTGCTGCAGATAAACATGTACAACTTATGTAGGAGGATTTGTTTCATCTCTGTATTACAAGAGGCCAGTCACTTCACTGAGTATATCTAAGAGTTTACAACCACTTTAACCAGTTAACCGCCCGCCGCAGTTGTACTGTGGCAGGTCGGCTCTCCTGCGCGAATCGCCATCATTGTACTTCAGCAGGCACAGTTGCATGCCGCTACAAGCTGTGGGACCGTGCTTTGGGTAGAGAAGACTGTCAGCGGGCAACCCGTGATCACCTAGTACAGAGGCGGAATGGGGATCTGCCTTTGTAAACAAGGCGGATCCCCATTCTGACAGGAGACATGACGGAGATCTACTGTTCCCAGTGATTGGGAACAGTGATCTATGTCATGTGCCAGGCAGCCCATCCCCCCTACAGTTAGAACACATCTAGGGAACACAGCCCTTTGATCGCCCTCTAGTGTTAACCCCTTTCCTGCCAGTGTAATTTTTACATTGATCGGTGCATTTTTATAGCACTGATCAATGTAATGTCACTGGTCCCCAAAAAGTGTCATTTGGGGTCAGATTTGTCCGCCGCAATGTCACAGTCCCGCTAAAAATCGCAGATCGCTGCCATCACTAGTAAAAAAAAATAAGTCTCTAAATCTATCCAATAGTTTGTATACTTTTGCGCAAACCAATCAATATACGCCTATTGTGTTTTGTTGTGTTTTTTTTTTTTTTTTTTATTCAAAAAGTTTGCTCTGTTTAAAGCGCAAAAAATAGAAGCCGTAGAGATTATCAAATGCCAACAAAAGAAAGTGCTGTATCACAAAAAATGGCCTGGTCATTAAGAGGGCAAATCCTTCCAGTCCTTAAGTGGTTAAGGCGCATCTCCAAGCAGCACGAGCCTGGCCTGGCTGAGTGACGTCGGCTGACTTTAGCCCGCTGTTGGCTGAAAATGTGTCACAGGAGTGCAGAACTAAGTGCACTCCTGTGACTAAATGGAGAAGAATAGCCAAAAGAGCTTTTCCCCTACTTCTCCTTTTAATACATAGCTACACATTTTTTCTTTTTATACCTTCCTGGAGTTAAGCTTTAATCTGGTTTTGATTTAGCTTTTAAATGCTATGTGCTTGTCTTCCATATTTGTTGTTGTGTTATAATTATAGCATATTTGTAATCGCATTTCTACATCCTTTCTTAACAATTTGTTCAAATGAGATCTGTCAGGCAGGGGGTGCATTGTGTAAGACTAAAAAACACTATCTGCAACGCTACACACAAAAATGTAAAGCACAAATACTGCTGCCTCCATGTACTAATAAAATATTTAATCTTGCATAGGAACAACATTTTTTTTTAATTATATTAATATACGTTGATAATATTTATATCGGGCTGATTTTGTTTCCACATAATGTATATAACAAAAAAAACATGCCAGTTATACAGTTGGTATGCGCATATAATAGAAAAGCTCCACTCCCTCCTGGTCATTCTCAGAATTCTTTGTTTTGATTCTCTAAACTTTTCCGTGTTGGTATTTAATTTATTCTGAGCCTAAGAACAGGTTTTTGCTTTGTCATTATTTGCTTGTAACTTTGTCAATATTTACTTGTAACCAGATTCATTAACAGTATCACAAAAAGAGCAGTTGTAGACTACTAGAAATGTCAACATTGCTCAATTTACATAAATTCTTGTACAGTTAGAAAGTTAGATAATGCCCTCCCATTTTATGCTTGTGTTTTCACAGTGAATTATTATCCTTGCCACATACCTGCAAAACCTACAGATTTTATGAAAAACAAAACAAATTTCAGTTATAAATCCATTTTTTTGCTATTTTTTGCATTTTGTGTGTGAGAACTGTTTGAAGAAGAATTACTATCTGACATCAACTCATTAAATCGCTTTCCTGGAGTCTGTGTATAGTTCTCTGTGAGGTGTGAGCCTGCAATCAATCATAGCAAAACTAGTTTTTATACAACAGATCATTTGGTTTTGGTGCATCTTTCAGCACTTGTTTTTCAGAGCAAGTAACACTCATTGCATACATATATAAAGAAAAATGATCGCAATGATAGTAGTGCTCTGATAGTTTACACTTTAATTTCAGACTAAGGCTGGAATTGACAGTCCCCATACCCTTCATGGCAGGTGTATTTTGTAGCTGCACCCTCCATATTGGTCAAAGTGAATGCATGATACAATTATCTCTATGTACATTAGCCCTACAACACCATGAGCAATGCTCTTGTTTCAAAGTCATTTAGGAGTCTGTTGCTTGTTCATATGTGTCAGTGCGATTTCATCATAGGGGCACTCTGACTTTGGCACAGGTAGCAAGAAGACCTAGAGAATGCAATACTTGGTGTGAATTTTTTCACAAGACTGAAATAAACATGAAGGTATCACTTGTTAATGTATGCCCCACAGACACAACACGCCTAATTTTCTCAATTTTAATGTAATCTTCTTTGAGGACATTGTCTAGTTTGGTCCTGTGGTTTCCACCATTCCACTTATGGTCTGTACTTTGTGAGCAAAGATAGTGGACATACACTACTATGCAAAAGTTTTAGGCAGGTATGAAAAAATGCTGTAAATAAAGAATGCTAATAGAAGTGTTTAAAGTGGAGCTCCAGTCTCCCCCCAAAAAATTAGGTCAGCAGCTACAAACACTGTAGTTGCTGACTTTTATTAAAAGGACAATTGCCTGTCCAGGGAACCAGAGCTGTCCCCATCCAAACTAATTCTTCAATTGTCTTCAGGTCCAGGCGGCTTCACGGCCAGTTTCCCACTGCACATGTACAAAGCACCCTACACTTTGTGAATGCTCCCCCAGTCTTCTGGGACTTGTGAAAGCTGTGGGGGGTGGGGTAGGAAGCAGACAAGCGGAGCTTCTTTTGGGTTCAATTCCATTTTAATAGTTTAAAAATTAACAAAAAGTAAATGGACAGAAGAGAAATCCAAATCAATATTTGGTGTGACCACTAGAGGTCGACCGATATATCGGCCAACCGATATATCGGCCGATATTTGGCTTTTTTTACTTAATCGGCATCTGCCGATTGTGCTGATAAATAAAGCCGATTATAACTTCAGCGGGACTTGCAAATGACTTCTGTAATAGAAGTCAATGCAAGTTTCCTGAGGTTATTTGTGGAGAGGATTCTCTCCCCCTCTGGGCAGCCTGCCAAGTCTGATAAGAAGATACATTGTATCTCTTCAAGTTCTTTTATCAATAGACTAAGCTCCATGTGTAGAAGTTCTCAGTTTAACCATTTAAAGACTAAATCTTTTCTGACACTTGTTGCTTACAAGTAAAAATCCTGTATTTTTTTTTTTTGTATATTTTTAGCAGAGACCCTAGGGAATAAAATAGCGGTTGTTGCAATATTTTATGTCACACGGTATTTGCGCAGCGGTCTTTCAAACACAATTTTTTTTAAAAAAATGAATGAAATAAAAATAAGCCGTAAAGTTAGCCCATTTTTTTTCGTCCAAAAGTTTTGATTACCTGTTTTTGTGTATTTAATATTTAAGATATAGTTAAGATATAGTTTTTTTTTTTTTTTTTTAATCTAAATTATACATACAAGTGAACTGATTGGAGGTTTGTTTTGTTTAATAAATGTTTAAATGGAAAAAAATTTCTGTATCACTTATTACTTAAGGTTGCTTTCACACTGGATCGGGCAGGCGTTGACGGTAAAACGCTGTTAGTTTTAGCGGCGCTTTACCGTCATTTTAGCGGCGCTATTCGGCTGCTAGCGGGTCGCTTATAACCCAGCTAGCAGCCGAGGAAGGGGTCAAATGCGCCCATGAAGCGCCGCTGCCGAAACACTTTGCAGGCGCTTTGGCAGCAGTGCGCTTTTATTTCAATGGGCAAGAGTGGTGGAGCAGCGGTATACACCGCTCCAAAGATGCTGCTTGCAGGACTTTTTTTTAACATCCTGCCATCGCATCGCCTCAGTGTGAAAGCACATCGGGCTTTCACACTGAGACTGCAGGGGAGCCATTTTACAGGCGCTATTTTTAGCCCAAAAGCGCCTGAAAAACGCCCCATTGTGAAAGGGATCTAACTTGTTAGATTTTATGAGATGAAGGGGGGGGGGGGGAGAACAAAAGAATAAAAAAAAAAAATCGGCCTAATATATCGGCCCAAAAAAATTGGCATCATATATCGGACATCGCGATTTCTAAATATCGGCATCGGCCAGAGAAAAACCCATATCGGTCGACCTCTAGTGATCACCCTTTTTCAAAATGAAGCATAAGTTCTTGTGGGTACGCTTGCACAGTTTTTTGAAGGAACACAGCAGGTAGGTTGTTCTAAATATCTTGGAGAACTAACCACTTAGCTGATGTAAGCTGCCTTAAATTGTTCTGTCTCCATGTAATCCAGGACAAGCTCGAGGTTGAGATCGGGACTCTATAAGGGCCAAATCACCACTTCAAGGACTCCTTTTTGTTCTTTGCATTAACGATAGTTCTTAATGACATTGGCTGTATGTTTGGGGCCATTGTCATTTCTGCAGAATAAATGTGGGGCCAATCGTACACCTCCCTGATGGTATGGCATGATGAAGTATCTGCCTGGATTTCTCAGCATTGAGGACACCACTGATCCTGACCAAATCCTTTTGCAGAAATGCAGCCCCAAACTTACAAGGGACCTCCACCATGCTTCAGTGTTGCCTGCGGACACTTATTATTGCTCTGATCCCCAGCCCTTCGGCAAACAAACTGCTTCCTGCTACAGCCAAATAATTAAAATTTTGACTCATCACTCCAAAGTACCTGCTGCCATTTTTCTGCATCCCAGTTCATATGTTTTTGTGTATAGTTGAGTTGCTTAGACTTGTTTCCAAGACAGAGGCTTTTTGGCGACAATTCTTCCATGAAGACCACTTCTGACCAGACTTCTCCGGACAGTAGATGGGTGTACGTGGGTTCCACTGGTTTCCTCCAGTTCTGATGGCACTGCTGGACATCATCTGATGTTGAAGAGACATAAGCATGATGTACTGTATCTTTCATCTGCTGCATTAAGTTTCCTTAGCCAACCACTGCGTCTACGGTCCTCAATGTTGTTTGTTTTATTTTGTGCTTTTTCGAAAGAGCTTGAACAGCACATCTTGAAGTCTGTTTTGAAATCCTTGCCTGATAGGTGTTGGCAAATGTAGATTGTCTAGGGATATTTTTAGACCCTCGATAAGTCTGCATAAGATGTACCTTACAATCCCCACAGGCCTGTGAGATTAGCCCATTGAGACAATGAGACAATCCCCAAGTCTTGCCGAGCAAATCTAATCTTTATTCTTTGGTGTAAATATTTAAAGGGGGCTTTCAGAAACTACCGCCCCTTGACCGCGTCATACAAATTATCCAATAAAATACAGAAACAATTTATGACAAAAGTGAAACTAATTAATTATTTTTAAGATCTCACGTGCTTTACAGGAAACGAAACACAAAAGATAACAGGGATGTGAGAAACTAAACTAGATTACATTACACTCCTAGTAATATGTGAAATAGAGTACAGGGAAAAACACAAAATGGAAACTAAGTTTTAAAATGGATGTGGTTAAGCTAAATATCCCTTTAGATGTTGCTGATGCAGTATAACTACCTTGTGTCTTGTTGCTGTGCTCAGTCTTCCCACGGTGTATGACCTGTGACACGAAACTGTTGCCCACAATTTCACCTTAGTAGCAGAGTTTAGCTGTTCTTCACCCAATTTTAAGCCTCCCACACAGCTGTTTCAGTTAATAAAGGTTTCGACCTACATATGAAATTGATGATGATTAGCCCTGCTTGATATATTGGTTAATCATACACCTGACTTTAATCCTTAAATACGCCTGACTTTGTACAAGTGTAAGATTTGATGCTGGTTTGAAGCTAAAGGGTAGTCACTCCAAGTATTGATTTGATTTAGATTTTTCTTCTGGTCGCTCACTTTGCATTTTATAAATTGATAAAAATAAACCATTAAAATATATATTTTTGAAAGCATTCTTACTTTACAGCATTTCTTCACACCTGCCTAAAACATTTGCACAGTGCTATACATGTAAACAAACTGTTTATTTACACAAAGCATGCTTGCCACGAAAAAAAATGGCGTATCTGTATCCATAATTGGTTATAAAGATCATACATGGTTTGATTGTGTTCAATATTCCTTTAAGTAGATAATCTGTATAAATAACGCTATTTTAAAAGCATTAATTAGCTGTATATAGTATTTCAGCCGATGCTGAAACACTGCCACCCTACAGATTTTTGTCCCTTGGGAACTCTGGCTTTGGGATGCTAGTCCCCAGGTCATGTAGAGATCTCTTTTCAATGTATTATTCTATTTTTGCTGTAATAGAAGACAGTAGGATGATTCAGTTCACGAATCTCCACATATTACTGAAGTGCCAATTTAAAATGGACTGACCCTTACATTTTTTTTAAACCTTCAGATTAAAGAGTTGCCAACTCTGAAAGACATGGATTTCTTAAACAAGAGTCAAAAACTATATGTTGATGAAGAGCAAAAGAAGACATTCATGGAGAAGCTGAAGCGTGATGTTGAGGTAGCTAAAACCCTTTAATTTGGTGTTTAATAGTATTTGTGGCATATAGCGTAAAAGTTACATCAATTAACTGGTTATGTATCTTTTGTTTACTTGCTGGCCTTTTACAGCACACACTAGAGGCAAAAGGTTTTTTTGTTTTTTGTTTTTTTGGATACAGTGAAAAAGGATTAGGACACGTTAGTTTTTTTTTTTTTTTTTTTTTGCTGTCTGTGCCCCATTGGCAAGATTCGTCTTCTGTTATGTTTACCATTATCATTGAAAGTGAAAATCTGACGCTTCTGGTAAACGTTTAGGCTGCTTTCACACTGAGGTGGTTTTTAGGCGTTTTAGCGATAGAAATGGCCTTTAACGTCTGAAAACTGCCTCCCCATTCATTTCAGTGTGACTTTTCACACTGGGGCAGTGCACTTGCGGGACTTTCTGAAAAGTCCTGCAAGCAGCATCTTTGGAGTGATGTATACACTGGTCCAAAAATGTCCTCCACATTGAAATGAATGGGCAGCACTGCCAAAGCGCTCTGGGCGCGCCATAACATGGGTGCTTTCAACCCTTTCTTCGGCCGCTAGCGGGAGTTAAAAGCACTCTGCTAGCGGCCGAAAAGTGGCCCTAAAGCTAGCGGCGCTTTACCGCTAACGCAGAGCGGCTACAGTGTGAAAGTAGCCTAAGATTTACCATCACTTTTTGTCCTGTGACAGTTGTCAGTGAAAGGGCAATTCTCTCCAGCAAAAAAAGCAAGACTGCACTAAAACTTGACAGTCGTCATAACCCTTCCATGCTCTTGCCAAAACTATTTTAAAGTTGTTGATGGATATACTTTAAAAGTATGAAAATACTTACGAAGTATGAAAATAAAGAGTGAACATGCAGCAAGTAACATTTTGAGGCACTTTATTAGTGCATCTCCCTCACGGTGTTCCCTTTATATACCATACTCTATTTTACAATTCTTTGCTTGGCATTTTATCCTAAGAACAAGATGATGTTTTTGCGCTACATATGCAGTTAAAGCAGTGTCCTGACTAGGGTTTATAAAATGCTACATCTAAAGTTACAGAAGAGAATTCCTGCAAATTGATATGAGTCCAGTGCGCCTGTTCTGTGGCTATCATATCTGATTTATATTTCACATTCTGTAGTGCTCTACTGTAGACTCCCTAATACAAAATATTACATTTACAATTCATTCTTCACAAAAGCACGTGACCCAAAGACTGCTCACCCACGCACAGGGACAAGATGTCAGAGGTTTGAAAGCTCCCAGCTTTTCACCTCAACAGGTAGGTAGAGGAGGATGTATGAGCAGCCATGTTTTTTTTCCATTTTTAGACTGCCTAAGCAGACAGCCAGGGTCTCCCTATAGACCAGTGGTTCTCAACTCCGGTCCTCAGGACCCACTAACAGGCCAGAATTTAAGTACTACCTTGGGGAGATGCAGACTAGAATACTGCAATCACTGAGCAGCAAATGATATCACCTGTGATGTATTTCAGTTATCCTGCAAACCTGGCCTGTTAGTGGGTCCTGAGGACAGGAGTTGAGAACCACTGCTATAGACCAGTGTTTCTCAACTCCAGTCCTCAAGGCACACCAACAGGTCATGTTTTCGGGATTTCCACTATTTTGCACAGGTGATTTGATCAGTTTCACTGCCTTAGTAATTACCACAGCTGTTTCATCTGAGGGAAATCCTGAAAACATGACCTGTTGGTGCGCCTTGAGGACTGGAGTTGAGAAACACTGCTATAGACCATTGTCTGTGTAAAAAGAAGCAGTCATTTCCAGCGCTTAGAGGTTCTCCACAGTTTGATAGGACTATGGGACAACAAATCCAAATGCTTGGCGGATGCATCGCTCCTCGTATAGGGGAATCCAGAGTTTAACCACAAAACAACAAACGGGAAGGCGCAAGCACCTAGTGCATCACCAAAAATGTATTTCGGAGATAAAAACTGGTAAAGATTGATACTCACAAAACATACAACTTGTAAAAGCCAAGAATCCAAAGGATGGGGCATATGCAGTCCAGGATGCGCGTGCTCCAATTACACCCCACTATGCTGGCAAGTTGACATGTTTTGCGGGCTCTTCCCCTTCCTCAGAGCTAAGCTAACCAGCTTGGTTATCTGTGACATCTATATAGATATTGCAATTTGGATTGCACATATGAGAATGTGATAGTGGTAGCCGCTTTTCATACACAAGCGCATTACTTTTATCTCATGCTGTTTTGTGAGTGTGAAACCCAGAGCGAAGTCTTTCAGACTGCTGAGGAGTGCTCCACTTCACCTGTGGAACCTAAGCTCTCCAACATCTTGAACCTCAGAGCAAAAAGGATGACTTTGCAACACTGGTTCCCCCCTTCTACAAGGACACCCAATCAGACAATGCCACAGCTGTGAAATACATAATAAGATAAATGCGCTGCTGAACGCACATTGCAAATAACCAGGTGTAATAAAAATTATATGTAATATATATAAAATATATTTGATAAATATAATAGGGCACAACTACATCTGATGGAAAAATTTAAAGTGACATTAAAGGTTCGGATTTAAAAGTAAAAACAAACATGTTATACTTACCTGTTCTGCAGGAGCAGCCCTGATCCTCCTCCTTCTGAGGTCCCCTTTCGGCGCTCCTGGCTCCTCCCCCCCCATCACCAGTGCCCCCAATAGCAAGTTGCATGCTATGGGGCCACTGGTGCATGCTCGCTCCCGAGCCCAGCTTTATGCGTCCATAAGGCACATGGAGCCATGGCTCAGCCCTGCCCCTGCTCTCTCCTGAATGGCTCACTGGCTGTGATTGACAGCAGTGGGTGCCAATGGCTCAGCCAATGAAGAGAGGGAGTCCCCGGACAGTCAAGTCTCTCATGCACATTGCTGGATTGAGAAGGGGCTCAGGTGAGCATTAGGGGGGGCTGTGGGGGAAACAACATACAGGTTTTTTTACCTTCATGCATAGAATGCATGAAGATAAAAAACCTTCAGCCTCTACAACCACTTTTAAATTAAATGGAGTGTGGAATGCAATAGGCTTGTTCAGTCAAGTAAAGTGTGTAGCATCATATGCAATATACACAATTGCTAAGATTAAAGTGGAGCATTACAAATACTGTAGCTGCTGACTTTTAATATTAGGACACTTGCCTACCTGTCCAGGGATCACGCGATGTCGTCACCCCAGACGATTTTTCAATTGGCTCTCAGGTGCTGCTGCCGCCATCATTTCTTGTAAGGGAAACCGACATTGAAGCCTTGCGGCTTCACAGCTGGTTCCCTACTGTGCAATAACCTACCAGTTTGTGGCCACAACCAAGGGCCCAATAGCATTAGCTTTGGATGCCTTGATAATTCCCTGGTGCCAGTTTAGGCTAATCTGTGCCTCACCTCCCCATCCCCCAGTATGAATTCTACATTGTCTGATCAAAATAGAGTGAGTGACTAAAATGGTGATGTCTTATTTTACCAAACTGGCCCAAAAGAACCTGGTACAAAGACATATTTGGACTTCTACAAGCTTACCCCTGGCCTCTTCCCAACAGATCAAACCACCTGTTTCGGTGGCCCTATAGTTCATCCTGCTCCTTAGTCTCTGACTTAACAGCACGGCTGTTGAAGCCCAGATCATAGAGACAGAGGGGTCTCTGAGTCTCTCATTCCTTCTTTAATAAAAGCGATAAAAGACCCTTTCAGAAGATGTACTAATGTACCTGGAAATCTACCTTTTGCCTGGTGTGAACACTGGCACTTCAATCCCAGAGATTGCTCTGTACCTCACATTGTGGCCTTCCTACAATTGGGAATTGTCCATTCTCTGTCATAAAACCCTCTTGTTTAGCTCTCCTTGGGATCTTAACTTGGTTCTCTTTGCCCTTCAGATCACACGAGATCACTACAAAGTGGCTTTTTGGTCAGGCGTTTCTCTGAGTTGGTAACAAATTTTCCTCATCCTTCACAAAGATAAGATAGTCCTTCCACCCAAGACCATCCTTTCTTCCTAAGGTAGTAATAGTCTTCTGGCTAAATCGACCTAGTCCTACCATACTCATGCCCTACACCAAAAGGAAATTTCTCCATTGCCTGGATGTAGTCGGAGCCATAAGAATCTACTTCAAAGAAACAGGGTTCCCTATTTGTCCTGTCCTCAAACTCACAGGGGACACCGTGTTTCCATGTCTACCATTGTGAAATGGATAAGAAATCTGGTCTCTAGAGTTTACATTTTCAAGGACAAATGTTCTCCTGCACTTTGACTTGCTTTTTCCACCAGACCTGTGGGAGTTGCCTCTATATCCCATCTCACTTTGTAAGGCTGCAACCTATTCCTCTGTTTACACCTTTTCAAATTTATACCTGGTGGATGCCCAAAGTTCTTGCAGCGACACTCTGTTGACCACCTTTCTCATTCATTAGATGGAGACATCAGGGTCTGAGTACTTTGCCTGTGCCCTGTACCATACCAATCACTTGGAGGTATAAGCTTATAACCAGGGTCTATGAATACTTTACCTGTGCCGTATACTGTTTTTCACTATATGGAATTTACAGAGGTCAAAATTCCTACTTTTTTTTTTTTTTTTTAACTGTTATACATCACCTGTAAGTAATGCATAACCTTGTGAAAACTGGTGTTCTGCTATAGTAAGGGTAAAGATTGTTTAGAAAATGCTTGGTAGATGACATTGGATTTGCATCTCTGTTCTCTGCACAATCTTTTTTTTTTTTTTTTTTTCATATATGTAGAACTTTGGTAGGCCCTTTCACCACTTCCTGCCCGCACTAAAACCAAAAGACAGCTACAGAGCAGGCTTACTTTGCTGGGAGGGCGTACATGGACGTCCTCCCATGAACGCGCTGCCTGAGCCCCCCACGGCGTGCTTCTGTGTTTACTCTGTCCTTCGGACTTCGCTTATCACAGATTGAGGTAAAGGGCCATTCAGAGTGGCCCTTTACTACATTATCAGCTTTGTCCAATGACAGCTGATCACAGGATGTAAACACAAGCTGGTTATCAGCTTTCTTTCCTCATGCTGACAGCGTGAGGAGAGAAGAGGAGCGGATAACCAGCTTCTATTAACGGGACATAGGCACTGATAATCAGTGCAGTCTCAACAGTTCCCACCAGTACTGCCAATCAGTGCTGCCTTTCAATGCCTCCTCATCGGTGCCGCCACATCAGCGCACATCAGTGAAGGCGAAAAATACCTGTTTGCTAAATTTTATAACAAACTATGAAAAATGTTTTGTTTTGGTTTTTTTTTTCAAAATTTTCAGTCCTTTTTCATTTAGCAAAAAATAAAAAACCAAGTAGTGATTACATACCACCAAAAGAAAAAGGATAAATATTTCATATGAGTACAATGTAGAAGAACCTCAAATGGGATTTTATAGGCAATTTGACAAAAAAAATATAGAAAAATTCATAAAAATCATATATAATTTTATTAATACACAAAAATTCATAAAATTTTAATGGAAAGAACCACAAGAAAAACATGTGTTACGTATATTTGAATGATATTATACAATAATAGACAGAAGTGGCAAAATCCTACTACAATCCTACTACAATCCTGAAACCATCCAGATGACAAAAGATAGGTAGTGGAAAAGTCCAACGCGTTTCGAAAAGGTCATACAATATAATCTTCATCAGGCACTGTAACCACCTATGTCAGATTGGTTTGGAAACCGTTCTCCCTCAACACCAAAGATCCTCCTGAGAGTTTGTGTAACCCTTTCATCGCACAAAGAGGCCATAGGGTAAAAAACCCAACAAGGGCGTATTTGATTTTGCATAGGTGGTTACAGTGCCTGATGAAGATTATATTGTATGCACTTTTCGAAACGCGTTGGACTTTTCCACTACCTATCTTGTCATCTGGATGGTTTCAGGAGGTTCTTTAATGTACAAGGGATGATGGCAATTTACACACCAAACCATGAGAGTCAATTAATTTTCTATATGAGTACAATGTTGCATGACCGCGCAATTGTCATTCAAAGGGTGACAGCGCTGAAAATTGCCCTGGCCAGGAAGGGGGTAAAAGTGCCTAGTAGATAAGTGGTTAAAGTGGTTGTAAACCTCAGACATGAAATATGAGCAAAAGCAGAACTTCAGTCATTTTACAAAGTTGCTTCAATATGCCTCTTCTCCCCTTCCGTTACTATCTTTGTTTAAAGAAAAAAATATATTTTGTTGCCACTAAATACCTTTTCTTGTGTACTTGTTTCTAGCTACATCATTCGCATAGGCTGCTGTAGGCTCCTTGACTCCTGGGCTACAATCATCCCTAATCTCAGAAATCATTGAGGGTTTTTTTGTTTTTGTTTTTGCGTCTCGAAAGGTTTTTAGCAAGAGTAGGAGGGCAGAGGAGTAGGGTTGGGGGAGGGCCAAAGGAGGGAGGGATAAGGGCGGAGATAGGAGGAGGCGTGCGGAGACTGACGTGTGCATCCAAACAGGTGTGTTTTTTTGTTTAGTTATATAATATAGCCTTCCATCTATGTAATTGATTCATACTTGCTGTGGGACTACATGGCTTTTCATCCCTTTTACTATAATAGTGGCAGCGGAAGTTGCTATAGGAACATGTAAGCAAAGGGCTAGAAGCACTTTTTATTTTTTTTATTTTTATTGCCCTGGAGCGACCGTGCTAAGCCCTTACTGCACATGCATTTCCAGCCCTTTGTGTGCATGTTGCTGTAGCAGTGACCGTGGAAGTTCACTGCTGCTGCTATAAGAACGCAAAGGGCTGTGCTTACTGCATATGCCTGATGTGTAGATTTGGTGCACATGTGTGGGAATTTCCATGGCTTGCAGGGCAGAGCAGCATGTGTAATACCCGGAATAGAGTGGCCAGGTCTTCAGCTGCCCACAGTTAAATTGGGCGCATGCAGTAAACCAGTAAATGGGGAAACAGACAATTTTTAACATGAAAATGGTAAAGATTATTAGTAATAAACTTCTTAAATAGGATAATTGCGCTTTTAAAAGACTGAATTTGTATTTTTATAAATTTAACAGCTTTGACTGGAGTTCCTCTAAGGCTGGGTTTTCACTATTGCGAATCGAATGCGGGTTTCCCTGTCAGGAGATTGTGACCAGCTCTCTATGGCAGGTTGACGCCTCTCCGGAGCGGCTCCAGTGGCAATTGCACAGAAGTCCTGTGCGTCTTCTGGTCCGTGTTAGGTCTGAATTCAGCCAAAAATTCAGACTGAAATCGGACCTGAAACGGTGAACAGGGACACATCGGACCTCTGCTGTGAGCCGCTCCGTGCGGCAGTGTGAACGCAGCCTAAAGCATATATGTCAAACACGCGGCCCTCCAAATCTTGTCATGTGGCCCTCACACCCCAGGTTTGGAGCCACATTGTACTGAACTCTAGTCCACCACCTCTGGCACTTACCCTCTGCTCTAGCTCCCCACTATCACTTTTAAGCACAGAAGCCTTCTGTGTTTACAAGGGTCAGCTTTGTTTTCAGGAACTAACAAACTGGAAGCACTTATGGTGGGGACAGATCTCCAGAATCTGAGACGGAGAATGATCTCCCTGCAAGGCGAGGCAGAGTGACCTACATAGGGAGGTACTAGAGCTGGGTCAGGTAGGAGAGAGATACGAAGAAGCTGGGGGGGTTGGGGTTCCACACTGTGCATAGTGCACCCCCAAACCCTGCACTCTGTACACAACCCACCCCTAAACTCTGTACGTAATGCACTCCTGAATCCTGCACTCTTTACATAGCGCACCCCTGAACCTGGCACTCTGTGCATAACGCACTCCTGAACGCTGCACTCTGTACGCAGCGCTTTCTAGATACAACCGGCCTTTTGAGGGCAACTATGCTACTAATGCGGCCCATAATGAAATTGTGTTTGACACCCCTGCTCTAAAGCATCCTCTAATAGTGTGTACTTGTCTCGAGTCCTTTCACACTGAGGCGGTTTTCAGGCATTTTAGCTCTAGATATAGCGCCTGTAAAGCCCCTGAAAACTGCCTCCCATTCCCCTGGAGTGTGAAAGCCCGATTCCTTTTAACTGGGGCGGTGCGCTTGCTGGACGTTAGAAAAAGTCCTGCAAGCAGCATCTTTGGGGTGGTTTGGGAGCGCTGTATACAGCATTCCCCAAACACCCCTGCCCATTGAAATAAATGGGCAGCGCTTCCGAAGCGCCACAACACGGACGTTTTTAACCCCTTCTTTGCCCCGCTAGCGTCCGAAAAGCGCCGCTTAAGCAGCAGTAAAGCACCGCTAAAACGAGCTGAGCTTTACCGCTAATGCACGGGCGGCCCCAGTGTGAAAGGGGTTTAAGTGTCATTTCTGTCTGCTGCTTCATTCCTCTGCTATCAGCATGGATCACAAGTTTTTGCTGTTTGAAGCGGGGTGTTTCCCTTCACTCGAATAAGCGCTCAGAGCTCTCCTCACTGAGCTCTGCTGTGTGTAATTTCAGCTCTCCTCCCTCCTTTTTTTTTTTTTTTTTTCCCCCCTCAAAGCTCAGACAAGCTTTATAAGTTCTGGACTTTGAACAGATGTAGAGAAAAGATGGCTGCAGATAAATGGGTGCAACTTTATGTAGGAGGGTATTTTTCATCTGTATAGATGTCAGCTGAGGCCAGTCACTTTACTGGGTATATAAGGGTTTATATCCACGTTAATTATAGCTCAGCTTATCAGGGCTGTATTGGAGGTGGTGGAAAACAGCAGTGAATACTGGGGAAGGATTGTTCATAGCTGAACTATACCCAAAACAGAAAAAAGTGGTTTTGGTTTGCCCTTGATGAAAATCCAGCTTTTTTTACGGAAATGTGCTTAGTTTCTAGTGCAATTAAAAATCATGGACTATAGTCTGCTGCTGGGAATTCATGATGTCTCCAGAGCAGAGCAAGAGGAGGAAGAGGAGATGGAAGAGGAGGATGCTGAAACTGAGGGTCCAGGACAATACGTCGCTGTTGGTTCTTATGGAACTTCCCCAGAAGGAATTGCAGGATACCTGAACTCCCATAAACCTCTGGGCCCTGGAGAATTTGACCCTTACATTGATGTATATGCATTCAAAAGCTCTGGTAAGTCTGCTTTTCTGACACTCATGATTTTGGTTGTATGGGATATTGTTAGTATTTAAAAATAAAATGGGGTTCCATCCCATGCGTCTCCTGGCAATTGTATGGTAAGGAAGTGGTATTACTGTGTTTTCACGCTATCATTAATTGAAGAACTATTGTGATCTAGTGAAAAAGCAGAATGCATAAAAATGAATAGATTCGTATATATTGCTTATGTGCTCATGGCTTTTTTTTTGTTTGTTAGGTGATGATTCAATATTGCATAATATAATTACCTTGCATTTCATCAAGTCAGCAGTTGGAGCTGTGTTTTTTTCTTTTCGCATGTGAAGTATTGTATAATCATCGTAGGAGCAGTTCATCCATTATTAGAGGTTTCAATCAGATAAGTGAGACCTCAATGCAAGCAGTGTCTTCTGTGTGTCTTACAAGATAGGGTTGACAGCACTGCTTAGCATTTCATTGCACTGTTGTCATCCCACTACAGAAAGTGAGGAGGCCACTACATTTCTGGCAGGATCTCCAGTTTTTTTCAGTATGTGCAGCAATTTTAAGGAAACATGAGGAAATGTGCATGTAATGGAGAACTGCACACCTACACTTTAAAGCAGGCTTTTGGAACAGTTTAGAGATAAGGTATTTGATTCTCTGAGTATTGTGGAAGTTCAGGTTCCTTCACCCATTTTCTTTTCTTTGCAGAGCTTGCCAGTAGCCTGAAATCTGGGGTGTTCTGCAAAGGACCTTGCAAACCAGAGCCTTCAGGGTCGCTGTGTATCAACCCCCTATCTTTTTCTCTTTGCCTTTGCTTTCCTTTTTGGTGAACAGTATATGGTGAGTGACTTTGTCAACCACCATGAAGACACAGGTAGTGGGAAGCGTTGTGGCTACAGAGCAACATAGCAAGCTCTAGCAGCACTTTCCATTATTAGACCCTGAAATTTTAAGGTGCTGTGTTAAAAAAGTTATAAAGACAAAAGGTTTTTTATCTTCATGCATTCTATGCATGAAGATAAAAAGCCTTTTGTGTGTAGCAGCCTCCCCAGCACCCCCTAATACTTACATGAGTCCCATCTCAGTCCAGCGATGTCCACGAGTCCCTCGGCCGCCTGTGACTTTCCCTTCTGATTGGCTGAGCCAAAGCAGCGGCGTCATTAGCTCCCAATCAAAGTCAGTTAGCCAAACGACCACTCCATGTCTAAATGCACACATGGAGCTGCACCTCAGCTTGGATGCCCCCATAGCAAGCTGCTTGCTGTGGGAGCACTTGACAGGAGGGAGGAGGGGCCAGGAGCAGCAAAGAGGGACCCAAGAAGAGGAGGATCCAGGCTGCCCTGTGCAAATCCACTGCACATAGGAGGCAAGTATAACATGTTTAAAAAAAAAAAAAAAAAAAAGATTTGGACTTTACAATCGCTTTAAGAACCTAAAATGTGTTTCCACCCAAAGGTGACTGCTGTCAGAGGAAGAATAATATTTATAATCCTTTTGTCTATGGGCACCAAGAGACCACTCCAAACTCCACTGACTGATCTCATGCAGAGGATAGCTGTATATGGGAAGAGCTTTAACTTTAACCATGTGTTATTTGCATCTACCTTATGGTGATTGGACACTGGTAAAAAATGGCATTCCTTATATAACACCTCTCACTTCCAGATAGCGACAGTCTTTTTCTAGTGTCTACAAGGCGAAGCTTGCCTCTTTTGCTGTGGAAGTTTTTTCTTTTATCTTCTTGGGCACTCCTCTTCGCACATTGTGCATTTTGTTGAGTTGACTGCAGGGTGCTATAAAGGTCTGGGGCTATGGTCTGCTGGCTGCGGAGCCCTGGCCCTTAAGGTCCCTTCAGAAGGTGGATATGCCCATGGTGGAAGGCAAAGTAAGGTTGGGGCCTGGCCCCCCACATACTGCTTAGAGTGTGACGATACTTACTGTAGTAAGTGCAGAGCTTGTGCCTGTAAGTTTTGTCCCAGGGTCAGAGAAGCATGGACTGCAGAACCTTAAATGGTCACTGTCACAACCATGGAGTGGGAGTGTTGGCCATTTGAATTTGGTGCCATTTTTCCAGTGATCTGGCACAAGTCTGTTGCATCAGGCACCTGGGCAACCCCATTCTCAGTCGCTTTACCTCGAATGTGCATGCCATTTTTTCTTTTTTTGAGTGTGCTTCTTTCAGTTGACACCATCTGCTCCCATTTCTTACAGTATAGCTATAGTGCCTGTCACAGAAGGCTTTACACTGCTTTATCCACAGCTGCAGAGTTTGTAAGTACACCTCTGGGGCCACTTATGGCACTGCACATGGGAAAACACTAGTGCAGGGGCAAGGGGTCTGATGGTCCCACTAGATCCAATTCAGCACATGGCTCTGGTGCAAAGTTTGTGTGTTTTTAGGGGAAGGGGTTAGTAGTCTTTCTACAGGGCCCTAGTACCCTCTGTTTTCCCCTGTCTGACTCCCTGCCTTCTTCTAGGTCAGGGGTAGGCAACCTCAGCCCTCCAGCTGTTTTGAAACAATTTCTGTGAGACATTGCAAGACCCTGACAATCGCAGGCATGACTCCTAGAGTCAGAGGCATGATGGGATTTGTAGTTTCACCACAGCTGGAGGGCCAAGGTTGCCCACCCCTGCTCTAGGTACTCATCTAGCCCTTGAACAACTCGGCCTTCCTTCCACTCATCTTTATCCACTCTTCAGGAGCAAACATGTATATCTGAAATTAAATATATGGGTTTCTAAATCGCTGCCTTTTTATAGAGGAAAAAACAAGAGTGTAAATTGTGGGTATCCCATTGTCTGTAAAATACTCTCAACCGCCATGTGAAGTAAGTGCAGCACAGAGAGCCTGAAGCTCCCCTGAGGGCATATTTTCCAGGAGCTGTGGCACATGGCAACACCAGTGGAGGACAATTGTCCATGGAGTGGTGGTCCCTGAAGGTAGTTGCAAGTGTAGCCAAAAGCATCTTGGAGGGCTTCTAGAAAAAAAATGTGGACGTGTGTAATTTAGCATACATGCCAAATATCCTGTACTCAAATATAGAGCAGGTTAGTGCAGCTGTAACTATGATGGTGTCAGTGAAGCCCAACCAAAGAAGAATAAGAGATAGAGTGATAAAGAGAGACTAATGCCACCAAGAGGAGACTCTAGTACCCAATATGTGAGCTGCCAAAATTAAATGGAATTCATGTTGATAACACTATACCTGGTGCTAAATCATAGAAAGCCGTGATACAAAGTGGTAAGTGCTATCCATAGGGTGAGGGAGAACCAACAGGATGGAAAAGCCACCCCAAATGAGACCTATATATTTGCAAAGTGTAAATTTGCTGTCCCTTCAAAATAACACAACACAGCCATTAAAGTCTAAACCGCTGGCAACAAAAGTGAGTACACCCCTTAGTGAAAATGTCCAAATTGGGCTTAAAGTTTTATTATTTTGTGTGGCCACAATTATTTACCAGCACTGCCTCTTGGGCATGGAGTTCACCAGAGTTTAATGGGTCGCCACTGGAGTCCTCTTCCACTCCTCCATGAAGACATCACGGAGCTGGTGGATGTTTGAGGATGCCCCACAGATGCTCAATAGGGTTTAGGTCTGGAGACATGCTTGGCCAAGTCCATCACCTTTACCCTCAGCTTCTTTAGCAAGGTCATGGTTGTCTTGGAGGTGTGTTTGGGGTCGTTAAAGTGTTGGAATACTGCCTTGCAACCCAGTCTCCGAAGGGAGGGGATCATGCTCTGCTTCAGTATGTCACAGTACATGTTTGCATTCATGGTTCCCTCAATGAATTGTAGCTCCCCAGTCCAGTGTTCTATCCAGAAGTGCCTGGGACGAACGGGGCATGCGCCGTACGGAACAGCATAACAGCTGATTTTGCGATCAGCTATTGGGACGGCACCTGTGCACAATAGCTGACGGAAGGCCTTTTTCTGTCTGATTGTGCCTTGCTCTCAAGAGGCGTGTCGGTGAGGGGCGGATTTGTACATGTTGGTGGCAGATTTATAAATGATGGCCAGTGCTGCGCAGGTGGCGGAATTTTTAAAGATGGCCAGTACTGCAAAACATAACTTTTTCTGCTATTCTTCTTGGATGCTTGAGGGATGTGTTTAGTCAACTGAAGGGTGGGTTTTTCTATGTTGATGGGCAGGTTTGCTGGCCGTATTTAGCTAGCTAACACAAGCCATTTGTCACAGTATCGGTGCCAATTTTGATGTTGTGTTGCAGCTTCATTGCAGGACCCTCTAATTTGCACATCTATTTCCCAAAGATAACCTCTGGATATGATCTAATTTAACACACCTACTTCCCATTCACACCTGATACCTTGTAACGAGTCACATGACACCAGGGCGGGAAAATGGCTAATTGGGCCCAATTTGGACATTAGGGATGTACTCCCTTTTGTTGCCAGCGGTTTAGACATTAACGGCTGTGTGTTTCAGTTATTTTGAGGGGACAGCAAATTTACACTGTTATACAAGCTGTACACTCACTACTTTACATTGTAGCAAAGTGTCATTTCTTCAGTTTTGTCACATGAAAAGATGTAATAAAATATTTACAGAAATGTGAGAGGTGTACTCACTTTTGTGAGATACTGTGTGTGTATGTATGTGTGTATGTATATATATATATATATATATGTGTGTGTGTGTGTATGTATGTATGTATGTGTATATAATATATATATATACACACACACAACAGTAAAGTTAGTCCAATTTTTTTTATATTGTGAAAGATGTTACGCCGAGTAAATTGATACCCAGCATGTCATGCTTCAAAATTGCGCCCGCTCCTGGAATGGCGACAAACTTTTACCTTCTCCATAGGCGACGTTTAAAATAAAAAATTCTACAGGTTGCATGTTTTAAGTTACAGAGGCGGTCTAGGGCTAGAATTATTGATCTCGCTCTACCAATCACGACAATACCTCACGTGTGGTTTGAACACCGTTTTCACATGCAGGTGCTATAGTCACGTATGCATTTGCTTCTGCACGCGAGCTCGTCGGGACGGGGCACGTTTAAAAAAAAAAAAAATTTTTTTTTTTTTTTTTTTTTACATTTTTACACTTTTACTTTTTTTAAATTGTCACTTTTATTACTATTACAAGGAATGTAAACATCCCTTGTAATAGAACAATACATGACAGGACCTCTTAAATGTGAGATCTGGGGTCAAAAAGACCTCAGATCTCATACTTACATTAAAATGCAATAAAAAAAATGTTGTCAATTAAAAAAAATGGTCCTTTTAAGAGCTATTGGCGGAAGTGACGTTTTGACATCGTTTCCGCCCTGCAATGATATGGAGACGGGTGGGGGCCATCTTCCCCTCACTCGTCTCCATGTCAGGCCACAAGAAGGACGCGATCGCCTCCGCCGCTGCCGACGGCTCCAGTAAATAGTGAAGGGCACCAGTTTGCGGTGGGGGGCCCTCTCCCGCCACCGATAAGTGATCTTGCGGCGAATCCGCCGCAGAAACCACTTTTATCTTGTAGCTGACCTGAAGAAGAGGATACCGGGGTTATGGCAGCTAGCTGCTGCCATAACAACGATATCCTCCTTCAAACAGCCAATGTAAAACTGCGGCGATCGGTCCGTAAGTGGTTAAGGGGTAGCGTCACACAACATGCTTGGTAATGTGGATAAGCTCGCTACTATAAGCAAAAGCCTTGGCACTATAGAATTTGTTTCTCTTCTATCTTGCCAAGCCACTTTGGGTATAGAGACTTTTCAAAATATATAAACGCATTCCCTTTTCATGAATTAATGGAATGAGTGATCTGTGACCACTGGATCACACTAGAAAACAAATTCACTCCTCCCAGGAAGGTTCAATGGACTACCAGAGCTCAACAGCTCCCTGGTAGTTCATTGAGAATTACAAGCCGACAGTCGCAAAGGCTGCGTTTGGTACTTGTAGTTTTCACATTCAAAGAATTTTTTTTTTTTTTTTGTTCTTTATTGTGACAGCAATGGGGGGGGGGGGGGTGTGGAAGATCCCCTGCTCGCTGTCACAGCGGGGGATCAGTGGGGGGAGGGGCAGTGCTACAGTAACATGTTACACCCTGAATATGGGTTTAACATGTTGCGAAAGGTGCATTTACTACTTTGGCTCTGGTTCACCATTGAAACGCGTCAGCCACCACGAACATCTGGTTTTCCCACACTATTGGTAGATTACAGCAGACCTGAAGGCGATTTGGTCCCACTTGCTATGATATGCGCACATATGTTATGCGTTTGAGTATAACAATTTTTATTCTCAATTTATTGTGGTAATGCGCTAGGTTGGTACGCCCTTCTCTTGTTTTGCAGTCTATAAGGATACCCATTGAGGAAGAATTCCTACACTGTGCGCCTCTCGGTTCACTATTTGAGTGCAGTAGAGTGGCTTTTGAATATCCCCTTAGATGACCTTTTGCAAATTGCTTTTTTTGGTTGCCATCACATCTGTCAGACATGTATGAGTTGGCGGCTATCTTGTAAGAAGCTGTTCCTAATCCTTCACAAAGACCGGAATGTTTTATGTCCAAGACCATCAATTCTTTCCAAGGTCTCCCATTTAAACCAATACCTAGTTCTACTAAAATTATGCCCTGCTCCAAAGCATCGAAAAATTACCTAAAGTGGTATCAGTCTTACAGCACCAAAAACCTTGTGTCCTGCTTCAAAAGGAAATTTCTCTATTGCTTAAATGTAGTCAGCAATAAGAGTCTACTGAAAGCAACAGCTTCCATCAGGAAGACTGATTCCATATTTCTCTTGTCCTCAGGACCTCCTAATTGGCACCTTGCTTCCAAGTCCTACCTTGTGACAAGGAAAAGAAAGCGAATCGTTAGAGCTTGCACTCTCGAACAAATCTCCTGTTTGGGCTTTTACATGCGCATTCCACTAAATTTTGCAAATTTCATGGGCATTCTGACATCTGGCCTATGTAGCCCAGTTTTGTAAGGCCACTACCTGATCCTCTGTACTTACCTTTTCAAAGTTCTACCAGGTGGGCATCCAATCTTCTGTGGCTGTAACTTTTGGCCGCAAGGTTCTTGCTGAGACACTGAGAAGTTGGGCCTTTTGATCTTTGTTGAGGCTGCTGGTACAGTTATTAACCTAGTTGTTGTCCACCCTTCTCGTTCATTGCTTGGGGACATCCCAGAATCTCTGAATACTTTGCCTGTGTCCTTTACTGTAAGATTAAAGTGGTTCCAAAGGCAGAATGTTTTGTTTTTTTACCTTAATACAAAAAAAAAAAAAACACCTCCCCCCCACCAGCCCCATCTTATAATTGAGATATCCCTGCAGCTTTCTTTTTTTA
This sequence comes from Lithobates clamitans, assembly GCA_037952925.1. Taxonomy (NCBI): domain Eukaryota; kingdom Metazoa; phylum Chordata; class Amphibia; order Anura; family Ranidae; genus Lithobates; species Lithobates clamitans. The sequence continues at coordinate 915,237 of JBBGZY010000936.1, read as the reverse complement.
TTTGGCCAGTGTCCCATCACCTGAAGATAGCTGCATATATTAACTCATGATTAAAAACGAAGGATCCTGTGTCCTGTACGCTACTCCAGAACAAGGTTTTATTGGTGCTATAGGTCAAAAATCCTATTTCACCGTTCTTTCTGCAGTTTAGAGAATCAGATATGGGACAAAGTGCAACATAAATCATACTTAACAAAAACACATACTGGACTTCACTTTGACTTTTCTGCTCTGTCTGCATTTTTACAGGTGCTCCACAGAAAGAGGTCTATTTCATGGGACTCATCGATATTTTAACACAGTATGATGCAAAGAAGAAAGCTGCTCATGCAGCGAAAACCGTAAAGCATGGGGTAATGTCAGAGTATTTCTGTTGTGTATACTGCATTAGAGAAATCTCCTGCTGGGAATAACAAACACATATTATATACATAACACTGCACACCTTTATTTTTATTGCAGAAGTTTTTTTTTGTTGTTTTTTTTTATTTTAGAACAGTTCCATTGAAATGATTCACCCAGCAGCTCTCATTTTACTCGTGGGTCTATAACTGGATTTTGTTTTTTCTGACCATCTACTGCCACTGCTGCAGGAGGTTATTGTCTTGTAAATTTCTCTTTTTTATATTAACCACTTGCCGACCGCCTCACGACGATATGCGTCGGCAGAATGGCACGGGCAGGCAGAATCACGTACCTGTACGTGATCTGCCTCCCGCGGGCGGACCACCACCCCCCCCGGTGCCCGAGGCGGTCGGCGTTTGTCCCCCGGCGATTGGAGGTGAGGGGGAGGCCATCCATTCGTGGCCCCCCACCCTCGCGATCACTCCTGGCCAATGAGATCATTCCTCTGCTGCCGTATGCTAAACAGCAGCAGAGGAAATGATGTCATCTCTCCTATGCTCTGTATTTTCTGTTCCGGCGCTGAGGAGAGAAGACTTCAATGTGAGAGCACAAACACTACACACACAGTAGAACATGCCAGGCACACATAACAATCCCAACCCGTCACCCCCCCCCCCCCCCCCCCCCGTAACACTGACACCAAGCAGTTTTTTTTTTTTGGATTACTGCATTGGTGTCAGTTTGTGACAGTGTGGTAGGGCAGTTAGTATTAGCCCCTTTAGGTCTAGGGTACCCCCCTAACCCCAGCGTTTTATAGCGTCAGGAACCCCCATATACTACCTAATAATGGTTTTAACCCCTTGATTGCCCCCTAGTTAACCCTTTCACCAGTGATCAGCGTATAACTGTTACTGGTGACGCTGGTTAGTTTATTTTTTATAGTGTCAGGGCACCGGCCGTTTATTACCTAATAAAGGTTTAGCCCCCTGATCGCCCGTTGGTGATGTGCGTCGCCCCAGGCAGTGTCAGATTAGCGCCAGTACCGCTAACACCCACGCACGCAGCATATGCCTCCCTTAGTGGTATAGTCACTTATATCACTTACAAAACACTAAACGCTAACTGCAGCGTTCGCAGAGTCAGGCCTGATTCCTGCGATCGCTAACAGTTTTTTTGGTAGCATTTTGGTGAACTGGCAAGCACCAGCCCCAGACAGCGTCAGGTTAGCGTCGGTACCGCTAACACCCATGCACGCATCGTACACCTCCCTTAGTGGTATAGTATCTGAACTGATCAATATCTGATCAGATCTATACTAGCGTCCCCAGCAGTTTAGGGTTCCCAAAAACGCAGTGTTAGCGGGATCAGCCCAGATACCTGCTAGCACCTGCATTTTGCCCCTCCGCCCAGCCCAGCCCACCCAAGTGCAGTATCGATCGATCACGGTCACTTACAAAACACTAAACGCATAATTGCAGCGTTCGCAGTCAGGCCTGATCCCTGCGATCGCTAAGTTTTTTTTTTTTTTTTTTGGTAGCGTTTTGGTGAACTGGCAAGCACCAGCGGCCTAGTACACCCTGGTCGTAGTCAAACCAGCACTGCAGTAACACTTGGTGACGTGGCGAGTCCCATAAGTGCAGTTCAAGCTGGTGAGGTGGCAAGCACAAGTAGTGTCCCGCTGCCACCAAGAAGACAAACAGGCCCGTCGTGCCCATAGTGCTGCATTCGCCAATCCTAATCGGGAACCCACCGCTTCTGCAGCACCCGTACTTTCCCCATTCACATCCCCAACCAAATGCAGTCGGCTGCATGAGAGGCATTTTTATGTCCTCCCGAGTACCCCTACCCAACGGACCCCCCCAAAAAAGATGTCATGTCTGCAGCAAGCGTGGATATAGGCGTGACACCCGCTATTATTGTCCCTCCTGTCCTGACAATCCTGGTCTTTGCCTTGGTGAATGTTTTGAACGCTACCATACACTAGTTGAGTATTAGCGTACAGCACTGCACAGACTAGGCACACTTTCACAGGGTCTCCCAAGATGCCATCGCATTTTGAGAGACCCGAACTTGGAACCGGTTACAGTTATAAAAGTTAGTTACAAAAAAAAGTGTAAAAAAAAAGCACAAAAAAATATATAAAATAAAAAAAAATTGTTGTCGTTTCATTGTTCTCTCTCTATTCTGCGCTTTTTTACTGTATTCTATTCTGCAATGTTTTATTGTTATGTTTTGTCATGTTTGCTTTTCAATTATGCAATTTTTTATACTTTACCGTTTACTGTCTTTTATTGTTAACCATTTTTTTGTCTTCAGGTATGCAATTCACGACTTTGAGTGGTTATACCAGAATGATGCCTGCAGGTTTAGGTATCATCTTGGTATCATTCTTTTCAGCCAGCGGTCAGCTTTCATGTAAAAGCAATCCTAGCAGCTAATTAGCCTCTAGACTGCTTTTACAAGCAGTGGGAGGGAATGCCCCCCCACCGTCTTCCGTGTTTGTCTCTGGCTCTCCTGTCTCAACAGGGAACCTGAGAATGCAGCCGGTGATTCGGCCAGCTGACCATAGAGCTGATCAGAGACCAGAATGGCTCCAAACATCTCTATGGCCTAAGAAACCGGAAGCTACGAGCATTTCATAACTTAGATTTCGCCGGATGTAAACAGAGCCATTGGGAAAGCATTTTATCACACCGATCTTGGTGTGGTCAGATGCTTTGAGGGCAGAGGAGAGATCTAGGGTCTAATAGACCCAATTTTTTTCAAAAAAAGAGTACCTGTCACTACCTATTGCTATCATAGGGGATATTTACATTCCCTGAGATAACAATAAAAATGATTAAAAAAAAATGAAAGGAAAGGAACAGTTTAAAAATAAGATAAAAAAGCAAAAAAATAATAAAGGAAAAAAAAAGCACCCCTCTTCCCCCCCCTGCTCTCGCGCAAAGGCGAAAGCGTCGGTCTGGTGTCAAATGTAAACAGCAATTGCACCATGCATGTGAGGTATCGCCGCGAAGGTCAGATCGAGGGCAGTAATTTTAGCAGTAGACCTCCTCTGTAAATCTAAAGTGGTAACCTGTAAAGGCTTTTAAAGGCGTTTAAAAATGTATTTAGTTTGTCGCCACTGCACGTTTGTGCGCAATTTTAAAGCATGTCATGTTTAGTATCCATGTACTCGGCCTAAGATCATCTTTTTTATTTCATCAAACATTTGGGCAATATAGTGTGTTTTAGTGCATTAAAATTTAAAGTGTGTTTTTTTCCCCAAAAAATGCGTTTGTAAAATCGCTGCACAAATACTGTGTGGGAAAAAAAATGAAACATCCACCATTTTAATCTGTAGGGCATTTGCTTTAAAATATATAATGTTTGGGGGTTCAAAGTAATTTTCTTGCAAAAAAATTTTTATTTTTTCATGTAAACAAAAAGTGTCAGAAAGGGGTTTGTCTTCAAGTGGTTAGAAGAGTGGGTGATGTGTGACATAAGCTTCTAAATGTTGTGCATAAAATGCCAGGACAGTTCAAAACCCCCCCAAATGACCCCATTTTGGAAAGTAGACACCCCAAGCTATTTGCTAAGAGTCATGTCGAGTCCATGGAATATTTTAAATTGTGACACAAGTTGCGGGAAAGACATTTTTTTTTTTTTCTTGCACAAAGTTGTCACTAAATGATATATTGCTCAAACATGCCATGGGAATATGTGAAATTACACCCCAGAATACATTCTGCTGCTTCTCCTGAGTACGGGGATACCACATGTGTAAGACTTTTTGGGCGCCTAGCCGCGCACGGGACCCCGAAAACCAAGCACCGCCTTCAGGCTTTCTAAGGGTGTAAATTTTTGATTTCACTCTTCACTGCCTATCACAGTTTCGGAGGCCATGGAATGCCCAGGTGGCACAAAACCCCCCCAAATGACCCTATTTTGGAAAGCAATTTGCTGAGAGGTATAGTGAGTATTTTGCAGACCTCACTTTTTGTCACAAAGTTTTGAAAATTGAAAAAAGAAAAAAAAAAATTATTTTTTTCTTGTCTTTCTTTATTTTCAAAAACAAATGAGAGCTGCAAAATACTGACCATGCCTCTCAGCAAATAGCTTGGGGTGTCTACTTTCCAAAATGGGGTCATTTGGGGGGGGTTTTGTGCCACCTGGGCATTCCAAGGCCTCCGAAACTGTGATAGACAGTGAAGAGTGAAATCAAAAATGTACACCCTTAGAAATCCTGAAGGCGGTGATTGGTTTCGGGACCCCGTACGCGGCTAGGCTCCCAAAAAGTCCCACACATGTGGTATCTCCGTAATCAGGAGAAGCAGCTGAATGTATTTTGGGGTGCAATTCCACATAAGCCCATGGCCTGTGTGAGCAATATATCATTTAGTGACAACTTTTTGTAATTTTTTTTTTTTCTTTGTCATTCAATCACCTCGGAAAAAAAAATATTCAATGGGCTCAACAAGCCTCTTAGCAATTTCCTTGGGGTGTCTACTTTCCAAAATGGGGTTATTTGGGGGGTTGTACTGCTCTGCCATTTTAGCAACTCAAGAAATGACATAGGCAGTCATAAACTAAAAGCTGTGTAAATTCCAGAAAATGTACCCTAGTTTGTAGGCGCTATAACTTTTGCGCAAACCAATAAATATACGCTTATTGACATTTTTTTTTACCAAAGACGTGGCCGAATACATTTTGGCCTAAATGTATGACTAAAATTGAGTTTATTGGATTTTTTTATAACAAAAAGTAGAAAATATCAAATTTTTTTTTCAAAATTTTCAGTCTTTTTCCGTTTATAGAGCAAAAAATAAAAACCGCAGAGGTGATCAAATAACATCAACAGAAAGCTCTATTTGTGGGAAGAAACGGACGCAAATTTCGTTTGGGTACAGCATTGCATGACCGCGCAATTAGCAGTTAAATTGTAAAAAGTGCTCTGGTCAGGAAGGGGGTAAATCCTTCCGGGGCTGAAGTGGTTAAGTAAAATACAGCAAGATGTGTGAAACTTCATTGCCTGGCTCTTTAATGGCTGTGGTGAGGTATTGAATTTTGAAGATCCAGCGGAAATAGCTCAGTAGTGGAGCATTGCAAATTTATGCAGTGAGTGAATCTACCCCTAAGGCCGGGATCACACTTGTACGACGTGTCGCATGATGTGTGAAAATCAATGGTTCCCTATAAGATCCATCTTAACTGGTCCGACGCCAGTCGGTCCGACTTTGAAAAAGGTTCCCGCACTACTTTGGTCCGACTTTGTTCCTACTTCAGCCCATTGAATATCACTGAAGTCAAATCCTTGTCCTAACTATTCAACTTGTGGCATCTGACATGGTTTCAATGATGCACTTGCAGTGTAAATTTGGAGTTATGCGTCAGAAAAGTAACTGGGACAACAGGCTTTGGAGAAATGTGTGTCCTGTAAATAGATAGTATCCGCATGAAGGGAACTAAAGAATTGGGAAAGGTCAAAAACCTTAGTCCTTTTTGTGAGGAAAATTTAGCCCCTGAGCATTTAATGTAAGTACATTTTAGCGCCATGACTGATGGCAGCATGTGTGGGATCACAGCACCACAGATGGCGTAATGACAGGGAAGCCCCTAGTATTGAAGGAGGGCATGGATGAGGAAAGGGATTACAAAAAGAGGATGAAACAGAGTAAAAGGGGGAAAAAACCTGAAGGAACGCTTGAAAGCAGGCTGCAGAACAAAGAACTGCTTGGATGCTCACCATAGCAGTAAGCGACAAATGGTGACATTGTGGTCAGCAGTGTCTACACATATGAAGTATGCAATAAGCTACAAAATGTAAAGATATAAACTGTACAGAAAACACTTGTGGCTATAAAGAGGAAGAGTACTATAAATCGCAGTACTATAAATCTGTTTCAAAGAAGTATCTTACCAATGTTACCTCTGTTTTCTAGGCTGGAGCTGAGATTTCTACTGTTCATCCAGACCAGTATGGGAAGAGATTCCTGGAATTTGTCACAAACATCTTTGCATAAGGCTTCAGAGTTGACACATCAGATTAGGATCTCAGATGTATATAATCTGACTGCAGTATTGCAAATCCTGTTAAGACTAAATCAAAACTACTGTTTTATTTTAGGAGGCAAAGGATTTCTTTTTGCCTTTTTAGCTTTAACATTTTAATTTGAAAGAGTTTACCAACAAACTGGCCAATATTCATGAAGCCACTTACTGAAGTGTTTTGAAAACTACTGCTGGAGAAAACTTTGGACTGAATAAATAGAAAATATATATATAGAGAGATTTTTCCACGTTGCTAATAAGCTGTTCATTTCTGGCTTAATGCAAAATTAGAAATCGGATGCTTGATTAACTGGTTCGAGCCATTTAAGCTACATTCAATAATATTGCTGGTCTTATCTTCACTCTTTTTGTCATATTTCCTATTTATTTTATTAGATGTTTACTAACAACTTCTGTTTTTATAGTCTTGCCTCCACTTTCATGTTATGGTAGCTATCCAGTGAATATAAAGGCACCAGAGTTTGATCACTCTGTTCAGTGCGCTTTGTAGTCTTGATGTTAGATATGGTCAAATAGCCTCCTTCCTTCCTCTTCCTCAGCACTGTAAAGTCAGCCATAGATGATTCGAACCTAAGCCAGTTCAGCAGGGTTTGGCCAAGATTTACACCATGTATGGGCAGGCTGATTGTACTTGAGTCAATCCAGCATGACAAATTTCTCATGCGATTATTGCCAACTGCTACAGCCGCTAGCAATAATCGCTGTGTTCTCCTGGCAGGGTCAGCATCCCCCGTCGGGAAAACACAGTAGCTCCGCGAGAGGGATTCCCCCATCAGCGCTAATTGTGTTGATGGCGAAATCAAGCTATTTTCCTGTGGTTGCAGAAAAAAAAAGTGGCACCATCTATAGCCGGCTTAAGTATGCATGAGGACACTTGTGCCTAGAAGATGTGTGGAGGAGGGGGCAGGTTTGTACTTTTTACTTTCCAAGCAGAAATCGGACATAACACACAGCAGTACTGGACTAAGAAGTAAAAAGTGTTAAACTTTATTATGGGCTTTTACAATTACCAGTGTAAATGCCCTTCTATAGAAGTGTATATTGCTGCAGTTAAGCTTCTGGCACATTTATAACTTGGCACGTGTGACTGATAAATGTCTGATTTACAGGCATTTTAGCAGAAGTCTTCAAACTGTTAGTGTTGCCTCTGCACAAAAAAATAATTTACTTGTTAGGTTTGCTTTTGTTTTAAATGCAGCTCCACCATGTATATCTGCTGAACCATTTTCTGTTAACATCGGGTAGAACCAGCACCCTGGAACCGTGACAATGGGCTGCAGGAGTTTTTTCTTTCTGTTGGGTTTTGTTTTGCTTTTTTTTTTTGTTATTTGCTATTTCAAGTAGATATGACATTTTCTTTTGCATTCCTGTAAAATACTGTTTCCAGGGAGTGCTTTCATTCCGGTAGGGTAAATATGGTTTCCTTGGAGATCAACATAATAACCAATGTGCCTTGATGGTGCTCTTTGAGGTCACGCAGTACAAGGGTTATGTTATTTTTATATTCTGGTGGGTGGCATAATTGGCTTTATTATTAAATATATCAGATTTGTAATGCTGTTCTTCCGCTTTTATTTCTTTACTGTCGACAACAGGCCAATTTAAAACGGACAAGTCCTTAGAGTAGACTTCACGTGACTCCATACAAGTTTGATCATTATCAAAGCAAATGCATCTTTTCTGGTATGAATAAAAACACTGCAGTTTAGTTTTGCAACATTGCCTAACTCCTTGGCAGAGATCACATGGCCCCTGGCTACCTGGAACCTTTTGTATGTTTAACACCGTTTAGATACTTGAGCAAGCCATTGTAAGACAGGCTTGTAATCAAATAAGAGGAACGGCATGGCAAAACCATTGCATGGAATGCAGCCAAATTAAAGTTTAATTGTAAATTCTCTATGTACATTGAGAGTGCAGCAAAATAGTAGGATAGGATAGAAGGAACAGGATGTAAACTTTTTTTCTTGAACTAATTTCCAACAACGGATGTTTCACTCTGAAATCAAATGTTAAAAGCAAACACAATTTTGAAGCACATTCAAACGATATCTATCAAGCCGATGGATCACATGCTTTAACTTTATAATTTTTAAATGTTTTTTTATGAACCTCAATAACATTTATAAGGCCTTTTTAATGTAGATTTACCAACTGCACTTTTAACACCTACCTTCCTAGTATATGCACATGGCCTACACTGAGGGAGGTGGGGAATTTAAAAGACAGCTTAACTTTAATGAAGTTGTAATTTACATAAAACCTATGACACTGTTTATAATAGTTCATTGGGTATATTTAAATGTTGCTTTTAAAATGTTACTGAAAAGGACTAAAATCTTTTTGTGTTGGACGCTTTTTTGGCGTTTTAGAATTTCAAACAATTATTTTTATATAACGAGCCACGTGCTTTTTTGCTTCCCAAAGTGAAGTAAAAAGGAATAACTTGATCTGCCCTTGGAACAAGACCCACCCCACTGTTCCCTGTCCTTTTCGTATTGGATGGGGGGTGATAGTTGGGCAGGGCTCAGCTCTGGCATTAATATCTAGTATTCAAGACCCTTGTCTTAAAAAGTAAGACAAATTTCAGAGAAAATTTTTTTCACTTAGTGATGAGGGATAGTTTACCTCCATCAGGGTGTGGTTCAGGCTAGTGACTGTATTATACAATTCTGCAAGCAAAGAAAAAGTTGAGTAGATGCACACCTACAAATTCAAAAGTAAAAAGATCAATTATCTTAAAGTGGAACCCCATTAATGTCCATACATGGCAATAAAATAAGGTAATACCAAGATGGAAACCAATAGTGGGTGCTACATAAACATTTGGTATTGGAATTCTGTTACTAGTGAGGACTTTTGGGATTGATATATTTATGTAGTGCCCACTATTGATTTTGATTTGCAACAAGTGTATTTACACTGGGGAGGCAGCTTATAATTTAAATACACTATGGCAAGGGTTTTTTGCTAAAATACCAAAATGGAAGTCAGTGCAAGTGGAAGAATATACAATTATATTTGTTGCTTACAATTTCTGAATATATTTTAAGCAGTTTTGTGGGCTGTTTTTTTAGATTATATTTAGAGGTGTATAACAATCTAGCAGTTGATGGCAATCAGGGACGTGATGTTCTTGTTAACGATTTTCGGGCAGTGAGAGCTGCAGACAACTTATAATACTTAATGACTAAAGCAATCTTTTGCAATGTTACACCCGTGTTTAGGCTGTAACATATCATTTTTATTACCTCTATGCATGTCTAACCCTGTCAAAACTAAGCTTTTTTTTTAACCATGTGTACAGTATATAGAACTTTATTGTGATTTGCATTTACTATTTTAGAAGGCGACTTGGGCCCCTTTCTCATGGGGCGGAGTCCACCTGCTGAGTGTAGGATCTGTCTGCTGGTTCGTGTACGTTTTTTCATTTATGCAGAGCAGACACAGCCCGCTCTCCTCTATGGATGGTCGGATGTATACGATCCAATAGACTGAAGGGGATCCAATCCTTCCTTTTTTTATCAGATCGGATGTAGGTGGGTGTAAATGGACATGTTTGTTTACACCTGCCTCTCTATAGAGAAGAATTGAGGGTCCACCTGAAAAACTGGCTGGTGAACCTGATTGGACTACTAGTGTGAAAAGGGGTCTTATCCGCTGCCTTCTAAAATTGGAAACGCACATCAGAGTTTTATACACTCTACACATGGTTAAATAAATTAAGCTTCACTGTGATTGGGATAGACATGCTTAAAGGGTAGCTCATGTCATGCATTTTATGTGAAAATGATATAATAAACTGCAGGGTATAATAAATGATGAAAACTGCTGGAAAAATAAATCTCCTTTAGAAGAATTGTAACATGTTAAGCAAACTCCTCCATCCCCCTTGACACTGGGTGGGGGTTCTACCTTGCAGCAGCTCTCAATGCAATACAATTGTGTTAATCCCCCTGCATTTGTAGTCCAAAAAGATTTCCTCCAGCTCCCGTATCTCCGGTATGGGCAGGGAGCTGAAGGAAGAGTCTGCAGTATCCTGGCATTGTGCCCACGACCCACTGATCGCAGATGCAATGCTGTGCAGGCTCCTAAAAAAATATTTGTGTAAAAGTGTGCATTCATTTTTTTTTTTTTTTTTTTTTTTTTAACGGTGAACTTGGCCTTTACATTTTTGGCAGGTTAGTATTAATAACCCATGTAAGATCAAATACCGACCCCGCAAAAAATGTATAATCTTGCATTAAAGCAGTGGAAAACAAGCGCCTGTGCTGAAAAGTTCAATAATCCTTACATCTGGCTTGTGCACTAGAGAATGATATCAGATTCCCTCTGCTGACATCCTTTGAACGCTGAGAAGATGCTCCAGTGTAATGCAGAATTATCTTAAGGGATTTATAATCCTTGGCGTTCCCAGGATTTTACCAGAAGGATCAGGACACCCTTGCCTAGGCACCACCAACAGGAGCTGAATGTAAGGTCACACTTTTTTTTTTTTCTCTAATATTCATCTTGGCCCTGTATTCAGTAAGCAAGTACATTTTGTTCTGTTAAAATTAAGTCAAATTTAAGTATTTATACTGGTTGCATCATAAAATGTATTTATTTTTTAATGCATATGTTCATTAATTGGCATTTTGTAACTGTTTGGAGTTCAGCTTTTGCCTTTACCGTAGGCAATAAATAAAGATTGTGTTTCTGACTGCCTTTCTGTGGGGTGACTGAAAAATAGTTTTATGTATTTTGTTAAACCATAACTTTTTCAGGGGTCCAAGAACGATTCAGGAAAGATGTACTGTATGCTGGTCTTTATTTTATAACTGACAATTTTCATAAAAGTGCCTTATGCTTTTTTTCTGTAAATAAACAATTTTCAACGGTCTTGTTTTCACACGTTCTGTTCACTGTATAATTCAATTTAAAGTGATAAGTACATTTACCTAAGACTATACATTGTGTTATACCAAGGACACCAGTACAGTTTTGCAGTGTTTTTTCTAAGATTTCATTGTAGTGATATGTTTTTAATATCTCTGCAATTTGAAAAATAGCTACTAAGAAATTTGAATTAAATTGTGTCAGTAGCCAAACATGTTTTGGACAAAGCAAAGTAGGTTTAGAACCCTGTCCTGTTTTGTCGCTGTGTGTCTTGGTAGATACCAGCTCTGTTTATCTTGGTGACTATGGTCATTAAAGGAGAAGTACAACCAAAGCTTGTTTGGCTGTACTTCTCCTGTGGATCACAGTATTGCAGTTAGCTGAAGCCTGCTTGTTGGGTGACGTCACAGAGTTGGTCCAGGCTGGGGAAGGATCTCAACTATATGGTTGAGATCCACCCAGGAGCCTGGACCGGCACCTTGGCTCAGCCTCTCAGAGCTACTGGGAGCCTGAGCCAGCCGCTCCCATCCCCTCCACATACGAGTGCTCCAGTGAGCACGGAGGGCAGAGCAGAGAGCCAGAGACTGACAGTCATCAGCTCTCTGCTCACGTAACACTGAGAACCGAGCAATCAGCGGTCTTTGATCGCTCGGTTCTCAGTCGTAAAGCTGGCAGGGGACAGATGAAATATCGGACTAATGCTGCATCTAGCTAGGCAAGTATGATTCTTAAGAGAAGTTTGGGATTTTTTTTTTTAACCATTTCAAACCTTTGTCAGCAGAACAGGAGAATGTAACTGAAGCCAGTGGGGAATATATATATATATATATATATATATGTATATATATATATATATATATATATAAATATGTGTGTATATATATATATATGTGTGTGTGTGTGTGTATATATGTATATATATGTATATATATATATATATATATATATATATTTATATAATATATAGCGCTGCGTAAACTGTTGGCACTATATAAATCCTGTATAATAATAATTATATATAGATATCTATCTGACAAGGGTTCTACCAATTCCTACCCTAACCAAAACTGAAGTCTGGGCTATAGAAACACGAAACACTTTAAAGAACTGCTATCACTTTATTTTTCCCTTTTCGTCATTCAGGACAGCCACAATAGAGAGTCTCCTCCCCTTCCTCTAGGAAGCACTGTGCCAGCCCATAAATTCTCTCCTCCCCTGCCGGACCTCAGTTATTAGTGTTTCCTCCGGTGGGGAGACACTGTGCATAGGAACCACACCTGTTGCAGTCAGGGAGATTGTGGCCCTTTTAAAACATCCCTAGGGAAGCCGGGGCTTCCAGGATAAGAGTGGCGGTACATACCGCAGCAGAAGCCACCCCTTCCTTGCCGAGCGCGGCATCAGGTCGCAGGGGAACCCCTATCGCGTCCACAGGGCCGCAGCAAGGAGACAGTCCGCTCTCCCTGTACTCAGTACAGGCCGCAAATTTTTGGAACCAGCGGGCCGGACGACGGGTGACGTCATTTCCGGCGGGGGGAGGCGGACGTTTTCCCTTTGACCCGCGGCTTCTGGTTGCGGGTCGTGGTGCTGATAGGGGGCCGGGCTCAGGCTGGAGTGAGTCGCTACACGTGTAGACAGCGTGAGACTCTACACAGGCAACCACCTGCAGTCATGTCTGAGGCAGATGCTGCAACTCATACGGACGTTATCTCCAGCCTTCCGAAGGTAAGAGTTCCCTGGGGAGGGGTCCTCTCTATCTAAGGATTGTTCCCCCTCATGTATGGTTCCTTACTTAGAGGGGGGGCAGACCCCCTGGGTGGTCAGGGGGTGGGGGGGTGTGCTCAGTTCCCTGAAGGTGGATCTGGTACACTCCCAGGGTTGTTTCCACTTAACATGCTGAATGTAATATGTGGTTTTTGTATATAATTTCAGAAATCTACAGAAAAAACAAAGTCCACTCATGTCTCTAAAAGGAAGTGTGCCTCTTGTAGAGACAGTTTAGGGGAAGCATGGACCAAGGTTTTGTGTAAAGAGTGCATAGACTCCCTGGTTAAGGAAAGGGAATCTGAGCAGCAGTGCAGTTTGGCAGCTTCTGTGAAAGAGCTGTCATCCACCTTTTCATCTTTTAAAACGCTTTTTGAGACGTTTCAGCTTCCCTCTAAATCCATTCAGCAGGACACAACTCCGCCTCATGCTCAGGGCTCTGCACCTGCCAGATCTACTAATATAGTTATGGCAGAGGAGATTTCAGGCCCTTCCGGGGTTGAGCAGAGGCAACCGGACAGTGGCACGTCTGACTCCCATGAGGAATCAGAAGGGGAAGACCAGGACGGGGAGTCCAGGAAAATCTCCAGGTATAAATTGTCCCTGGATGAGGTGGAAGATCTCTTAGGGGCAATATATACAACCCTCGGTATACACGAGGATAAAAAAACCCCCATCTCTCCATGACCTTATGTACAAGGGCTTGGGAGATCAAAAAAGAAAAGTTTTTCCAGTACATGAAGTTCTGGTGGAAACGATTAAAAAAGTGGCAGGATCCTGAGAGGAAACCCTTTTTTTTTTTTCTAGCTCCCTTAAAAGAAGGTTTCCGTTTTCAGAGGATCCAGCTTCCATTTGGAATAAAAATCCCAAATTGGACGCCACCTTCTCTCAGATCTCTGGACACACAGACCTGGCATTTGAGGACATGGGGGCCTTATCGGATGTCATGGACAAGAGGATAGACTCACTACTAAAAAAGACGTGGGACTCAACTGTAGGTAACTTAAAGCCAGAAATGGCTGTTACTGTGGTAGCCCGCAATTTAGAACACTGGCTTTTCCAGATTCAGGAGCATATTGAAGCTGGCACAGCCAAGGAAACTATCCTAGCCTCTTTCCCCACGATTCTGCGAGGAATCGCATACATTGCAGACGCCTCAGCAGAGTCAGTCCGTATGTCGGCCAGATCAGCGGCGCTGGCTAATTCGGCCAGAAGAGCGCTTTGGCTGAAAACTTGGCCGGGCGACACCGCCTCTAAGATCAAATTGTGCGGGATACCCCTGACAGGTGATCTACTCTTTGGCCCTGGGTTAGATACAGTTTTAGACCGTACAGCGGACAAAAAGAAGTCCTTTCCGCTTAAGCGGAAAACCTCAGCTCAGGCAAAGAAGGGGTTTCGTCCGCAAAAAGGCAAAGAAACTCCCAAACAAGGGAAGAAAACTTGGGGCCAAAGAGGCAAGGGCAGAGGAGGGGCGATTTTTCGCCCTCCTGAGAAAGCCCGTAAAAATCAATGACTCTTTAAGGACGGTGGGAGGAAGACTGGGGGCCTTCCTTCCACAGTGGGAGACCATCTCCCTCAATTGATTCATCCTAGGGATCATAAGAAGGGGGTATCTCCTGGAATTCACAAGGCCCCCCCGCAAAGGTTCCTTGTCACGCAGCTTTCCAGCTGCACGGCAAAGGCTGAAGCTTTGGTAGACACCCGGAAGGAACTAGAGATGCAGAATGTAGTTCAGAGTACCAAAGGGGCAGGAAGGAGAGGGGTTTTATTCCCACGTATTTGTGGTGAAAAAACCCTCAGGGAAATTCAGATTGATTCTGAATTTAAAACCCTTAAACAGGTCAATTTGCTACAAAAGATTCCGCATGGAGTCAATTTTTACGGTCAGGGCCCTGTTACCACACAACTGTTTCATGGTGTCTCTGGACCTCAGAGATGCATATTTACATGTCCCTAACGCAGAAACTTCCCAGAAGTTTCTCCGTTTAGCAATAGACCTGGAGGGTGCAATATTGCATCTACAGTTTCAGGCACTGCCCTTCGGTCTATCCTCGCCCCGCATATTCACCAAAGTCCTGGCAGAGGCTTTGGCCTTCCTGCGACTTCAGGAAGTGTCCGTTATAGCCTATCTGGACGACCTGCTCCTATTTGCAGCATCCCCATAACAATTAATCAAAGACCTCGATCTAACAAAGAAGGTACTAACAGGTTTGGGGTGGCTGCTGAACTTAGAAAAGTCCAGTCTCATTCCCTCACAGCGCATTATGTACCTGGGGTACCTGCTGGACACTACGCTTTTGAGAGTTTTCCTTCCAAGGGAAAAAATTCTAAAACTGGACAGAGCAGTTTTCTCCCTCCAGTGCAACCATCTGGTGTCCAAAAGGTACATAATGTCAACACTAGGCCTTCTAACCTCTACTCTCCCAGCAGTGCAGTGGGCAGGATTACATTTTCGTCCCCTGCAGTCATATGTACTAAGGATATGGGACTACAGTCAGAAGGATCTAGACACCTTAGTACAGGTTCCCCATCAGATAAAGAGATCTCTTTGGTGGAGGAAGGAAGTGAACTTGTTGCAGGGACGTCTGTGGCTTTTCCCAGTTCCGCAGATCGTAACCACGGACGCAAGTGGCAAAGGCTGGGGGCACACCTGGCTTCCCTTCTAGCGCAGGGCATGTGGAAGGGCGACGAACTGAAAAGATCATCCAATTGGAAAGAGCTGAGGGCAGTGGGCCTAGCCCTCAGATTTTTCAAAAAGGAGCTTCAGGGCCACCATATTCAGGTACGGTCGGACAACTCATCTACCGTGGCCTATATAAACAAACAGGGAGGCACCAGAAGCGGAAGTCTGCTGGCCCTAGCAAAGGACATTCTAAGCTGGGCCGAGGCCAACACTCTCACTCTCAGCGGTTTTTCTGAGAGGGGAGAGGAATGTAATCGCAGATTTTCTCAGCCGGAGGAGTCTAAGGGAAGGAGATTGGGCCCTCAACCAGGAGGTTTTCAATCTCATATCCGAAAAATGGGGACCCCCGGAAGTGGATCTTTTCGCTTCAAGAGACAACGCGAAAACCCCCTGTTTTTTCTCCCTAAACGCAGGAGAAGGAGCACTGGGGGTGGACGCATTAACTCAGAATTGGCATTTCAGGACATGCTATGCCTTCCCTCCTCCAGTGGTATTACCGGCGGTTCTGAGGAAGTTTCAACTAGAGAGCACCGCTCTCATTCTAGTAGCTCCACATTGGCCAAAAAGGGCATGGTTTTCAATCCTCAGTCAGTTAGCAGCGGAACCGCCCCTATTCATTCCACCTCGAAAGGATCTTCTTTCACAAGGTCCAGTCCTCTGTCCACAGGTGCATCAGTGGAAATTAGCGGCCTGGCTACTGAGGAGGGTATATTAAAATCTAAGGGATTTTCACAGAGATTAATCTCCACCCTCCTCAACAGTAGGAAAAAGACACGTAGGATTTACAAAAAGGTCTGGCTCCTTTTCAACAAATGGTGCATAGAAAACTCCTTCTTGGTGCAGAGTCCCGTAGCTGTGTTGGAGTTTCTGCAGTGTGGAGCAGACAAGGGTTTATCTGTAGGCACCCTTAAAAGTCAGGTTTCAGCACTCGGTGCTTATCTGGAGAAGTCTCTGGCTACCAATCCATAGGTGGTCAGATTCTTTAGGGCACTGTCAAGACAGAGACCTACCTGAGGTCCACCCTTTCCCGGGTGGGACCTATCTCTAGTTTTACAGAGCCTTACGGGAATTCCCTTTGAGCCATTGGACAAATGCCTGTTAAAGGAGCTTACCTTAAAAACAGTGTTTTTAGTAGCAGTGACAACTGCCAGGAGAGTCAGCGAAATTGAGGCATTATCAATTAGACCTCCCTTTTGCGTTGTTTTGCCCGACAGGATAGTCCTTAAGACTGATCCTGCTTTTTTGCCTAAGGTGGCGTCAGGCTTTCACAGAAGCCAGGAAATAGTCCATCCCTCGTTTTGTTCCAATCCTTCAGGAGAAAGGGAACTAAAATTTCATTTTTTAGATGTAAGGAGGTGTATCCTACAATACCTACAGATGACTAAAACAAGTATTGATCTGACCTTCATTTAGGTTGCAAACCATGTATCTTAATTGTACAGTGCCCAATACAGGCTAAATATCCATAGACACTTTGTTATAGGCACCTATTAAGGTGATTGGACATTGGCCTTGGATGATGGACCTCTTCTCCCCTACAGAGAAATCATTCTATGCTAAACTAGGTTATTTTAATTCAGATTGTTTATTATTTAAACTCCTCATTGTCTTCTAATCCAGCAAAAGAAGCAGTGCAACCTTGGGAGCCATATTCAGACCCCACACCATTGTATGGCCAATAATGTTGCTTCAGGAATTGGATCCTGCTTGGGTGCCCAACCTTGGCCCTTGGTCACAGGGTGCTGATAGGATATATAGTGACAATCAGCAATATCTCAACATATATATGTGTGAACCTAATAAACTATATAACTCGGATAAGTAGCTCAAAATTGTTGCATGCTAAGCACTTGGTGATCTCACAACACCAAACAATTTATACCTTAATTGTGCAGCGCAACAAGTGTGTGTGTGTGTGTGTGTGTGTGTGTATATGTATGTATGTATGTATGTATATATATATATATACATACATACATACACACACACATACAGTTGTGCTCATAAGTTATACCCTGGCAGAATTTGATTTCTTGGCCATTTTTCAGGGAATATGAATAACACAAAAACTTTTATTTCACTCATGGTTAGTGTTTGGCTGAAGCCATTTATTATCAGTCAACTGTGTTTACTCTTTTTAAATCATAATCGCAACAGAAACTACCCAAATGACCCTGATCAAAAGTTTACATACCCTGGTGCTTTTGGCCTGATAACATGCACACAAGTTGACACAAAGGGTTTTGAATGGCTATTAAAGGTAACCATCCTCACCTATGATCTGTTTGCTTGTAATTAGTGTGTGTGTGTGTATATAAAAGGTCATTGTGTTTCTGGACTCCTGACAGACCCTTGCATCTTTTAATCGGTGCTGCACTACGTTTTTTTTTGGATTCTCAGTGATTGGAAAAGCAAAATAATTGTCAAAAGTATAAAACAGGAAAGGGATATAAAAAGATATCCAAGCAATTGAGAATGCTAATCGGCAGTGTTCAAACTCTAATCAAGAAGTGGAAAATGAGGAGTTCTGTTGAAACCAAACCACGGTCAGGTAGACCAACTAAAATGTCAGTCACAACTGCCAGAAAAATTGTTCGGGATGTGAAGAAAAACCCACAAATAACTTCAGGTGAAATACAGGACTCTTAAAACATGTGGTATGGCTGTTTCAAGATGCACAATAAGGAGGCACTTGAAGAAAGAAAGGGCTGCATGTTCGAGTCACCAGAAGAAAGCAATTACTGCGTAATTGCCACAAAGTATCCCGCTTACAATATGCCAAACCGCACAGAGACAAGCCTCAAACCTTCTGGCACAAAGTCATTTGGAGTGCTGAGACCAAAATTGAGCTTTTTGGTCACAACCATAAACGCTTCATTTGGAGAGGAGTCAACCAGGCCTATGATGAAAGGTACACCATTCCTACTGTGAAACATGGAGGTGGATAGCTGATGTTTTGGGGATGTGTGAACTACAAGAAGGCTCAGGAAATTTGGTCAAAATTGATGGCAAGATGAATGAAGTATGTTATCAAAAAATACTGGAGGAACATTTGCATTCATCAGCCAGGAAGCTGTGCATGGGACGTACTTGGACATCCCAACATGACAATGGTCCAAAACACAAGGCCAAGTCGACCTGTCATTGGCTACAGCAGAATAAAGTGAAGCTTCTGAAGTGGCCATTTCAGTCTCCTGACCTCAATATCATTGAGTCACTCTGGGGAGATCTCAAACGTGCAGTTCATGCAAGAGAGCCCAAGAATTTACAGGAACTGGAGGCTTTTTGCCAAGAGGAATGGGCAGCTTTACCATCTGAGAAGAAAAATAGCCTCAGCCACAAATAGCACAAAAGACTCCAAGCTGTCATTAAAGTTAAAGGAGGCAATACATGGTATAAAGAACTGGGATATGTAAACTTTTGATAAGGTCATTTGGGTAGTTTCTGTTGCCATTATGATTTAAAAAGGGTAAACACAGTTGATTGATAATAAATGGCTTCAGCCAAACACTAACCATGAGTGAAAGAAAAGTTTTTGTGTTATCATTCATATTATCTGAGACATGGCCAAGAAATCATAAATTCTTGAAGGGTGTGTAAACTTATGAGCACAACTGTGTGTGTGTATATGTATACACACACACCTACAGTCTTTTGCAACTCAAACAAATATTATAGTGTTATTCTCTCCCATTGTGATAGTTGCACAAAGAAAAAAAAAAAATCTTTTCCACTCATATATAAGTACCCATCTAAAGCTCGTCTTCCACTAACAGTGCTCAATACTTCCTCTTGTGTTGCATGTGCTCCTAACACCAGGTGAAAAACCTGCTCACCTCAAGATAGAAATATTCAGGTACTTCATCAAATATCATTCTGCTCCTGTGGAGAATTGCTTTCTTTCTTTTTGAGTCTTGGTTATCTCTCACCCTTGTGTTCAAGAACTGGACCCTAGGAAACAATGAATGTGAAGATGTACTGTGACATACTGAAGCAGAGCATGAGCCCCTCCCTTCAGGGACTGGGCCGCAGGGCAGTATTCTAACATAACCACAAACGCACCTCCAAGACGACCACTGCCTTGCTAAAGAAGCTGAGAGTAAAGGTGTTGAACTGGCCAAGCATGTCTCCAGTCCTAAACCCTATTGAGCATCTGTGGGGCATCCTCAAATGGAAGGTAGCGGAGCGGAAGGTCTCTAACATCCACCAGTGCCGTGATGTTGTCGTGGAAGAGGATTCCAGTTGCAATCTGTGAAGCTCTGGTGAACTCCATACCCAAGAGGATTAAGGCAGTGCCAGAAAATAATGGTGGCCACACAATATTGACATTTTTGGGCCCAATTTGGACATTTTTAGTTAGGGGTGTGCTCACTTTTGTTGCCAGCAGTTTAGACATTATTGGCTGTGTGCTGAGTTATTTTGAGGGGACAGCAAATTTACACAGTTATACGAGCTGTACACTCACTAATTTTGTTAGTGTTGTCACATGAAAAGATAAAATATTTACAAAACTGTGAGGGGTGTACTCACTTTTGTGAGATACTGTACATAATAATCCTCACCTAATGCATACAGTGCCTTGAAAAAGTATTCGTACCCCTTGAAATTTTCCACATTTTGTCATGTTAAAATCCCAATAAAATACATTTGTTTTTGGTTGTATGTGCTAGACCAACACAAAGTGGCACATAATTATGAAGTGAAATGAAAATGATAAATGGTTTTCAAGATTTTTTTTACAAATAAATATCTGAAAAGTGTGGCATGCATTTGTATTTAGCCCCCTTTACTCTGATATCCCTAAGTTAAATGTAGTGGGACCAATTGCCTTCAGAAGTCACCTAATTAGTAAATAGAGTCCACCTGTGTGTAATTTAATCTCAGTATAAATACAGCTGTTCGGTGAAGCCCTCAGAGGTTTGTTAGAGAACCTTAGTGAACAAACAGCATCATGAAGGCTAAGGAACCCACCAGATAGGTCAGGTATAAAGTTGTGGAGAAGTTTAAAGCAGGGATAGGTTATAAAAAAAAAATATACCAAGCTTTGAACATCTTACGGAGCACTGTTCAATCCAACACCTGAAAATGGAAAGAGTGTGGCACAACTGCAAACCTACCAAGACATGGCTGTCCACCTAAACTGACAGGCCGGGCAAGGAGAGCATTCATCAGAGAAGCAGCCAAGAGGCTCATGGTAACTCTGGAGGAGCTGCAGAGATCCACAGCTTTGGTGGGACAATCTGTCCACAGGACAACTATTAGTTGTGCACTCTACAAATCTGGCCTTTATGGAAGAGTGGCAACAATCAAGCCATTGTTGAAAGAAAGCCATATGAAGTCCTGATTGCAGTTTGCAAGAAGCCATGTGGGGGGACACAGCAAACGTGTGTAAGAAGGTGCTCTGGTCAGATGAGACCAAAATTGAATTTTTTGGCCTAAAAGCAAAACGCTGTGTGTGGCGGAAAACTAACACTGCATGTCACCCTGAACAGACCATCCCCACCATGAAACATGGTGGTGGCAGCATCATGTTGTGGGGATGCTTTTCTTTAACAGGGACAGGGAAGCTGGTCAGAGTTGATGGGAAAATGGATAGAGCAAAATACAAGGCAATCTTAGTAGAAAACCTGTTTGAGTCTGCAAAAGACTTGAGACTGGGGCGGAGGTTTACCTTCCAGCAGTACCATTACTCTAAACATACAGCCAGAGCTACAATGGAATGGTTTGGATCACATTTAGAACACATTTTATGTGTTAGAATGGCCCAGTCAAAGTCCAGACCTAAACGCAATTGAGAATCTGGGGCAAGACTTGAAAATTGCTGTTCACAGACCCTCTCCATCCAATCTGACAGAGCTTGAGATATTTTGCAGAGAAGAATGGGCACATTGTAATTGCAGTGAAAGGTTATTCTACAAATTATTGACTCAGTGGGGCTGAATACAAATGCACGCTACACTTTTCATTTTCCTTCCACTTCACAATTATGTGCCACTTTGTGTTGGTCTATAACATAAAATCCCAATAAAATACATTTAAGTTTTTGGATGTAACATGACAAAATGCAGAAAATATCAAGGGGTATGAATACTTTTCAAGGCACTGTATTCTGATACAGGTAAAAAAAAAAATCTATTTATTCTAAATACTATGCATTATGTACCGATCTATAAGTAAACATAACACAAATATAAATGGTTATAACTTTTAATAAAATAAATAATATGAAATCCCTCTCCTCATTTACCCAAATAATAAACTACTCAAACGTCCTATAAATCCTAACAATATGTCTCTACGGCAACCCCCTATAATATCTAAAATCTTATTGTGAACCGTGTAGTACCCTTCATTCTGAGCTTAATTATTACTTATAAAGCAATTTAAATCAAAGTCAATGTTACGACCTCTAGGTGCTAAAACTTTGGTTTCAAATACCTAAAAAGATTCATGCTGACTAAGATGCCTAACAAGATTACCCCCATGACCATAGTGTGTCAAGACATTTTAGAGAGGTCCATGGGAGAAACCCCAAAGGTCTGCAATTTTGGGGATTAGAGCAGGTGTATGGCTTCTACCACCTCAAAAGAAGAGTGTCCCATTGCTGTTTCAGGCTTCATCTTCAAAGCCAAAACTTTAAACATTAAGGCTACGGGAGCAAATCCACTTAAGCCTACTAAAGGCAAATCCACTTTGCACTGCAAGTACACTTAAAAGTGCAGTCGCTGTAGATCTGAGGGGAAGATCTGAAATGAGGGAAAGCTCTGCTGATTTTATCATCCAATCATATACAAGCAAAAATGCTGTTTATTTTCCTTACATGTTCCCCTCACTTGTGGTGCAGAGTGGATTTGCCTTTAGTAAATCAACCCCCAAGTCCTCCACAAATCATTCTCCACCATGAAAGGTGCCCTCCCCCCTCCTAAGGCCTCATGCACACTGGTTGTTTTTTTGCTGCTGGTGTTTGGTGTTTTTTTTACCTGCCTCTAAAAGTCTCTGCAAGTTAACTTATGTGTCCATGCACACATAGGAGTTTAGAGGCAGGCAGTGTTAAGCTCATCGACGAACATATTTTTGTCAACTAAATTAACACTACTTTAGTTGACTAAAACAATTCAGATAACTAAAATGCCATTTTAGTCAAAAGACTATGACTAAAACTAAATCGAAACTTGACATCAAAATTAACACTGCATTACCATATAAGAATGAGTAGAGGGCAGCTATGAAGCTGCTGAAAGAAAAAAAAATAACAAAAAGGCTTTTCTTATTTTTTTTTTTCTTAATATTTAATTGGTACTATGTTCAGGTAACGTGTGCAACAGCATTACAGCCAATAGAGTTTACAGTTCTTTTGTTTTTTAATTTTAAAGTTCTAAAAAAAAAAAAACTACTTGACACGTCTTAATGCATTACGTTTTTCAGAGTTAATTCACTTCAATGGTCAGAATAAAATATTATTCTGGCCAATGAAATAAATGAATGCCCAAGCACTTGATGCACCTAAATGTGTTGCACAAGTTTACATACACCAAGCAATTTTCCTGCCAAAAGTCTGCTGCCAGGAAGAAAACAGTCTAATTTAGCAATCTGCTTCAAAGGGGTACAAAATTGAGTTTAATTCCCTGATCATTTTCACCCTAACCAAACAAAATCTGCTCAAGGACTTTCAGATTTACAAACTCCCCTGAACCACCTCTTGTCTCAGGGAGTGGGTATACCAATTCCTCTGGAGGTCAGGTTTAAAGGATTCTATTCAAACCTGTTCATTGTGCCAGAACCTATCCTATCCTGAACCTAAAATCCCTAAAAACAAGTATCTTTGTGTTCACAAGATTTGCACAGAATCTGCTAGGTCAGTTATTACCTCTCTGAGGCAAGAATACTTGTCATTAGTAGACATTCAAGATGCCTATTTATATATCTCCTTTAACCACCTAATCAGTACTTTCTAGATGATAAACACTTCCAACGCCTATCATCTGCACCCGGAGTATTCACAAAGGTGCTTGTACCCCTACTTAACTCTAGGTTACCGAATGCCTGAAATCACCTCCCTCAAAACTCTGCAAACACCCGAAGGACTATTCAGATTCTTCATATTTTCGTTTGAGTAATCAGCTTCTAAAAGTCTGTCCTCCAGCCCTCCCTTCTATTCTAATATATCTAGGCCTCTTTCTGGACACGGCCAAGGCAAAAGTTTTCTTTCCAGCAAACACATTTTTCTCTCTAAGATCTCCTGCTCAAACCTTAGGATTCAGAAGACATTTCCTCTAGGTCTTCTGGAGGAAACATACACAATATTGGTATATTGTTCACCGCTAAACCATCTGATGAAAGAGATTAGCGTTTAAAATTTAAATGCAAAGGCATGTATCTGCATGCTGATACAAGAAGGTGTAACCATGTGAATGGTGAGTGGATTGAAAGTTCTGGGGGTTGAACCCCTAAAAATTACAGTCTCTAAAAAAAGTCTCTAAATGGAGGCTGTAAAGGGAGCGAGCCTGTTTCAGGTGCAGGCTGGGAAACCTGATCACTGTGAACAAAAGAAAAGCAAAAGGAGGAGAGGGAAGCACCAAGCCAATCCTTTAAACAGCATAGGAATTTATACAGTATATAGGTATAAAACAACACTAAAAACTTGCGTGAACGAAGTTGGAGCACTTGCAGAGTGCTAGAGGAGGAGGGAGCTTCCACATGCAGTGTCACAAGAGCACAGGAGGACCGCCGGGAGGTCTCTATTGAGGGATCCACGAGGGCCATGTGTTAGCCGCAGCAGGAGCCTTGGTAAGCCTCGGGAAGATGCTGGCTGTGTGTTTCTGGGTGGGAGTGGTCCAGGGCTGTCAAACTGGGGAGCCACCCACACGCTGTCTGGCCATTCTGCCGGCAATAGAAAAATGTGAAAAAATTGCATGGGGGTCCCCCCCTCTTAAGGGCCTTTTCCCAACAACCCTGTACTGTGGTTGTGGGGCTCTCTGGGCAGGGGGCTTATCGGAATCTGGAAGCCCCCTTTACCAAGCCTCCAGATCCCACCCCACCATGTGAATGAGTATGGGGTACATACCCTACCGATTCATCAAAAAAGTGTCAAAAACAAATTAAAACAGTTTTTAACAATTCCTTTATTAAAAATAATAAAACAATGTCCCCCGATGTAGATCCATTGTCAATCCCAATTCTGACGCCACCGTCAGACCCGAAAATAGAAGAAAAAAATACGCTCCGCACGCGAGTTAGGCTAACCACTCCGCCATCTGACAGTTCATAAATGGGTTAGGGGTAGAGCCACCAGGCGGCGTCACCTGGTAGCACCGCTCCATGTGATGTCACCGATCAGTGCATGCTGGGTCGGTGATGTCACATGGGGCGGTAACACTAGGTGACGTCGCTAGGTAGCTCTGCCCCTTACCTTTTTAAGAACTGTCAGATGGAGCAGGCAAATGGTGGTTAGCCTTTGTTGCGAGCGAAGGTTTTTTTTTTTTGGCGGGGCGGCGGTCATCATGATCGACAAGGGATCTACATCGGGGAACATTGTTTTATTGTGTGTTTTTATTTTATTTTTGACACTTTTTTTGGTGAATGGGTAGGGATACAATGTTACCCTACTCATTCACATGAGGGGGAATCTGGGCCCCCTTTGTTCCCCATCAACATGGAGACAAGGTGCCTTGGAGCAGGGGGGACAGAGCCCCCCCGCCCCAAAGCACCCCCCAACCCTTCACTACAGGGTTGTTGGGAAGAGGCCCTTAAGAGGGGGGGACCCCCACACAAATTTTTTCACATTTTTCTATTGCCGGCAGAATGGCCAGACAGCGTGTGTGTGGCTCCCCAGTTTGACAGCCCTGGACCACTCCCATCCAAAGACATACAGCTGGCATCTCGCCCGCTGCAAGCTCTATGAGTGTGATCGCGGGTCCCGTGGGCTCGATGTCCACGGGGATACCCGCGATTGTCTCATGGAGAGGAAGAACGGGGAAATGCTGATGTAAACAAGCATTTCCCCATTCTGCCTAGTGACACTGATCACAGCTCCCTGTAACCGGGAGCGGTGATCAGTGTCGTGTCACGTGTAGCCCAGCCCCCCTACAGTTAGAATCACTCCCTAGGACACACTTAACGCCTACAGTTCCCCCTAGTGGTTAACCCCTTCGCTGTCAGTCACATTTACACAGTAATCAATGCATTTTTAATCGCACTGATTGCTGTATAAATGTGAATGGTCCCAAAATAGCTCCAAAAGTGTCCGATCTCTCTGCCATAATGTCGCAGTCACGATAAAAATCGCTGATCGCCGCCAAGTAAAGAATAATACTTTTTTTCAAAATTGACGCTATTTTTTTTTATAGCGCAAAAAATAAAAACCGCAGAGGTGATCAAATACCACCAAAAGAAAGCTCTATTTGTGGGGAAAAAAAGACTTCAATTTTGTTTAGGAGCCATGTCGCACGACCTCGCAATTGTCAGTAAAAGCAACACAGTGCCGAATCGCAAAAAGTGCTCTGGTCTTTTGCCAGCCAAATGGTCCAGGGCTGAAGTGGTTAAAGCTCCAGACAAACCGCAAAATCTCAGTTAACCACTTGCCCACTGGGCACTTAAACCCCTTCCTTTTTTTTTATTTTAAATTTTTATTAGGTTTTTGACAGAGTAATTTCAAACACAAATGATTACAATAATTTGGTATTGCTTATCATGTTGCATAGAACAGTATATAACATGTATTAAGAAATTAATAATAATAAAATTATAATGGTACCATACACTATCTGAGTTTTGATAACCTACTACCGCCTACCCCAAGTGGGAACAGACTGTAAGCGGGACCTGGTTACCTAGAATTCAAATTGCTAGGGATGAGAAGAAGGGTCCTTATGATATACAATATCTTGGTGTATCATATTATGCTATTCTTTAAATATTTGGAGGCTCTCGGGTTGTTTATCCAAGCTTGCCATTTTTTCTTCAAATTCATGATAGAGAAATTTTTGAATGCTAACATCAATTCGTATTGAGCTTGAATGTTTAGTCTTATGATAACGTTTGACAGGTTGGGAGCTTCTGTACATTTCCACATGCTAGCAATGATAAGTTTTGCTGCTATCAGGATATGTGATACTATTGTTCTATAGCAATGCGGCTATACATCTAGATTTAATCCTAATAATGCTGTCACAGCTGTCAGTTCTGTCAAATTACCTGTAAGATCTACAATAAATAGAGGAAACCGAGTTCCAAAACATGATAGGTTTTAGCAAGTCCAAAGAGTGTGGTAAAGGTTTCCTACTAATTCCTTACACCTCCAGCAGATAGGAGAGGTGGAAGGGAATCTATAAGGACAATCTACAGTATAATGGGGAACATGGATGCACAGTGCTCCTGTGCGATCCGCAGCCGGTTCCAGTGTGAACCTGGCCTCAAGTGTGATGGTAGGTATTTATATCTATGGTATCCTTGTTTGGTCCACTCTTTTGTTGATTGCCTTATTTTACAGTAATCTATTATTCTTGAAGGCAATGCTATTTTAGTGTACTAGTTTCCCTTTTTGGTTTTAGATAGGGTATGTTTTCATGCTATTAAAGTTGCTTTAATATAAAGGAGGTTCAGTATAATTACTTCTTTGGGTATTAGGTGTTTTGCCATAGAAAGGGTGAATAGATCATGGCATATAGTGGATTCTTTTTCAATATTTAACCATAATTTATCATTAGGGGAGGTAAACCAAAATTTAATTTGGTCTAATATAGATGCATAGTGATCATTTCTAATGTCTGGTAGTCCCATTCCTCCTAGGTCTTTGGTAGTGGTTAGTATTGAGAATGCTACTCCTGTTTTTTTCCCATTCCTTATGAAATTTTTTAATTTAGTGTTCATTTGTTTAAAGAATTTGGAGGGTAATGGTATTGGGAGGGAGTGGAAATAATATTATACTATATCTTGGGTAGTATTTCCATTTTGAATGCTGCTATTTTACTGACCCATGATAGTTGAGCTTTTTTGGATTTGATGTAGATCTTTGCTGGTTTGTTCTAAGAGTTTTGGAAAATGTACATCATAAAGTTTGGAGGATGAATATGTGCATTTTATACCTAGGTAGGTTATAGTTGTGTCGTCCCAGTTACAGTGCCTTGCAAAAGTATTCACCACCTTGGCATTTTTTATGTTTTGTTGCCTCACAACCTGGAATTAACATGGATTGTTTGAGGATTTGCATCATTTAATTTACAGAACATTCCCACAACTTTGAAGATGTTTTTTTTATTGTGAAGCAAACAACAAATAGGACAAAATAAAACAACAGAAAAAGTCAATGTGCATAACTATTCACCCCCCTAACGTCAATACTTTGTAGAGCCACCTTTTGCAGCTATCACAGCTCCAAGTCACTTTGGATAAGTCTCTATGAGCTTGCCACATCTTACCACTGGGATTTTTGCCCATTCCTCCTTGCAAAACTGCTCCAGCTCCTTCAAGTTGGGTGGTTTGCATTTGTGATCAGCAATCTTTAAGTCTGACCACAGATTTCCTATTGGATTGAGGTCTGGGCTTTGACTAGGCCATTCCAACTCATTTACATGTTTCCCCTTAAACCACTCAAGTGTTGCTTTAGCAGTGTGTTTGAGGTCATTGTCCTGCTGGAAGGTGAACCTCTGCCCTAGCTTTAAATCACACACAGAGCGGTACAGGTTTTGCTCAATAATATCCCTGTATTTAGCACCATCCATCTTTCCCTCTTGTCTGACCAGTTTCCCAGCCCCACTGCTGAAAAATATCCCCACAGCATGATGCTGCCACCACCATGTTTCACTGTGGGGATGGTTTTCTTTGGGTGATCTGATGTGTTGGGTTTGCGCTATACATAGCGTTTTCTTTAAAGGCCAAAAAGTTCAATTTTAGTCTCATCAGACCAGAGCACCTTCCTCCATACATTTTGGGAGTCCCCCACATGCCTTTTCACAAACTCAAAATGTCTCATTTTGTTTTTTGCTGAAAGTAATGGCTTTCTTCTGGCCACTTTGCCATAAAGCCCAACTCTATGGAGCGTACGGCTTATTGTCATCCTATGTACAGATACTCCAGTCTCTGCTGTGGAACTCTACAGCTCCTCCAGGGTTACCTTAGGTCTCTGTGCTGCCTCTCTAATTAATGCCCTTCTTGCCTGGTCGGTGAGTTTTGGTGTGTGGCCGTCTCTTGGCAGGTTTGCTGTTGTGCCATGTTCTTTCCATTTGGTTATGATAGATTTGATGGTGCTCCTAGGGATCATCAATGATTTGGATATTTTTTTATAACCTGACTTGTACTTCTCAACAACATGATCCTTTACTTGTTTGGAGAGTTCCTTGGTCTCCATGGCAGTGTTTGGTTAGTGGTGCCTCTTGCTTAGGTGTTGCTGCCTCTGGGGCCTTTCAAAAAGGTGTGTATATGTACTGACAGATCATTGGACACTTAGATTGCACACAGGTGGACATAATTTCACTAATTATGTGACTTCTGAAGGTCATTTGTTGCACCAGAGCTTTTTATGGGCTTCATAACAAAGGGGGTGAATACATTCGCACATACCAATTATCAGTTTTGTTATTTCTGAAAAATAGTTTTATGTATATATTTTTCTAATTTGACTTCACCAACTTAGACTATTGTGTTCTAAACCATCACATATTATTCAGATTAAAAAAACGTTGAACTAAAGGCTGTAATGTAACATAATATGTAAAAAGCCGGGGGGGGGGGGGGGGTGAATACTTTTGAAAGGCACTGTATATCTGTTTTTCAGATTTGTCTTTATGTAGGTTCATGGGTAGAATATAACATTATTATTTTGGTTAATTTTATAGTAAGACACATTACTGTATTGACCTAACAATTTCTGAACATTGTGTAGGGATATATTGGGGTTTGTCAAGGTTAAGATGATGTCATCTGCAAATAGCCCCATTTTATGAAACCTTTGGAGATTAATCCTGAGGAGAGCACCTTCGCTGAGGGCTGAGAATATAATGACATAATTGCTGAGTGTATGAATCCTTTGATACCAAATTTTTCTAATGTTTTGGATATATATTGCCAATGCATTCTATCGAATGCTTTTTCAGCATCTAGAGCCAAAAGGACAGCAGGTGTTCGATTGTTTTCAATATGATTGATTATATTCACCATCCATCTAGTACCATCAGGGGCTTGTCTGCCTTTAACAAAGCCTACAAGATTGGGCCCAATGAGAAAAGATGTTATATTTATTAAGCGATTGTGTCAGGAACTGTGTCATCTCCGGTTTCTCCTGCTGGTGGCACTATTACATTCAGCACCAAAAGGGTGTAATTCCAGTGGCCACCAGCGGGGGTCTCCCTGCCTGGACTGCAGACTTGTCATCAAGCATACCTGTCATTGTTTTGCTGGACTATATAAACCCGCCCTGAACTAGGCTCAGTGCTTCAGAATTCCTCTGCTAAGCCCTTGTCCCTGCCAGTACCTGCTCTTGTTCCAGCCTGTTCCTATTTATTCCTGTACCCCGTTTGTGTATCCTGACCTTGAACCCTGTTTCCTGTTCCCTTGTCACTTTGGATCATGCCTTATCTTTTATTTCATATTGGTTTCCTTGCTGGTATATTATATTAGTTAGATAGATAGTTAGGGGGGTTTGGGGGTTTGCTGTGTTTTCACCATTTACTTGTTTTTGGTTTGCTGTCTTGATTTCACGTGTGTCTTTATCATTAACAATAAACATACCTTTTTATTCATTTACTCGTTTGTCCCTGATTCCTTGGTGCAGCCCAGCGATCTGATCACCTGCATTGGATGTTGTGTATAACATCCCCTGACAGAATTCTGAAGCCATACAATCAGATCGGTTGCACCTGAGAATTGGGGCCTGAGTCCCAGCTATTGTTGAAATATGGATTTTGAAAGTATTTTGTATTTATCGTTCCTGGCAACTGATAACAGAGACCTTTGTTATCAGACATTGGCTTAATACACTAGGGAACAGTTGTTAGAAGGCATCCGCCTAGCTCATGTTTTTATTGAGCAAGGCAGTTTTTTGTTTGAAGATGTGCAACCATTAATTTGGATTTGTACTGAGTTGGCCCTGTCTGATGTCGCTGAGGGAGGTGATGACTATACACCCCCTTTTAGTGCAGCTCAGGTAGAATCTTTAGTTTGGCTGTTGGAGGATGACTCAGCATTCTTTTTTGAACAATATTCAGCTTGTCCTCAGCAGGTGCTTGCAAAATGCATTGAATCAGTGCAGTCTCTGGTCAGACAAGCCAAGTGCAAACCTGATTCAGTGCAATCATTAATACAGGCCTGGTCAAGTCTGTTGCATTCAGCTTCTGTTAGCTCCAAATATACTTCTCTACCAATGAAATACCAGTACCCTGTTTCCTTGCACCTACCCTGCCTGTAACTCCCCTGATGCTTCTCAACTGCCTCCATCAGCTCCACTAAATCTCCCTTCAAAACCTACTCCCTCTGTCTTGCCATCCTTTCACTCTTCGCTTCTACCAGCTGCATTCCCTACCTACAGCCCTGTACCCACTTATAGATCCCCAGTGGCTAAAAGCAAAAAGAAGCAGAAGTTTTTTCTAACCCATACCATCATGCCAGTATCC
Source organism: Lithobates clamitans (assembly GCA_037952925.1). Lineage (NCBI taxonomy): Eukaryota > Metazoa > Chordata > Amphibia > Anura > Ranidae > Lithobates > Lithobates clamitans. The sequence goes on along the minus strand of JBBGZY010000936.1, from coordinate 883,914 downwards.
AATCCTGCCTCCCCACCAGCTGATCTGTTCCAGCCTGATGTGCCAGCACCTGTGCCCACTGTCCAGTCTGAAGTTCCAGTACCAGCTGCCCGGTTTGCAGTTCCAGTACCTGCTATCCAGTCTGATGTGCCTGTTGTGCCAGTACCTGCTGTTCTGCCTGATGTGCCAGCACCTGTGCCCACTGTCCAGTCTGAAGTTCCAGTACCAGCTGCCCAGTTTGAAGTTCCAGTACCTGCTATCCAGTCCGATGTACCTGCTGTTCAGCCTGCTGTGCCAGTACCTGCTGTTCTGCCTGATGTGCCAGCACCTGTGCCCACTGTCCAGTCTGAAGTTCCAGTACCAGCTGCCCGGTTTGGAGTTCCAGTACCTGCTATCCAGTCCGATGTACCTGCTGTTCAGCCTGTTGTGCCAGTATCTGCTGTTCTGCCTGATGTGCCAGCACCTGTGCCCACTGTCCAGTCTGCAGTTCCAGTACCAGCTGCCCGGTTTGCAGTTCCAGTACCTGCTATCCAGTCCGATGTGCCTGTTGTGCCAGTACCTGCTGTTCTGCCTGATGTGCCAGCACCTGTGCCCACTGTCCAGTCTGAAGTTCCAGTACCAGCTGCCCAGTTTGAAGTTCCAGTACCTGCTATCCAGTCCGATGCACCTGCTGTTCAGACTGTTGTGCCAGTACCTGCTGTTCTGCCTGATGTGCCAGCACCTGTGCCCACTGTTCAGTCTGAAGTTCCAGTACCAGCTGCCCGGTTTGGCGTTCCAGTACCTGCTATCCAGTCCGATGTACCTGCTGTTCAGCCTGTTGTGCCAGTACCTGCTGTTCTGCCTGATGTGCCAGCACCTGTGCCCACTGACCAGTCTGAAGTTCCAGTACCCGCTGCCCGGTTTGAAGTTCCAGTACCTGCTATCCAGTCCGATGTACCTGCTGTTCTGCCTGATGTGCCAGCACCTGTGCCCACTGTCCAGTCTGAAGTTCCAGTACCAGCTGCCCGGTTTGAAGTTCCAGTACCTGCTATCCAGTCCGATGTACCTGCTGTTCAGCCTGTTGTGCCAGTACCTGCTGTTCTGCCTGATGTGCCAGCACCTGTGCCCATTGTCCAGTCTGAAGTTCCAGTACCAGCTGCCCGGTTTGCAGTTCCAGTACCTGCTATCCAGTCCGATGTACCTGCTGTTCTGCCTGATGTTCCAGCACCTGTGCCCACTGTCCAGTCTGCAGTTCCAGTACCAGCTGCCCGGTTTAAAGTTCCAGTACCTGCTATCCAGTCGGATGTACCTGCTGTTCTGCCTGTTGTGCCAGTACCTGCTGTTCTGCCTGATGTGCCAGCGCCTGTGCCCATTGTCCAGTCTGAAGTTCCAGTACCAGCTGCCCGGTTTGCAGTTCCAGTACCTGCTATCCAGTCCGATGTACCTGCTGTTCTGCCTGATGTGCCAGCACCTGTGCCCACTGTCCAGTCTGCAGTTCCAGTACCACCTGCCCGGTTTGAAGTTCCAGTACCTGCTATCCAGTCCGATGTACCTGCTGTTCTGCCTGTTGTGCCAGTACCTGCTGCTCTGCCTGATGTGCCAGCGCCTGTGCCCACAGCCCAGTCTGAAGTTCCAGTACCAGCTGCCCAGTTTGCAGTTCCAGTACTTGCTATCCAGTCCGATGTACCTGCTGATGTGCCAGCACCTGTGCCCACTGTCCAGTCTGCAGTTCCAGTACCAGCTGCCCGGTTTGAATTTCCAGTACCTGCTATCCAGTCCGATGTATCTGCTGTTCTGCCTGTTGTGCCAGTACCTGCCGTTCTGCCTGACTTGCCAGCGCCTGTGCCCACGGCCCAGTCTGAAGTTCCAGTACTGACTATCCAGTCCGATGCACCTGCTGTCCTGCCTGTTGTTCCAGCACCTGCTGTTCTGCCTGATGTGCCAGTGTCTGTGCTTGCTGCCCAGTCTAAAGTTCCAGTACCGGCTGCCCGGTTTGAAGTTCCAGTACCTGCTATCCAGTCCGATGTGCCTGCTGTTCAGCTTGTTGTGCCAGCACCTGCTGTTCTGCCTGATGGGCCTACTGCCCAGTCTGAAGTTCCAGTACCTGCCGCCTGATCTGATGTCTCGGTGCCAGCCCTCCAGCCTGATGTGTCGGTGCCAGTGTTCCAGTCTGAGGTACCAGTGTTCCAGCCGGAAGTACCAGTGCCTGCTCTCCAGCTTGACGAGCCCGCTGCCCAGCTTGAGGTGCCCATGCCTGCTGCCCAGCTCGATGTGCTTTTGCCTGCTGCCCAACTCGATGTGCTTTTTTGCCTGCTGCCCAGCTCGATGTGCTTTTGCCTGCTGCCCAGCTCGATGTGCTTTTGCCTGCTGCCCAGCTCGATGTGCTTTTGCCTGCTGCCCAGCTCGATGTGCTTTTGCCTGCTGCCCAGCTCGATGTGCTTTTGCCTGCTGCCCAGCTTGATGCGGATGTGCCACTGCCCAGCGTGATGTACCTCTGCTTTCTGCTCAGCCTGATGACATGGTGCCTGCTAAAACTGTTCCTGACTGATGGCCATCTTGCCGCTGGGTCAATCCTGTCTGTTGCCTGGCTTGAATGTAATGCTCCTGTGTGGTCTGCCTCCAATGGTTTCTTTCCCGTTACCCTGCTAATTTTCATCTCCAGATCCAAACTTCCTGACCCGGGTGGTGGGGTTTGTGTCCTATTTTCAGACTCTGATGGCACGTCCCCCAGTGAACTAAAAGACTCTGGCCTTGGGAGTGCGAAGAAGTCCGCAGACTCAGTAGGGAAACATTTTAAGGTGTTTCTGCACCCGCTCGGACTGTCATACCCAGGGCTGAATGGAGTGTCCGGAGGCCACTCCTTTAGGGGGGGGAACTGTCAGGAACTGTGTCATCTCCGGTTTCTCCTGCTGGTGGCACTATTACATTCAGCACCAAAAGGGTGTAATTCCAGTGGCCACCAGCGGGGGTCTCCCTGCCTGGACTGCAGACTTGTCATCAAGCATACCTGTCATTGTTTTGCTGGACTATATAAACCCGCCCTGAACTAGGCTCAGTGCTTCAGAATTCCTCTGCTAAGCCCTTGTCCCTGCCAGTACCTGCTCTTGTTCCAGCCTGTTCCTATTTATTCCTGTACCCCGTTTGTGTATCCTGACCTTGAACCCTGTTTCCTGTTCCCTTGTCACTTTGGATCATGCCTTATCTTTTATTTCATATTGGTTTCCTTGCTGGTATATTATATTAGTTAGATAGATAGTTAGGGGGGTTTGGGGGTTTGCTGTGTTTTCACCATTTACTTGTTTTTGGTTTGCTGTCTTGATTTCACGTGTGTCTTTATCATTAACAATAAACATACCTTTTTATTCATTTACTCGTTTGTCCCTGATTCCTTGGTGCAGCCCAGCGATCTGATCACCTGCATTGGATGTTGTGTATAACATCCCCTGACAGATTGGCTAGAATTTTCACATACATTTTTATGTCTACATTTAGTAGTGATATAGGTCTATAGTTTATGGGTGATGTTGGGTCTTTGTCTGGTTTTGGGAGGGTAATTATAAGTGCTTCTAACATCTATTTTGGATACTGGCTAGATAAGGCTGCTTGATTAAACATTTTGGTCAAGTGTGGTGATAGTATTTCACTAAATGCCTGGTAATATTCTCCTGATGCCTGGGATTTTGTTTTTAGTTAGGGATTTTATAACTATGGGGGTTTCTTGTAATGATATTGGATCGTTGATAATTTTCAGGTCTTCAGGATCTATTTTTGGTAGGTTGATTTATTTTTAGATAATCTGCTATATTTTGTGATGTAGGTTGTGGAGTGTTTTGATCTTCTTTAAGGTTATATAGAGATTTGTAATATTCTGAGAAGGAATCAGCTATTTCTTGGGGGTTGCTGCCGTCATTGTGCTATATGGCAGGTGGCAAGTGGTTAAGCTGAAGCACCTATCCGGCTGTAGTACCTCCCAGCATACTATACTACAGTCACTTGCAAGGGAGATTATGCAGTAGGAGCATCAACAACTGGTCACCAGGGAAAAAATGGAGGCCACAGAGGGTGCAGCTTACCACGCACCCTCTTCTGCCCATGACTGCACTAAACCCTGGGCACCTGCTCTGTATCTCCCTTGTGCCTGTCTGGCACTCAGTGGGATCTGCGCAGGAGATCTGACCCGTGGGAGCTACTGGGAAATAAGCTATCATTTGTAAATGCAGAAGCTGGACTTCAGTGTTACCAAGTGATAGTGGTGAGCAGGGAGCAGAAGACCTGAGCCAGAGGTGGTGGAACTGAGAACTGAGTTCCCCCTAGTTCCTGCTGAAAAAAATCCATATATATATATATATATATATATATATATATATATATATATATATATACACTCACACACATTATATGTAAAACCTTTATCCCAAAAGGAAAAAAAACTGTTGCTGTAACTGCTTAAAAAGTATGAGCTGGAGTTTGCCTTTAATTTGGTAGTGTACTGTATATAAATCTGCTAGTGCATCTAACACGCCCCTCTCCGCAGATTAACAATTCTGCTGACCAAAGGTGTTTCTCTTGTTGCTTCATCCAGAGTGTAGGCACCCTAAGGCGGGCAGTATGTTACTGGACAGATCACCAGGTGAAAATAGAGGGGGGGGGGGGGAAGCAAAAACAAATGCAGCCAACACATCTAAAGATTGGTGAACTGCAATATGTTACATTTTTGGTTTTGGGTTTAATAGTGGCTTAAGAATTAAAGCTGAAACAGGAGAGATGTAAGTGAACTACTATGCATTTGTTTTTTTATCATAAGAAAAAAAATCTCGGATCAGTGAAGAAAACAAAATGGTGCTTAATCTGTAACACACTGCACATAAAACAATATAGCACACATTAGCTGATATGAATGTAGTTAGGCAATTTATAAAAGGCATGTTACTATAGGTGCATACTTTACGTGACTTAACAGAACAGTGTTATCCCTGCCAAATCACATTAAAGATGAGCTCCAGGCTCCCCCCAAAAAATTAAGTCAGCAGCTACAAATACTGTAGCTGCTGACTTTTAAAATAAGGACACTTACCTGTCCAGGGATCCAGCTATATCCTCACCCAAACCAGTTCTTCAATCAGCTTTGGGTGCAGGCGCTGGCATCCTGATTAAGTGAAATCGGCAGTAAAACCTTGCGGCTTCACAACCAGCTTTAAACTGCGCATGCACGAGCTGTGCTGCGTTTTGTGAATGTTCCCGCAGTCTTCTTGGACCTGTGATTTGTCTCAGAAGATTGCGGGGGGGAAAAGGGGGGGAAGGCGAACCTCTGCCTCATATCAGCCTGGCAATCTAAGCCAGAAGTGGTAGCAGTTACCTGTCAAAACTAGGTACCCGCTCCCCCCCAAAAAGTCCCTAATGTGGCAGTGGAGGGAGGGGAAGGGTGTAAACAAGGAGAACTTCCTCTTTTGGGTGGAGCTCCACTTTAAGTGAAAAGAACTGAAAAAGGAAAAAAGCTTCCTCCAAGATCCAAAGCCTAGGTAGCACAGATCACATGGCCTCTGTCTTTCTACATGTCACATGTGCAAATGGTTGGGTGGATAAACAAACAAAATATATTTATTGAGTATGATGTAAAAATATTCAACATTTACTAAGGATCGACTTGTGTGGATATTGCTGTCTTCATCTGCAGGTATGCAACCCCCCCCCCCCCCAAAAAAAAACACAAGCTCTGTAGTAGATTATCACACACTGATAACGTTCACTGCAAGGGACATGGCTGCCATAAAAACAGTGTAGCCTGTAGGGTGGCAAGTATTGGACATTCCATTAAAGGGCTTCTGTGACAGGTACCCTTATATCCAAACCTTAGGTCTGGTTCACACCTATGCAGGTTGCAGTTTGCATATTCCAGGTGCGTTTTTCATTACATGTTTTTGATCCATTGAAGTCTATGGAACCAAAAACCAGAAAAAAGTCCCTGGCCCTTTCCATAAAATGCACAGATGTGAACATGACCCATAGGAATCCATGTTAAATGGACTGTAGTGTATTTCTGCAAAACTGAAAACACACTAGAAAATGTCTAGTTGTTAATCATGCCTTACAGGTCTTGTCCCTCTCCCAGCAAACAGCAAATATTTCAGCTGATCAATTGTTTGATGGGCCCTTCCTCAGTATCTCTCACGGCCCTTTTGCTAATGGTCATGGATTTTCCTGAGTGAAAGTTTGTCTTGGCAGAGCATACCTAGAAAGATGCCCAAGTTCTATTCCCATTTAGGTTATATATTAGTGTAGTTTGTTCTAAATCATTACTACTAGAGGAGATTTAAAAAATTGTAAATTCTAGACTATGTAGTTGATAATTTACTTTTTTATTTCACTTGACTTGTGGAAGATGTGTTAATTAGCAACAAGAATGGATAAAACACTTCAATTATAATGCAGAAATGGCTTGTAATTTACGGAATGATTTTAATTTTTGAACTTGCTTTTATCACACGCTGTTTTCATGGTAAATAGGTTTTTGCAGCTGCCAGAATTAAGATGATGTATTAGGCAACCATCCAAGACACCATTATGAACACAGAGGGACAATGTCAGAAGTTGTTTTTTTTTTTTTTTTTTAAATCCATGTAACCCAATTAAAACAACAAGTTTAGATTATAAAATGTTGTTCTATTGTATTATACCTACATACAGCTTGTCCTTGCTTCAGGGCAAATTGCTCTCAGATAGCTGGTTTACACCCATGCATGCAAAAAAAGTGTGTGTGTGTGTGTGTATTTTTTTTTTTTTTTTTAAGGCAGAGGCCCTAGAAAATTGGTGGGTTTTGCTATTTTTTTATGTCACACAGTATTTGTGCAGTGGTGTTTCAAACGCAATTTTTGGGAAAAAAAATACACTTTTAAACTTTATTGTAAAAAAACCCAATACATAACCCAATTGTTTTGTAAAATATAAGAGATGATGTCACAGCAAGTTGATAGATACCAAATATGTCACGTTTTAAAATTGCGCACGCCCATGCAGTGGCGACAAACAACGTTAATTTTACTATCCATAGGTGACACTTTAAAAGCCTTTACAGGTTGCCACTTTATATTTACAGAGGAAGTCTAGTGCTAGCATTACTGCCCATGATCTGACATTTGCGGTGATACCTTACCAGTGGGACGATCGCTGTTTATGTGCGTGCACCTTAGCTCACTAGCATGGGGGGAAAGGGGCACTTTAACATTTTTTTTTATTATTATTATTAATTTATTTATTTTACAATGTTGCTCTATTTTTTTTTTTTTTTGATCACTTTTTACTATTTTTCTGTCCACAGTCCAGTCTCAGGCTGAATGGCGGTCAAGGATGACCCATGCTCGGAGAAAATAGTTTAAACAATGCTATCGTAGCCCTCTTTTGGGGCAGGGGGGTGTTATGATAAATGGCCCCCCTCCGAACAGGATAGTGTGCTAAACCTGTAGGTAAATAGGAGAACCAAAACCTTCGCTAAATTGAACAGTGGTTTTGATAAGTAAAAATTGGCAGGGCTTCCACCCAGGATATGGCCTCTATAAACAGTGGGGATTGCCTTCTTGGGAAATTAACTAGTATTCTAAGCAAAGTAATTGGAAGCTAAGGATCAGGAGAGGGGGATCAGCCAACATATAACATTAACCATAAATATATAGATGTACACCAAAATTGAAATAATACAAGATTTATATATTAAAAGATTAATAACAGTACATATATTCAGGGTACAAACAGGTAATATCAGCAGACCCTCAAGAAGAGTTCTGATGGAATTGTGCACATATGCCCAGATATATATAGTGTGGGGTGGGGCACAAGTGAGGCTCACCTTCCCTGGGAAAAAGGCAGTCCAAGTGGTAGGTTTCTTTGACTCTGACTTGCAGTCAGTTTTATTTAAAAAGGTTGCAGTAGGGGGGCGTGACCGGAATCTGCCCTGTATGGAAGCCTGAACCTGTAGCTCTCCACTTGCCTGCAGCCTAACGGCCTATTACGGGGCTTTTAAGCACCTGTATATGGGTGGGAACCCACTCTTCCAAACCCAGGGGACCATCCGTGCCACCCTCCGGATCCTCTGCGACCCTCCGGGAGTACTTTAAACCTCCCTCCGGCTCCGACGACGGGATGGACAAGATGGCGCCGCCGCCATGCGCTTCCTCCACGAGGCCGCTGAAGCCGCCGAACTCTCCACCGCTACTGTACCCACAGAGCACACTGGTGCTGGATCAGGAAAGGAGCGGTTCGCGCTCTCAGGACCCAGGAGGGGTGAGTCCATCACAACCCTATGCACCCCAGGATGGGCTGCAGCATGACTCCTGGGACACTGTACAAGGCCTCACAGCAGCCAGCTACACCCAGTGCTCTGAGGCCTACCCGCGGTTGCTGCGAACGGCCTCAGACCCGGCCCTCTCTACGGAAAGAGCGGTGTCACTTTCCCCCTCACTGAATTCAGGAGACTTTCCCCCATTACCGGAGCCGGAATATGCTCAGGCCTCAGGACCCCCGTTGACAAGGCAAACTGGAGAAAGTACCCCCCTGCAGGAACGCCACTATGCTTCAGACCTGCCCCAGCCACAAAGACAGGCCCGGCACAGTATCCCCAAAACAACAGAAAGGAGCACAGATCAGGCATTGTCATATGCACAAGTGACTAGCTCCCCGAATATGACCCACAGAGATGGATTAGCAACAGCTCTTCCCTGTCCTTCATTAAGATGGGGAAACTTGCAAGACACCCACATGCAGCCCTGTGAGGCATTAAGATCTGAGCCCCCCCTGCTCCACGGAGGGAGCCCCCCTTTTTTGCAGTATCCTTAACAATATATGGGTGATGACCCACGACTGCAGCAAAACTCCACATGGCAGGCATGTCTCCAAGCCATACCCACTAAAGAGGACTTTAAACTTCTTATTGAGGAAGTTAAGTCCGCCTGTTGGGCGGAAATCCAAACAATTCATGCCAACCTTAAACATCTATCTGAGAGAGTAGAGATGGCGGAAGAGGAGATCCAGGAGACCAAACTTGCTGTGCATCGCACTCAAATACAAGGAGCTGATCACCATCTAATGCTTTGGAATATGCAGCGCCATATTGAAGATTTAGATAATAGGGGTCGTAGAAACAACATTCGGATCAGGGGTCTACCAGAGCCGGAAGGCCCGGAGGATCTCCACGAAACTTTGCAATCTTTATTCAACAATCTTTTGGGGGACCCCCCGAATAAACCTATAGAGATGGACCGTGCCCTGCGTCCCAAAGGGCCTGCCTCCAAACCACGCGATGTTATATGCAGAGTCCACTCCTTCCCCTTAAAGGAAGACATTATGCGAAAAGCTTGAGTTACCAGGAAGGTGGTTCATGGAAATGCGCCAATTCAGTTATACCCCGATCTTTCCTGGATCACTCTGCAAAAGCGTAGACTCCTCCAGCCTCTACTAGCTTCTTTACAGGAAAACCACATAACTTACCGATGGGGCTTTCCTTTCAGCCTAACAGCCCGTCATCAAGAAAAATCCACAGTGTTACGCTTCCCGGAGGATCTAGATAACTTTTGCAACACTTTAGAGATCCCTGTTCCTTGTCTTCAAGACTGGGACTTAGTGGAAACACCAACGCCGCCACCGGTGATCTGGCAGAAGATACCTCCAACGAAACGCCCCAGGGACAGGGACTCTCCTCGAGGGTCTACTAAGCCTAGGAATGGATGACTGCCATATTGAGTCCCCCTGACCCACCCATTAGATATATTTGCACCCCCCCTTTTTTAGGCCCAAAGCCCGTTATTTCTTGCTGTTCATCAGGCACCTTTTATTGGAGACTTGACAGTAGTGGTTTCTCTGGTCACTAGTCCCCCTATAGGTTTACCTAACCAAAGTTCGCTTTTTATTTCCTATTTAATAGGAGGTTTGTTGAACACTGTTGTGTTTGTTTACATGGTTCTCTATGTCCCCCCGGCCCGGACCCTTTTTGGGGGTCCTGCTCGGGGAGACTTACCGGAACTTAATAGATCCTGGGTGGCCCGCACTGCTTAGGATCTCTTTGCAATGTTTGCTTCTACTTGTTATGTTTATAACTAATATTTTTTTCCTTTCTTCCTCTCTTCCCTTTATTTTTCTCTTCCCCACCCCCTCTCCTTCCCTGGCTCATCATTGGCTCTGGAGAACTAACTGGACATATCCTGTATATGGGTCCCCCTTTTCCCTGGATGTTGGGACACCCTCGCGGCTGGATAAGCTAAGTAACGCTGAGCACACACCCACGATTATGGTTAAAATAATGTCACTTAATGTTCATAGCCTGAACTCAAATAAAAAAAGGCATCTTGCAATGAGAGAGCTCAGGCAGTCTGGGGCGGACGTTGTCCTGCTGCAGGAAACCCATTTTAATAAAGGAGACGCCTTCACCTTTGCATCCAGATATTTCCCTCAGGTTTACCAGGCGTTTAGTCCCCGCAAAAGAGCCGGAGTGGCGATCCTGTTTAAAAAAGGCTCCCCTTTCAAATGCACTGAGTCTCTTATAGACCCACATGGGCACTACATTATCCTATGAGGCCAATGGCAAGAGCAGGGGGTCACTATCTGTGTACTGTATGCTCCTAATACCCGCCAAATACACTTTTTAACCAGAGTATTAGCGCGATTATTTAAATCCCCCAACGAATATTTGATTATCGGAGGAGACTTTAATTTATGTCACTCGGTAGGTCTAGATCGCCATGTAATGAATCCTACAGAACCACAAACCCGAGTTGCACAGGATTCACAACTATTTCGCCAACTTACTAGGCGTTATGCTCTATTTGATATATGGCGGGCTCTACACCCGGGAGACAGACAAAATACATTTTACTCCGCCCCTCACCACATGCACTCTCATATAGACTACTTTTTTGTTAACAATACCACCCTTCGTGCCACTAAGGATACTCAGATCCTACCCATCTCTTGGTCCGACCACGCTCCTGTGACCATGTCCTTGGAGATAGGCACTTCTATACGTAAGCCATGTCACTGGCAATTAAATAACTTCCTTCTTCAACATACCCCATCTAAATTAGAACTCGAGACAACTTTGCAGAACTATTTTCTTGAAAATTATACATCGGATGTCTCCCTTTCCACTCTTTGGGAGGCCCACAAGGTGGTCCTCAGAGGGTGGTGTATAGCACTATCCTCGGCCATGAAGAAGGATGCGAAGGTGTCCAAACTTCAGGCGGAGAGAGATCTTAAAGCCTTAGAACTCCAACTACAGACTTCACCATCCCTACCCCTTCTTAAAAAAATAGTTTGTTTACATACCACACTCCGAGATCTAGCATTAGGCCAAGTAGAGAAAGCTCTCCTTAGACTAATGCAAACGTATTACGACAAAGGCAATAAAGCCCACTCACTATTAGCACGTAAACTGTCAGAGCGATCTCACATGGCCACCCCTCACCAAATAAAGAATAGAAAGGATACACTTCTCTCACACCCCCAGGAAATAGCTCAGGCCTTTGGAGAATTTTATACGGCCCTATATAATGACCCTGAAATCCCGCATGACCCACTTTCCCCTTATTTAGCTGAACGTATGCGACAATATTTAATGGACAGTGGAATTCCTAAACTTCAGGCGTCAGACTTACTTTCCCTCAATGCCCCGATATTGGTAGAAGAACTGACAGCCAACGTTAAAAGCTTACCATCACACAAGTCCCCTGGCCCCGATGGCCTCCCTTATGAATATTATAAGACATTTCTTCCAACCCTCTTGCCCCATATGTGTAGGTTGTATAATGCCTTTCTTCAGCAAACCCCTATTCCCTCAGATATGCAGAGATCATTCCTCACGTTAATCCCCAAACATGACAAAGATCCTTCAGTATGTGCAAGTTATAGGCCAATTGCACTGCTAAACTCTGATTTAAAAATTTTTACTAAGCTCCTCTCGATGCGATTGAACCTAATACTTTCCTCCTTAATACATAAGGATCAGGTGGGCTTTGTCCCCCTCCGTCAGGCAGGGGATAATACGAGATGGATTATTGATCTCATAGATGTGGCAAACAGAGTCGGTTTGGAAACATTGGTCCTAGGGCTGGATGCTGAAAAGGCCTTTGACCGCCTTGGATGGCCGTTTCTGTTTGCCACATTGAAATATATGGGGTTCCGGGGCCCCTTTTTGCAGGCCATACAACACTTATACACAAATCCCACTTCTCAGGTCAAGACGCCCTTTGCCTTATCATCAGCTTTTTCGATTGCGACTGGAACCCGCCAGGGATACCCTCTCTCGCCGTTATTATTTGCGTTATGTGTCGAGCCTCTGACGGCGGCGGTTCGTAAAAATCCAAATATACACGGGATCCCGGTGCGGGGCAGGGAATTTAAACTAGCACTATTTGCAGACGACATTATGCTTACCCTGACTCAGCCTAGGATATCACTCCACAATTTACATGCTGAGCTAGATTTATACCGCTTCCTCTCTGGTTACAAAATAAATGCATCTAAATCAGAGGCCTTACCCGTTAATATCCCCCCAGCAGAGGTACAGCATCTACAGCAATGTTTCACCTACCACTGGAAAACTACAGCCCTGAAATACTTAGGAGTGCAGATCACCCCGTCCTACACTACCCTATATAGAGCCAACTTCCCTCCCCTCTATAGATCCATAAGGGATTTGCTACAAAAGTGGAAGGCCCACCATATATCCCTTCTGGGGAGGGTGGCCTCTGTAAAGATGACCATCCTTCCCAAACTTCTGTACCTCTTCCAGACACTTCCCGTTCCAATCCCTCGGTCAGATCTGAGGAAGCTTCAGATGGATTTGGTGAAGTTTGTTTGGAACTATAGGAGGTATAGAATATCTCAATCGGTTTTAATGGTGGCGCGCTCAGAAGGGGGACTGGCGTTCCCCAACTTGAATAGATATTACCAAGCAGCCCAACTGCGGGCCCTGGCATCCTGGTTTCCCCAACGGTCTTACAATAGATGGACGGAAATTGAAAAACTCTGGCTGGCACCCATACACCCAAATAGCCTGCTCTGGAATGCAAATGTGGAGGTGGACTCGGCCCGGCTTCTAGGCCCTATGCTGCTTCTTCGATCTCTCTAGCGTAAATTATCCAGAACACATAAGTTGGGCTCGGAGAGATCACTTCTTACGTCCTTTCTTTACAACCCCAGACTGCCTGCAGGCCTCACGCATCAAATGTCCTCACCATGGGCAACCAGGAATTTATTCCACTTTGGTCATCTAGTACACCCCTGTACACGTAAGCTGCTCTCATTTACAGAACTCCAACAGAAATTTGATTTGCCCCGTCAGGTATTTCATGGGTATCTACAGATCAGGCATTATGCCCAATCGCTAGCCCCGAACTTACAATTCTCAACTCCAACCACATTTGAGAATCTGATGTTAGAAGGTTCAGCACGTCGAGGTTTAATCTCAGATATATACAAGGTGCTAAATTCATATTGCTTTGCCACACAGGGTAAGCATGCATACATGCTTCGATGGGAGAGAGCATTGGGAGAAGAGATACCAGAAGCGACTTGGCAAACAATTTGGTCACAGGCGGCTAAAAGCTCTCTTTGTACACTCTACAAGGAGAACACCTATAAAATTATTTTCTTCTGGTATATGACACCAGATGTTCTCCGAGCCATTTACCCTTCTAGCTCGGATTGATGCTGGCGGTGTCAGGGAGACAGGGGAACTTTATACCACATTTACTGGTCCTGCCCCAAGATAGTACCTTTTTGGACGGAGACGCAATTTTTATTAACCCGCTTGTTGGGAGTACAGGTCCTAGAGCCCCTAAATTATTCCTCCTGGGAGTATCGGGTTTACAGATACCTAAGCATTCCAAGAAACTGCTTCGGCATGTCTTGACAGCCGCGAGGTGTCTCATAGCCCTCTACTGGAAGAGACGGGACCCGCCTACTCAAACAGACCTATATACCAGAATAAAGGATATAGAATTAATGGAAAAAAATGACTGCTAGATTAAAGACAGATTGGAAACACATGATAAGGTCTGGGAAGACTGGCATAGACGAGAAGATCCTCCTTGAGCTATTGATGGAGCCTCCCCCTCCTTCTTCCTCCCTTCCCTCCCCCCTCTTTCTTACTCTTCTCTACTGTTTCTTTCTCTTTTTTTGTTCATCAGAAGATGCTAGGTTCCATGTTTATATCTATATGTTGACTATTGCACTATATATGGAACCCAATCTAAGCTTTATACATCCGAATAATTGTTTACTGACGCTGGTTATTTGCCAGTTTTGTCGCTGGCATAGCGAAGTCTGTACACTATGATATCATTGTCTCTGTAACTTACCTGACTTTATGATTAATAAAAAATGTTATTTGAAAAAAATAAATAAAAAGGTTGCAGTAGAAAACAAAAACAAAACATAAAATAAATCCTTGCTATCTAGGCACTAACTAAACAGGACAGATGCCTCTCTGACCAGCGATGGGCTTCTCCTTGTCACAAGCTTTTTGCAAACCATACATATGCCTCGTTTCCACCGAGCGGATCGGTTCGGGTCTGTTTGGAAGGCCTAGAATGATCCGGCCTATTCAGGCGAGCGTTTCCACTGCAAGTCGGACCGACAGGGGCCATACGTGGGTTTAGAAAAAATGCCGTCATGGCGTCACACGTCCACCAATCAGTGTAATGTATTGTAGCTCCGCCCTAACCAAACCGTTCCATTTTCAATGGCCCCACATCTGAAGTAGGACCCTGAATGGAACGGTTCGGTTCGGTTGTATGGGCCACTTTCATAATGGAAACACCCTAAATAGCGTACCGAACCGATCCGCTCTGTGGAAACGAGGCAATAGAGGGTCTAAAAATCCAAGGAGTACCTTCAGGCATTCTAGGTGCCTAAATCACACATATTATTTCTGGACCACCATTTTTGGAGGCCCTGGAGAGCAAGGACAGTAGAAACACCCACAGAATGACCGCATTTTGGATAGTAATCACTCCAAGGTATTCTCTGAAAGGCTTAGTGAGTCTTTAAAAATGTAATTTTTTACTACAAGTTTTTGAAAAATGCAGGAAAGATAATATATATATATTTTTTTACACAAAGTTTTTAATTAATAAGATATTTCTAACACACATAGGCATACTAAGTATTACACCCCAAACAACATTCTGCTACTCCTGAGTATGGCGATACCACATATGTGAGACTTTCATGGCCTAGCCGCATAGAGAGGCCCAAAATCCAAGGAGCACTTCCAGGCTATCTAGGGGCATAGAATATGCACTAATAATCATCAGGGATACTTTAACTTGCGTGGCAGTGATTAGGGGAAATTTTGACTGGTGTGGCAGTGATCAGTGACACTGAAACTCATGTAGCCATGAGTAGGGGACAATTTGACTGGTGTGGTGGTCATCAGGGACACTGGGATTGGTCCCTACTTGCTATGGGGGCACCCGCTCTCTCCTCATTGGCTCACTGGCTGTGATTGACAGTAGCGGAAACAATGGCTCCCGCTGTTGTCTCAACCAATGAGGAGGAAGAGACCCAGGAGAGACGCTGCTCTTGTGCACATTGCTGGATCGAGATGGGGCTGAGGTAAGTATTAGGGGGACTGCACACAGAAGGTTTTTTACCTTCATACATATGCATAAAGGTAAAAAAACTTGAGCCATTACAACCATTTTAATGTTGCATATTGTTCAAATGATGATTGTCTTTAGTTTTTAATAGTTTCTGCCATATTTCAGGTTGCCAGTAAAAAAAAAAAGGTGGCTTGTCAGTAAATTTTCTAGGTTTTGTCAGTAAAAAAAGTTGTGAGGGGTTAGCAACACTGGGTGCTGCCATCAATTTCAATATTACTCATTTTTTTTCTTAAAATGGTACATTTTCTAAGTTCAGATATTTGATATAATTTCTATTGTGAAAAAATTACAGGAGAGATGTAGGTGTGGCACTGTTCATATAAGATCTGTGCCTTGCAATGTGATTTAGAATAAGACCAACTTTCATTTATAGGAGAGCACCTTCCTTAAGAAACAGATTGGGGCATAATGCCCTAGATCCACCAAAACAGATACAAATATTCAAGGAACTGAAAGGATTTTACAAATGCGTAAAATGCCTCCCAAGTAGGGTTAGTAAGACGACTAACAGAAAAAGAACAAGTTTAGCATCTATAACAACAGGAAAGGAATATAGCATCGGAGAACAAATAACATGCAACAGCACTCATGTAACCTACATCATAGACTGTCCATGCCATAAACAATACGTGGGTAGAACGACGAGACCCCTTTTTGTCAGAATTCGAGAACACATTTCCAACATAAAAAATGGATTCAACAAACACAGTGTATCTAGACATTTCAGAGACTACCACAGAAGGGATCCATCATGTATGGTTTTCTATGCCATAGACAAAATAAGAGGTCACTGGAGAGGTGAGAATAAGAAAACAAAAATCTCACAAAATGAGACTAAATGGATTTTGCAATTAGATACTCCAACCTGCAGGGTTAAACATAGATGTTGACCTCAATTGTTTTATCACCGACTTTTGATCACGCCATTAGGGTATTACCTGTGGCTATTCATACAGGAGGTGTCCCCATAGGGACACAGCCTGTATGCCATCCATAGTACCCCTTCAAACTTCTACACATGTGCAACTGGTAACCTACTGTATTTTAACATATCTAAATCACATATAGTGATTTCTATTTCGGGTTTAGTAATGTTTCCAAAAACAAATAAATAATTATTAACTTTTAATGAAAAGTTTCACACCTAATTGCCTGGGTTCCACTAAGTTCTCCGAAAGTGGAACACATGTATATACATATGAGAGCATGATTGCACATGCATATACCCATGCGCGTGGACTCATAACCTATAGAAAGATATATTACACACTGGGTACACAATTAGTCCACAAAAAGAAGTGAAATTCAAGATCCTATAAACATAAGGGCATAGGACTTGATGCCCCAATCATACTCTGTGCACCCCTTGTTTATAAACTGTGAGAGTTTAAATTCTAGAACTAATTCTCAACGTTTTTCATTTTTTATATATATTTTATAATAAAAAAGAAAAAAATGTATTATTAAAAGTTTTTATTATTTTTATTTTTCCAAAGCAAAATATATATACAATATTGGGATTATGCGGTGGTGTTATTTATGGGATAGATGTCTTGTAAGGCTAAGCCTGTTTTATGAAACGAAAATGCATAGTAATGTTTGGTTATACATTTATAACATGTGGTGACCCCCTCAAATTAAATAAGTAAAACTTCCAGTCAGCTTATTTGTAAACAGACCATATAAAATATTGGGTTGCATCAGCACACCTATGGAGTAGGAGCGCCGTACAGCACCTGATGGGCAGTGTACTGGCAGGCGCGGAAGGCGATGTACACCCACATAATTTAGAATTTAAACTTAGTACATATGAGCCCGATTAAAACAGGGTCCACACAACAGAATAGGAAGGCTTCTGTCTTCCGGACCAACCAAAAATGGGGCAGTCATGTGATCAGACCTATTTGGGACACCACCTGCTATAAAAGGATAGGACGTGTAGCAAGATGGCCGCTCCAGATGACGTCTTCAATGATGAAACGCATAGGGCGGAGTTACTGAGCGTCTTTGTGTCACTTCTGGTCAGGGCTGTGGATCGTGTATCATCCCTGCTGTTTTATATTTTAACTTGCTTGTCATATACAGTGTAAATGTGAGTTATATCTCCACTGTTTTTTTGATTAAATAACGTTTTTTAAAGCGGTATTATGCTATGGGCACTTTCTTCTTCCATATATGAAAAACACAGAGTATCATATCAGAATTAAATACACCGAGGATCCATCAAGTGCTGCACAGTGGCATATACTGTGAATGCGCAATACCCCAATGTGTGGAGTGAAGAAATTTGGTGAGTAAAATTCCATAAGGGGCACCATAAAGAGCACCAGCACTATAGACAGAAGAGCACATGAAAAGTCACTATTTTGAAGAGTACCAGTCACTTTATTTGGAAATATATACTGTATTTAATATATTTATTTTATTATTATTTTTGCAACAAACTTTCTAGTATACTGTTTGAAAGACTGCAACTACATATATGTACTGCACAATTTTGATTGTTATATATCTAATGCAGGGGTTGTAACACATATGTATTTGAAGCACCTATCACTTTAAGGTTTTATTTAAAAGTTGCAGCACACAAGAAAAACAAACACGTATCACTTCAGATATTTGCTAATCATTTTTAGCTTTGTATATCATTTATTCTCTATTTATGATGTCAATTGTTAGCATCAGACACCTTAGATCACTCCAATCCTTATAGTACATCTAAGTTTATTCTAAATCACATTGCAAAGCACAGATCTTATATGAACAGCGCAACACCTACATCTCTCCCAATTAACTCTTGTACTCCACCCAGGTGGCTGTATCTGTAGGGGCAGCAGTTCTTTGCTTTCTCAAACCCATTGAGCGGAATCACCAACAAATTTTGAAAAAAATACAGGTTTATGAGATTTGCAAATCATTGCATTCTGTTTTATGCAGATTTTACACAGCATCCCAACTTTTTGGGAATCGGTACAGTAGTTTTTGTCTTAAACCAGAAATGTAAGTTTTGGTAAAGTGTGGTTTTTTGTATGTGCAGCAGCATTTCTTAAAATTACACTGACCAGTTAAAATGTGACACTTGATAGAGCTCAGAATAATATAGTTGGAGAGGTCTGACAAGCAACAACCTAAACCAACTTTGTGTTATAATGTGATCATTCAAGTTGACTGAGAGATCTATTACAATCAAATGAAGATGGCTAAAGTGATCAATAATGTGTCCCCTTTCAGAGGAAGAATTTCATCTAAAGTGATTAAATTGAAGAAGGCTCTGCTATAATTCACAATTTTGCTGGATCTGTAAATTTGCACCTCAAAACTTTTTTGCACAGTGTGTGCTTAGAAAGGATTTACTTTATTTTTAACTATATTTAAGTGGCTTATATCCTTTCTTTTGTGCAGCTTTAGGGCAATCTGACAACTGTTGTATGTTTTAAAAAGGCACAGGGGCTATTCATCCCACTGCCGCTTGGAAGCACCACATGAGCTCAGCACCACATGAACCTTTAGGTTCTGGCAAGCATGTGGGCTGGAACTAGAGTTGCCCCTTCATCCCTTTAAACCTGAACACATGCATTACACAGGTTCTGAGGCTAATTAAGGTGGTAATTAAACTCACATGGTGTCTTATCTGCATTAAATCAGCCTCAGAATCTGTGTAATTCATATGTGTTCGAGTTTAAAGGGATGAGGTGGCAATCCTAGCTGGAACTGGTATCCAGAATTAAGGCCAGCAGCTGAAACAATCAGCTTTTGTGCTTCAGATCTTGCTACACAGTGCCCTGTAGGAGTGCTACCATGGGCGTAGCATAAGGGGTTGCAGGGGTCACAATCGCAACCCTGTCCCTAGCACCAGGGGGCCCCTGCAGCCTCCCTGTCATATTATCATATCCTCCAGCTCCGATCTGCCCCACAGCCACACTCCAATACTGGGCTTCCACTTTGGCTTCCACAGTCCACACCCCTCTGTTCTCATTGGCTGGGGAGAAGCTGTGAGCCATTTCCTGAAATGAGAGGAGCACGGGGTGAGAACAGCCCAGAATGGGGAAATGTCTGTGCTGTGTGCTGGCAACATGGAATGGTAACCAAGCTCAGCGAGTTAAGAGGAGAAGAGTGCTGTCTTGTATCCACGATGGGACAGATGTTACTGGTGAGGTAAGACACTGCTCAGTGTCTTCTAGTGACCAGCTGGGATTCTCTGTACCCCCCTACTCGGAGATGTTTGCTTACCCCACTTCCCTGACAACTGGGGAAAAGACACACACTTCCGGGAGGTGACCTTCCCCCAACACCTGCCAACACTGACAAAGAAACCTTCAGAAATTGCTAAAACAAATCCCTTAACATCTCCTGAGTGACCCCTGAGGGGCTGTAGGCTCCAGATTTTGTGTCACATGGCTCCCCCCCATCTAAGTTGTGCCCCCCCCAAGCCCCCTGCCCACCCCCACTTCCCTGGATGCTATGCTCGCTGCTGAGCTCCTTTCCCATTACGGCACTCTATACTGTTCCTCCTCCGCGGGGCTGAAATCACTTTCCTTACAGCCAGTCAGCCATGATCAGCACAGGGTTTATCTGCAAACTGCAACTACACTGCCGTTCTGACCAGAGAATTTCACAGGTCAGAAGGGCAACATAAAAGCCAGATACACCCTGTGGAGGCTGACAGGCTGTGTGTAAAGGAATGTGATTCCAGCCCTGTGTAGTGTGGGGGGGGAGCTCTGCCAAGTGACCTGCTAGGGGTCCCTGTCCTCTGATTCTCTAGCAGTGATCCCTGTCCTCTGATGTAAGGAGGAACTCTGGGTACTCAAAACTCTTACGCCACTTTGAGTATCTTGGCGTGTGGTGGTTGTATGTGCACGCACGGGGGAAGTGGTGGGTGGTAGTGAGGGAGGGCCATGTCAACTTTTGCATCGGGGCCCACAAGCTTCAAGCTACGCCTCTGAGCGCTACTGTAGTAGCAGATCACTGAAAACAATGCTACTGGCTTTGTGTTTTCATTTGAAGTGAAGAATGTCCCGACAGGAATAGCTCACTTAAGCCCTGGTTCACACTGAGCTGCGAGAATGAAGCCGTGCAAGCTCAGCTGAACTTGCACAATTTCACTCCCGCATTTCAGTCCCAATTTCGGCGGGGATTTCAGACATCTGTGCGGGTTTCTGCACAGATGTCAATTGAAATTGCACACCCCAAATTGCAAAAAGTGGTACAGAAACTACTTTTTTAAATCGGTATGGCGCCACAAATGCAGCGTCACACCGATTAGGACGTGCCATTGCCGCCGATTTGACATGCGATTTGATATGTGAACCAGGGCTAATAGTGTTGATTTTGGAGGTCTACATCAGGTCTCCTCTTACCAGACCCCCCATAAAATAAAAAGTGTAATGCCTAGTACACACAATGAGAAAATCGGACGAAAAATACAGCTTCCATAACAATTGTACAATCATCTGATTGTTAATACTCAACTTTCAAGAGCTGATCACAATAGTTTATGCGGAATTTTTCGAAAGGACAAACCAACAATTTCTCCTACGATACCAGAATGAACAATTTTCGTTTAATCAGTTCAGTGTTTGTCCAAGACCAAGATGATCCATGCTTAGAAACAATGGAATACAATACAATGCAATACAATACATTACATCACTTCCAAAGTTGTATTATGTCATATGAGAATGTTTGTAACTTTAGTAACCTATTGGTTTTTGATATGAGACTAGAATGCAAAAAAAACCCAGACAATCGTTCGTCCGAAATTCTCATTGTGTGTACGAGGCTTAAAGCAGAGTTCCACTAATTTTTGTGTTTATTAAAAGTCAGTAGCTACAAAAGTGTAGCTGCTTTAATAAACACACACTCACCTGTTCACATGGGCCAGCGATGTGGCCGCCCAAACCCTCGGTTCTCTCCCTGTCTTCTCCGTCAGCATAGCAAGTGTGGGCACCCGGCTGTGACAGCTTGCGGCTTCACAGCCAGGTGCACACTGCGCATATCGCGCAGCGCCTCCCCATTTGTCGGGCAATCTTCTGGTACCTGTGACATGTCCCAGAAGATTGCAAGGAGGGAGGGGAAGAGGAGGACTTCCGCTCGAGCCGCCTAGGCGGTCCGAGCGGAAGTGGGAGCAGGTACACGGTGGCCAAGACCATACAGCGGTTTAACAGGACAGGTTCCACTCAGAACAGGCCTCGCCATGGTCGACCAAAGAAGTGAAGTGCACGTGCTCAGCGTCATATCCAGAGCTTGTCTTCGGGAAATAGATGTATGAGTGCTGCCAGCATTGCTTCAGAGTTTGAAGGGGAGGGGGGGCAGCCTGTCAGTGCTCAGACCATACGCCACACACTGCATCAAATTGGTCTGCATAGCTGTCATCCCAGAAGGAAGCGTCTTCTAATGATGATGCACAAGAAAGCCTGAAAACTGTTTGCTGAAGACAAGCAGACTAAGGACATGGATTACTGGAACCTTATCCTGTGGTCTGATGAGACCAAGATAAACTTATTTGGTTCAGATGGTGTCAAGCATGTGTGGGGGAAACCAGGTGAGGAGTACAAAGACAAGTGTGTCTTGCCTACAGTCAAGCATGGTGGTGGGAGTGTCATGGTCTGGGGCTGCATGAGTGCTGCTGGCACTGGCAAACTACAGTTCATTGAGGGAACCATGAATGCCAACATGTACTGTGACATACTGAAGCAGAGCATGATCCCCTCCCTTTAGGGATGCGGCTGCAGGGCAGTATTCCAACATAACGACCCCAAAAACACCTCCAAGACGACCACTGTCTTGCTAAAGAAGCTGAGGGTAAAGGTGATGGACTGGCCAAGCATGTCTCCAGACCTAAACCCTATTGAGCATTTGTTGGGCATCCTAAAACGAAAGGTGGAAGAGCGCAAGGTCTCTAACATCCACCAGCTCTGTGATGTCGTATGGAGGAGTGGAAAAGGACTCCAGTGGAAACCTGTGACGCTCTGGTGAACTCCATGCCCAAGAGGGTTAAGGCAGTGCTGGAAAATAATCGTGGCCACACAAAATATTGACACTTTGTGCCCCATTTGGACATTTTCACTTAGGGGTGTACTCACTTTTGTTGCCAGCGGTTTAGACATTAATGGCTGTGTGTTGAGTTATTTTGAGGGGACAGCAAATTTACACTGTTATACAAGCTGTACACTCACTACTTTACATTGTAGCAAAGTGTCATTTCTTCAGTGTTGTCACATGAAAAGATATAATAAAATATTTACAAAAATGTGAGGGGTGTGCTCACTTTTGTGAGATACTGTATACATACAGTTGTGCTCATAAGTTTACATACCCTGGCAGAATTTATGATTTCTTGGCTATTTTTCAGAGAATATGAATGATAACACAAAAACATTTCATTCACTCATGGTTAGTGTTTGGCTGAAGCCATTTATTATCAATCAACTATGTTTACTCTTCAGGGCTGGTGCAAGGATTTTTGACACCCTAGGCGAAACCTCAGTTTGCCGCCCCCTTGACTCTGCCCCTGACTCCACCCCTTTTGCCCTGCCCTTTTAACATGTGACCTACCTGACACATACACTGGCCCACCTACCTACCTGACACATACACTGGCCCACCTACCTGACACATACACTGGCCCACCTACCTACCTGACACATACACTGGCCCACCTACCTACCTGACACATACACTGGCCCACCTACCTACCTGACACATACACTGACCCACCTACCTGACACATACACTGACCCACCTACCTACCCGACACATACACTGACCCACCTACCTACCACATACATTGACCCATCTACCTGACAAATACACTGGCCCACCTACCTACCTGACACATACACTGACCCATCTACCTGACACATACACTGACCCACCTACCTACCACATACACTGACCCACCTACCTACCTGACACATACACTGGCCCACCTACCTACCTGACACATACACTGACCCACCTACCTACCTGACACATACACTGACCCACCTACCTACCACATACACTGACCCACCTACCTACCTGACACATACACTGGCCCACCTACCTACCTGACACATACACTGACCCACCTACCTACCTGACACATACACTGACCCACCTACCTACCTGACACATACACTGACCCACCTACCTACCTGACACATACACTGACCCACCTACCTACCACATACACTGACCCACCTACCTGACACATACACTGACCCACCTACCTACCACATTCACTGACCCACCTACCTGACACATACACTGGCCCACCTACCTACCTGACACATACACTGACCCACCTACCTACCTGACACATACACTGACCCACCTACCACATACACTGATCCACCTACCTACCTGACACACTGGCCCACATACCTACCTGACACACTGACCCACCTACCTGACGTGTACACTGACCCACCTACCTACCACATACACTGACCCACCTACCTACCTGACACATACACTGACCCACCTACCTGACACATACACTGACCTACCTACCTGACACATACACTGGCCCACCTACCTACCTGACACATACACTGACCCACTTACCTACCACATACACTGACCCACCTACCTACCACATACACTGACCCACCTACCTACCTGACACGTACACTGACCCACCTACCGGACACATACACTGACCCACCTACCTACCACATACACTGACCCACTTATCTGACACATACACCGGCCCACCTACCTACCACATACACTGACCCACCTACCTGACACATACACTGACCCACCTACCTGACACATACACTGACCCACCTACCTACCTGACACATACACTGACCCACCTACCTACCTACCTGACACACTGGCCCACCTACCTACCTGACACATACACTGACCCACCTGACTCCTATTTCCTCAATTACTCACCCCCCATCCCCCCACACAGTTCTCGATGTAGATCCATCCACCTACTTACCTCTGCGCTTCATGGACCATCAAATCCGGGCTCTCCTCACCGCTGAGCGGGCAGTATTGCTTAGGTGTCCTCACCAGCGCCGCCATCCAGACGCTCCATGGCGTCCCCGCTGGTCGGGAGGTCAGGTAACAGACTCTGCACACACCTCTTGATGCTCCTCCTATCTCTACTGAGCCCCGCCCCTCCGCTGCATACACACAGACACACAGCGCCGCAGCAAAGGGACACGCTGCAGCAAAGAAGTCCCAGAGCGGCGCTGTGTGAGGAGATATGACAGCGGGCGCTCAGCGGGACATAGGCGGCACACAGCGGATGTTTTCCCGAGACAGCCGGCACTGAACAGGGGCGAGCTCACACACACCTGGAGCTTCACTGACTGAGACAGAGGCCGTGGCTGCGCCCTAGGTGGTAGTGCGCTCTAGGCGGCTGCCTACTTCGCCTAGTGTTAGCGCCGGCCCTGTTACTCTTTTTAAATCATAATGGCAACAGAAACTAGCCAAATGACCCTGATCAAAAGTTTACATACCCTGGTGATTTTGGCCTGATAACAACATGCACACAAGTTGACACAAAGGGGTTTGAATGGCTATTAAAGGCAATCATCCTCACCTGTGATCTGTTTGCTTGTAATTTAGTGTGTGTGTGTAAAAGGTCAATGCGTTTCTGGACTCCTGACAGACCCTTGTATCTTTCATCCAGTGCTGCACTGACGTTTCCGGATTCTAAGTCATGGGGAAAGCAAAAGAATTGTCAAAGGATCTGTGGGAAAAGGTAGTTGAACTGTATAAAACAGGAAAAGGATATAAAAAGATATCCAAGGAATTGGGAATGCCAATCAGCAGAGTTCAAACTCTAATCAAGAAGTGGAAAATTAAGGGTTTTGTTGAAACCAAACCACGGTCAGGAAGATTAACTAAAATTTCAGCCACAACTGTCAGGAAAATTGTTCAGGATGCAAAGAAAAACCCACAAATCACTTCAGGTGAAATACAGGACTCTGAAAACATGTGGTGTGGCTGTTTCAAGATGCACAATAAGGAGGCATTTGAAGAAAGGTGGGCTGCATGGTCGAGTCGCCAAGAAAGCCATTACTACGCAAATGCCACAAAGTATCCCACTTACAATACGCCAAACAGCACAGAGACGAGCCTCAAACCTTCTGGCACAAAGTCATTTGGAGTGATGAGACCAAAATGTAGCTTTTTGGCCACAACCATAAACGCTATATTTAGAGAGGAGTCAACAACGTACGGAGGTGGATCGCTGATGTTTTGGGGATGTGGGAGCTACAAAGGCACAGGAAATTTGGTCAAAACTGTTGGCAAGATGAATGCAGTAGGTTATCAAAAAATACTGGAGCCCCCCTGAGTCAATACTTTGTATAACCACTTTTCGCTGCAAGTCTTTTTGGTATGTCTCTACCAGCTTTGCACATCTAGAGAGCCACATTTTTGGGCATTCTTCTTTGCAAAATAGCTCAAGCTCTGTCAGATTGGATGGAGAAAGTCTGTGAACAACAGTCTTGCCACAGATTCTCAATTTGATTTAGGTATGGACTTTGACTTGGCCATTCTAACACATGCATATGCTTTAATCCAAACCATTCCATTGTAGCTCTGGCTGTATGTTTAGGGTCATTGTCCTGTTGGAAGGTGAACTTCCGCCCCAGTCTCAAGTCTTTTGCAGACTCTAACAGGTTTTCTTCTAAGATTGCCCTGTATTTGGCTCCATCCATCTTCCCATAAACTCTGACCAGCTTTCCTTTCCTTGCTGAAGAAAAGCATCCCCACAACATGAGGCTGCCACCACCATGTTTCACAGGGGGGATGCTGTGTACAGATTGATGTGCAGTGTTAGTTTTCCACCACACATAACATTTTGCTTTTAGGCCAAAAAAGTACAATTTTGGTCTCATCTGACCAGAGCACCTTTTTCCACATGTTTGATGTGTCCCCCACATGGCTTCTCGCAAACTGCAAACAGGACTTTTTATGGCTTTCTTTCAACAATGGCTTTCTTCTTGCCACTCTTTCATAAAGGCCAGATTTGTGGAGTGCATGACTAACAGTTGTCCTGTGGACAGATTCTCCCACCTGAGCTGTGGATCTCTGCAGCTCCTCCAGAGTTCCCATGGGCCTCTTGGCTGCTTCTCTGATGAATGCTCTCCTTGCCTGGCCTGTCAGTTTAGGTGGACGGCCATGTCTTGGTAGGTTTGCAGTTGTGCCATACTCTTTCCAATTTTGGATGATGGATTGAACAGTGCTCCGTGAAATGTTCAAAGCTTGGGATATTTTTTTTATAACCTATCCCTGCTTTAAACTTCTCCAAAACTTTATCCCTATCCTGTCTGGTGTGTTCCTTGGCCTTCATGATGCTGTTTGTTCACTAAGGGTCTCTAACAAACCTCTGAGGGATTCACAGAACAGCTGTATTTATACTAATATTAAATTACACACAGGTGGACTATTTACTAATTAGGTGACTTCTGAAGGCAATTGGTTCCACTAGATTTTAGTTAGGGGTATCAGAGTAAAGGGGGCTGAATACAAATGCACGCTACACTTTTCAGATATTTAATTGTAAACAACCATTTATCATTTTCCTTCCACTTCACAATTATGTGCCACTTTGTGTTGGTCTATCACATAAAATCCCAATAAAATACGTTTACATTTTTGGTTGCAACATGACAAAATGTAGAAAATTTCAAGGAATATGAATACTTTTTCAAGGCACTGTATATTCCACATATGGTGCAAGCGGAGCAGGGTAACCCACCACTACGACCTCATAAGGTTTTATTCAAACAAAGCTTGCATGTAATGATACAACCATTTCAAATCACATAAAGATTTTTAATCAGGTAAGTCAAGCACTATCATATTGCATCACACTACCAAGATAAAAATGTAATCAACCAAACACCTGTGTCCTATAATATGTATAATATCAACATTGTTAAGTTTTGACAGACACATATGGAAACAAAAATGTTACTGCTCCTGGAGGAAAAAAAAAAAAAAGAATGACACAAAATTATTGCAGGATTTAACCACTTCCCTCCCGCCCAGCAGGATGCACTGCTAATGCGCTCCCCTGGGGGCACGCACCATGCCACTGCGGCGATCGGGGATGACGCATGTCCCTCGGACACAGCCCATCCACAATAAGGGTAAACAACCAATGAAATTGACTGTTTAACACGTGATCGGCTGTGCCCAATCACAGCCGATCACACACCGATCGTGTAAGGAGGAGGAAAGCAGGGATCGGTGAGTGATTGATTTCTATTTTTACTGTTACGCATTACTGTGCACCACACGCCCCCCCCCCTTACCCATAAAGAGAACCTGTCACCAGCGTTCTGTCACACAGCCCATCTGGATCTGTCACACAACCCATATTTCACACAGTCCATCAGTGACCTGTCACACAGGCCATCAGTACTACCATCAGTGACCTGTCACACAGACCATCAGTACTGCAATCAGTGACCTGTCACACAGGCCATCAGTACCACCATCAGTGACCTGTCACACAGGCCATCAGTACCTCCATCAGTACCACAATCAGTGACCTGTCACACAGGCCATCGTGATCGCCATCAGTGATCTGTCACATTAGTGCCAGCCACCATGTCCAAAAGATTTTTTACATCTGAGGAGGCATATACAATCCTTACTATGTGGAATGGAGGAGGCATATACAATCCTTACTATGTGGAATGATGAGAGCAGCAGGAAGCTCTTACCATCTGATTCTGGTTCGGAATTCGAGCCAGTAGAGAGTAGTGGATCGGGGACTGAATTAGAGGAGGAAACAGTCCCTCCTAAAAGAATGAGTACAACAAGATCAGAAGACCTGCCTACCACCAACGGCGCCATACACCCCAACGGCATCAACACAAACTGAGATAGACCCCAGGAAGAGGAGTCCAGTACCAGTACCAGCACTGAAATAACGCACCAAACCTGAAGAATACGGGCCCAAACATACCTTCCCGATGCCCTGGCAAACCCCTTTTGGTTGTCTGCCAGCTCAGGGTCAGCTATAACCCCCCCTTTCACCGCACAGCCAGGTGTGCAGCCCAACACTACAAATTTTTCACAATTAGATTATTTTTATTAGTTTTTTCCACAAGATTTGCTGCAGTATATGGTGGACCAAACAAATTTATTGCCTCCAACCCCAATTCGTCCTATGACCGTATGTTTCATTGGCGATGTCTCACACTAGGCAAGTTCAAATTGTTTTTGGGCCTTACATTTAATATAGGGCTTACAAAGAAAAAGAAAGTGCATGCCTACTGGGCCACCAACCCCATCCACCACATGCCGATTTTTTTCTTCTGTCAAATCCAGGACACACTATGACATGATTATGTGCTTCCTACATATTAATGACAACTCGCAGTGCCCTCCTAGAGATCATCCCAAACCACTATAAATTGTATAAAATA
Organism: Lithobates clamitans; assembly: GCA_037952925.1. Lineage (NCBI taxonomy): Eukaryota > Metazoa > Chordata > Amphibia > Anura > Ranidae > Lithobates > Lithobates clamitans. Next base: position 854,915 of record JBBGZY010000936.1, on the reverse strand, counting down.
CGCCCCCTAATAAAAGGAAAATTTATTATCAGATACTTACCGTAATTTTCCTTTCCTGATGGACGCCATGGCAGCCTACGTGTGGGTTAACCCCGCCTCCTCTCCAATGCTATAGGACCCCATTCCCATAAATGAGTACTCACTACTAGCTACTGCGTCCTGTAACTAGCCTACTCCTTGACCAATGGGTGGGAACTCCGTCTGCCATGGAGTCCATCAGGAAAGGAAAATTACGGTAAGTATCTGATAATAAATTTTCCTTTTTCCTGACAGACTCCATGGCAGCCTACGTGTGGGAAATAACTAGCCAACCACACGGGTGGGTATGCTGAACAAAACATACATTTTAATTTGTCCTATCGGTCGATAGGATTTGTAACCCAAAGTTTACAGAAGATAGTGAGGCAGGCTCTATACAATGAAATGAAGGTATTAATAGAAGCCCATGAGGCTGCCTTGCAGATGGTATCTGGAGCCACGTGTCGAGCTGCTGCCCATGAAGCTGCCATTCCCCTGGTGGAATGGGCTGTCACCGCCTTTGGAGGAGCCAAGCCCTTAGCCCTGTATGCTTGTTGTATGATCTGTACGATCCAGGTCGCGATAGTCCTGGTTGAGGCTTTCTTCCCTATATTGCTGCCTGAGTGAAGCACGAAGAGATGACTAGAACGTCTAAAGGGAGAAGTAACTTTGAGATATTCTTTAATAGCTTCGCCTACATCTAGAGGGTGATTTTCAGTGGACCCTGGGGTCTTAAATGTAGGTAAAACGATCTCCTGATTGACGTGGAATACTGAAGATACTTTCGGGTTGGAACCCAGCATAGGGATGAGGACTACACGGTCCGGAAAAAAACGTTAAGAAGGGTTCTTCATGACCAAGTGATGCAATCTCAGAGACCCTTTTGGCTGAGGTAATGGCCACTAAGAAGGCCACCTTTGCTGAAAAGTCCTTGATAGAGAGCGGGGAGGGCCCCGTAGTACGGAGTCCAGAGATCGAGTCAAGGACTAATGGAAGGTCCCATTTGGGGAACCTAGGCTTTCTTTGGGGCTTGAGCCTCGATGCACCTCGAAAAAATTGTCTTACCAAAGGATGAACTGCCCACGAAGTGCCGGAGAAGGCCGATAGTGCCGAAACTTGGACCCTCAGAGAGCTGACAGATAAATGTAAATCTAGGCCCGCTTGGAGGAAACTGAGAACGTCCTGGACTTTTGGATGTCTAAAAGACCTGCCCTGGGGAGAGCAGAACTCCACGAATTGTGAACCAGATTCTTCCATAGACTTTATTTGTACTAGATCTTCTCAAGCTCATGAGAGTGGATATTACTTCTGAGGCACAACCTAGGGATTCCAGCCTCTCCCTCTCAAGAACCAGACCATCAGTCTCAGCACTGCAGGAAAGGGTGCAGGACTGACCCTTGAGAAAGAAGGTCCGGCCTGAGAGGGAGAGGCACTGGGTCCCGACAGCTGAGCTGGACCAGGAGAGGGAACCAAGGCCTGGTCGGCCAGTAGGGAGCTATTGTCACCACCTCCACTGGCTCTGCTCGAAGCCTCTGCAGGAATCTCAGCATGACTGGCAGTGGCGGAAAGGCATATGCACGCTTGAACCTCCATTGATCCGTCAGGGCGTCTGTCCCGATGGCTTGACTGCAGAGACCCCTGGTGTAGAACTTCTTCAGCTTGCAATTGCAGGGGGAAGCAAACAGATCCACTTCTGGATCCGTCTTGAGCGACAAGATCCACCTGAACGGCTCTATGTGAAGAGACCACTCGTTGTTGTCCAACTCGGTCCATGATAGGAAGTCCGCTTGAGTGTTTTGGACCCCTGGGACAAAGACTGCCGAAATGTTGGCAAGGTTTTTGTGCACCCACGATAGGATGGGCTCGACCTCCCGTAGGAGAGTGGGACTCCGAGTACCCCCTTGCCTCTTCACATACGACACCGATGTGGTGTTGTCCATTCTTAACAGTACTGACTCCCCTATCAGGAGATGAGAGAAGGACTGAAGGGCACAACAGGCCGCTCGAAGTTCCAAGATGTTCGACCCTGGGTTGGGAAGACATGCATCCCACTTGCCCTGAGCCAGGTTCGACCCGCAAAGGGCTCCCCAACCGGTACCGCTGGCATCGGTCGTGACCGTCACCCAAGAGATGGGAGCGATGGAATGGCAGGTCAGGAGGTTCTTGCGCTGAAGCCACAAGAAGAGGCTGTTCCTCATTGTAGAAGTTATGCGGATGACCTGATTCTTGTCCCCAGACTTCCATTGTCGTAGGAGACCTGACTGGATGGGACGCAATCTCCATAAGGCCCATTTTACCATGGGAGTCGTGGAAACCATCGTGCCGACGACTTTCAGGCACTGAGAGGCTTTCATTTGCCGGGCATGTAGGGCCCGAGAAACTCTGTCTCGAACCGTAGGAATTTTCTGTAACGGAAGGGAGATAGTGTTTGCTACTGTATCGAACTGAGCTCCCAGATATATTAGACGCTGAGTTGGGGTCAGTTGACTTTTTTCTAAGTTTAGGAGCCATCCGAAGTTGGACAGCGTGGAAATCACTTGTTCCCGGTGGACCAGCAACTGCTCCCTGTTCTAAAACAACACCAGCAGGTCGTCGAGGTAGTGGTAAAGACGTACCCCTCTTGATCTTATGAGTGCCACCGTAGCTAGGAGGACCTTCGAAAAAAATCGGGGGGACGCCGTCAGGCCGAAGGGGAGGCAGATAAATTGGAGATGGTCTGACCCTACTTGGAAACGGAGGTATTTGTGGAATTCTTCCTCCACTGGGACGTGGAAATACGCATCCTTCAGGTCGATCGATATCATCCAGTCGCCTGGCTGTATAGCTCTCTGAATGGTCATCAAGGTTTCCATCTTGAATCTTCCGTTCTCTATGAATTTGTTGAGATATGTGAGGTCTATGACTGGGCACCAAGAGCCCCCCTTTTTTTGAACTAGGAAGAGAGGGGAGTATATCCCCTGGAACCATTCGTCCTGTGGGACATGTACCATTGCTCCTTGAGTTTTCAGGAGGTCCACATAGGACAGCAATATTTGTTTCTGATCCTCTGCCCGAGGGAGAAGAGTGGAGACGAACCTGGGGTGAGGAGTACTGGAAAAGGCCCATCTGTGGCCTGACGAGACTGTCCTTATGACCCAGAAGTCTGAGATCGAGGCCACCCAGACGTGCCGGAAGAGGAGCAGACGAGCCCCCACCCGGCCCGCCTGGGCGGGCGTAATCTCATAAAGACTTAGCCTGATCGACCACTGGACGTTTGATTTTTAACAGGTTTACGGAAGGATGTCTGCCCTCTGCTCCAATTCTTCCTAAAGTCCCGGCCAGGCTTGTAGGAGCGTGCTTCCCTGGAGCGCTCCGGGCTTCGTCTTCTGAACTGGGGCTTCTTTCGACCCAGCATGTGCCTGTCCTGGGGAAGAAAACCCGATTTACCACCTGTGGCTCGTGTAATGGCATCGTCAAGCTTATTGCCAAACAGTGAGGACCCCTCAAATGGAATTTTACACCATGCTTGCTTAGAACCTGGGTTAGCAAGCCAGGGGCGCAACCAGAGGGCTCTCTTGGCCGTAACCGAGGACAGCATAATACGAGCCAGTAGGCGGATCAAATCAATGGACGCCTCCCCCAGGAAGACCGCTGCCAGCTTCAGCTCTGCGGCTGCTGAACTTCCGGCCAGCTCTTCTGATACGCCCTTAAGGAAGGACTCCACGTTCTCCGTCCAGGCCTCCATGGTCTTGGACATGGCCTCTAGTGCCAGGGCCGGTTTACAGGCCATACCAGCGAGCCCATAGATTCTTTTTAGATCTAGATCTATTTTCCTCTCGAGCCCATCTTTGAAAGATACTGCGTCTTCTAGAGGAAGAGTCACATGTTTGGCCAGACGCATAAGAGCTGTGTCCACAAGGGGAGTATTCTCCAAACTCTTCACTTCTTCCGACTTGAAGGGGTACAATCTGGAGGTTTTATTAGACATGGAAGACTTTTTCTCTGTTTTACTCCATTCTTCCTCAATGATTTCCTTTAGCTCCGGAAGGAGCTGAAAGTTTGCACGTTCTTTCCCCAGGTGCTTGAAGAATTTTTTCTGCTTGGCTGGGGGAGTGGAAGGGTCTTCCCACTTCAAGGCTTCCTTGATCGCTTTGATTAAAGGGGAAACCATCGCAAAATCAAACCCTCCAATGTCCTCTTCATTAACAGACTCGTCATCTGAGGAGTCAAGAGAGGCAACATAGGGCTGGGAAGTGTCCGGATCATCACAGGCCTCTTCAGCCGGCGGGCCAGACAAGGTGGTAGACTGGCTCAATGTGCGAGGTGCCTCCCTCTTTATTAGGGATTGCTGCACCAGAAGTTTCACAAGAGACTCTAAACGCTGGTTTTCCGTCTCCTTTTCACCAACCGCACGGGCAAAGCAATGATCACATAAGGACTTGCCCTCCGGGACTCGTGTCCTACATCCCCAGCAGGCTCTGCGATCCGAGCAGCTGTCATGGCGGTGGGAGCGGTGTCTTGAGGAGGAACGAGAGCGTCTCCTCTGGTGGGATCCGGACTGGGAGTCTCGTCTGGATCTGGATGAAGATGAGTGATATTGTGGTTTGGCAAGGTCACTGGTATTCTGGACCGCGTTTAGCGGGTCCGACCTAGAAGGGCTGGAGAAAAAAGAAGAGGGGAAGGGAAAAAAGGCAGAACATAATATCAGCACCACAACATTTGTGCCCAAATCTTATCCCCTCCCCTCACGAGCACATACCTTGTGCCTTGTGCGTGAGGGCTGGCCACTTAAAGGCGGTGATTTGTCCATAACCTAGGACGCGGATGTCACTTTTAAATAGTCTGCCGGGACAATGGCCTAAGAAAACCAAGGCACCAAAATGAGAAGGTTTTAGGAAAAAAACTCTGCTTTAAAGATGCACAAAAAGCATGGATCAACACATAGTCAAGGCAAAAGGAAAAACTCTTTGCCGCATATACGTATATATATATAATTATATTTTTAAAAGAAGACTTTTTTTTTTTTTTTTCTTAAGAATATTGTTTCTTAAAAATAAATCATTAATCCATTAATAAACCTTATATATATAATTTTTTTTAATTTTTTTTTTTAGTACAAGCAGAGGTTTCAAGCCACTCACCTGGAGACCAGCAGGGATCCGCTCCTCCTTTCACTACCAAGGGAGATCCCAACACAGCAGGACAGGAGGGCGGAATTTTAATTCCCCGCTCGTGACGTCACTATCTCCTACTGCGCACGTGCAATAGGAGACCACCGTACGGCGCCTGCGCGGGCGACGAACGGACCGCCGTACTGCGCATGCGCGAGCCAAGTCTCGCTCTCAAGGTGGCTACAGCGCAGGCGCCAGCGGCGGAGACTGCCGCAACCCGAAAGTGCCATGAGGAGAACGGGACATACTGAACTGCCAGGGAGAAACAGACCACATACAAAAAACTGCCATGGAGCATGAAATGCCGAAGCCACAGACCTTGCCAGCCGTTGATGAAACTGTCCGCCAGGCATACAGAGGCGACCACCCATCCACCAAGGGGAAATATTCAAGCCTCTTTAAGCTACTCGCCCGCCCATGGCTGGGCTCTGAGCTGCACCACACAGGTATGCCAAAACCTGGATCCATTCAATCCTGATGCGAACAGCATGTGTAGGTCCATAGAGGAGGACAAAAAACCATAATATTTGTGTCAACGAATTCCTTATCCACTTTACTGGCGGGCTGCACTGCAAACATTATATTCCCAGTAAGAGCTCTAGGTACGTGTTCAAACTAAATAAACTTTGCGATATAGCCACAGAATATGTGTACGCCTTCCGATGTATGAAGGCAAAGACTCCCAGCTCCAGCCCCTTTGAGTGCCCAGCATATATTGGAACCAGTGGAAAAATTGTCTGGGACCTGGTATACCCCCTGTTCAAAAAAGGCTATCATATATAGGTAAAATAAAAAATAAAAAGTGCGCTTACAATGTAAAAATGCACAAATGAATATAAATAATTAAATGTGCAAACCAGGATGTAGTGAGGACAAACTAATGGCTCAATACGTTGCATAAGTGTATATGTGTGAAACGTAAAAACTTAGTGGGATAACAAGGTGAGACCTGTGAAAAGTGTACATATGAAATGCAGAAACTAGATTCAAAGTGTATAAAAATAAAAACCTAAAAATTGCAAATCCCAGTCCGTGAATCAAATCATAAAAAGTTCATCAGTGAAAGCACTTTCATCCACTATGCAGCTTTGCAACAACCAATATCCCTATAGATGGATCGGCAAAGGAGAGGGATGTGCAAGGTGGTGCAACTCCACTGGTGATGACTCCAATAAATAAGAATAAAAAAGGTGGACCCATACCCTCTGTGTTGGACCCCCTCGCTGGCAGGGTCTATCGGGCATGCAGATTTTGCCCTCTGCAGGGACCGTGTGTTGAGATGATCTCCGCAGCAGTTGTCAGGAAATGCTGTCTTCGGTCCGGGCTGGTCCAAGTGATACGCCTGGAGGGGGGGGAAGAAAGCTCTCTTGCTCCCAGTGTGGCAAAGGAAAAAGCAAGAGAGCGGGGCTCCAGTAGTGTAAAGTCTAAAAAATTTATTGATAAAAATACAAACCAAAACGGAGAGTGCACACTCCGTAAGGTAATAGAACAATTAAAAACAAGCCAGCATAAAAAACTCTCAGTAACCCGTGCAGAACATGGGACAATCGTGACGGCTTACAACGTAGCCACGCCCTACATGTTTCGTCATTAGTTGACGTCTTCAAAGGGGCACGGGCTACGTGTTAAGCCATCACCTATATAGTATTCCAATGCGCACCAAGCCTCGTCTTCACCTCCGCTCTCAGGGTAGGAAAGCCGAGCCTCTACCTGGTGCTCCTCAGTGAATGGATGTTGCCGAGGTGACACATTAGATAAAAGATTGAAACTAAACAAAACTTTAACCACTCCAAGAGTGCCACCATCGCGCGCCACCTGGAGGAAAAACCTGGCATTACTAGGCAATTAACATATCCTCCAGATGCTAATTTTAAGTATAAAACTGACACGGCAAAAAGGAAAACATTACTTGATCTTAAAAAATGGGCTCAATGTAGTTGTTGGTGATATTAAAAAATATATGGAAGTGTGTGAATAACGAGGCGATCGTAATCTCCATAAAAAATGACGAAAAAAAGGAAAAAAAAAAATCACTAAATTTGAAAAAAATATTATTGAAGTCACACTGTAAAAAATGGAGGCCCATCCATAGACATGAAGAGCACTCGGTATCACAATAATGTGACCATACATTCAAAATACATAATACATAATAGCACCTGGCTAAACATATCACTGTGTTACCCACTCTCTAAAAACTGCTGGAAGCCCAAATTACTGGGTCCTCAGACTGTCCTAGAGAGCCAAAGAGCAAAGATGTGTGAGAGGAATAAATAATAGACCTCTATCCAGTAATTCCTAGAAAAATAGTGAATGGATGAAAAAGTGAATGGATGAAAAAAAGTGAATGGATACAAAAATAAATGCAAAAAGAGGGGAAAAGAAAGGAAACAAAAAGGCCAAAACCTAACCTACGAGTTGTCAATAAACGCATTCAACTCAATGTCCACGTTTAGACCTAAGGGCCTAAGAGAGCGGATTTTGTAAATCCACTCCATCTGAAGCCTAGAGATGGCCCGTCTTTAGATCCCCCCCTCCATGGGAGTTCGAGTTTGTCGATCCCCATGAACAAAGTGCCCCTAGGGTCTGTTTTGTGTTTGTCTAAATAATGTTTGGAGACTGGGTGACCCAAAAAACCCCTTATAATGTTTCCAATATGTTCCCCCAGTCTCACCTTTAACGAACGAACCGTGCGGCCCACATAATGGAGCCCACAGGGGAAAGTGAGTAGGTACACCACATGTGTGGTCGAACATGTGATAAAAGATTTAATATGAAAATTAGACGAGGAATTATTGGTACGGAATTGACACACCTTTCTCTCTATTAAAGCATTGATGGAACAAACCTCACAGTTTTTACATTTAAAATAACCTGTCAGATGTTGAAAAAACATAGGTTTATGAACTGGAGGATCACATGCGGCGGACACCACCCGTGAACTAATTGAGGGGGCACCCCTAAAAACCAGCTGAGGTCTGTCAGGAAGAGACGGTCCGAGCACGGGATCATTTTTAATAATGTGCCAGTGCTTATTCAGCATCCTCTTGACAGAAAAATGTTGACAACAGTATCTTGTAATCAGGGGACAGACTAACTGACTTTCCCTCTGTACCCTGGGTTTATCAGCCAAGAGAGCATCCCTGTCAAGTGATATAACCTGATTAAGCTTTTCAGTGAGGAACTTCACATCATACCCCTTCTCTATAAATCTGTCAGTCAAGACCCTAGACTGAGCGAGAAAGTCAGTGTTGGTAGAGCAGTTCCTTTTTAATCTGATATATTGACTTTTAGGGACAGAGTCTAGCCAAGCTTTATAATGGCAGCTGTCCCGAGGAATGAACGAATTGCGGTCAGTGGCCTTGAAGTGGGTAGAGGTGAGTAGAGAGTTACTTTCAAAGAAAGCTGGTGTAAGTGGTAGGGGAATTTTTAATTTGAGTAAAACTCCCCTAACGGAGACCGAAATTTCAATTTTAGATAAAGGACTCAAGTTCGTACCACCCAAAACACTCAATAAATTTGAAACTTATATGGACATCCATAAATACACCAGGAAACTAAATATCAGGAGATATATGCTGCCCAACCCCATTGGCTCCCAGACGGCTGGTTTCAACACCATTAGACATTCTGGTTTAGCCAATGCGTCCCTATTTAACCCTCCGGGTGGCTTATCTGCCTCTCTGAGAGTTTTCAGGGATGTTCTCTTGAGGGATCTCGACCGTTTGAAGGTTCAGAATACGAAAATGACGAGAGAATTACAGTTGGGCCTGGATTCACTTTGTGAACGTAAGGACCTTGTAATAAACCCAGGGTACAGAGGGAAAGTCAGTTAGTCTGTCCCCTGATTACAAGATACTCTTGTCAACATTTTTCTGTCAAGAGGATGCTGAATAAGCACTGGCACATTATTAAAAATGATCCCGTGCTCGGACCGTCTCTTCCTGACAGACCTCAGCTGGTTTTTAGGGGTGCCCCCTCAATTAGTTCACGGGTGGTGACGCATGTGATCCTCCAGTTCATAAACCTATGTTTTTTCAACATCTGACAGGTTATTTTAAATGTAAAAACTGTGAGGTTTGTTCCATCAATGCTTTTATAGAGAGAAAGGTGTGTCAATTCCGTACCAATAATTCCTCGTCTAATTTTCATATTAAATCTTTTATCACATGTTCGACCACACCACTCACTTGCCCCTGTGGGCTCCATTATGTGGGCCGCACGGTTCGTTCGTTAAAGGTGAGACTGGGGGAACATATTGGAAACATTATAAGGGGTTTTTTGGGTCACCCAGTCTCCAAACATTATTTAGACAAACACAAAAAAGACCCTAGGGGCACTTTGTTCATGGGGATCGACAAACCCAAACTCCCATGGAGGGGGGGATCTAAAAGACGGGCCATCTCTAGGCTTGAGATGGAGTGGATTTACAAAATCCGCTCTCTTAGGCCCTTAGGTCTAAACGTGGACATTGAGTTGAATGCGTTTATTGACAACTCGTAGGTTAGGTTTTGGCCTTTTTGTTTCCTTTCTTTTCCCCTCTTTTTGCATTTATTTTTGTATCCATTCACTTTTTTTCATCCATTCACTTTTTCATCCATTCACTATTTTCCTAGGAATTACTGGATAGAGGTCTATTATTTATTCCTCTCACACATCTTTGCTCTTTGGCTCTCTAGGACAGTCTGAGGACCCAGTAATTTGGGCTTCCAGCAGTTTTTAGAGAGTGGGTAACACAGTGATATGTTTAGCCAGGTGCTATTATGTATTATGTATTTTGAATGTATGGTCACATTATTGTGATACCGAGTGCTCTTCATGTCTATGGATGGGCCTCCATTTTTTACAGTGTGACTTCAATAATATTTTTTTCAAATTTAGTGATTTTTTTTTTCCTTTTTTTCGTCATTTTTTATGGAGATTACGATCGCCTCTTTATTTACACACTTCCATATATTTTTTAATATCACCAACAACTACATTGAGCCCATTTTTTAAGATCAAGTAATGTTTTCCATTTTGCCGTGTCAGTTTTATACTTTAAATTAGCATCTGGAGGATATGTTAATTGCCTAGTAATGCCAGGTTTTTCCTCCAGGTGGCGCGCGATGGTGGCACTCTTGGAGTGGTTTTGTTTGTTAAAGTTTTGTTTAGTTTCAATCTTTTATCTAATGTGTCACCTCGGCAACATCCATTCACTGAGGAGCACCAGGTAGAGGCTCGGCTTTCCTACCCTGAGAGCGGAGGTGAAGACGAGGCTTGGTGCGCATTGGAATACTATATAGGGGATGGCTTAACACGTAGCCCGTGCCCCTTTGAAGACGTCAACTAATGACGAAACATGTAGGGTGTGGCTACGTTGTAAGCCGTCACGATTGCCCCATGTTCTGCATGGGTTACTGAGAGTTTTTTATGCTGGCTTGTTTTTAATTGTTCTATTACCTTACGGAGTGTGCACTCTCCGTTTTGGTTTGTATTTTTATCAATAAATTTTGAAACTTTTTACACTATTGGAGCCCCGCTCTCTTGCTTTTTCCTTTGCCACACTGGGAGCATGAGAGCTCTCTTCCCCCCCCCTCCAGGCGTATCACTTGGACCAGCCTGGACCGAAGACAGCATTTCCTGACAACTGCTGCGGAGATCATCTCAACACACGGTCCCTGCAGAGGGAAAAATCTGCATGCTCGATAGACCCTGCCAGCGAGGGGGTCCAACACGGAGGGTAAGGGTCCACCTTTTTTATTCTTATTCATTGGAGTCATCGCCAGTGGAGTTGCACCAACTTGCACATCCCTCTCCTTTGCCGATCCATCTATAGGGATATTGGTTGTTGCAAAGCTGCATAGTGGATGAAAGTGCTTTCACTGATGAACTTTTTATGATTTGATTCACGGACTGGGATTTGCAATTTTTAGGTTTTTATTTTTATACACTTTGAATCTAGTTTCTGCATTTTATATGTACACTTTTCACAGGTCTCACCTTGTTATCCCACTAAGTTTTTACCTTTCACACGTATACACTTATGCAACGTATTAAGCCATTCGTTTGTCCTCACTACATCCTGGTTTGCACATTTAATTATTTATATTCATTTGTGCATTTTTACATTGTAAGAGCACTTTTTATTTTTTATTTTTCATGGTATACACAGATATTGGTGTGTTTTAAGTGCAGCTATCAATTTGTTTTCTTTATATTTTGCTCTGCAGCACGGTTTTTCTTTTCCATTTGAACTTTATCATATATAGGTGGATTACACCAGCTTGTCCCTTTTTTGTCACCTGTACCGTGAAAAAAACCCTGGCCTGCGGTACCTCCAGAAAAAAACAGGAACGGCTTTCCACAAAATATAGTCCAAAAAAGGCTACAAAGGGGGGAATCTGCATTTCTGAGAAATGAGGAAGTGTTGGCCGTAAAGTGGAGGGACAAGAAAGATGTTTACATCATGTTCACCATCCACAATGACAGCTTGGTGGGGATTCACAGAAGACATGGCCCCATTGTAAAGCCTTAATGTGTCTACGGGGGGGTTTGGATTTTCCCTATAACATTGCCCCCACAGAATCAGGAAGAAGACACCAAAAGAAATGTCGTATATGCAGCAGCAGAGTTAGAAGAGACACTAGTTATCATTGTTATTATATTATGTGATTAGCTTCAGAAGTTATCACACATCCATCAGATATTAGTTCCTCTTAAGAAAAAGAAATAACCGCGCTAAAATATATATGAATAAGATATGTGAAATATTCTTATATCGATGTCCCAAAAACCTCTGTTAGAAAATTCATGTATGTATGTGAAACATTGCGATAATCAGAAAAATATATATAAGTCCATACATATAACTGTGAATCAAAAGGTGATGTCCATATGTGGTAGATGGAAATCTTTATATATGATAATTGACCAGAATCAGTCCCAGAGAGAAGCCCATGAATGGACCCAACCAGACTTGGTGGTAAAGATGAAAGAGACACCACACTCAGTGATCTGCCACCACACAAATATTGCGCTTACCACAAGGCAAGCAAAAACCAGCCTATGTTCCGTCCTGGTATGGGAAAATCCAGCTGGTGTGACTTGACTGCATACAGCGTGGCTAAGAGGATGTAGCAAGGACCCCAAACTCTCGTCTCACAGGCATGTGAATGAAAAGAAACTGACCATAGTGTAATACTGGCAGGACAGTTTAATAAAAAAAGGTAGAAAACTTACATAAGTAGATTAAAAACAGCAAATAGCCGGCCGGCATAGCGAGCACCCGTCCACACTAGGATGGCGATGACGTCAGAGCGTCAACCTCCCGACGTACGTTTCACCACAAATGGCATCGTCTGGGGAACGGGCGACGCTCTGAGTCATCGCCTTAAATAGAGTACAGATAACCAAGCCTCATTCTGAGATCTAAGCAGTGGAAGGGAAAATAGCCACTCAAATCGTGGCTCATATTAGAGGGGGAAAAAGAATCAGAACTGAATCTTATACTTAAAACAAATTGCTTAGTATGAAAATGCAAATATGTGAACCAAACACATGAAAAAATGTATAGAAAAGTGTCCAATCAAGAAGTCCTTCCTCTGACAAAAGGTCAGGCTGGCTCAATATTCCTAGAAACTAATGAGCAAAAGAATTGTGAGATTCGACACACTGCCATCTTGTGGTGATAAAAGAGATGGCTATAAAAATACAAAAAACCGAGTGAATGACCTCAAATAATAATTAAACAGTCTCCATGAATTAAAATAAAAAATAAAAAAAATGTGATAAATTCCTTGTGGACACATATTAACCAAGAGGCTAGGGCGTCTCATGGTATATATTATTGTTGAGAGCCTATACTCCACAAAGTAATAATAAAAACGAATTATATTAAAAATAAAAATAAAATAAAATTAGTGTGCATATCTTTGCCTAAAAAGGCACAAAAAATATTAAATACTTTAGGAAATATTGTATTATATTATAAAAAATATTATTGAAAACAATATAATATATTTTAAGCAAATCGAGAAAAATATCGAGAAAAATATTTTTTAGAAAAAAAAAAATTTTCTTTTTGTAAAGAAAAAATTTTTTTTGTATAATATAAAAAAAAAAATAGAAAATCTTATTGGGAAGAAAAAGGGGAATTAAAATCTCCCATTAACACTGAGATGTCACATCAAGTTAACATTAGAACCAATTTTAAGCATTATCGATGAAAGCATTCAGGTCTACTTCCACGTTCAACCCGAATGGTGTGTAACATTTAATTCTAAAAATCCATGCTATTTCCACACGGAAAATCCCTCGCACCAAAGATCCACCTCTCCAGGGGCGTGTTTATTTATCAATACCTTGGAAGACAGTTTTATCCGGATTTTTATTGTGAACTTCCAAATAAGTCTGGACACTGGGTGCTTGGGGAAACCATTGAGGATATTGGTCACATGCTCATTTAATCTAACTCTGAGGGGGCGTTTAGTCCTGCCCACATACTGAAGCCCACAAGGGCATTGGAGCAGGTAAACAACCCCCTCAGTAGAGCACGTGATAAAGGGTCTAATGGCAAACTCTTCCTGAGTGCTAGAAGACCTAAAGTTCAAAGTTCTCCTGTGTGTACAGCCATTTAGTGAACATACCCTGCATCTCCTGCATTGGTAAAATCCAGAGAGATCATTGAAAAAAGAGGGTACACCTCTATAAACCACTTGGGGTTTAGCAGGGAGGAAAGTGTTAAGGGTGGCATCATTGGTAAGGATATGCCAGTGTCTATTAATCATATTTCTTACTGATCTATGCCGAATAGAATAGGTCGTAATGAACGGAATGGAAGGCGTCCTACTATTGTTAGGTGGTTTCTCTGTGAGCAGATCCTTCCTGTCCATAGCTAACACTTCCTTCAAAGTATTGGCAAGAGGTGTATATGAATATCCTTTCTCCAAGAATCGTTTTGTCAATATGTCTGCCTGTGAAAGGAACTCGCCAGTATCTGAGCAATTTCGCCTCAGGCGCACATACTGACTTTTGGGCACCGACCTAATCCAGGATTCGTGATGACAACTGCTGGTAGGAATATATGAATTGCGGTGGGTGCCCTTGAAGTGAGTAGCTGTAGTGAACTGGCCACCCTCTATTCTGATGGCCAGATCTAAAAAGCTAATCTCTTGTTGACTGGCCTCATAGTTGAGAAAAATACCCCTCATGTTGACATTCAACTCCTCAAGGAATGAGTCTAGATCAGCCCTCTCACCATCCCACAGGAGGAGGATGTCGTCTATATACCTAGCCCACAAGACTATCTGAGGTCTATGTTGGGCATAGACGACATCCTCCTCCCAGAGGGCCATGAAGAGGTTCGCCAAACTGGGGGCATACTTAGCCCCCATGGCGACCCCTCTATCCTGTTTGTAAAATTGTCCTCCAAACCAAAAGTAACTGCGAGAAGCAGCAAAATGGAGCAATTCAAGAATGAAGGAGATTTGTTCATCAAGGAGGTTAGAGTCGCGCCTCAAAAAAATTCAACTGCATGGAGACCGAGACTGTGTGGTATGACAGTATAAAGAGACGTGACGTCAGCTGTCACCATCCACAGTCCTAGTCTGGGTGTAATTTTAGTCAGTAAATTAATCACATGCCGTGAATCCTTAATATAAGAAGGTACCTTCACAACTATGGGTTGCAGGAAAAAATCTATATACCTGCCCACCCGGGACGTAATGGAATCTATATCGCTCACAATCGGACGTCCCAGGGGGCAAGTAGGGTGCTTATGGATTTTTGGAAGATAATATATCACTGGTGTCCTCGGCGCCCTAGGTATGAGATAAGACTTCTCCTTTTTATTAAGGACACCTAGTTCAAAACCTCTCTGAACAAGAACTTCTAATTCTTTCTTATACTTAATTTTAGGGTCAGAGGGAAGAAGGGTATATGTATCCGTATCACCTAATATCCTATGCATTTCTGCCAGGTAGTCTTTTTTGTCTAAAATTATAATGCCACCCCCTTTGTCGGCATGCCTGATGACTAGATCTTTATTTTCACATAAAGAATCCAGACCTGCCACAAAGTCTCTATCTATTTTCGCCTTATTGATAGGCATTTTATCTAGGTCACTAAGTACTATATCCTTAAAGACTTTAAGAGAGGGGGCCAAAGCCCCAGGAGGATTAAATAGAGAGGCGTTTGTGAGTCCTGAATGTGAGTCCTGCCCCCCGAGACGTCTGATTGTGAGTGGTAAAGATTCCGTTACGTCCCGGGTGGGCAGGTATATAGATTTTTTTCTGCAACCCATAGTTGTGAAGGTACCTTCTTATATTAAGGATTCACGGCATGTGATTAATTTACTGACTAAAATTACACCCAGACCAGGACTGTGGATGGTGACAGCTGACGTCACGTCTCTTTATACTGTCATACCACACAGTCTTAGTTTCCACGCAGTTGAATATTTTTTGAGGCGCGACTCTAACCTCCTTGATGAACAAATCTCCTTCATTCTTGAATTGCTCCATTTTGCTGCTTCTCGCAGTTACTTTTCGTTTGGAGGAAAAACAGGATAGAGGGGTCGCCATGGGGGCTAAGTATGCCCCCAGTTTGGCGAACCTCTTCATGGCCCTCTGGGAGGAGGATGTCATCTATGCCCAACATAGACCTCAGATAGTCTTGTGGGCTAGGTATATAGACGACATCCTCCACCTGTGGGATGGTGAGAGGGCTGATCTAGACTCATTCCTTGAGGAGTTGAATGTCAACATGAGGGGTATTTTTCTCAACTATGAGGCCAATCAACAAGAGATTAGCTTTTTAGATCTGGCCATCAGAATAGAGGGTGGCCAGTTCACTACAGCTACTCACTTCAAGGGCACCCACCGCAATTCATATATTCCTACCAGCAGTTGTCATCACGAATCCTGGATTAGGTCAGTGCCCAAAAGTCAGCATGTGCGCCTGAGGCGAAATTGCTCAGATACTGGCGAGTTCCTTTCACAGGCAGACATATTGACAAAACGATTCTTGGAGAAAGGATATTCATATACACCTTTTGCCAATACTTTGAAGGAAGTGTTAGCTATGGACAGGAAGGATTTGCTCACAGAGAAACCACCTAACAATAGTAGGACGCCTTCCATTCCGTTCATTACGACCTATTCTATTCAGCATAGATCAGTAAGAAATATGATTAATAGACACTGGCATATCCTTACCAATGATGCCACCCTTAACACTTTCCTCCCTGCTAAACCTCAAGTGGTTTATAGAGGTGAACCCTCTTTAAGGGGCACCATTGCCAATAACATTATCGACCCTCCTATCATCAAAAGTAGTTTTTTCAATGATCTCTCTGGATTTTACCAATGCAGATGCAGGGTATGTTCACTAAATGGCTGTACACACAGGAGAACTTTGAACTTTAGGTCTTCTAGCACTCCGGAAGAGTTTGCCATTAGACCCTTTATCACGTGCTCTACTGAGGGGGTTGTTTAACTGCTCCAATGCCCTCGTGGGCTCCAGTATGTGGGCAGGACTAAACGCCCCCTCAGAGTTAGATTAAATGAGCATGTGACCAATATCCTCAATGGTTTCCCCAAACACCCAGTGTCCAGACATTATTTGGAAGTTCACAATAAAAATCCGGATAAAACTGTCTTCCTAGGTATTGATAAATATACACGCCCCTGGAGAGGTGGATCTTTGGTGCGAGGGATTTCCCATCTAGAAATGGCATGGGTTTTTAGAATTAAATGTTATACACCATTCGGGTTGAACGTGGAAGTAGACCTGAAAGCTTTCATCGATAATGCTTAAAATTGGTTCTAATGTTAATTTGATGTGACATCTCAGTGTTAATGGAAGATTTTAATTCCCCTTTTTCTTCCCAATAAAATTTTCTAAATTTTTTTTTATATTATACAAAAAAAAAATTATTTACAAAGAAAAATTTTTTTTTTCTAAAAAATATTTTTCTCAATATTTTTCTCGATTTGCTTAAAATATATTATATTGTTTTCAATAATATTTTTTACAATATAATATAATACAATATTTCCTAAAGTATTTAATATTTTTTGTGCCTTTTTAGGCAAAGATATACACACTAATTTTATTTTATTTTTATTTTCAATAAAATTTGTTTTTATTATTACTTTGTGGAGTATAGGCTCTCAACAATAATATATACCATGAGACGCCCTAGCCTCTTGGTTAATATGTGCCCACAAGGAATTTATCACATTTTATTTATTTTTAATTTTAATTCATGGAGACTATTTAATTATTATTTGAGGTCATTCACTCGGTTTTTAGTATTTTTATAGCCATCTCTTTTATCACCACAAGATGGCAGTGTTTCGAATCTCACAATCCTTTTGCTCATTAGTTTCAAGGAATATTGAGCCAGCCTGACCTTTTGTCAGAGGAAGGACTTCTTGATTGGACACTTTTCTATACATTTTTTCATTTGTTTGGTTCACATATTTTCATTTTCATACTAAGCAATTTGTTTTAAGTATAAGATTCAGTTCTGATTCTTTTTCCCCCTCTAATATGAGCCACCATTTGAGTGGCTATTTTCCCTTCCACTGCTGAGATCTCAGAACGAGGCTTGGTTATCTGTACTCTATTTAAGGCGATGACTCAGAGAGTTGCCCGTTCCCCAGACGACGCCATTTGTGGTGAAACGTACGTCGGGAGGTTGACGCTCTGACATCATCGCCATCCTAGTGTGGACGGGTATTTGCTGTTTTTAATCTACTTATGTAAGTTTTCTACCTTTTTTTTATTAAACTGTCCTGCCAGTATTACACTATGGTCAGTTTCTTTTCATTCACATGCCTGTGAGACGAGAGTTTGGGGTCCTTGCTACATCCTCTTAGCCACGCTGTATGCAGTCAAGTCACACCAGCTGGATTTTCCCATACCAGGACGGAACATAGGCTGGTTTTTGCTTGCCTTGTGGTAAGCGCAATATTTGTGTGGTGGCGGATCACTGAGTGTGGTGTCTCTTTCATCTTTACCACCAAGTCTGGTTGTGTCATTTCATGGGCTTCTCTCTGGGACTGATTCTGGTCAATTATCATATATAAAGATTTCCATCTACCACATATGGACATCACCTTTTCATTCACAGTTATATGTATGGACTTATATATATTTTTCTGATTATCGCAATGTTTCACATACATACATGAATTTTCTAACAGAGGTTTTTGGGACATCGATATAAGAATATTTCACATATCTTATTCATATATATTTTAGCACGGTTATTTCTTTTTCTTTTGTCATTTTGGTGCACATCTCACTGTTTAACTGCTGCTTTTTGGGGGGTTTATCGATTTGGTGGTAGCGCAGTATTTTTTCTTGTTTTTTATATTAGTTCCCCTTATTTTTAACAGACATTTCTCCATTTCAAATGCCTGTGCGGATCATTTGCCTGCTACCATGTTTCTACCTTCCGCATTAACTGACCCTGGCCTGTTTACCGATAATGCCTTTGCCTGCCGTTTTAAACCATGACTTCCACATGCACCGACCTAGGCCTGTTAATCGACCATGTTTTTCGCCTGCCACTTGGACTGATCTTTTGTCCTTCTACTTTAGTACACAGGGATTTCACATCCTTAGATCTCAGGGGTTCATGCTGGGACTTGTAGTGTGTCACTAGTTGGAGGGGGGGGTCACATCCTTAGATCTCAGGGGGTCCTCAGCTCTCAGGGATTCATACAGGGTGTCAGGGATCTACCAGCACCAGACTGGGGCACTTGCATTCGCCTATGCGCCGGCGCGCTTCTGTTCAGACACGGCATCAAGCTGCTGTGCATCAGCGCGGCGCTCGGGCGCGCGCGGGTGCGCGCGCGTTCGCGTTAGCGCCGGTTTGGCACCATTTAGCACATAAAAGTTCCTCTGTTCCATGAGAACATCGCTGCTTCGTCTCAGCTCTGTGAACCTGTTTGAACCTGTATCCTGATTGTCTGCTACCTGATTTGACCCGGCTTGTTTGACCATCCGACCTGCTCCAACCCCGATCCGGCCTGTCTGACTACTCTTCTGTCTGTATCTACTACCGTTGCCGACCCTTGCCTGTTCACCGACTCTGCCTTGCCTGCTGTTATTACCTGTGCCAGCTACCTGCCAACCCGGACTGTCTGACTCTGCTTGTGCCTACCGTTCACTTGCTGTTGCACCTTCAGCTTCAGTGATCTCTCCCTCCAGTGTGTCAAGCCTGCTGCCGTTCCAGTCTCCTCTCACCTGCAACCCAGCCATCCAGTGTGTCAAGCCTGTTGCCGTTCCAGTCTCCTCTCACCTGCAACCCAGCCATCCAGTGTGTCAAGTCTGCTGCTGTTCCAGTCTCCACTCACCTGCAGCCCTGCCATCCCAGGAGGGATCTCTGCCTCCACATCAGAGACTATACAGGCACTCCTACCACACTGCGCTCAGGAGACCACTGTCCCCACTCCAGTGGCTCCTGAACCAGCGTTGTATGAGAGGTCTTCTCCTACAGTCAGGCTCTCCTACCAGGTACCTTACAGTACGAAGCAGCCATGACTGAGCCTGCAGGAGATACCTCTCCTTTGAAAGAAATATGCACCCACCTTGCGGCCCTCACTCAAGCCGTACAATCCCTCCAGGATAACTACAACAGATTGGAGGGACAAGTCCAGAACCTAGCAGGGCCTAACCCCCTGGCCTCCTCTTCAGCCGCAACCCCGGCACAGACAGCTCCTGGTCCTTCTGTTGTAATGCTTCCACCTGAACCAAAGGTTCCCACTCCTGATAGATTCTCTGGAGACCGGTCCAAGTTCCGGGCCTTTCACAACGCCTGCAAGCTCTTCTTCGCGTTACAGCCCCGAACTTTTTCACTGGAGGCCACCAAAGTGGGGTTCGTGATCTCCCTCTTACAAGGGGAACCTCAGACCTGGGCTCATCGTCTACTTGAGGGGGACTCAGCACTAACCCAGTCTTTATCATCTTTCTTTGAAGCTATGGCACAAATTTACGAGGACCCCCAACAGACTGCAACAGTTGAATCAGCACTGTTCACGCTCCAGCAAGGTCGCAGACCTGCGGCAGACTATATCATGGACTTTAGACGTTGGAGTGCGGACACTCCGTGGAGTGATGCGGCCCTGCGTCATCAGTTCCGCTTGGGTCTGTCTGAAGGTTTAAAGGACGAACTTGACCGAGTGGGTGTACCAAACACTCTTGAAGCCTTAATCAATCTGACTATTCAAATTGACCGGCGAATCCGGGAACGTCGTTCTGAACGATCCGCTTTACAATCCCGCCCGATGTGGATGACAGCCAGAGCACCACTCCCGGCAGCATGCTACCTACCCCCATCCAGTTCAAATCCAGCTAATGCTATGCCTGACTCTGCAGAGCCTATGCAATTAGGACTGATGCGACCTGCCTTATCGCCTGAAGAACGGGCCCGACGCCGGCAACTCAATCTGTGCCTCTACTGCGGTGGGACTGGGCACTATGTCCTGAACTGTCCAGTCAAGTTAAGTAAGTGCCCATCTTCTGTGTATACCAGTCTTTCTGCTCTGTCTGCGAACTCTACCCACATTGCCATTCCTCTGTCTTTACAGCTGCAAGAAGGGACTATAACGATCAAGCCATCATTGATTCCGGAGCATGCAGTTGCTTTATTGACTCAAACTTTGCCAGCCAGCATAACATCCCATTATGAACCAAGACCCATGGACTCGCTGTATTTCTAGCTGATGGTTCCCGCATCAGATCGGGACAAGTAACCCAAGAAACCCTGCCTCTGCCTGCTTCTACTTCCTCCCAACACAAGGAACTGCTGGTTCTTGATGTCATCTCCTCCCCTATGTTTCCCATCATCCTGGGCATTCCTTGGCTGCAGGCCCACAACCCATACATTCATTGGACATCTGGAGAAGTGAAATTCTCATCTTCTTACTGTCTTGAACACTGTTTTAAGAAAGATTCGGATTCCTCATCCACCCTACTTTGTTTAGACACCGACCAGAAACTTTGCCAGGTCATACCTAAACAATATCATGAATTCATCGATGTTTTTAGTAAAAAGGGGGCAGACTCTCTTCCACCTCATCGCCCCTACGATTGCCCCATTGAATTGCTGCCAGGATCCGAAATACCATTCGGACGCATTTTTCCTTTATCTGAGAAAGAACAGGAAGTACTAAAAACATATATAGATGAGAACCTGGCCAAAGGTTTTATACGCCACTCTACCTCTCCAGCTGGTGCCGGAATATTTTTTGTCACCAAAAAGGACAAGTCGCTCCGGCCGTGTATCGATTATCGTGAACTAAACAAGATCACGGTCAAAAATCGGTATCCTCTACCTTTGATACCTGAACTTTTTCAAAAATTAAGGACTGCCGTCATTTTCACCAAACTTGAATTGAGAGGGGCATATAATTTAATCCGTATCCGGGCTGGACATGAGTGGAAGACAGCATTCCGAACCCGATTCGGGCATTATGAATACCTGGTCATGCCCTTTGGACTCTGCAACGCCCCTGCAACCTTTCAACACCTGATTAACGACGTCCTCAGGGACTTTCTAGATGTATTTGTAATTGCATACTTGGACGATATCTTGATTTTTTCAGAATCCCGTGAATTGCATCAGGAACATGTCCGCAGGGTGTTGGGTCGTCTCCGCTTACACAGTCTGTACGCAAAAGCAGAGAAATGTGAGTTCGAACAACAGAGCATCCAATTCCTGGGGTTAATCGTCTCCGCAACAGGCATCAAGATGGATCCACAAAAAGTGTCCGCTGTTCTGGACTGACCGGTACCCTTGGACAAGAAGGGAGTTCAGCGGTTTGTGGGGTTTGCAAACTTCTACAGAAAGTTCATCAGGGGGTTCTCAGCCATAATTGCACCCATCACGCAGTTAACCAAACAGAATATCCGTTTCTCCTGGAACCAACTTGCCCAAGACGCCTTCGAAAATCTCAAAAGACTGTTTACTTCAGCACCTATCCTTAGTCACCCTGAACCATCCCTACCGTTTATTTTAGAGGTTGATGCCTCCGAGATTGCGGTAGGTGCGATTCTTTCACAGCGCAAAGGTAGCAAAGAGATAATGCATCCGGTAGGGTTCTTCTCCCGTAAACTCTCCCCTGCGGAGAAGAATTATGACGTTGGTGACCGAGAGCTTCTCGCTATTAAAACTGCTCTAGAAGAATGGAGGTACCTGTTGGAGGGGGCTATGCATCCAGTACTAATTTATACTGACCATAAAAACCTAGAGTACTTACGATCTGCCAAACGACTGAAGCCTCGACAAGCCCGCTGGGCTCTGTTTTTCTCACGTTTCTCCTTCCATATCACGTACCGCCCAGGCTCTAAAAATATCAAACCGGATGCATTATCACGTATGCATGACAATCCTAAGGACTTATCTACTCCTGACACCATCTTACCCGCAAACAGTTTTTTACTGCTGCAAAAAGATTTATTTTCCCTGATTAAGGAAGCATCCTCTGAATCAGCCAGGCCTACTGGAATTTCTTTAGTAAGTAGAGATGGTCTGTTCTGGAAAGGAAGCCAAATTTTTGTTCCTGAAGACATTCGGGTCAAGGTTTTAACACTTCTTCACGACCATCCATTGGCAGGCCACTTTGGAGTCCGCAAGACCCTGGAACTAGTGCAGCGTACATTCTGGTGGCCCAATCTGAAAGACTTTTGTGAAAAGTATGTTAGTTCCTGTCCCATCTGCATCCAGAATAAGTCATCCAGGAATCGAGCTTGGGGCCTATTGAAACCATTGCCTGTACCCGACAGACCATGGAAAATGATTTCTATGGACTTTATTGTGGAACTTCCATGTTCTGAAGGATGCTCAGCTATCTTTGTAGTTGTGGACCGTCTAACCAAAATGGCTCATTTTCTACCTTTAAGGGGAACCCCGTCTGCCACCGAAACTGCTCGCATATTTATCAAGGAGATCATCAGACTTCATGGAGTACCTGTAAATATAGTTTCTGATAGAGGGGTTCAATTCACTTCACGTTTCTGGAGATCCCTGTGTGAAACCCTAAAGATTGAATTGGCCTTGTCCTCGGCCTATCATCCTCAAACGAACGGTCAGACAGAAAGGACTAATCAGACCCTGGAACAATACATCAGATGCTTCACATCATTCACACAAGATGATTGGGTATCTCTACTACCTTTAGCAGAATTTGCCTACAATAATGCCAAACATTCTGCCACCGGTCAATCTCCCTTTTTCGCCAATTATGGCTTTCTCCTAACCTTTCTACCTGATTTCCTTTCAGAGTCTTCGGTTCCAGCAGTACAAAGTACAGTGGAGTTCCTCAGTCACAACAGCCGGTTGTTACAGGAAACGGTGTCCAAGGCTCAGGCAGATGGTAAGAGAATCTTTGACCGGAAAAGAAGGGGGGAGCTGAACTTGCAAATTGGCGACCAGGTATGGCTTTCTACTGTTAATATCAAATTAGCATGTCCTTCTAAGAAGTTGGCACCTAGATTCATGGGACCCTTTCCAGTCAGAAGGAAAATCAATGAAGTATCTTATGAATTGACTTTACCTGATTCATTTAAAATTCATCCAGTATTCCATGTATCTCTGCTCAAACCTGCTGTACCTGATCCCTTTCCTGCTAGGGGCACAAGACCCCCTGAACCTGTTGTAATTAATGGCAGCGAGGAATTTGAGGTTGAGGCTATCCTTGATTGTAGAAGAAGGCAAGGGCAAAACCAATTCTTAATCAAGTGGAAAGGCTACGGCCCAGAAAGTAACTCGTGGGAACCGGACAGTAATGTGCATGCCAGGCGTTTAGTGCGCGCTTATTTTTCTACTCATCCTGAGAAGAAGAGGTTGTTGGGCATCCGGAGGCTGCCCCTTGGGGGGGGCAATGTCAGGGATCTACCAGCACCGGACCGGGGCACTTGCATTCGCCTATGCGCCGGCGCGCTTCTGTTCAGACACGGCATCAAGCTGCTGTGCATCAGCGCGGCGCTCGGGCGCGCGCGGGTGCGTGCGCGTTCGCGTTAGTGCCGGTTTGGCGCCATTTAGCACATAAAAGTTCCCCTGTTCCATGAGAACATCGCTGCTTCGTCTCAGCTCTGTGAACCTGTTTGAACCTGTATCCTGATTGTCTGCTACCTGATTTGACCCGGCTTGTTTGACCATCCGACCTGCTCCAACCCCGATCCGGCCTGTCTGACTACTCTTCTGTCTGTATCTACTACCGTTGCCTACCCTTGCCTGTTCACCGACTCTGCCTTGCCTGCTGTTATTACCTGTGCCAGCTACCTGCCGACCCGGACTGTCTGACTCTGCTTATGCCTGCCGATCACTTGCTGTTGCACCTTCAGCTTCAGCTTCAGTGATCTCTCCCTCCAGTGTGTCAAGCCTGCTGCCGTTCCAGTCTCCTCTCACCTGCAACCCAGCCATCCAGTGTGTCAAGCCTGCTGCCGTTCCAGTCTCCTCTCACCTGCAACCCAGCCATCCAGTGTGTCAAGTCTGCTGCTGTTCCAGTCTCCACTCACCTGCAGCCCTGCCATCCCAGGAGGGATCTCTGCCTCCACATCAGAGACTATACAGGCACTCCTACCCCACTGCGCTCAGGAGACCACTGTCCCCACTCCAGTGGCTCCTGAACCAGCGTTGTATGAGAGGTCTTCTCCTACCAGGTACCTTACACAGGGACTTGTTTGCACTTTAGTTCCTTTAGGCCATGGTGGTACAAGTCTCCCACGGGCCCTGGAGGGCCACATTGTCTTCCTTTGCCCCCCCCACCTTTGTGATCATGGAAAACCCTAGACTGGTTTCCTGATCCATCACTTTGCCACTATTTGTTCTATAGGCCACTTGACTGGACTTGTCCCCCAGGCCAAAGGCTGCCAGCCCTCCCCTGATCACAATATACAGTATACTGACATAACACATCCTCCCCTTGATTTTTTCAGACATCACAGAAAACCAGCACTCATATCAAACATTCATTTGCCACAAATGCAACTCATTCCCATATTTCTACCACTGAGAAGGTATTTCAGTCTGTTAGTTCATGAAAAATAAGTCCAGTGCAAGGCTTTGCTTTCCACAGTTCTTGTGGTCTTCCATCATTCTCTTCATCGTGAAGTCACTTTCTCCAGTCTTCCTGGGGATCAAATCAGGGAGAGCCTTTAGAGCAGAAGACAAGGTTTGTTAACTGCCCCTCCCCCAACCACAAAAAATGATAGACCCTGGCCTTTCAGCTACAATCTCTCTTCTAACTGGCTTCTTGCCTGGATCTCCGTCCAATAGTTTGCACCTACCTGTATCCATTTCTAATTTTCCCAATAAACATTGATGGGGGGGGAGAAAATATACTGATGTCCCAGAGGTGCATTGCTGTTTATTTTGGAAGATTAAGCCTGAGTTCACACCGCAGCATGGAGCGACTTACAGCAGGGGTCTAGTGCGTCCCCATTCACCTTTTTCAGGTCTGATTTCAGCCCGAATTTGTGTTTGAATTCGGACCTGAAACGGACCAGAAGACACACAGGACTCCTGTGCAATTTGCACCGGAGCCACTCCGGAGATGCATGAAGAGGCTCCATAGAGAGCCGGTCACAATCTCCTGACATGCGAATTGGATGTGGGGAAACCCTTTACATATGTTACTTTTCGTTTCTATGTCGTGGGAAGCAGTGACTTGGTACCTGTTAGGCCCTGTTCTTTCAAGAACCTTATGTAAATAATGAATTCTGCAGTCAAGCTGTGGAATCTGTGCTCCAGCCCCCTATCATCCTCTTATATAGTATACTTTAGACTATTTAGAATCTAGAATTTAACAATACTGCCTGTGTAATGACCTAATCCCACCCTCTTAATGTATGTGTGGGTATGAATTTGAATATCTGGTCCTTCAATGTCCCATTATATCTTTCAATTAAAGCAGCTGCCTGTGGATAGTATGGGACATCGCACAGCCAGTACACGGTGAAGTGTGAGCTATGATTGGCACCATAGTTTGTAGACTCTATAACTTTCACGAAGACCAGATAATATAGACTTATTTTGGTTATTTTTACCAAAGATATGTAGCAGTATAAATTTTAAAGAAAAATTACTAATTTGCAAAATTTTATAGCCGAAATAAAGAAAAATGCTTTTTTTTTTTACAAAATTTTCGATCCGTTTTTATTTATAGCGCAAAAAATAAAAAACCCAGTGGTTATCAAATACCACCAAAAGAAAGCTCTATTTGTGTGAAAAAAAAGGCAAAAATGTCATATGGGTACAGTGGTGCATGACTGAGTTCATCAAGACAGGATTAACTGGCACAACTGCAACCGCTTTGTCATTTCATTTTCCACGTCTGGAAAAGTCTGGGACTACTGGCACATGTGCATCAACATGCCCCACTTTTATGGTGCGAGAGTGGACTTCTTTCTAGATGTTAGTTCCAGATTTCCTTGCCTCTCCAGGTCACTTTTCCATGAATCATACAGTCAATGGACCACCACACAGCCATTCAAGTTGCCAGTCCTTTAAACGTTTCGCTTCCAGAGTGGTTTTGCACACATTTAAAAAATATTTTAGATCTTAAGATTAACCAAAACCTTTAAAAAAAAAATTCTGAAAGCAGACACCCCAGAGAATAAAATGATGGTTGTTCCAATTTTTTTTTGTTACACTATATTAGCGCAAAAGTCTAGGAAGCGCAACATTTCAGTAAAAAATATACTACAGTTAATTTTAGAGCAAACAAACGCAATAAATTACCAACTTCTTTGTAAAATATAAAAGATAAGGTTTGCACTGAGTAAATAGATATCTAACATGTCAAACCTTAAAATTGTGTGCGTCCATGAAATGGCAACAAACTTTAGTACCCTATATTTTCCATAGGCGATGTTTTAAAAGCCCCTACAGGTCATCAGTTTTACGCAGGAACTCTGGCACTAAAATTACCGCACTCACTCCAGCATGCATAACAAAATATAATGTGTATCGCAATCAACGTTTTCATGCGTAGTCACCCCCCCCAACATATGTGTATATGTTTGCACAAGTGTGAACGCTGGGGCCTCAAAAATTTTATTTATTTTTTTTTTTTGGGGGGGGGGGATTTTATGTGCTTGGATGTAGTTTTATTTTTTTTTTTTTTATCACACAGGGGACAAAAAGTCCCCTATGTGATGACTTTTTCGTGACAGGTTCTCTTTGATGTAACATCCAGGGTCTATAAGAGCCTGGATGTCTCACCTGTGCTCCAATGAATCTAATTCAGTGCATATCTCACTGCATTATTATTATTCAGAATGTATATAGTGCCAACAGTTTAAATATACAGTTCAATACAGAATAGGAAGAACAAACAGATGCCCCCAACTATAACTGGCCTTCACATCAAGGAGCAAAACAAAACCAGAGAAAATTCCCAGCTCAACTCACCAACCAGTCTGCTTACCAACCAAATTAACCTGCCCAACAGGTTGCGTTAAAAACAAGGATTTAGTTAGCACACATTTGCAAACGCATGGGGGTTTGGAACCAGTCAGGCGGCTGCTCAGCTGCCAGAATGCTTCCATCTGACAGCCACACTCACACAGCCACACTCCCAGTGGCTGCAGTTAACAGAGAGTATATACAACTCCCCGCTGTCAGGTCCACAAAAAGGCTAAAGCCTGCTTTTGGCTGAGGTCACTCAGCTAGTCCAGGCAAAGGAAAAATCACGACTCTACACATTTGACGCGCAAAAACGCAGCATTTAGGCACATGTGCCATTCAAGTGTGAATTGATATAGTGAAAAATGAGTAGAGAGGTTTGGGAAAAAAGCTTATAAATGTAAATGCACATACATGCATGTGCAATACAAGTCATTATGAGGGTTTTTTCCTGCCAGAGGTTCTGGCATTTTTTCTTGTACAAAGAGTTTTATTGAAAATATATATCAACAGAATAGTACAAAACAGTGATGGATACATCATGAATTAACAGGTATAAGATTGCCGGTATCCGGCAGGTAGAACTGATGTTCAAGAATTTAAGCCTGGTCTCAAGGCCAAGGCCAGGCGACATACTAAAGAGAGTCTTCATCTCGTGTTTACTAGCATAGCGGTAAACTGCAAGCACAGAATATTATGTTTGCAAACACTCATGAACATCTAAAGGATGCATAGCGAGATGTTATTGTAATACGTAACATTGCATTAAAAAAAAAGAAAAAAGAACCAGAAATAAAATCAGATTAAATTGAATAACTTCAAAGAAGATAACATATCTTTGTATGCAATAACTTTTTTGTTACCTTAAATATCCAATCTCTGTAGAATTAAGCCCAAGGGCCTGAATGAGTAGAAGGAAAGAGAAATTGAAAGTGGGAGAGGAGGGGGGTGGGAAAGGAGGGGAGGACCCTGGGGTGGGGGGAACGGAGGCTCATTATAGGGAAAGAAGCGTTAGGTCAAATCTTGATGGACGGTTATGGGTCACCCAGGGTTGCCATATCCCGAGGAACTTATCATGTGTGTCCAACAATATGGCCGTAAGTTTCTCATTTACCATGATATCATTCACACAATTTTTAACTGCTTCAAAGCTAAGGTTCGGAGTTTTCCAGGCCCTTGCTATGGTCAATTTAGTTGCGGTAAAAATATGTGCTGCTAATTGGCGTTCAGGACGAAGAAGTTCTGCAATCGGTTTCCATAAAAGGGCCTCAAAAGGGTCCCGCTTTATAGTGGTATTAAAAAGATTGCGTAGTAGTGCGTATATTCTGACCCATAATCTGCAAACCCTGGGACAGGTCCACCAGATATGCGCCATTGTGCCCTCCTGTGAACACCCACGAAAACAGAGGGGGGGAATAAGATGGGATGAAGCTTGCTAATCTAGCCGGGGTATAGTACCATCCATAGAAAACTTTGTAAGCGTTCTCCAAAAAGAGAACATTCTTAGAGCATTTGGATAGCATAATAGTCATACTTTGCCAGTCCTCCGAGTCTAATTGTTTCCCGAGCTCGGCCTCCCATTGGAGATGATAGGGTCTCAATGGTGGCGTCTTGGAATTAATTATAGCGATATATATGAGGGAAATCAGACCCGAGGATTGGGGGCGCGATCTACAAAGGCTTTCAAATGGGGTCATGGTAAAGGGGGCAGAATGGGATTTTGTAAGCTGTTGGAGAAAATGTCTAATTTGCAGGTAACTGTAATGCTCCCTAAGGGGGATATCGTGTGAGGAACGTAAAGCAGCAAAAGGGATGATCTTGGTTGGGGTGAATAACGAATGGATATCTGTAAAGCCGTTATCAGACCACCATTTAAATTGCAGTGGATTATCACAACCTGGTTGAAATAAAGGGCAGTGGAGGAGACGAAGTAGTGGGAGATGAGGAGAAATTAGGCCTGCTGAGTACTTAACCGCATCCCACAGTTTAAGGGAGTGAGCCAGACAGGGACCTATGGTAGAGGGGCGATGTGCTTTAGGAAGCCAAGGAAGAGAAGCTAGAGGCGTTGGGTGTGCGTCGACTAAATCCATGGTGGCCCATAGTGGCATTTGTTGTTTCTCATGGAGGTGAGATAATGGGGCGATACCTGCAGCTGTATAATATGCTTGCAGATTAGGAACTGAAAGGCCACCATTGATTTTGCGCGTGTAAAGCACTTGTCTCTTGATCCTGGGTCTCTTGGGGCCCCATATAAACTGCATAATTTTACATTGATGTATTCGAATGATATGGGGGGCACATGGACTGGCAAACCTCTAAAATAATAGAGCAATTTAGGGAGCCGAACCAAGAAATCGGAAGTGTGGACCAAGAAGCAAGCATAGCCTCCAGCTTTCGGAAAAGCGGAGGAAAATTTGCTTGGTATAATTACGAGTACCTCGGAGTAAGTTTAATACCCAAATAGGGTAGTGAGGTTAACCACTGAAATGAGAATGCCGATAGTAGGGATTCTAGTTCCAGGGCCCGAAGGTTGATAGACATCGTTTTAGATTTTGCTGGGTTAACTGAAAGGCCTGAGAACGAGGCGAAGGAGTCTAAGAGAGAGAATAAATTGGGAAGGGAGATTCTGGGTTTAGTAATGGTTAATAAAATGTCATCCGCAAACAGTGACAATTTGTGCGCGGTACCTGCTACTTCTACTCCTGATATATCTGGGTGAGAGCGTATGGCCTCCGCCAGGGGTTCAAGTGCTAGTATAAATAGAAGTGGGGAGAGCGGGCATCCCAGACAGGTTCCCCTCTTAATAGGGAAAGTAGGCGATTCATATCCATAATAACGCACTTTAGCCTGGGGGGAGTGATATGTGGCTGAGATCCAACTCAAAAAGGAGGTGCTGAAACCGTAGTGAGTGAGGACCTGTGTCAAATAGGGCCAGGATAAGGTATCGAAAGCCTTATTAACATCTAAAGAAAGAAACATTGTCTCCAGGGACCTTTCATGAGCTATATGTTGGATTTGGAGGAGTCGTCTAATGGCATCTCCTGCCTGCCTACGGGGGACAAATCCCACCTGATCCTTTTTTATCAGGTGGGGTAGAAAGGAATTCAGGCGATTGGCCACAATTTTCGTCAATATCTTCATGTCAATATTAATTAAAGAGATTGGCTGAAAATTTGCCCAGGAAGAATGGTCCTTATCTGGCTTAGGAATCATCACTATGTTGGCAGTCAGCAAGTCTGGTGTAAATGGGTGACCTCCTTTTGACCAAGTTATACATAGCCGCTAGGTGTGGGGCCAGAACCTCTGCAAACTTTCGATAATACAAAGCAGTGAAACCATCCAGGCCTGGTCTTTTGCCCACTTTCAGTTCCTTAATGCACTGGAGAACCTCAGACCTGTATATCTTGGTCCATTAGGGAGATATGGGATTCGGATAGGGAAGGTAAAGATAACTCTTTTAAGAAAGCATTCAGGCCCTGTGTTGAAGAGTGATTTGGGGGGGGAGTAGAGTTTGGTAAGTCGATGGCAGAATTCTTCCAAGACCCGCTGGGGGTTTCCCGTGAGGATGTTATGGCGGGTGCGCAAGGTTATGGGAGTAAATTTCGGGGTAAAAGTGCGCAGTCTTTTGGCCAACTGCGCATTGGGTTTTTTTTGCCTTAGCATACCGTTTCTGGCGGGCCCAACGTAAGGAACGGTCCGCTTCGTCTGTCAGACATAGATCCAAGTCTGTACGGGCCTTGTCTAAAGATCTGCGGTTAGCAGGGGTGGGGGTTGATTTAAAGGCCGCCGAGCGGTCCTCCAAGCTCTGCTTTAACTTGCGTCGGGCCTGAATCCTTTCTCTTTTGCGTTGAGACGCTATTCGAATAACGCGACCCCGGAGGACAGCTTTATAAGCCTCCCATAGTGTTATTGGGGACGAAACAGAACCTGCAATAAGTCTAAAGTATTCCGCAGAAGCTTCTTGGATTTCACTGAGGATCGGTTTGAAGGATAAAAGTGAATCATTCATCACCCAGGGAGCATGTTGTGGTTTGCTGAGTAGGGAGCGACAAACGGTTAGAACAGGGTCGTAATCTGACCAAGGGACTGCTAGGATCGAAACCGAGTCTATTAAAGGGAGAGGTTTCCGTAACACAAACGAATGGTCGATTCTAGAGTGGGAGTGATGAGGATGGGAATAGTGGGTGTAGTCCCTGCCCATGGGATGAAACTCTCGCCATATGTCTACTAGGTCAAGATTTTTTAGGGCTAGCAAGAATGTTTTTGAAGCAAGAGAGGGAGCCTTATGATCCGCCAGGTACTTATCAAGGGCAGGGTTGAGCATCACATTAGAATCACTCGCCAACAGGAGGGTGCCTTTCTGGTGGACCTGTAACAAGGAACAGACATGAGACAAGAATGGGCCCGGATTGTCATTGGGGGCGTAATAGGTCATAATAGTTACTTCACTGTCCTGAACAGAACCCTGCAGGAGAAGGTATCTACCATTAGGGTCAGCTATCTGTTTGTTACAGATAAATGGGACCGATTTACGTATAGCTATAAGAACCCCTCTCTGCTTAGTAGGACCATTAGCCAAATAGACTTGGGGATAGTTTGCTGCAAAATATTTGGGGCAGGAAGAGGAAGAAAAGTGTGTTTCCTGTAAACGGGCTATGTCTATTTTTTGTTGCTTAAGATAATTAAAAACCTTGACCCTTTTTGGGGGGGAATTCATGCCCTGAACATTCAGGGACAGCCAATGAAGGGTCATTGGGTCTGAGATAAAACGCTATGGACTACTCCATCCGCACACCCCAGGGGCCGAGGGGAAGGGGGAGGGAGAGAAAAGAGAGAGAAGAATAGTAAAAATAGGAAAGAACATAAGGTATGAGAATACAGAGAACTCGGATTAGAGTGTGTAGTGAGTACATTGACGTACCACGCCGTGGGCAATAGGGCCCACAATGGGGTGGGACCTGTTCTGGCATTTTTTCAAGAACCTAGTGAGCATGGACCCTAAGGTCCCTTTCACACTTGTATGACCTGAAAATAACACGACTTCACCGTGACTTGAAGCAATGCCTGTGTAAACTTGAGGTCTACGGACCTCAAGTCGCATCAAAGTTGGACCAATGTAGTGAAGTGACTACTTTGAAGTCGCTGCGAATTGAAGTTGCACAGATATGAACGGTACACATTGGAAATCATGGGGTACGACTTGTGAAAAGGGGCCTTAGAGTGCACGTGCCACTGCGTATTAACGTGGCTGGTAACCATGGTAACTTGTGTCTGGATGGTCAGTATAACTGCCGCTTAACTGCCTACGCTGCCCACATAAAAAAGGCCTTGTTGAATACTGACTTATCATTTCTCTCTAACCACCTAGAAGCAAAGAAGCAGAAGCACACGTGTCGCCATCACCTGTAGCAACCAATAAGATTTGCTGGCTTCCTACCTGGAAAAATCAAAGCAGAGCGTGTGCATCGTGTACCTAGAATCCTAATGGGCCCCAGTTCTGAGATGTACCTAGGATCCTGATGGGCCCCAGTTCTGAGATGTACCTAGGATCCTGATGGGCCCCAGTTCTGAGGTGTGCTAGGATCATAATGGGCCCCAGTTCTGAGGTGTGTCAGGATCCTGATGGGCCTCAGTTCTGAGGTGTGCTAGGATCATAACGGGCCCCAATTCAGAGGTGTGTCAGAATCCTAAAGGGCCCAAGTTCTGAGGTGTGTCAGGATCCTAATGGGCCCCAGTTCTGAGGGGTATCAGGATTCTGAGGGGCCCCAGTGAGGTGGGTCAGGATCCTGAGGGGCCCCAGTTCTGAGGTGTATCAGGATCCTAATGGGCCCCAGTTCTGATGTGTGTCAGGATCCTGATGGGCCCCATTTCTGAGGTGTGCTAGGATCCCAATGCACCCCAGTTCGGAGGAGTGTCAGGATCCTGATAGGCCCCAGTTTAGAGGTGTATCAGGATCCTAATGGGCCCCGGTTCTGAGATGTACCTAGGATCCTGATGGGCCCCAGTTCTGAGGTGTGCCTAGGATCCTGATGAGCCCCAGTTCTGAGGTGTGTCAGGATCCTGATGGGCCCCATTTCTGAGGTGTGTCAGGATCCTGATGGGCCCCAGTTTTGAGGTGTATCAGGATCCTGATGGGCCCCAGTTCTGAGGTGTATCAGGATCCTGATTGGCCTCAGTTCTGGGGTGTGCTAGGATCATAATGGGCCCCAGTTCTGAGGTGTGTCAGGATCCTGATGGGCCCCAGTTCTGAGGGGTATCAGGATCCTGAGGGGCCCCAGAGAGGTGGTCAGGATCCTGAGGGGCCCCAGTTCTGAGGTGTATCAGGATCCTAATGGGCTCCAGTTCTGAGGTGTGTCAGGATCCTGATGGGCCCCATTTCCGAGGTGTGCTAGGATCCCAATGGGGCCCAGTTCAGAGGTATGTCAGGATCCTAATAGGCCCCAGTTTTGAGGTGTATCAGGATCCTAATGGGCCCCAGTTCTGAGATGTACCTAGAATCCTGATGGGCCCCTGTTCTGAGGTATGTCAGGATCCCGATGGGCCCCAGTTCTGAGGTGTGTCGGGATCCTGATGGGCCCCAGTTCTGAGATGTACCTAGGATCCTGATGGGCCCCAGTTCTGAGGTGTGCTGGATCATAATGGGTCCCAGTTCTGAGGTATGTCAGGATCCTGATGGGCCCCAGTTCTGAGGTGTGCCTAGGATCCTGATGGACCCAGTTCTGAGATGTGCTAGGATCCTAATGGGCCCCAGTTTTGAGGTGTGTCAGGATCCTGATGGGACCCAGTTCTGAGGTGTATCAGCATCCTGAGGGGCCCCAGTGAGGTGGGTCAGGATCCTGAGGGGCCCCAGTTCTGAGGTGTATCAGGATCCTAGTGGGCCCCAGTTCTGAGGTGTGTCAGGATCCTGATGGGCCCCAGTTCCGAGGTGTGTCAGGATCCTGATGGGCCCCAGTTCTGAGATGTGCTGGGATCCTAATGGGCCCCAGTTCTGAGGTGTGTAAGGATCCTGATAGGCCCCACTTTTGAGGTGTATCAGGATCCTAATGGGCCCCAGTTCTGAGATGTACCTAGGATTCTGATGGGCCCGAGTTCTGAGGTGTGTCAGCATCCTGATGGGCCCCAGTTCTGAGGTGTGTCAGGATCCTGATGGGCCTCAGTTCTGAGGTGTGTTAAGATCCTGATGGGCCCCAGTTCTGAGGTGTGTCAAGATCCTGATGGGCCTCAGTTCTGAGGTGTGCTAGGATCATAATGGGCCCCAGTTCTGAGGTGTTTTAGGATCCTGATGGGCCCCAGTTCTGAGGTGTGCCTAGGATCCTGATGGGCTCCAGTTCTGAGGTGTGTCAGGATCCTGATGGGCCCCAGTTCTGAGGTGTGTCGGGATCCTGATGGGCCCCAGTTCTGAGGTGTGTCAGGATCCTGATCTGCCCCAGTTCTGAGGTGTGCTAGAATCATAATGGGCCCCAGTTCTAGGTGTGTCAGGTTTACTGATGGGTCTCATTTCTGAGGTGTGCTAGGATCATAATGGGCCCCATTTCTGAGGTGTTAGGATCCTGATAGGCCCCAGTTTTTAGGTGTATCAGGATCCTAATGGGCCCCAGTTCTAAGATGTACCTAGGATCCTGATGGGCCCCAGTTCTGAGGTGTGCTAGGATCACAATGGGCCCCAGTTCTGAGGTGTGTCAGGATCCTGATGGGCCCCAGTTCTAAGGTGTGAGTAGGAACCTGATGGACCCAGTTCTGAGGTGTGTCAGGATCCTGATGGGCCCTAGTTCTGAGGTGTATCAGGATCCTAATGAGCCCCAGTTCTGAGATGTACCTAGGATTCTGATGGGCCCCAGTTCTGAGGTGTGTCAGCATCCTGATGGGCCCCAGTTCTGAGGTGTGCCTAGGATCCTGATGGCCCCAGTTCTGAGGTGTGTAAGGAACATGAGGGGCCGCAGTGAGGTGTGTCAGGAACCTGAGGGGCTGCAGTGAGGTGTATCAGGATCCTGAGGGGCCCCAGTGAGGTGTGACAGGATCCTGAGGGGCCCCAGTGAGGTGTGTCAGGATCCTGAGGGGCCCCAGTGAGGTGTGTCAGGATCCTGAGGGACCCCAGTGAGGTGTGTTAGGATCCTGAGGGGCCGCAGTGAGGTGTGTCAGGATCCTGAGGGCCCCCAGTGAGGCGTGTCAGGAACCTGAGGGGCCGCAGTGAGGGGTGTCAGGATCCTGAGGGCCCCCAGTGAGGTGTGTCAGGATCCTGAGGGGCCCCAGTGAGGTGTGTCAGGATCCTGAGGGGCCGCAGTGAGGTGTGTCAGGATCCTGAGGGCCCCCAGTGAGGCGTGTCAGGAACCTGAGGGGCCGCAGTGAGGTGTGTCAGGATCCTGAGGGCCCCCAGTGAGGCGTGTCAGGATCCTGAGGAGCCGCAGTGAGGTGTGTCAGGATCCTGAGGGCCCCCAGTGAGGTGTGTCAGGATCCTGAGGGGCCGCAGTGAGGTGTGTCAGGATCCTAAGGGCCCCCAGTGAGGCGTGTCAGGATCCTGAGGGGCCGCAGTGAGGCGTGTCAGGATCCTGAGGGGCCGCAGTGAGGCGTGTCAGGATCCTGAGGGGCCCCAGTGAGGCGTGTCAGGATCCTGAGGAGCCCCAGTGAGGCGTGTCAGGATCCTGAGGGGCCCCAGTGAGCTGTGTCAGGATCCTGAGGGGCCCCAGTGAGGTGTGTCAGGATCCTGAGGGGCCCCAGTGAGGTGTGTCAGGATCCTGAGGGGCCCCAGTGAGGTGTGTCAGGATCCTGAGGGGCCCCAGTGAGGTGTGCCAGGATCCTGAGGGCCCCCAGTGAGGTGTGCCAGGATCCTGAGGGCCCCCAGTGAGGTGTGTCAGGATCCTGAGGGGCCCCAGTGAGGTGTGTCAGGATCCTGAGGGGCCCCAGTGAGGTGTGTCAGGATCCTGAGGGGCCCCAGTGAGGTGTGTCAGGATCCTGAGGGCCCCCAGTGAGGTGTGCCAGGATCCTGAGGGCCCCCAGTGAGGTGTGTCAGGATCCTGAGGGGCCCCAGTGAGGTGTGTCAGGATCCTGAGGGGCCCCAGTGAGGTGTGTCAGGATCCTGAGGGGCCCCAGTGAGGTGTGTCAGGATCCTGAGGGGCCCCAGTGAGGTGTGTCAGGATCCTGAGGGGCCCCAGTGAGGTGTGTCAGGATCCTGAGGGGCCCCAGTGAGGTGTGTCAGGATCCTGAGGGGCCCCAGTGAGGTGTGTCAGGATCCTGAGGGGCCCCAGTGAGGTGTGTCAGGACATGGAGGGGTCAGAGAGGAACCGTCATCTCCTCATCACTCCAGCCTTTCCCTCCAAGCCTCTTCCCTGTTGCTATGGCTATGACCATCATCCTGCAACGCAGCGCCCATGTGACCTGCTTCAGAATGGCTGCTCTGAGGAGAGGTATGTACCACAACCGATGATCAGTAACGTCGCCTCTCACCGGCTGCTCCCGGCCGGATGGGATTAGTAAAAGAAGTGAATCTAGACCGAACATGGCGAGCCGATACCGCGCCTAACGGGTGACGACGGGCGGCCAGGATAAAGCGGTTATTAGAGCGGCGGAGAGCGCGCATCCCCGCATCCCTCGCTGGGGTGTGCTCGTCCTCGCCGGCCTCTAGGTGGCGCTGCCTAGGTATAGAGCCCATAGCGCCCAGCAGATCTTTGTAATACGGGGAGCTCCCAGTTGGGGGCGTGCACGTTGGCGGGGGATGCCTGATTCCGGGTAACACCATAGCATTGAGTCCAGGACATTGTGATCTCGCCCGGCCTCGGACAGCGGCTCCGGTGAAGCTGAGATCGGGGTACGTATTGCTGTGTTGTATGGATGGGGTGCAGTGTGATGGAGAGCAGTGATCCGAGTCATGGGGGGGAGGGGGAGGATGGAGATGATGCCACCACTTTGTGGTCAGGATGTGCCCGGGGGTGGTGTGTGGGGTGACAGTTGGGTGCTGAAGGACAGTTCATAGATGGGTCCCCCCCCTCCAATGTCCTGATCGGTGCTCTTTGTCTTCTCATTCCTCAATGGCCAGGATGACAGACAACAGACACTGATCTGCCCAACTGTCACTTGATGCATCTTTGCAGCACAAACAATACCAAGGCCGATCTTCTTCTAATACAGAGGAACTTCCATAATGAAGCAGCAGATTCCTCCGACACCTGACATGTGTGTATGGACTTTTCATCCGATGTGCCCTACAAAAAGGGACGGACGTGTCCAGCTCTGCGTATGTCATTAGACGTTGACTGGCGCAAATCCAGCCGCTGGAAATATTTCCTATATTACACCGGTGACTTCTTACCAGAAGGAGATGTCTTTGTCTTCCTTGTAAGGTATTTTATTGTTTGGAAGTGAACCGTTACATTTGATTATTGTTAGCAGAATGCCCCCCCCCCACCCGAGGGACATTAGATGACAATTTGTTGTCGGATGCTCTGTAATTAGAGTTCATGTAAGGCAGACACTGATGGGTTAAAGAGATTTCTAATATCAATCGTAACTATTGGCGTCTGTCGAGGCCCAGAGGCCCTCCCAAGACCTGATTTGTTAATGGGCTGGATGGAAAGGCAAAGTTTGTGAACAGAATATATAGTAAAGATTAAGACTGTCAATGAACGAGTGGGTCTTTGGCGAACCCTCCGTTTTTTGTAGATGTTGGCACAGGCTAGATTAGAAGATTGTTCCTTAGAGGTTTAGGAGTGTTTGTAAACCATTGTTGGCTCTGGAGATACAGGTGATGTTATTGATTCATATATTGCTCTTCGTAGATCAGCCCCACTCAACCAGGGTTCCCGAGTAAGGAGCAATTTCTTCTTCTTAGATTAGTATCCACTGATAAATATGATATCTTTTAGTTATCTGTAAGGATGGGGGTGTTATTCCCAATGAACGCAAGTGTAAGGGACATTCTACCCACTGACCATCACACTGATGATGAGCTGAGACCAGAAAGTTCTTTCAAGGGTTTCTCCATGGTAAATACACTATATTACTCAAAGTATTGGGACGCCTGTCTTTACATGCACGTGAACTTTAATAGCATCCCAGTCTTAGTCCGTAGGGTTCAATATTGAGTTGGCCCATCCTTTGCAGCTATAACAGCTTCAACTCTTCTTAGAAGGTTGTCCACAAGGTTTAGGAGTGTGTCTTTGAGAATGTTTGACCATTCTTCCAGAAGCGTATTTGTGAGGTCAGACACTGATGTTGGACGAGAAGGCTTGGCTCGCAGTCTCCGCTCGAATTCATCCCAAAGGGTGTACTATCAAGTTGAGGTCAGGACTCTGTGCGGGCCAGTCAAGTTCCTCCACCCCAAACTCGCTCATCCATGTCTTTATGGACGTTGCTTTGTGCACTGGTGTGCAGTCATGTTGGAACAGGAAGGGACCATCCCCAAACTGTTCCCACAAAGTTGGGAGCATGAAATTGTCCAAAATGTCCTGGTATACTGATGCTTTAAGAGTTCCCTTCACTGGAACTAAGGGGCCAAGCCCAACCCCAGAAAAACAATCCCACACCATAATCCCCCCTCCACCAAATGAATTGGACCAGTGCACAAAGCAAGGTTCATAAAGACATGGATGAGTGAGTTTGGGGTGCAGGAACTTGCCTGGCCTGCACATAGTCTTGACCTCAACCTGATAGAACACCTTTGGGATGAATTGTCGGGGAGACTGCGAGCCAGGCCTTCATGTCCACATCAGTGCCTGACCTCACAAATGCAATTCTGGAAGAATGGTCAAACATTCCCATAGACACACTCCTAAACCTTGTGGAGAGCCTTTCCAGAAGAATTGAAGCTGTTATAGCTCAACATAACTCAATATTGAACCCTATGGACTAAGACTGGGATGCCATTAAAGTTCATGTAGTGTAAAGGCAGGAGTCCCAATACTTTTGGTAATATAGTCTATCTTGACAAGGGGAATGCTGCCGCTGAGATTGAGGAGACATCATGAGAAATGTAGGAAGATAAAACTTTTGACACTTTAGGACATCCTTTTTCAACCCTTTTAACATTAGAGAACCCTTGAAATAATTTTCAGGTTTTAGAGAACCCCTGCTAACAAGTATTATTTCTACAGCTCACAGGACATTAATGTGAACATTAAGTTGGGCATATAGGAATAAATAAAATAAATTATTATTATTTTACAGGGTTATAGCGCCAACGGTTTGTGCAGCGCTTTACAGTATATAGGGAGACAATGCAGCAACAATACAAGAGGGTTAGGAGGGCCCTGCTCCTGCGAGCTTACCATCTAATAGGGAAGGGCTGGTAAAACTGATGGGAAAAGCAGAAGATTCGGTTGTTAGCTGAAGGCAGGATAGGAGTCTCTAAAGAGATGAGTTCTCAGGGATTGCTTAAATGTGGACAGAGTAGGAGATAGCTGAATAGATTGGGGTAGTGAGTTTCAGAGGATTGGAGAGGCTCTGGAGAAGTCCTGGAGATGAGCATGGGAGGAGGTGACAGGGGACCTAGAGAGTAGGAGGTCTTGTGAGGTGCAGAGAGGATGGTTTGGGTGATATTTGGAGACAAGATTGGTGATGTAGCTAGGGGCAGAGTTATAAATTGCTTTGTATGTTATTGTTAGTGTTTTGAATTTTATTTGTGAAGGATACTAAGCATATTCGACACCCAGGTCTGCTTTTTACAGCAAAACTATTGGCAATAATACTGAAATCAAAGAAATTTCTTTAATAGCCAGAAAAGAAACAAATGCTGTGAAAATTGTAGAGCACCTATACATTAGTGGTCAGTAAAGTGCTCATTTTAGGTTGGTGGTGAGTGACATGTCCATTGGATTGGTGATCAGTGGAGAAGGGTCCCCTTTAGGCTTCATTCACACCATATGAAGAAACGTGAGTTGTTTTGCACAAAAACAATTGTTCTCTATGTGCCCTGTTCAGACCACAACACTGGTACCGCGTGTGGATTTTTTCTTTAACATGTATAAAACTTGTGCCGCGTACACACGAGCGGACTTTACAGCAGACCTTGCCCGGCGGACGGATTTCGACGGACAATTCGATCGCTTGTGGGCTCCAGCGGACTTTGTTTTCTCAAAAGTTGGACGGACTTAGATTTGAAACATGTTTTAAATCAATCCGTCGAACTCGAGTCCGGTCGAAAAGTCCGCTCGTCTGTATGCTAGTTTGACGGACAAAAAGCCACGCTAGGGCAGCTATTGGCTACTGGCTATGAACTTCCTTATTTTAGTCCGGTCGTACGCCATCACGTACGAATTCGACGGACTTTGGTGGATTGTGTGTAGGCAAGTCTGTTCATTTGGAAAGTCCGTCATAAAGTCAGTCGAAAAGTCCGCCGGGCAAAGTCTGCCGTAAAGTCCGCTCATGTGTACACGGCATCACTGAAACACGCATAAAGGTAAACTCATATCACTACAAGCAAAATTTGTGTGTCAGTTTGCATCAGTTTTTCTGCAGGTATGGTGTGAATGAGGCCTAAGATTGGTGGTCAGTGGGAAGAATACCCTTCCTACAGCTAGCTGAAAATATAACTGGTATAAGTAATACCTTATCTGATAGAAAGACATTGCTCAAGGAACCCCTATCAACCTCTGCAGAGACCTTCGTGTTCCACAGAACCCTGGTTGAGAGACTACTTCAGGAGGTCAAGCATCATATGTAGTGGGAAAA
Source organism: Lithobates clamitans (assembly GCA_037952925.1). NCBI lineage: Eukaryota > Metazoa > Chordata > Amphibia > Anura > Ranidae > Lithobates > Lithobates clamitans. The sequence continues at coordinate 813,686 of JBBGZY010000936.1, read as the reverse complement.
TAATCAGTAATGACAAGCTAAGTTCACCTTTTCTAGGAAAAAGGCTATGAAGTGAAAGTGTAAGTAAAGCCCCCTATCGTTTTCAGACAAGGAAGCTGCCATCTTTGCCTCTGTTTAATCTACAACTGCCATGATGCTGCACATGTGATCAGTTATGACACAGGCCATTGGATGGTTTGACAGTTTGGTTGAGAGCACAACCAATAGGAATCTTACATTTCCGGCACGTGTTGTAAATGAAACTGTTTTATGGATGGGTTTACTTCTGCTTTAACCACTTGCCTACAGGGCACCTACACCCCCTTCCTGCCCAGGCAATTTTTCAGCTTTCAGCGCTGTCGCACTTTGAATGACAATTGCGCGGTCATCTACACTGTACCCAAATGAAATTTTTATAATTTTCTTCACAAAAATAGAGCTTTCTTTTGGTGGTATTTAATCACTGCTGGGTTTTTTATTTTTTACTAAAAAAAACCCAAAAAAGACCAAAAATTTTGAAAAAAAAAACATTTACAAAATTTACTGACTGAAGCTAAGTAAAAGAAATAAGTAATTTTTCTCCTTCACTGATGTGCCCTGGTGAGGTGGCACTGATACGTGGAACTGGTGGGCAATGATGAGGTGGCACTGATGAGGCAGCACTTATGGGCACTGATTAGGTGGCACTGATGAGGAGGCACTAATATGCTGCACTTATGGGCACTGATAGGTGGCATTGATGGGCGACACTGATGGACAGCAGTGATGGGCATTGATGGGCAGCACTGATAGCCAGCAGTGACTGGCATCACTAATGGGCATTGATTGGTGGCACTTGTGGGCAGTGGTGGGCACTGATTGCTGGCACTGCTGGGCACTGATTGCTTGCACAGATTGGTGACACTGTGGCGCTATAATGTAATCAGGACACTGATGATCAGTGCCCCAATTACATGTTTTGTTGTTCCCTGCGAGGAGATGCCGCTGATCGGCTCTCCTCGTCACACACACTCTCAGTGTGAGGCGAGGAGCACCGATCGCCCGCATCTCCGTGATTACATGTGACCGGCAGTCATTAGACACAGCCGATCACATGGTTAAAGAGCCAAGGACGCGGCTCCTTACAGAGATCGGGGTCGCGTGGTGTCCTAGCAACACGGCGTGGCTGCGATCACTGCGCTGCGCGGTCCCATGGTGCGGCTCTCCCAGAACGAGAGCCGCACCGCCCCGCCGCCATTTGACGGTGGGTGGGCGGCAACTGGTTAAGGTGCTCGAGTAGGTATTAAAATGGTGCAGCTTTGTAAAATGTTCATTAATACTATTGTCATACCAGTAGGCCATTTGCCCCCCCCAATCCAAAGAACTCCCAGTTACCATTCCCCACAGCCTGTCGCTTTTCACTCCTGTAAAGCTGGGAATGAACATCCAATGGTTTTCAAGTCCTATCACCAAGGCAGGACATGGGGATTGCTAACTGGGAGTTTTGTGGCTAGGCTTATCTGGGACACCCAAATGGCCTAAAGGTATGTAAATCCAATTTGTGAACATTTGCAAAAGCTGCACAGTTTCATAATACCTACTGGGGCCCTGGACTGAATAGGCTATTTTCTGGAAAAGGTGAACTTAGCCTTTGTACTATTCTGTGAGGGACATACATTCGGCGCGGTTCACATAGATAGCACACCAGGAGAAGGATCATTATTTTTAAATTAAGTGACAGTTATTTTCAGTTGAGTTCAATGAGATTTGAAAATTACAGGTTAAGATAAAGATGTTTATCCTCCTACTGAAGCTTGGTTAATTGGGGCAAACCCTATGGTTGATGTAGATACATTATGGGAGAATTTAGGAACCAGGAGTATTTTATAGACAGCCAGAGAGATTTCTCAGAAATTGACATGTGTTATGTGTTTAGTTGACAAATTTTTTACCTACAGTCTGAAAATTAAAAAGTGAAGGTTACATTGAATCCCTACATCCTAAGGTGTAATATTGTTTAAATAAATGTTTTAATGCACATCTTTACCTGTGTTTACCAATTTTCTGCAATTGTTTGCCTTTTCTGCTGCATTTTTAATGTTCATTGTACTACAAAATACAATATTACCTATTTCCTGAGAGCATATATTTTGCGTTATTTTGTCGTTGTTAACCTTAAAGTCATTTTTATATTTTATGTCATTTATTTCAATCCAATCTATTTATACATATTCGAAAAAAAACCCCCAAAAGACTATACTTTTAAAGTACCCAGGGGTCTATTTTACCTGCTAGTAGTGTTAATTTTGACGTCAGATTTCGATTTAGTCATAGTCTTTTGACTAAAATGTCATTTTAGTTTTAGTTGTATATTAGTTATCTGAATTTTTTAGTCAACTAAAATCTCCAGTACAATATAGTTGACTATAGTTGTAGCTATATAGTTATAGTCGACTAAAATTAAATTGATTTAGTTAAATTGTGATGCATTGTTTAAATATTTCTTTAGAATCTTCAACCTCATTATATACTCCTGGGGTAAAAATCTAATAACCTGTTATTTTTTTATGGTATTAAGGTTTGAACATGCACTACAGACACAGATTTAGCCGTGATATAGAATATCTTTATAAATAAAACCAAGGTTCATAAACGGACAAAAATATTGCTTATTGACAAACAGAAGTGCAATATCAAAATATAAACAGAAGATAAAGCGCCTCTAAGTGCAGAATTAAAATGTTTAATTTCCCCAAAAATGATTAAAAAAACACTTACAGGATATAAGAATGAAGGGAGCATTTCACATGTTTTTATGGGAGGTGATCCGGCATCAGGAAGGTCCCAATGTGTTATAGGTTTCCAGGGGTATCGATATACAGCAGCAGAAGATCCCAGATGGAAGCCACAAGCTCTGGAAGCACTGGCGGAGCAATCGCGCTGTCAGAGTCAGCGTGGAACGTGAATCCCGGAAATGACATCAACAGGAGGGGACGACAACCAGCGTCAACCGGAAGTAGGTCATCAAAATGGGACACGTTTTGGAAACTGTTGTAGAATTCTACATCTATATGCCAGCCATAGGTGCCATATGTCACTGGCAGCCTGAGCTCCGTATTCCCCCTTTATGTCTGTTTTGTGATGTCCTGCTTTGTCCTGTTATACTTGTTTTCCCTTGCTGTGCAAAGGATACATTTTGTGCTTTCCTGCGCTTTTCTGTGCAGCCATCTATGTCCATAAAGCACAGTATATTGTAATCCTGGGATAATGTTGCACTATTCTCCTCCTCCACTCCCGCCCATAGTCCCAATCATCATAGCCTGCCCACAGATTATAAGAAGCTATGCTTCTGCTAACCCGTAGTCATTGGCTTGAAGAAGGAACCAATCAGCAGTTCCGAAACGCGTCTCATTTTGATGGCCTACTTCCGGTTTACGGTCCACACTGGTTGTCGTCCCCTCCGCTGATGTCATTTCCGGGATTCACGTTCCACGCTGACTCTCGCAGCGCGATTGCTCCACCAGTGCTTCCAGAGCTTGTGGCTTCTATCTGATTGTCACCCTGGGATCTTCTGCTGCTGCATATCGATACCCCTGGAAACCTATAACACACTGGGACCTTGCTGATGCCGGATTACCTGCCTTAAAAACATGTGAAATGCTCCCTTCATTCTTATATCCTGTAAGTGTTTTTTATTCCTTTTTGGGGAAATTAAACGTTTTAATTCTGCACTTGGAGGCGTTTTATCTTCTGTTTGTCTTTTACTAGAGATTGCTCCCCTCTTTGAGTGTTGCCCTAAGTGTTTGAAGACCTCATCATTTGAATACCTCTACTAAATATAGACATTATCTGCCTGATCCTGCTATTCAGAGCACCCTTAGACCCCTTTCACACTGGGGCGGTTTGCAGGCGTTATTGCGCTAAAAATAGCGCCTGCAAACTGACCCAAAACAGCCGCTGCTGTTTGTTCAGTGTGAAAGCCCGAGGGCTTTCACACTGAAGTGGTGCGCTGACAGGAGAAGAAAAAAACTCCTGCCAGCCGCATCTTTGGAGCGGTGTATTCACCACTCCTAAACCGCTCCTGCCCATTGAAATCAATGGGACAGCGCGGCTATACCGTGGCAATACAGCGGCTATAGCCGCGCTATACGAGCGGTTTTAACCCTTTTCCAGCCGCCAGCGTGAGGTTAAAACCGCACCGCTAGTGGCCGAATACCGCGGTAAAGCAGCGCTAAAAATAGCGCTGTTTTACCGCCGATGCCCCCTACCGCCCCAGTGTGAAAGCAGCCTAATACACACTCTTTATCAAAATTCAAATACATATAAAAAAAAAAACCTGTAAACTCTATTGGCCATTGTACATATTACCTGAATACAGGGTGGATTTCACTTAAATCAAGTCGATTTAAATCACTAGTAAAAAGACTAGTACTATAAATCATTTTTAAAGAGCAACTGTCATCTGTCCCGCAACGGCTCCTCCTCTGACCCGCTGTTAACTCACTGACAGTCCCATTCACTTCAATGGGACGGCTGGTGATGTGGCAGTGACACAACAAGGTGAGGGACATGGCAGCAGCAGGTGAGTGGCTGCCCGCTAACAGGCGCTGCCATGATGGATCTGAAATGACAGGTGCTCTTTAACTGTAAGGACTTATTCTTGCTGGCAGTTAAAATCTTTAATATTTGTATACAAAATGAAGGTTTGCTATTTAGAATAACAAGCTATCAGGTTAGTAAAACAGCGATATCTGAACCGATTCAATCATACAGTTTGTAGTGTACATAGATTTGCAAAACAATGGGATAAAGGAATATTCCTGAACTTTATTTTATCTCATGGTTATTGTGAAAGTGTGTGAATGCATCAATGTAGTGAAGGTTCTGAGCTTGCAGGGCTTGAATTCATTGAATGAGTTTACGAAAAATGTAAATATTGCAGAATATACAGCCTCATGTTACATAACTAAGCTCCATTTCATGCTGAATAAACTAAATTATTAATATATCTTAAATAGAAAACTAAAATAGAAGACTATCTTTAGATTTTTACTCCAAAAGCATTTTATTAAAACAAATTTGATAAAAATCAAAAAAATCCAATCAAACTACTTCAGCCCCGGAAGGATTTACCCCCCATAATGATCAGGCCATTTTTTGTGATACGGCACTGTGTCAGTTTAATTGACAATTGCGTGGCCTAGAAACACTGTACACAAATAAAATTTATGTCCTTTTTTTTTCCCCACTAATAGAGCTTTCTTTTAGTGGTATTTGATCACCTCTTCGGTTTTTATTTTTTGAGCTATAAACAAAAAAAGAGCGAAATTGTGAAAAAAAAAACCCAAAACAATATTTTTTACATTTTTCTATAATAAGTATCCCCAAAAAATGTATAAAAAAACTAATTTCTTCCACAGTTTAGGCCAATATGTATTCTTCTACATATTTTTGGTAAAAAAATCGCAATAAGCATATATTGTTTGGTTTGCGCAAAAGGTATAGCGTCTACAAAATAGGGGATATTTTATGGCATTTTTTACTAGTAATGGCGGTGATCATCGATTTTTAGTGGGACTGCGACATTACGGCGGACAGATCGGACACTTTTAACACTTTTTTTGGGACCAGTGACATTATTACAGCAATCAGAGATAAAAATAGCCACTGATCACTGTATTAATGGCACTGGCAGGGAAGGGGTTAACACTAGGGGGCATCAAGGGGTTAAATGTGTTCCCTGGGAGGTGTTTCTAACTGTGGGGAGAATAGACTGACAGGGAGTACAGAGAGATTGCTGTTCCTGATCACTAGGAACAGACGATCTCTCGCTACTCCCTGTCAGAACGGGGATCTGTTTGTTTACATTGACAGATCCCCGTTCTGGCTTTCTGTTGAGTGATCGCTGGTGGCCAGCGGACAACGTGGCGATGTGGCGCGGGCACCGCCTATAGCTGTTAAAGGGATCGACATACAGCTACACCGATTTGCGCAGGTGAGCCAATCTGCTGCATTATAATGACGGCGCCTGATCGACAAGTGGTTAAATCTGAAAAATCTGATTTTTAAATTAAAAAAATCAGATTTTTTTTTTTTTTTTAACCACTTACCGACCGGCCACTGTATATATACGTCATTACTTTAAAGATGGATACCTCGGTAACGGCAGCAAATGCTGCCACAACCGAGGTATCCATCTTTAGGGCTGGCAGTTCTGTACACGATAATGGTGGTCTCTGCGGCGGGTTCGCCGCAAGATCACCGTTATCGGCGGCGGGAGAGGTGCCACCCCCCCCTCCCGCTGCTCTCCCGCACCCTCCGCCGCTTACCGGAGCCGTCGGTAGGGGCGGAGGCGATCGGGTCCTCTCACTTCCTCAGTATGGAGACAAGTGAGGCTAAGATGGCGCCCACCCGTCTCCATACCATGGGACGGCCGGAGCGACGTCATTACGTCAGCTCCGCCCACTTGTCTTAAAGGCACAATTTTTTTTTTGTGTCATTTTTTTAAATTACTTTTTTTTTTTTGCATTAAAGTAAATATGAGATCTGAGGACTTTTTGACCCCAGATCTCATATTTAAGAGGACCTGTCATGCTTTTTTCTATTACAAGGGATGCTTACATTCCTTGTAATAGGAATAAAAGTGATCCAAATTTTTTTTTTTAAAACAGTGAAAAAAGAAATAAAATAAAGTAAAATAAAAATTTAAAAAAATAAATATTTTTTTTACCCACTTCCCGCCCGCCCACCGTCATATGACGTCCTGGGCTTTGGGCGGGTATATCTGAATGATGCCTGTAGTTACAGACATCATTCAGATATTGCCGGTTTCAGCCGGCGAATCTCTACACCATTGGAACGATCATAGCGGCCGTTCCGCCGCTTGATCGTTCCTATGGGAGGCGAGAGGGGACGTCCCCCCCTCCCGCCCCCCTCCAGTGCTTGCCCTGACTCGGAGAGCGGATCCGCCGGCGCCAGGTGTAGATCATAGAGATTTCCGGCGGACCAGATGGTCGCCAGAGTCTCTCTGATCATCGGAGGCCGGGCGCGATGTTATGACGTCACGCCCGGCCTCTCCATTCAAAAAAACTGTGCCACTTCATCTGGGAAGCGGTGATCGTTTTATTTATTTTTTTTATTTCAGGCTTCCCAGCCTAGTGGTGAGATGTGGGGTCTTATTGACCCCATATCTCACTATTAAGAGAACCTGTAATGTCATATTGCTATTACAAGGGATGTTTACATTCCTTGTAATAGGAATAAAAGTTTTCAAAAATGATGTTTTTTTTTTAAAAAAGTGTCAAAATAAAAAAAAGAAAATATAATTAACAATAAAAAAAAAAAAAATGTTTAAAGCGCCGCTGTCCCTGTGTGCGAACGCATACGTAAGTCCCGCCCACATATGAAAACTGTGTTCAAACCATACATGTGAGGTATCGCCGCGAACGTTGGAGCGAGAGCAATCACTTTGTCACTAGACCTCCTCTGTAACTCAAAACATGTAACCAGTAAAAAAATTTCAAGCGTCGCCTATGGGGATTTTTAAGTACCGAACATTGGCACCATTCGACGAGTGTGTGCAATTTTGAAGCGTGACATGTTAGGTATCTATTTACTCGGCGTAACTTCATCTTTCACAATATGCAAAAGCATTGGGCTAACTTTACTGTTTTGTTTTTTTTAAAACACAAAGCTGTTTTTTTCCCAAAAAAAGCGTTCGAAAAATCCCTGCGCAAATACCGTGTGAGATAAAAAGTTGCAACAACCGCCATTGTATTCTCTAGGGTCTTTGCTAAAAATATATAATGTTTGGGGGTTCTATGTAATTTTCTAGCAAAAAAAATATGATTTTTACATGTAGGAGAGAAATGTCAGAATTGGCCTCCCGACGAGCTCGCGCGCAGAAGCGAACGCATACGTGAGTAGCGCCCGCACATGAAAACAGTGGTCAAACCACACATGTGAGGTGTCGCAGCGACCGGTAGAGCAAGAGCAATAATTCTAGCCCTAGACCTCCTCTGTAACGCAAAACATACAACCTGTAGAATTTTTTAAACGTCACCTATGGAGATTTTTAAGGGTAAAAGTTTGATGCCATTCCACGAGCGGGCGCAATTTTGAAGCGTGACATGTTGGGTATCAATTTACTTGGCGTAACATTATCTTTCATAATATAAAAAACAATTGGGATAACTTTACTGTTGTCTTATTTTTTTATTCAAAAAAGTGAATTTTTTCCATAAAAAGTGCGCTTATAAGACCGCTGTGCAAATACGGTGCAAAAAAAAGTATTGCAATGACTGCCATTTTATTCTCTAGGGTGTTAGAAAAAAAACAATATATAATGTTTGGGGGTTCTAAGTAATTTTCTAGCAAAAAAAAAACTGTTTTAAACTTGTAAACACCTAAAATCCAATTAAATCCATAGTGCAGTGTTAACTTTGATGTCAAATTTCAAATTAGTTTTAGTCATAGTCTTTTGACTAAAATGCAGTTTTAGTTTTAGTTGTATATTACTGTAGTTATCTGAATTGTTTTAGTCATATTTTATTTCAATATATTTTTATTAATAATACATGAAAAAAGTTACAAACATTATGCCAACAGGTGTGAAAGGTTGACAGAAGAAAAAATACATAGTTGTAAGTTGACAACAAATTTGTTATATTTTAGTTAACTAAAATAGTGTTAATTTCGTTGACAAAAATATTTTCGTTGATGAAATTAGCGCTGCCTGATAGTGGAGATCTGATAGTTGGACTGTGGGGAATGTAATCATAATGGTAATTTATTAGAATAGTCAATTGACCAAATTAGAATTTTTAGATTGATGCTCCATTGTTCTTCAAAGATGAGCAAAGATAAATCGGGGACATATTCTAGGATAGTGATGGAGAACCTTGGCACCCCAGATCTTTTGGAACTACATTTCCCATGATACTCATCTACACTGCAGAGTCCATGAGCATCATAGGAAATGTAGTTCCACAACATCTTGGGTGCAAAGGTTCTCCATCGCTGTTCTAGGACTACATTCTTCTTCTAGGTTATCTACCATAGAGTGTATGGGTTCTGACCAAAGAAGAATTCTAGACGGTCGATTAGTGACACACACACCAATGATCATGCAGTGCATTATGACCTTCTTTTACACTTATGGTTAATGGAGGTTGGCAGGTACACAGACTACAGTAGAGCTTCAACTTGCCAAAACGGCATGCGTTATCTTGGCAGGGTGTGCGTGATATCCCCTGGTAATTGTAGATTTAAATGGAAGATGTTTTGATGAGTATGGTGAGCACCAGAGATAAATGGTGTTCAGTCAATTACTTTCTGTGTTATGCATTTTGACACCAATATACAAGAGTTAACACACCGAGTGAAACTTCTTGTAGATGCTCATTTAGCGCTCCATATAGGCTCACAACAAGCCTTGGTGTCTTCATGAACAGCTCTTCCTTGTGAGGACTGCAGCAGCAAATGAGCTAGTGCTGCAATATGTGTTCATTTCAGTGCAGGCTGAGAACCTTTGTGTATTGAGTCATACAGCTTCATACATTGTTCAGACACTTGGGGCTTTGAAGTCCTTGGCTCGCCGAGAATTTAGTTTTGGTGCTTGTGTGAGTTTATTCCCATAGAGAACTTTATAAAGTGTTTTCAGTGCCTACATGCAAGGACACAAAAATTGACATTATGCCCTGAAAACTGATAAACACCCTATAAAAACAACTGTTGTCATTTGTAGATGTTCATAAATAACACCCACCAACCTTATGTCATTACAGTTGGGTACATCATCATTTATAATGAAATAAATATATATAGATATTTATATAGATATAGATTATGAAGAAATTATGAAGAAATTTGTAAAAGAATGATAAAAAATATTATTTTAGAGTCCAACCTGATCGGAGCAGACACATTCCTTAACCACTTCAATACCGGGCATTTTCCCCCCCTTCCTGCCCAGGCCAATTTTCAGTTTTCAGCGCTGTAACATTTTGAATGACAATTGCGTGGTCATGAAACACTGTATACAAATAGAGCTTGCTTTTGGTGATATTCGATCACCTCTGCGTTTTTTTAAAAAAAATTTTGTGCTATAAACAAAAGAAAGAGCGGCAAGTTTGAAAAAAAACACAATATTTTTTACTTTTTGGTATAATAAATATCCCATTTTTTTTTTAAACTATTTTTTTCCTCCGTCTAGGCCGATATGTATTCTTCTACATATTTTTGGTAAAAAAAAATCACAATAAGTGTATATTGACTAGTTTGCGCAAAAGTTATAGCACCTACAATATAGGGGATAGATTTATGGCATTTTTATTATTATTTTTTTTTTACTAGTAATGGCGGCGATCTGCGATTTTTATCGTGACTGTGACATTGCGGCAGACATATCGGAACGCTTTTGACACTATTTTGGGACCACTGACAGTTAAACAGCGATCTGTGCTATAAATATGCACTGATTACTGTATAAATGTCAATGGCAGGGAAGGGGTTAAATGTGTTACCTAGGGAGTGATTCTAACTATAGGGGGAGGGGACTGACTAGCGGAGGAGACCGATCGGTGTTCATACTTAGTATGAACACACAATCTCTCTCCTCTCCCCTGACAGGACGTGGATCTGTGTGTTTACACACACAGATCCACGGTCCTGCTCTGTAAAGAGCGATAGCGAGTGCCTGGTGGACATCGTGGCCACCAGGCACACGCATCGGCTCCTCGGTGACGCAGCGGGCACGCGCCCCCTATACCGCTGGGAAGCCAAGGACGTCATATGACGCCCGCCCAGGATGGGAGATCCCATCTGCGGACGTCATATGACAATGGGCGGGTAGGGAAGTGGTTAAAAGAGAAGTTGGGGAGTTTAACCAATTCAGTACCGAGGATTTTCCCCCCTTCCTGCCCGGGCCAATTTTCAGTTTTCAGCGCTGTCGCACTTTAAATGACAATTGTGCGGTCATGCAACACTGTACCCAAACAAAATTTTTATCATTTTGTTCTCACAAATGGAGCTTTCTTTTGGTGGTATTTGATCACCACTGGGGTTTTTTATTTATTTTTTGCTAAACAAATAAAAAAGAGAGTTTTTATTTTGTTTCTGTTAAAACATTTTGAAAATAACTAAGTTTTTTCCTTCACTGATGGGCGCTGATGAGACTGCACTGACGGGCACTGATGAGGTGGCACTAATAAGGTGGCACTGATAGGCGGCACTGATGGGCTCTGATGGGCTGCACTATTGAGGAGGCACTGGCAGGCATTATCGATGGGCACCTCTGATGGGCACTGATTGGCATCCCTGGTGGCCCTGGGTGGGCATCCCTGGTGATCTTGGGTGGACATCCTGGGGGGGGGTTGCGCTGATAATCAGCACAGAACCCCCTGTCAGGAGAGCAGCCGATCATCTCTCCTCTACTCACTTCTGTCAGCATGAGTGGAGGAAAAGCCCATACACGGCTCTTCCTGTTTACGCTGTGATCAGCTGAGTTTGGACACAGCTGATCACATGGTAAAGAGCCTACCTCAGAGGCTCTTTACCGAGATCGGTGATGCAGTGTGTCAGGCTGATACCACACCAATGATTGCTGCACGGGGGCGCAATCGCGGCTTATCCTGCTGGACGTCATATCGATGTCCAGTCAGGGTAACTTAACCACTTTGCACACGTCATTCTGTTATATGGCGGGCAGGAAGTGGTAAAAAAAGCAAACAATTACACTCACCTTGATAGGTGTAGCATCGATTGAATGCTGCATCTGTCCCTTGCCAGCTCACCGCTGATCACTCAGTACACCCCCTCTGCTCTAAGCAGAGAGCCATGACTGTCAGTCATAGGCTCTCTTCTCTCCCCTCCAGCGCTCATTGGAGTGCTGAGCTGTGGAGGGGGTGGGAGGGGCTGCACTAAGGAGTGGTTTGGGTTCCTGGAAGACTGGGCCGACTTCTCATTCGATAACCAGTACTATAGAAGGATCGGACTGCACCAAAATGAGGAGGGTGCAGATCAGATGGGAATGAAGGTGGCCAAAAAGTTAGAGGGGTTTTTAAATTAGGCGATGGGGGGGAAGGGTCCAGAGGTAGAGATAGTCAGCGCGGAACATATTCCAGAGGGTAGTATTGGGGGCATTAGTGGTAGGTTGACCAAAGCACATAAACCCAAGGTAAGTGTAGTAGCAAGTCCTAGTTGCAATCTCGAAACACCAACAATAAGAGGATAATATGCAACCGGTCTAGGTAGAGATACTGTTGTACGAGGGGGATTTGGATTTTGTGGGAATTTCAGAGACCTGGTTCAACAGCTCTCATGATTGGCTGGCAAACATTCAAGGGTATACCCTTTATCGCAACTATAGAGAGGGTAAAAAAGGGGGAGGAGTATGCCTATATATCAAGAATAATGTACAAGTGAATGTGAGAGATGACATCACTAAGGGAGCTAGGGAGGAGGTGGAATCCTTATGGGTAGAGCTCCAAAGGGATGAAGCTAAGGGGAAAATAATACTGGGAGTATGCTATAGGCCCCCTAACCTGAGGGAGGAAGGAGAGACAGATCTATCACAAGTGTTATCGTAATGGGGGATTTTAACTATCCAAACATAGACTGGAGGACTTTAAAAAGGGCCCAAAATACATCCCTGGGAATTACACACTAGTTAGCCTAACATCAATAGTATGTAAACTCTTGGAGGGGATGATAAGGGACTATGTACAAAATTTTAGTAATGAGAACGGTACCATTAGCAGTAACCAGCATGGATTCATGAAGAATCGTTCTTGCCAAACCAATCTATTAACCTTCTATGAGGAGGTGAGTTGCCATCTAGATAAAGGAAGGCCCGTGGACATGGTGTATATGGATTTTGCAAAAGCATTTGACACAGTTCCCCATAAACTGTACAAAATAAGGTTCATTGGCATGGACCATAGGGTGAGTACATGGATTGAAAACTGGCTACAAGGGCGAGTTCAGAGGGTCATGATAAATGGGAAGTAATCGTAATGGTCAGGGGTGGGTAGTGGGGTCCCCCAGGGTTCTGTGCTGGGACCAATCCTGTTTAATTTGTTCATAAACGACCTGCAGGATGGGGTAAACAGTTCAATCGCTGTATTTGCAAATGATACTAAGCTAAGCAGGGCAATAACTTCTCTGCAGGGTGTGGAAACCTTGCAAAAAGATCTGAACAAATTAATAGGGTGGGCAACTACATGGCAAATGAGGTTCAATGTAGAATAAAATGTAAACAAACAAATGTAAAATAATGCATTTGGGTGGCAAAAATATGAATGCAATCTATACACTGGGGGGAGAACCTCTGGGGGAATTTAGGATGGAAAAGGACCTGGGGGTCCTAGTAGATGATAGGCTTAGCAATGGCATGCAATACCAAGCTGCTGCTAACAAAGCAAACAGAATATTGGCATGCATTAAAAAGGGGATTAATTCCAGAGATAAAACGATAATTCTCCCGCTCTACAAGACTCTGGTCCGGCCGCACCTAGAGTATGCTGTCCAGTTCTGAACACCAGTCCTCAGGAAGGATGTACTGGAAATGGAGTAAAAAATAGGGCAACAAAGCTAATAAAGGGTCTGGAGGACTGAACTTATTCTCTCTGGAGAAGAGACGCTTGAGAGGGGATATGATTTCAATATACAAATACCATACTGGTGACCCCACAATAGGGATAAAACTTTTTCGCAGAAGGGAGTTTAACAAGACTTGTGGACACTCAATAAAATTAGAAGAAAAGAGGTTTAACCTTAAACTACGTAGAGGGTTCTTTACTGTAAGAGCGGCAAGGATGTGGAATTCCCTTCCACAGGCGGTGGTCCCAGCGGGGGGCATTGATAGTTTCAAGAAACTTTTAGATAAGCACCTGAACGACCACAACATACAGGGATATACAATGTAATACTGACATATAATCACACACATAGGTTGGACTGACTTGTGTCTTTTTTCAACTTCACCAACTATGTAACTCCTGTGATCTATAGAAGAAGTATGGCCAAAAAAGCTTTGAACATACTTTTCCTTTTAATTAAAGGGGCTGTAAACTCAGAAGGTTTAAGATAAAGAGCCTTCTGTGTGCAGCAGCCCCCTCGGCCCCCTAATACTTACCGGAGCCCCATCTATGTCCAGCGATGTCCACGAGTGTCTCTGCTATCCGGGACTCTCCCTTCTGATTGGCTGAGACACAGCAGCAGCGCCATTGGCTCCCGCTGCTGTTAATCAAAGTTGGTTAGCCATTTAGAGGAGAGAGTGGGCCGAAGTGCAGCTCCATGTCTGAATGGACACACGGAGCTGCAGCTCAGCTCGGGTGCCCCCATAGCTAGCTGCTTGCTGTGGGGGCACTACAGGAGGGAGGGGCCAGGAGCACAAAAGAGGGACCCAAGAAGGAGGAGGATCTGGGATGTTCTGTGCAAATCCACTGCAACAGAACAGGTAAGTATAACATGTTTGTTATTCTTATAGAAAAAAACCACAAGACTTTACAATCCCTTTAAGTCTGACTTTTTAGGTTTCTGAGCCTCTTTTTTTTTTTTTTTTTTTTTTTTTTTTTTTTTTAAATTATCAATATAAGCATTTCTTCTGGCCTCTAGAAATTGCCTGTTGGCTCTTGAATTGGGCTGGCTGACAACTCCTGATCTTTAAAAGAATATATCTATTCTTGTTGTACACTCTAATGAAGCGTTTATTCGCTCTCATTTATTCTTTTTACTAGCACCAGCAAATTCTGCAGAGCTTGTCAGAGAATGTTGAATTATTCTCATCAATCCCTCCCCTCGACTTTACAATCTAAAACCTCTACCACACTCATACATCAATGCCATAGAGCCTTTTTTAGATGGAACCCAGTTAAAGGCTAAGTTCACCTTTTCCAGGAAATAGCCTATGCCGTCAAGGGGTAGATATTAAAAATCGGTGAGGCTTTGTAAATTGATCACTGATTTTATTGTTTTACCTGTAGGCCATTTGGGTCCCCTCAGAATCCAGGCAAAAAAACTCCTAGTTAGTATCCCCTATGTCCTGCCTTGTTGAAAGGGCGTAAGAAACCATTGTTTTTCACTGCTGCAATGCTGGGGGTGAGCATCCAGGGTTTTTCACATCCTAGTAACAAGTCAGGACCTGGGGGTTGCTAACTGGGAGTTTTTTAGTCAGGTCTCTGAGGGGTCTACAGGTAAAACCAATAAAATGAATGAGCTGCACTGATTTTTAATATCTCACGGGGCCCCTTGACTGCATAGGCTATTTTCTGGAAAATTTGGCCTTTAACTTATCAAAATGTTTTTGGTTTGTGTGATGAATCCGTGCTGCCCAGGGTAAACCTACACAAAAAAAGAAAAACCACATACAGTACATACAAAGCCCATTCTATTAGTATTCACTGTGATAAATAAGCTCAGGGCTGTAGTACTGCAGTGTTATTCTCTAAGTGGCCATTCCATTATCATTATCCATTCCACAACATATATGATGCAGAATACTTTTCAGGCTAGGATTGCATTTCATTATTTCTCCATTCTGTTTCTTTGCTCTCATAGAAATGAAAGAAAACCATTTTCTTACTAAAGATTATTATTAGACAGGATTTATATAGTGGCAACAGTTTGCACAGATCTTTACAAAATAAAAGAGAGACCGTTCTGTTACAATGCAATTCAATACAGAAGGATTAGGCAGGCCTTGCTTGTAAGAGCGTACAATCTGAAGGGAGGGGCAAGTGATACAATATGGCATCAATTGTGAGGGATGAGCTGTTGGAGAAAGTAAAAGTAAAGGTTTTAGTTGGTGGCAAGGTAGACTTTCTTGAAGATGTGAGTTTTCAGAGTAGGAGATATGGATAGATCAGGGTAGGGAGTTCCAGAGGAAGGCAGAGGCTCTGGGGAAGTCCTGGAGGAGAACATGGGAGGAGGTGACCAGGGAGTTAGAGAACAGAGAGGTCTCAGCAAATAGAGGACTATTTGGGTGATATTTTGATATAAGGTTGACGTAGCTATGGGCAAAGTTGTAGCCTGAGAGAAATCCTACCAAAAACGAAGGACTTGACAGAGCTCTCATAAAGGTAGGTATAACAATGTGTCATCAAAAAATATCAGAAACCATTAAATATAGGGGTGCACCGAATGGAAATTTTGGTACCGAAAATGCAGGATGCACTTCGCCGAAAACCGAAAATGACAGTTTTTAAAAAATATTTATATTTTTATATATATATATAATTGTATTATATTCGACTTTTTATTTAATATCATCATTTTAAATTAATATGAATTTATTGTTGGCCATTATTGGCACCTTTAGTGCGAGAAAAGCTCAAGAAAAATGCAGTCTGCAGTCTCTGACCATCTCTTGTATCATGTCTGCAATCTCTTATGCTGTGTACACACGGGCGGACTTTTCGACCAAACTGGTCCGACGGTCTATCCGACGGACTTTCGGCAGGCTTCTGACGGACTTTCCCAACGAACGGACTGGCCTACACAGGATCACACCAAAGTCCGACGGATTTGTACGTGATGACGTACGACCGGACTAAAATAAGAAAGTTGATAACCAGTAGCCAATAGCTGCCCTAGCATCAGTTTTTGTCCGTCAGACTAGCATACAGATGAGCGGACTTTTCGACCGGACTCGAGTCTGTCGGAAAGATTTGAAACATGTTCCAAATCTAAAGTCCGTCAGATTTTCGACCGAAAAAGTCTGCTGCAGGTCCGATGAAGCCCACACACGGTCAAATTGTCCGCCGGACGAAACGTCCACTCGTGTGTATGCGGCCTTACTTAATTCGGCTTCTTTGTCAAATTTTAGATAATGAGCTTTTGCAACCATTTGATAAACTGGCAGAAATATAATTTGCCTAATAAATGATTTTTTCAGTATCTACAACTACGGCATGCTTTGCAGAGTCAAGCAAGGACTTTTTTATTAAAATATATACCTTTTATTAATCTTAACTCTAGCAGTAACTGCAAAACGCTCTAAACAGGGACTTCTAGGGAGTATATATTCTTCTTTTCAAATGACAGATAGAACTAATCCACAGCTTTGGGCGATGGTGTAGGGATCCAGAGACACTTAGTGACGAAGAGTGGGAACAAGCTTTGAAGAATCTATTTGTTGTATCCTTATCCTCCTCACAATGTCTAACCCAGCTATTTATTATCTATAGTGCCCATTATACCCCTTTAACCACATGCCAACCAGCGCACGATGATATATGTCGGCACAATGGCATGGCTGGGCAAATGGGCGTACAGGTACGCCCCCTTTAAATTGCGGCATTATGGGTGCACGTGCGCCCCCCCGCGGGCTCGATGTCTGCCAGGGGCTTGTGATCATGTCACGGAGCGGCAGAACGGGGAGATGCCTTTGTAAACGAGGCATTTCCCTGTTCTGCCTAGCAACATGACAGAGATCTACTGCTCCCTGTCATCGGAAGCAGTGATCTCTGTCATGTTCTAGTGAGCCCACCCCCCCACAGTTAGAATCACTCCCTAGGACACACTTAACCCGTTGATCTCCCCCTAGTGTTTAACCCCTTCCCTGCCAGTGTCATTTACACAGTAATCAGTGCATTTTTTATAGCACTGATCGCTGTATAAATGACAATGGTCCCAGAATAGTGTCAAGTGTCCTCCATAATGACGCAGTCACGATAAAAATCGCAGATTGCCACCATTACTAATAAAAAAAATTAATAATAAAAATGCCATAAATCTATCCCCTATTTTGTAGAAGCTATAACTTTTGCGCAAACCAATCAATATACACTTATTTTTTTTATTTTTTTTTTAACCAAAAATATGTAGAATACATATCGGCCTAAACTGAGAAAGAAATTTGTTTTTTTTGGGGGGATATTTATTATAGCAAAAAGTAAAAAAATATTGCTTTTTTTTCAAAATTGTCGCTCCTTTTTTGTTTATAGCGGAAAAAATAAAAACCGTGGAGGCGGTCAAATACCACAAAAAGAAAGCTCTAAAAAGGACATCAATTTTGTTTGTGTGCAACGTCGCACGACCGCACAATTGTCAGGTAAAGCAACGCAGTGCCGAATCGCAAAAAGTACTCTGGTCAGGAAGGGGGTAAATCCTTCCGGGGCTGAAGTGGTTAAAGCTATACTCCTGGGGTAAAACAGATACACCAAACTGTCCAAGGTGCACTACTGATGCAGGTACGTATTATACATATGCTATGGCGATGTCCCAAACTGCATCGCTACTGGGATGGTGTTTTTGATATTTTAAATTTGATATGTTTTACACAAATTCATTTTGAACCAAAAATAGCATTGCTAGGTATTCTATCAAGGGCACCCTCCCAGCTGAAATGCATGTGATGTGGCAGAGAACTATGTGTAGGGCTCGTAAAATGATATTACAAAAATGGATATCAAAATATTCGCCAACAATAGATCAATGGATTAGGGCGATTAATCCTAATCTAAGATGAGAGGAATAGACATATAAACATAGGAGGAGCTCTAAAAAAATCCTAAAAATTTTGCTTTGGTGGCTAGTCTCCAACTTGTCTGAACAATCCATTGATTGAACTAATGATACTAAAGAAAACTAATAATGATATAAGACAGATGAAATCCCCGAAATGTGCAGCACCTGGGGCGGACCCCGCCCCCCTTTCCGGTGCCATTATCGCCACCTTTTCTTCTTTCGGTGCACCACATATTAAATATTTTTCAAAACAAAAAGTAGATCCAAAATATAGTGCTCAGTGCAAATGAATCCAGAAAAGTGCTGAAAATGTGACACCAAAGACACTAGTGCTCTTTCTCAGACTATTTACATGGACTTTTTTGTGTTTTGAAAAATATTTAATGGTTTCCGGTAGAGATGCACCGAAATTTCGGTGGCCAAAATATTTCGGGCGAAATGTTTTTTTTCTGCATTTTGCCGATAAAGAAAAAGGTGCCAATAATGGCACTGAAAACTCACGCAATTTTACTGCGATTTTTACGCGATTTTATTGTGATGTTGTGATTTTTACTGTGCTTATGGTGTGTTTTTCATAGGTCATGTGACTTAAAAACTGCATCAAGAACGTAGTACGGATGTGTTAATGATGCGTTTTCAATGCATTTAAACAGGGAGGTGTGATTTTGGTGCGTTTCTTTTTAACTGACCAAAACTGCAGTAAGCAAGATTTTTAACACCACAATGGAAGCGCAATGGACCAGTGTGAAGACATACATGGAATTTAAAGGAATTGCCGATAATGGCCGACCAATAAATTCATATTCATTTTAATTGATGATATTTATAGAAAAGACGAATACAATACAATTATATTTACAAATATATTTATAATATAATTTTTTTTTTTTAAACTATCATTTGTTTTTTGGCCAAGTGCATCATGCATTTTCGGTTTCGGCACCAAAATTTCTATTCGGTGCACCTCTAGTTTCCAATATTTTTTGATGACACATTGTTATACTTATTTTTATGAGAGGGTGGTCAAGCCCTTAGTCTTTGGTAGGATTTCTCCCAGTATATTTAGACTTATTTTAAGTCTGACGATGATCAGACTTAAAATATTGTTTATAGATTTGTTTTTCATTTCACTTATTTTCATTTTTCACACATAGATATTGGCTTTTGTTTGTGTGGGCTAGTAAATAAAGTTGTATTCTGGCGGAAACATTCACAATAGACTGAAAGGGTGTGTGTTAGGCCTCATGCACACTGGGCATTTGCTGCTGTTTTTGTCTTCAGGTGTTATTTTGGGTGGGCTCAGGGAGCAGTGCTCCCCAAGCCCATCCTTTTTTGAAGCCAATTAGAAGCTCAGGCTCTAATCATGTGCTTATAAAAAAAAACACACAAAAAAAAAAACCCCATTGAAATCCATGCTTCGGGTGCATGGATTAGGGGGGCTGCTCCCCTAATGGAGTGGCCGCTACTGGAGATAAACACAATTCACTGTAAATATAATAAATCACTTCAACCCCTGAAAATTTTACCCCCTTCCTGACCAGAGCACAATTTGGCACTGCGTCGCTTAACCTGACAATTGCACGGTCGTGCGAGGCTGTACCCAAACAAAATTTGCGTCCTTTTTTTCCCAAAAATAGAGCTTTCTTTTGGTGGTATTTGATTATTTGATCACCTCCTGCGGTTTTTATTTTTTACACTATAAACAAAAAATAGCAACAATTTAAAAAACAAAACAAAACAATACTTTTTACTCTTTGGCTATAATATGCCCAAATTTTTTTTAAATAAACAAATTTCTTCATCAGTTTAGGCAAATATATAATCTTCTACATATTTTTCGTAAAAAAAAAAATCGCAATAAGCTTATATTGATTGGTTTGCGCAGAGGTTAAAGCATCTACAAACTATGGGAAAGATTTATGGCATTTTTATTATTATTTTTTTTTAATAGCGGTGTTCTGCGATTTTTAGCGGACACTTTGACACATTTTTGGGACCGCTGACAATTATACACCGATCAGTGCTATAAAAATGCACTGATTACTGTGTAAATGTCACTGGCAGGGAAGGGGTTAACACTGGGGGGGCGATCAAGGGGTTAACTGTGTGTTCCCTCAGTGTGTTTTAACTGTGTGGGGATGGAAGTGACTAGGAGAGGAGACATTAGTAGGAACAAACGATATGGCTCCTCTCCTCTGACAGTACTCACTTTTGTTGCCAGTGGTTTATACAATAATGGCTATGTGTTGAGTTATTTTGAGGGGACAGCAAATTTACACTGTTATACAAGCTGTACACTCACTACTTTACATTGTAAAAGTGTCATTTCTTCAGTGTTGTCACATGAAAAGATAACATAAAATATATATACAAAAATGTGAGGGGTGTACTCACTTTTGTGAGATACTGTACATACATAAAACACATACAAGTGTATTTATGAAGACATGCCGTCTATCCTAAGCATTGGGATTCATAAAGAAGCCAAATCTTAGAATTTGGAGGAACAAGAATCTGAAGTCTGGCTGTTTTAATGTGGCAGAATTTTCATTCCCAGCTGTGTTTCATTGCTGATATCAGTTGTTTTCCTTCCACATATATTGATCCAGTTATGGACATCTAACAGTACCTTATGGGTCCAGTTAAAATGTCAGCAAAATGGTCTACCCATCATGTCATGGCAGAAAATTGGAGGCAGGTCAAATAGAAGTGCAGCGTAGGACGTGATACGGAATAATTCTCTATGTAGTGACAGATCTTCTGCCATTCTTTGCTGTCAGGCTAAAACAAACAGACAGGTGTCAGAGAAGAGTGTTACATAATGTGCCTTTCTCTGATGCTTCTCCCCTGTCTGCACTTCAAGCTGACAGTAATGAGGACAGGAGATCAATCATTGCATTGAGGACATTAGTTGTCTATGCTGCCCTAATCTACACTAAGCCTTCACGTCTCTTTCTCTGAAGTGTTGTCAAAAACATGACAAAAGTAAGATGGGCCTGAAGATGTCCAATATCTGAAAGTGTGAACTGGCTCCGAGACTGGGTTTGATGGCTCCTGAATCAATCATGCATTTGCCCATCCCAGATATATGAATAGTGTATATGCTTATGCCTTTTTGACTTTATGTGAGTAGTGTGCTTTTGAGTAATATGCTCGCCAGAATGGTTTAAATCAGTGTTTCTAAAACTTTTTCTAGTCAGGACACTAGAGCTGCACAATAAAAAAAAATCACGATTCAACCCCCCTCACGATCTTAATCCGGCATTTTCACGATTCATGTAACACGTGCAAAGCCGTTCTCTGCTCAGAGCTGTAAAAAAAAAAAAAGCCGAAAACTCCAGGTTGCCAAAATCTCCAACCACGTCACTTCCGGTCTCTCTCCAGCAGCAATAATTGTAATTTCGACAAGTTGGCTGTTTTAACAGAACACTAGCATATCGACTACGGTACATCATATAATGAGTGGACATTGTTTGTCCGACTAACAACATGGCCACCTCCAAGGCAGCGACAACTTTTTTCCTCCTTACCCAGTGTTCTGTCAAAACCGCCAACTTGTCATGTACTGTAGTGTACACGCTGCCAGTGTTCTGTCAAAACAGCCCACTCCTCAAAATGACAAATATTGCTGTTGGAGAGAAACCAGAAGTGACTTGGTTAGAGATTTTAGCGAGTTGGAGTTTTTGGCAGAACACCGGCAAAGTTTTCACAACATTGCTTAGAGTTGAGATAAAAAGAAACAATGTATAATTTAGTTCTTTTACATCAAAGGGATGAACGTCGGTCTATAAATGAGGGCAGTTTAACCACTTAAAAGAGAAGTATGAGTTTGTTTGTTTTTTCCCCCACATCATACTTGCCTAGGTGGATACAGCATCTGTCCCCTGCTGCCTCTACACTGAGAACTGAGCTATCGAACATTGTCGATGGCTCGGTTCTCAGAGCTCCTGACTGTCGATCACTGGAGCGCTGGAGCTGTGGAGGGGCGGGGAGCGGCCATCTCAGGCTCTTAGTGGCTTGCTTCTAGACACCTGGTGGATCCAGACCATTGTCGGGATGACGCGGTGCCTGGACTGATTCCTGTGACGTCCGCTCTCGGGTCACAAGAGTGTAGAACGTATTGCACTCCTGTGATCCATAGGAGAAGCCCAGCCAAACAAGCTCAGGCTGGACTTCTCCTTTAGGCTGGGTTCATACCTATGCAAATTGGATGCGGGTTTCCCTGCATCCAGTTTGCATAGCAGGAGAATGTGACCGGTTCTCTATGGTGCGGTTTACATATCTCCGGGGCGGCTGCAGAGCGTCTTTGGCTCAGTTTCAGGGCCGAATTCAGGCAAAGATTTGGCCCTGATTCATCCCTGAAACAGAGAACAGGGATGCACAGCGTTCCTGTGTGAGCCACAGCCAGTTCCAGTGTGAACCGAGTTTTATCTGACACTTCAAGATAAAATCTGTATTTTTTGCTATAAAATTACTTACAACCCCCAAACATTATGTATATATTTTTTAGCTGAGACCCTAGAGAATAAAATGTCGGTCGTTGCAATACTTTATGTCACACTGTATTTGGGCAACGATTTTTCAAAAGCAATTTTTTGGGAAAAAAATACACTTCAATGAATTTAAAAAATAAACAGTAGATTTAGCCCAATTTTTTGTATAATGTGAAAGATGATGTTATTCCGGCAATCGTGATCTTTATTCTAAGCAAAAAAATGGTGATTCTCATTTTATCCAGAATCGTACAGCTCTACAGGGCACCCTTTAAAATGATGGACAACCTGGAGGCACTCATTCTAAAATGTAAGAAATCAAACGAATAGTTCTACATATTGCAGCCGCATCCACACACATAAGACACCCAACATTAGAGGTGATTTATTCTTCCAAAACACATACACGCTGGTCTCCACTAGTACTGCAGCATTTCTTCTTCCTTATTTTCTTTCCCCACGCAGATAATGTGACCCCAGTGCTGGCAGAGAGGGATGAGGGGGTCAAACAAAGATGCTGTTCAGGTACCCAATGTCCTCCTTATCAACCAATGATGTCAGCGCTTGTTAGAACTGCACTGTGCCCAAATCGTAATGTTGCACAGTGAAAACCCGTGGCTTTGAGTAAAAAAAAAAAAGAAGCAGGCTTGATCCACCCGCTGGCTTGTACACAACTCTTGGGCAATTTGGAACAATTGTTAGGCACTTTGCCAAGGCACCCCCTGAAAGACCTAGAAGCAGTGTTAATTTTGTTGACGAAAATACAACTAAAGTTAAAACAATTCAGATGACTAAAATACGACTAAAACGGCATTTTAGTCAAAAGACTAAATCAAAATCAATACATTTTAGTCAACTAAAATCAAATGGGTTTAGTTAAAGTGGTGTTCCGGCCGAAATTATACTTTTTAAATAAAAATACCCCTATAATACACAAGCTTAATGTATTCTAGTAAGTATAGTCTGTAAACTAAGGTCTGTTTTGTTAGTTTATAGCAGTAGTTTGTTATTTTATAAACTTACAGCAGGCCGTGGCCATCTTAAGTGTGGGCATCTGAAGCCAGACTGTATTTCTTCCTGGTTCTCATCCTTGCAGATGTCGCACATGCTCAGTGCAGCACAAGCAGTGTAATAGGTTTCAGGTCAGGTTTCCATAGCAACGGCAGTGTCAGAGGAAGTTGCCGCCCCTTCCCAGAAGGCATTGCAAACAGGAAATGATGCGATGGGCCGCGGCCAGGGAGGAGGAAGTGAAAAATGAATGCAGCAGATATACAGTAGGTGCTGAGAAAAAAAATAAAAAAATATCCAATTCGTTTACAATGCACAGTTTAGTGAGGGATGCTGAAGAGTTGTAAAAGTGGGTGGAACTCCACTTTAAATTGTAATGCATTATTTAAGCATTTGTCTAGAATTTCCAAACTCTTTATAATATATACTCCTGGAGTAAAAAATCTAATAACATTATTATTTATGGTATTCAGGTTTGAACTCTTCCTCCTCCTCACTCCAAGCTAGTGATTGACAAAGCTGCAGTCTGTGCCGTCCCTGGTTCTCTGGGGACAAGAAGGGTACAGGGCACACGCTTATCTACCCTGAGTTTCAGGGAGTGGGCACTGTCAGCCTGGAGCTGGAATCACTGAATAACAAACCAAATGGCCACAATTATGTCCAGTGAGTTGTTTAGGGGGTTCCAGAGGATGCAGCCATGAAAAAAAAGGGTAGCGTTTAATGCTAGTTTAAATCTGACCTCCACCTCTTACCTTAACAGTACCTTAACAGTTGTACAGGGTCCTCTTCTGTGCTGAAAATGCTTAGTCTGATTTCACTGCACACTGTAAGCTTCTCACAGTGTACATTAGAACCTGCCTCTTTTCCTGGTTGGAGGACATCCAGCTTCAATAAGCCCTTTCTTTATAAGTCTTACATTTCCTGGCCCACCCCTTTCGTTTATTGCAGTGGTTTCCAAACTGTGGCCCAGGGGGCTGGATGTGGCCCTTTGCTTTCCTTTATCTGGCCCTTGGGGCGCTATTTTATCAACAATGGGGCAAAATTCCTTTCGCTGATACCAACAGTGGGGCACAATACTTTCCACTGACACAAATGCAGTCTGCCTCGCAACACTGAGATCCATCCATCAAAGTATTTTTACATTTGCATTACTACTCCCAAACTAAAAGGATTTATGTAGAATGTAATCAGTGTGTTGCAGGGATATGCAATTAGCGGACCTCCAGCTGTTGCAAAACTACAAGTCCCATCATGCCTCTACCTCTGGGTGTCATGCTTGTGGCTGTCAGAGTCTTGCTATGCCTCATGGGATTTGTAGTTTTGCATCAGCTGGAGGTCCGCTAA
Organism: Lithobates clamitans; assembly: GCA_037952925.1. NCBI lineage: Eukaryota > Metazoa > Chordata > Amphibia > Anura > Ranidae > Lithobates > Lithobates clamitans. Next base: position 788,415 of record JBBGZY010000936.1, on the reverse strand, counting down.
TTGCATATCCCTGCACTAGGGAATGCAAGCCTTTTCACTGTCTTATCAAATCATTTTTCATTAAAGAGCATTTTTGTATGGTGGAATTCCACTGAGGTTTATGAAAGGTTTACTTGTGCCCAACAAACTTTATTTTCATTGATTTATATCTACCCAGTTCTTCAGCTTGGAAGTCATTGAGTTCTGTGATCCTGTAGTGTCGTCGGGAACAGTATATTTCCTATGTAACATATTCTATTTTATCAGCACACCAGTGTGACAGCTATGGTAATGAACTTTACACTAGAGCTAGAGGAGCTGCATACAGAAATTATTTACAGGCTGCTGGGCGAGCCATACTATTTCAAATGCATAGAAAATGCTTTATTCATGGTTCATAGGATTGTACGAAGAGCAGAAATGGCATGCATAGGTTGCTAATCCCTAGTAACCAATCAAATTTCTCACTTTACTGAACAGACTGGTTTAAAGTACAATCTGATTGTATGGATTACTACTTTTTGACCATCATCCTTACAATTTGCACAGGATTGCAGACCAGTCTTCCCTATCAAATAATAATGTACACTCAGTATTACCATGAAGTCACCAGGGCTAGACTGTCCTAATCACTCATGTTTCAAGGGACTTTTAGGCAGATTCCAACGTTTTACTGACAGGATTAAAGTGATTATAAACCTTCGTTTTTTTTTTTTTTCTTTGTTTTGTTTTTAAACCAAAATAACAAATTTGTCATACTTACCTGCTCTGTGTAGTGGTTTTACACAGAGCAGCCCCAATCCTCTTTTTCTGAGGTTCTCTGCCAGCGCTCCAGGTCCCTCCTCTTCGGCAAATGCCCCCAGGAAAAGTGTCTTCCCCTATTGACACAGACAGGGCGACTTGGCCCTGCTCCCTCGTCACGACATTTGATTGACAGCAATGGGAGCCAATGGCTGCCGTTGCTATCAATCTGCTCTCATGCACGTTAATGGATTGGATCAAGCTCAGGTAAGAAAAAAGGGGGGGGGGGCTGGCAGGCTCCTGCAGCACAGGTTTTTTACCTTAGGCCTCTTTCTCACTGGGGCGGTTTGCAGGCGTTATTGCGCTAAAAATAGTGCCTGCAAACCGACCTGAAACAGCCGCTGCTGTCTCTCCAGTGTGAAAGCCCCAAGGGCTTTCACACTGGAGCGGTGCGCTGGCAGGATGGGAGAAAAAGTCCTGCTAGCATCATCTTCGGAGCGGTGAAGGAAATCAATGGGACGGCGCGGCTATACCGCCGGCAAAGCGCCTCTGCAGAGGCGCTTTGCGGTGGTTTTTAACCCTTTCTCAGCCACTAGCGGGGGGTAAAACCACCCCCGCTAGCGTACGAATACCGACGGTAAAGCGCCGCTAACAATAGCGGTGCTTTCTTGCCGATGCCACCCTCGCCCCAGTGTGAAAGGGGCCTTAGTGCATAGAATGCATTAAAGTAAAAGACCTTGAGGCTTTAGAACCATTTTAAGGGGTATATATAGGTGTCCTTTTATGAAAGTGAGGTAAAATACCTTGATTCAGTTCTCAGGCATTCTCAGAGGAGATCGCTCTCCTCTGAGTGCCTGTTTATGAAAGTGTGTAGATCGCTTCTCATGTTGAGTTGAGGAGCGATCTACAAATGCCAGGAACTCCTGAGATACGGCTCCTCTCACTGTAATCTCGCGTGATATAGCGGGATTACAGTATGAGGAACCATAAAATACAAAAGTTTAACACAATTCAGCACACATTATTCCCCAACATATTAATAAAATAATAAAGTTAAATTCCCCCTACACAATATACATTAACCTAATTATAAAAAAAAACATTGTTTTTATCAATATTTAAAGATCATACATGTCCCTATTTAAATGTGAATGGTGTATAGAAAATGAATGTAATGCACATATGTAATGCAGCTATACACCATTCATATAAATGCAAAATACATTAATAATCATTAAAAAATAATTTTAATAAAGTATACAAGTATAAATATTTATTAATAAATTAAAATAAAATATATTTCATAATTGATAAACATAAAAATTGATAAACTGGTGCAATGCGAGAACACTGCGAATCCACTGCGGGTTCCCGCATCGCACCGACTCGCATGTCAGTTCACACTGCCATATGCGAATCGCTGGGGAGTGTCAATACATTGTTAATAACACCCCCAGTTCAGCTTGCATATCACACTGCGAACTGACAGTCCGGACATGAATCGGATCGCATATGTGTGAACACACATGCGATCCGATTCTGGTCCGAACAGAAAAAAGGGTCCTGTGCGTGTTTGCACCGAATGCGGTGCGATATCAGCCATACTATCTGTACAGCTGATATCGCACCGCACAGACATCGCATGTAATGTGAATGGCAGTGTGCTGCGAATAACATGCGAATAACATGCGATGCCTGTGATGCGAATAACATGCGATGCCTGTGATGCAAGTGTGAACTGGGCCTAAAAGTTAACAACCCCCCCAAATCAGTTCGCATATCGCAGTGCGATCTGCAAACTCGGACAGTAATTGAATCGCATGGGTGTGAACACCCATGCGATCCGATTCTGCTGTGGACCAAAAAAAGGGTCCTGTATGAGTTTGGTCCGAGGGCAATGCAAATTATGCAAAACTATCTGTATGGCTGAAATCGCATCGCACAGAGATCGGATGTGATTTTGCACTGCAGTGCGGTGCGAATCACATCCGATCTTGGACACCGCAGCAGTGGGAACTGGCCCTAAACCATATTGCATTTGCACCAAAATGGTACAGGACCCTTTATTTGGTCCGCACTGGAATCTGATCGCATGGGTGTGAACACCCATGCGATCCGATTCCTGCACCATTACATAGTTCGCACTGCGATCTGTGAAATGATCTGGGGGTGTCATTAACTTTACATTGACACCAGCAGTGGTGCGCAGATGTCAATGTAGGTGCGATGTGAAAACCCGCACAGGAATCACGCTGGTTCACGCATCGCACAAGTGTGAACCCAGCCAGAGACGTGAACATCTAAAAACATATATATATAGATAGATAGATAGATAGATAGATAGATAGATAGATAGATAGATAGATAGATAGATAGATAGATATAGATATATATATAGAGAGAGAGAGAGAGATATGTACATTCATATATATATATATATATATATATACACACTACCGTTCAAAAGTTTGGGGTCACATTGAAATGTCCTTATTTTTGAAGGAAAAGCACTGTACTTTTAAATGAAGCTAACTTTAAACTAGTCCTAACTTTAAACAAATATACTCTATACATTGCTAATGTGGTAAATGACTATTCTAACTGCAAATGTCTAGTTTTTGGTGCAATATCTACATAGGTGTATAGAGGCCCATTTCCAGCAACTATCACTCCAGTGTTCTAATGGTACAATGTGTTTGCTCATTGGCTCAGAAGGCTAATTGATGATTAGCAAACCCTTGTGCAATCATGTTCACACATCTAAAAACAGTCTAGCTCCTTCCAGAAGCTACAAAACTGACCTGCCTGTGAGCAGATTGAGTTTCTGGAGCATCACATTTGTGGGGTCAATTAAACACTCAAAATGGCCAGAAAAAGAGAACTTTCATCTGAAACTCAACAGTCTATTCTTGTTCTTAGAAATGAAGGCTATTCCATGCGAGAAATTGCAAAGAAATTGAAGATTTCCTACAACGGTGTGTACTACTCCCTTCAGAGGACAGCACAAACAGGCTCTAACCAGAGTAGAAAAAGAAGTGGGAGGCCGCGTTGCACAACTAAGCAAGAAGATAAGCACATTAGAGTCTCTAGTTTGAGAAACAGACGCCTCACAGGTCCCCAACTGGCATCTTCATTAAATAGTACCCGCAAAACACCAGTGTCAACATCTACAGTGAAGAGGCGGCTGCGGGATTTTGGGCTTCAGGGCAGAGTGGCAAAGAAAAAGCCATATCTGAGACTGGCCAATAAAAGAAAAAGATTAAGATGGGCAAAAGAACACAGACATTGGACAGAGGAAGACTGGAAAAAAGTGTTGTGGACGGATGAATCCAAGTTTGAGGTGTTTGGATCACAAAGAAGAACGTTTGTGAGACGCAGAACAAATGAAAAGATGCTGGAAGAATGCCTGACGCCATCTGTTAAGCATGGTGGAGGTAATGTGATGGTCTGGGGTTGCTTTGGTGCTGGTAAGGTGGGAGCTTTGTACAGGGTAAAAGGGATTCTGAATAAGGAAGGCTATCACTCCATTTTGCAACGCCATGCCATACCCAGTGGACAGCGCTTGATTGGAGCCAATTTCATCCTACAACAGGACAATGACCCTAAACACACCTCCAAATTGTGCAAGAACTATTTACAGCAGAAGCAGGCAGCTGGTATTCTATCGGTAATGGAGTGGCCAGCACAGTCACCAGATCTGAACCCCATTGAGCTGTTGTGGGAGCAGCTTGACCGTATGGTACGCCAGAAGTGCCCATCCAACCAATCCAACTTGTGGGAGCTGCTTCTAGAAGCGTGGGGTGCAATTTCTCCAGCTTACCTCAATAAATTAACAGCTAGAATGCCAAAGGTGTGCAATGCTGTAATTGCTGCAAAAGGAGGATTCTTTGATGAAAGCAAAGTTTGATGTAAAAACAATGTTATTTCAAATACAAATCATTATTTCTAACCTTGTCAATGTCTTGACTCTATTTTCTATTCATTTCACAACGTATGGTGGTGAATAAGTGTGACTTTTCATGGAAAACACAAAATTGTTTGGGTGACCCCAAACTTTTGAACGGTAGTGTATATACACACTATAAATTCCTATCCTGCTGGTTTTGGGGTGTGTAATGGTGGGGAAGATGTGTTCTGACTGTTTGGTGAAAGAAAGAAGTCAAAAGACTTCTTGCTTTCTCCAGAATATCAGCCAGTTTCAGGCTTCTCACTCTGATTCTCCACTTCTGAAATGGTGAATCAGAAAGTGAGAATTCTGTCACAGATCGCCAGTGAGGTGCCGAGATCGCACCTTCATAAACTGGCCGTTTCTGTGAATTCTCACTGTGCTGAGATAATCAGCGGAGAACATGTTCTCCACTGATTATCTCAGTTTCATAAACTGGTAATGAGCTGAGATCAGCGGTGAGACTCGGGATCGCCGCTGATCTCAGTTTCATAAAAGGACACCTTAAAGCAGTTAATGTGACGTTCATGAAACCTTTACTGGTGGTGCATTGGCTACTGCCGTTTTAAGAACCCGGAAGATTCACCTGCAGTGAAACGCTAATAAACCACATAGTGTTGCTTTTCCCCTGTCAAACTATATACAGTAAAACCGTGGATTGTGAGCATAAATCATTCCGGAAACATGCTTGTAATCCAAAGCACTTATATATCAAAGCAAATTTCCCCATAAGAAATAATGGAAACTGAAATGATTTGTTCCACAACCATTTATTTATAAGTCCTTCAGTTTATAGTCCATATAAAAAAGATTATAGCAATGTGATAGGTTGTGTAACCATACAATGACCATTCACAAATAAAAACCTCCACAAGGGGATTAGAAGCAAAATCCAGCAGGCGCTCCAGAGTATAAAAGAGAAGAGAGGCGCCTCCAAGTGTAGCAATATGGTTACATTTAATGAAGGTACAACATTTAGCAACTCACGTGGTTGATGATTAAAAGAGACACATCTAAATATGCAGGCATCCGAGGTAAGGCTGTCCACATAGACCATACACCACACCGCCGGCTCTCACCGCTGTCAGTCTGCAATCTTGACCGGGAAGACTACCCTGCAGTAGAGCGATCTGAAAGTGAGGCTTGAAGAGCTCGTGGAGCGTAGTGTGGAAGGGATGATGATGGCGGTGCAGAGGATGGTCTATTTGGACAGCTTTACCCCGGATGCCTGCATACTTAGTTGTGCCTGTTTTGTTCATCAACCATGTAAGTTGCTAAATGTTGTGTCTTCATTAAATGTAACCATATTGCTACACTTATGCCCCGTACACACGGTCGGATTTTCCAACGGAAAATGTGTGATAGGACCTTGTTGTCGGAAATTCCGACCGTGTGTAGGCTCCATCACAAATTTTCCATCAGATTTTCCGACACACAAAGTTTGAGAGCAGGATATAAAATTTTCTGACAACAAAATCCGTTGTCGGAATTTCCGATCGTGTGTAAACAAATTCGATGGACAAAGTGCCACGCATGCTCAGAATAAATAAAGAGATGAAAGCTATTGGCCACTGTCCCGTTTATAGTCCCGATGTACGTGTTTTACGTCACCGCGTTCAGAATGATCGGATTTTCCGACAACTTTGTGTGACCGTGTGTATGCAAGACAAGTTTGAGCCAACATCCGTCGGAAAAAATCCTAGGATTTTGTTGTCGGAATGTCCGATCAATATCCGACCGTGTGTACGGGGCATAAGAGGTGCCTCTCTTCTCTTATATACTCAGTTGTGACGTGACTACTTGTATATCAAGACATCGCTTGTATATCAAGTCACAATTTATAAAAAAAAAATTTGCTTGCTCAAACCAAGGTTTTACTGTGATCAGTTTTGACCGAATATCTTTAGGGCTTGTTTTCACTAGGTTTGCTCTCTGAAGAACAATCCACAATCTCAGAGAGAATTTCAGTGCCTGCTTTAACCCCGCATTGCACTCGCTTGCAGGGAGGTTGCAACCGAGTGGCCCTATTCGTGTTAGCGCCTGCTGAAAGTGACAGGCGGGTATAATTGTGGCTATGGTTCCTTTTCACCCCTGGCCACTGGGGGTAAAGGGGGTAGTGGTTGGGGGGGAAAGTTAAAAGCCAACAGTTTTTCTGCCTCCTCTCCAAATACTAGTAGGAACAAGCCCTTAAATATTCCATTGCCCATTACATCTGTACCCCGAGTTTTTATTTTTACTGTTTACTTTTTTTCTGGATATTTTATATTACCTATTTACACTTTCAACCTGTTTACAGTTGATTAGTTTTAAAAATGACCTTTCGATTAAAATATATAGTCACCGTGGTTATCTAAAAGGGACAAAATATTAAAATATTGTTCCCCTGCAATATGGCAGCCTGAAAGTAGATGGTAGGTACATGCACAGAAAAACATAAATAACAGTACAGCAAGAACCACACTTTCCAGCAGTCAGTAAACAGAGATGTGTTTATTGTGATCATTCATTAACATAAATTTATATTTATGGTATGACTATAAGCAGCCCAGATGCTCCTCCTCTCGGGTCCCTCACCGGCTCTTCTGGTCGCTCCGTCCTGCCAGGTGCCCCCATAGCAAGCAGCTTGCTGGCACCCGAGCTGAGCCACTGCTCTCTGTGTGCCCCCTTTCTCTCCTCATTGGCACACTGACTTTGATTGACAGCAGCAGGTGCCAGTGGCGTGGGAATTAAAAAATAATGCTGGTGCACGAGATATGTAAATCACCTGTCACTCACAGCAAGGGGGAGGATTTGACAAAGTTTTTCTCTGTTTGTCTAGTTTTATCTCACTGAACAATAAAAGAGGATTGCTCAAAGGTGGATTAACTCTTTGTGGCAAGACTGGGCTCAAATCATAGGAAATCTTATACTCTACATCAGGAATATGCAATTAGCGAACTTCCAGCTGTTGCAGAACTACCATTCCCACGAGGCATAGCAAGACTCTGAGAGCCACAAGCATGACACTCAGAGGTAGAGGCATGATGGGACTTGTAGTTTAGCAACAGCTGGAGGTCCGCTAATTGCATATCCCTGCTCTACATTATGACATCAAAAAAAAGAAAAATTTCGGGTTTACATCCACTTTAATGCTTGTTTTTAAAGGCTAGAATTAAAACCATTTAGTTTGGGGGAATCCTACCTGGAATTGGATAAATATACTGTATGGGGGACATTTATCTACATTAGGTGGAAAGGAAAGATATTTCTGTCTTGTGTGTGTGGCTGTAGATTTTTTAAAACTTTGTCACTTTATAATTCATTGTTGCACATTTCTATTCTATTGTGTGAGGTATATATTTAGCAGAGTGTTGAAAATAGATGATTTTCAGCCTGTACTGGTTTCTCCTGAAAACTGTTATGCCCTGTAAACACGGTCGGATTTTCCGACGGAAAAAGTGCGATCGGATTATGTTGTCGGAAATTCCGATCGTGTGTGGGCTCCACCGGACTTTTTCCATCGGAATTTCCGATACAGAGTTTGAGAGCAGGATATAAAATTTTCCGACAACAAAATCCGATCGTTTAAATTCCGATCGTGTGTACACAAATCCGACGCACAAAGTGCCACGCATGCTCAGAATAAATTAAGAGACGAAAGCTCTTGGCTACTGCCCCGTTTATAGTCCCGACGTACGTGTTTTACGTCACCGCGTTCAGAACGATCGGATTTTCCGACAACTTTGTGTGACCGTGTGTATGCAAGACAAGTTTGAGCCAACATCCGTCGGAAAAAATCCTAGGATTTTGTTGTCGGAATGTCCGATCAATGTCCGACCGTGTGTATGGGGCATTAGTAGTCCTTGAGGACTGGAACTTGGAAACGGTGTGTCTGTGTATACGTGTTATGTATGTCATGTATGAAAGTGACTTTTCTTCCCAGTCTCCCATCCCTCCCTGGGCTGACATGCGTTCTGTGTAATGTGTCTTGCTTGCCTTCTCTTTGCTCTGAGCTGTCCTTTTACTTCTATAACACTTGCCCTTGTCTTTTCATATGGTAGCTGCCATTATTTTTCCTCTTATGTTTCTATTGTTACAACTAGCCTGGTACCTCTCCTACATTGACAGCCATATCTTTGGGCCCATTCACACTATACATTACATTAACATGCATGTGTTAATGGAGCACATTATCTTGTTTAATGGTGCACTGGGTTATGGCAGCCTGATGATTTTGAATGTGCTGGCAGCGCACCTTCATGCACAAAAACATAAACATGCAGGGCTTGAGCGTTGTGGTTGGCTGCAGTGCAGGTGCCTTGCCCTAATGTGTTGGGTTCATTAGTTGCATTGGTAGTACGCAGTGGACTGTTGGTTTGGTGCATTAGCATAAATTGTCATAAAACGTGAGCCCTACTGCTTCGGTCCCCTGGCTCTTCATGTTCGTTCTTTGCGTCAAACCTCACAATGCTTCTGTTTTTGGATATGTAGTTCTCTATTTTAGGTTTTGATGTTTCTGTGCAGACCTTTAGGCTAGGTTCACACATGTTTCGTGCAAATTCCCCTTCCGTTTTCACTGTGAATTTCCAAAGCAGTGGTTCAGCTGTGATGGCTGGTTGTTAAGGAGCAGGCTTGGAAGCCAGCCACCACGTCCTTAACAACGAATGACTCCTCAGCTGTCAGAGGGGATCCTGCCTCCCCCCCCCCCCCGCCCCATGTGAATGTGTACGGGGTACATTGTACCCATACTCATTCATCAAAAAGCAACTAAAAACATAGACCGTTTTTAACAATTCCTTTATTGAAAAAACAATGCCCCCCAGTAAAGCTGACCATACAAACTTTGAATTTCTCTTGTTCCCCATACATGCTAAGCATGTGTAGCCCACTTTTAGGAAATTGTCCTCCCCAAACAGGATATTTCAGTAAATCTTTAGGTAAATAAGAGAACCAGAACCTTCACTAAGTGGAAGAGTGGGTTTGATAGTAAAGGTAGCAGTGTCTCCACCCAGTACAGGGCCCCCATGAACAGAGGGCATTCCCTTCCTGGGAAATTAACCAGTAATCTAATCAAAGTAATTAGGAGCAGAAGAACTACTGCAGCCATCATATGACATTAACCATATGTATATAGATGCACATCAATATATGGGATTAATAACAGTACATACATCCAATGTACAAATAGGTATTGTCAACAAAGGGCCTGATAGAAGTCTTGGTGGAATTGTGCATATATAACCGGGTATATAGCTATTAAATTCGATTAATTAAGGGGAGACTGCGAGCCAGGCCTTCTCATCCAGCATCAGTGCCTGACCTCACAAATGTGCTTCTGGAAGAATGGTCAAACATTCCCATTGGACAAGAAGGCCTGACTCCGCGCTCTAACTCATCCCAAAGGTATTCTATCGGGTTGAGGTCAGGACTCTGTGTAGGCCAGTCAAGTTCCTCCACCCCAAACTCGCTCATCCATGTCTTTATAGACCTTGCTTTGCGCACTGGTGTGCAGTCTGGTTGGAACATGAAGGGCCATCCCCAAAACTGATCCCACAAAGTTGGGAGCATGAAATTGTCTAAAATGTCTTGGTATGCTGACACCTTAAGAAGTCCCTTCACTGGAACTAAGGGGCCAAGACCAACCCCTGAAAAACCACCCCACACCATAATCTCCCTCCACCAAATGATTTTGACCAGTGCACAGAGCAAGTACCATAAAGACATGGATGAGCGAGTTTGGGGTGGAGGAACTTGACTGGCCCTCACAGAATCCTTACCTCAACCTGATAGAACTCCTTTGGGTTGAATTAGATCGGAGATTATGAGCCAGGTCTTCTTCTCATCCAACATCAGTGCCTCACCTCATAAATGCGCTTCTGGAAGAATGGTCAACGATTCTCATAGACACTGCTAAACCTTGTGCACAGCCTTCCCAGAAGAGATGACGTTGTTATAGCTGCAATGGGTGGGCCAGTGCAATATTGAACCCTATGGAATAAGACTGGGATGTCACTAAAATTCATGTTCGTGTAAAGGCAGGTTTCCCAATACTTTTGACAATATAGTGTAGTTTATGATATTCTCTTGTGGTCTGAGTGAACATACAACAGCAACTTCATGGACAGGACATTTGGCTCCGTTCTCTTTCAGTCTACTTCTTGGAAACTCCCCCTTATAAAGATATCAAAGTTCTCCAATCTGGGGTTTCTGGCTAAGCTAGCAGGGACAAGAGGTGATGTACATAAATTACTCTATGACAGTAAGAAGCACAGTCACTTACAATTTTAGACAGTAGAGGGCATCAGATCCCTACGCATGTCAGCTGCCAGTTACTATATTCATCCACTGTTCCACCAGCTGCTGAATACCTGAACAGTGCTTGTATCTGGTTAGGTGCAAGGAAGTCAGCAGGAATCTGACAAAATTCGAGCAGTGTATGAGCAGCCTAATTTTTGAAATAAAGCACATTCTGCTAAACCCCATACATTTTTTTTTTCGCTAGAGTGGGGGCAGGTTAGAACCTTGCTGCTTATGAACCTAATAAGTAGATTTTCTTGCACCTCCTGTCCTAGTGGCAAACGGGAAATAAAGAAATTTGCAGCAAGAAGTTTCTGACAAAGGTTTTAACCACTTCAGCCCCTGGCCAATTCTGACACTTTTCACATATATGTAAAAATCTACATTTTATTTGCTAGAAATTTTACTAAATTACTTATAACTGGGGTTACACCAGTGACGTGGCTTTTGGGGACCCTGATGTAAGTGGGGGAGGCTCTCTGGGGACCCTGATGTAAGAAAGGGGCTCTCTGGGGACCCTGATGTAAGAAAGGGGCTCTCTGGGGACCCTGGTGTAAGGAGGGGCTCCCTGGGCACCCTGATGCAAGCCAGAGGCTCTCTGGGGACTCTAATGTAAGGAGGGGCTCTCTGGGGACCCTGATGTAATGGGGGACTCTCTGGGGACCCTGATGTAAGTGGGGGGCTCTCTAGGGACCCTAATGCAAGGGAGAGGCTCTCTGGGGACTCTGATGTAAATGGGGAGGCTTTCTGGGGACCCTGATGTAAGGAGGGGCTCTCTGGGGACCCTGATGCAAGGGGGAGGCTCTCTGGGGACCCTGATGTAAATAGGGGCTCTCTGGGGACCCTAATGTAAGGAAGGGGCTATCTGGGAACCCTGATGTAAGGAGGGGCTCTCTGGGGACACTGATGTAAGGGGGGCTCTCTCGGGACTCTTATGTAAGGGGGAGGCTCTCTGGGGACCCTGATATAAGTGGGGGAGCTCTCTGGGCCACGTGCGATCGCAGGCATGAGAGCCAGAAAAGGGACGTGTGTGTGTGTGTGTAAACGCACAAATCCCTGTTCTGTGAGGAGAGACAAATCTTGAGTTCCTACTAACTAGTAACAATGATCTGTCATTTCCTCCAGTCCCGATAAAAATCGCAGATCGCCGCCATTACTAGTAATAAAAAAAATAATAAACATGCCATAAATATTTCCCCTATTTTGTAGGCGCTATAACTTTTGCGCAAACCAATCAATATACGCTTATTGCGATTTTTTAATTACCAAAAATATGTAGAAGGCTACATATCGGCCTAAACTAATGAAAAAAAATTGGAAATATTTATTATAGCAAAAAGTACAAAATATTGTGTTTTTTTCAAAATTGTTGCTACTTTTTTGTTTATAGCACAAAAAATAAAAACCGCAGAGATGATCAAATACCACCAAAAGAAAGCTCTATTTGTGGGAAAAGAATGGATGTCTATTTTGTTTGGGTGCAGCATCGCACGACCGCGCAATTGTCAGTTAAAACAACGCAGTGCCGTATTGCAAATAATGGCCTGGGTTTAACCTTAACCTTTACTGTAAAAGTGCCAAGGATGTGGAATTCCCTTCCATAGGCGGTGGTCTCAGCGGGGAGCATTGATAGTTTCAAAAAAACTATTAGATAAGCACCTGAATGACCGCAACATACAGGAATATACAATGTAATACTGACATATAATCACACACATAGGTTGGACTTTTTTCTACCTCACCTACCTACTATGAAGATGCCATTCACTACACCAGAATATTGTCATTGATACGCCTTTTTGACTCAAAGTGTTGGTTAGTGGGGAGTGCAGGCGGGGAGCATGGAGGAGTGCAATTTTGTACCTTAGAGACTCATCTGCACGAGCACTTTGATTTGCACTATGGACATTTTTTGTTAAGATTGTTTTCATTAGCACTTTAATTAGCACTGTTCATTTTTGCTGTACATATAATTTATTAATTGTTTAGTATTTTTTATTCATTTATTTTTTTAATTCTGAGCACAGTGTAATTTATGGTAAGAGCAGCACTTGGTCTTTTGTCGTTTATTGGTTCAATTAACAGCCACAATTGCACTTACTGGAGGAACATCATGTTAATTTACCAGGAGTGATGGTGTGGAGCAGCTTGTCAGCGCATGGATTAATTGGACTATTCTTTTTTGTTGGTACTGTAACTGGTGCCGTTTAGTTGAACTTGCTGCTGGAATCTGTCATGCCACCTAGTCAAGAAAATTTTGAAGATGAGGACTTTTATTTCCAACAAGATGGGGCGTCCCCCACACTACCATTGTGATTTAGGGGCCTATCTTGATGAGCATCTGTCAAACATGTACTGGGCGAAGAGGTTCAGTAGACCTCACGCCACTGGAATCTTTCTTATGGGGATTTCTTAAAAGATAAAGTTTATGCTACAAAACCAGCCACCGTTGACAAATGTGTAGGACCCATTGAAAGATACGCACAAATAGCAAATTAAATGATTCTCAATGCTTGTGATTCTATGCTTGGCCTTCTCAGCAATGCCTGGAGCAGAATGGTCATCAGTTTGAGAACAGGCGCTAAGTATAAAAAAAGTACATTTATATAATTTGTTTTAAAATTTGAAAGTGAACTGTATGAAAAAAAATATTGACTTAATAATCATTCAAATTGTGTATACATTTTTTTGGGGACATCCTATATTTATTTAATTAATTTCAATTATATTTAATTCATAAATATTTTCATACAAGTAATACAAAATACATAATCAGCTAGTTTTTTTTTTTTTTTAATCAGAAACTAGTTTTATTTTTGTCTTGCACAGTACACAATTTAAGGCAGTCGGTGCTCAAGCATGTATCAAAAGAAAATGAACAGACGACTTTACAATATACATAAATATACATAAATGTGCAAGACTCGTACCGGCTTTATCAGTATAAAGCCATATTGGTATAACATGGAAAGGTATAAAGAGAAAAAAACCACAACAAAAAAAAAACAAAAAAGGAGAGTACACAAAATCAACCAGTGTAGTTCTTATAAACCTTCACACCACCACAGTATACTTAGGCCTCTTTCACACGGGGCAGATCAGTCATGATCCGCCCCGTGAACATCCGCTTGCTGTGCAGCGACGGACCTGTCAGAGCGCCGCTCTCCCCTATGGGGGGATCGGATGATGACGGTCCGTAGTGTCCGTCGTCATCCGATCCGATCCGAAAACGGATGGAAAAGTAGGTTTTTCCTCCGTTACACTTTTCGGATCGGAGCGGGTCGGATGTCAGCGGACATGTCACCGCTGACATCCGACGCTCCATAGGGATGACTGTATGTCCGTTTTTCATCCGAAAACGGAAGGATGAAAAGCGGACATACGGATCGTCCGTGTGAAAGAGGCCTAATGGTAGTTAATACGAATTACTTATAACACCTTGTCCCACCAGCATCAATAGTGTTGTCTTGTATCTTTTGTAGCATAATCAGCTAGTTTAAAATCTTGTTGGTATTGAACAAAATGTTTAATTTATAAACATTTTACACAAGTTATAAAAAAAAGTACATAAACAGGTAGTTTATTACCTTGTTAGTTTTGAAAGGTAAACTAAAAGTGAACAAAAACTTCCTATTTTTCTCCTCTTAAAGGGTAACTCCACTTTTGTGGGGGGGAAAAAATGGCAAATAAAGAACAAAAAAAAAATAGCGTATACAATTGCGACACAAGCCATATTGTAATTGAATGTTATTAAAAATTGCCTTTCCTTTTCAATCTGTTTCAAATCTTTCAAATCTTTTACGCTTTAAAGTAGAAGTTCACCCAAGTTCACCTAACAATAAAATCTCTCAATCTACAGACATCCACGATTTAAGACTAACCTATTTAACGCTGTAAAAAGGAAATCGCTATACATACCTTTTTTGAGGCCGCCTCTGCCCAGTCCCATGCTGAGCTGTCGGCTTCGCTGTGTAAGCGGGTGCAGGAGAGGCAACGGACAACAGAAGCCCCATAGTTACTCTATGGGTGACGTCACTTCCCATTCATTTCCTAGCTGTTGTCGGCTGTCTCCTCTGCAGAGCTTCCAGCGCTGGAAAGCGTACTGGAGCAGCTTCTTCAGAAAAGGTATGTATAGTGATTTCTTCTTTACAGTGCTTGATAGGTTAGTCTTAGATTTATAGATTTAAGTGGTAGGGTGGACTTCCACTTTAAGAGTGGAACAGTCATGGCATGTTCATTTGCAGGTATACCTTATGCAGGACTACTAGGTTTTGATGCTGATATGCTGACTGAGCACTTTTCAGCTTTAAAAATGGATGGCAAACCCTTGCATATACCCAGTGAAGTGAATAGCCTCAGATGATACACAGAGAGAAAACAAATCTCCCTACATAAGTTTTACATGTATATTTGCTGTATTCAGCTTTCTATATTCTTTAGAAAGTTCAGATCATGTTAAGAGATTTTCTCTTCTTATTCACCACTGAGTGTGAAGCCTGGGCATACAGTCAAGACAGCTGATTGGAGGAAAGGCGCACACACACCCTCTCCTCATAGGTAAACCTTTTAATAGCTGATTGTTGAATAGTTCAGGGCTCTGCTAATCTATTTACAGCATCCTCCTCAACACAAAACTCAGGCTGCTTTTAACTCAGTTAACAGAGAACTTGTCAGAAGTTATCAGGCTGGTAACAAAATAACGGAGCAGGAGAAAGCTACGGGACATAGTGCTTTGAAGATAGATAGGAAAACACTGCAGATATATGTGCCCAGCTCAAATTTCATGAATCTGGTTTCCATCCACTTATAGGATATGTAAAGGTTCGTTTAGAAAAAAAAAAAAAAACGTCATACTTACCTCCTCTGTGCGTTTTTGCACAGAGTGCCCCTGATCCTCCTTTTTCTGGTGTCCCTCAACAGCGCTCCTGGCTCCTCCTCTTCTCAAGTGCCCTGTTGGAGAGCCGCTATCCTTTGGGGCACTCATGCGGGTGGCCTTCCATGTCCTGCTGCTGCGTCCATTGACGCAGACAGCAGGACTCGGCCCCGCCCCGCCCCGCCCCCTGGCTCAATCATTAATGGGTTTGATTGACAGCAGCAGGAGCCAATGGCTGCGCTGCTATCAATCTATCCAATCAGGACCCGAGACACCGGCTGGAGCTGGTGTGCTCGTCCCTGTTGCTGGAAAGACTGGGTTCAAGTAAGTAAAAGGGTGGGTTGGGGGGGCTGCTGCATCGCATGAGGCTTTTCAACTTAATGCATAGAATGCATTAAGGTGAAAAATCTTGAGGGTTTACAACCTCTTTTTAAAGAGGTTGTAAACTCAAAATAAAAATAACGGGAAAAAACAACCTGTAAGACAAAGGCATAATGAGCTAGTATGCATCGCATACTAGCTCATTATGAAATACCTCAGAACGAAGCCTTCCAGCGGCGCCTGCTGAGACGGCTGACATCTTTCCCGGAGTTACTTCAGGTGCCGCGATGAGTGGCCGGAGCCGCCGTTCACGGCAGAGGGCTCAGAAGGAACGGCACCCATGGCCGTTCCTTCAGGGTGCATGTGCCAGTGATGTCATTGGCTGCATGTAATGTAAATATCTTCTAAATGGTACACGTTTAGGAGATATTTACGCTACCTATAGATAAGCCTTACTATAGGATTACCTATAGGTAAAAGCCAGCAGAGGAAGTTTACTTCCTCTTTAAGGTTCATGCACACTAGGGGCAGAAAAAGATGCCAGAAACTGTAAACTCCCTAATGTGTATGGACACAAAGGCCAACATAGAGATGCTTCTACAGGCTGAAGAAAAACGCAAAACACCTGTATAAGCATCATTTTTTTCATGCCCAATGTTCATGGACCCATACAGTTTATTTTTCTGAGCTCAGTTATGCCGGGTCCGAAGGTCTTTCCGACGGACTTTTGATGGACTTCCGTCGGACTTTCGAACAAATGGACTTTACTACACACGATCACACCAAAGTCCGATGGATTCGTACGTGATGACTAAAATAAGGAAGTTCACAGCCAGTAGCCAATAGCTGCCCTAGCGTCTGTTTTCGTCCGTCGAACTAGCATACAGACAAGCGGATTTCTTGATAGGATCTGGGTCCGGCGGTGTTCCGTCGGAAAGATTTGAAACATGTTCCAAATCTAAAGTCCGTCTGATTTTCGACCAAAAAAGTCAGCTGCAGGTCCGATTGAAGCCCACACACGGTCGGATTGTCCGACGGATTTGTTCCGTCGGACCTGTCTGGTCGAAAAGTCCGCCCGTGTGTACACGGCATTAGTGTCAGAGAGTAGGGTACAGTTTAAATTAGGTTTAGGATTGGGGTTTACGTTCATTGATCCGATTTAAGGGTTGATGTTAGGGGGAGGTCTATATCATGCTGGCGATTCTTCTGTTGTCCACACCTTGCCAGCAGCAACCACATGGTGAAACATCTTTTTTTATGGGCATTGTTTCTTTACCAGTTGTATTATTATGATTATTATTATACAGGATTTATATTTTACGAAGTAAGGGCAGACAGTACAGTTACAATACAATTCAATACAGATGGAATCAGAGGGTCCTGCTCGTATCACTGAAAAACCTTGCTAGCTAGTGAGGGAGCAAAAAGATCATGGTGGTTCAGACAGAAATGGAGGAGTGGACACCAGAAAAGTGGTTCTAAATCCATCCTGCGGGTTGGATAACAGTCGGATGGAAACGGACAGACGGTCCGTTTCCATCTGACCGCCCCATAGATAACAGAGGGCTGTGTCTGTAGAGGGGACCTGTCAACTGCCTGCTCAACGGGGAGCAGGGTAGAGATCCCCCGCTGAGCAGGCGTCCAGCAAATGCAATTGCCAACATTAGCGAAGTGGGTGTTAGCCCAGGTTCACACTGATGTGGGTTATAAATCGTGCAAGTTCAGCTGAAGGATTTCAAACTGGCAATGCAGTGCAATATAGTACAGGAACTACTTTTGGGAATCGGTGCGGCGCCGGTTCGAACTGTGCCATTGCCAGCAATAGCCGCCAATTTGGATGCGATTTGACATGTCAAATCGCACGCCAGATTGGCCCAATGTGAAGTTTAAACTTGTGGATGGTTACACATCCAAATTGAGAGGGGAATACAATAATTGCCTACTATTATTGCAGCAATACCTTTTCATATGTGGATTTGCATTTGCTCCTGTGTGTAACCACATAACCCTCCCCTTAGACTGTCAAAACTGTTCAGGTCTGAACCAAGAAAACCGCTCCCACGCAGCATTTGCAAGTTCCCTTAGTCTGTGAACTGTAAATTAGCTGTTTCTTCGTTGTAGTTAATAGAGGTGAATGGGTTAATTAGTAGTATATACTGTACACACACTGCTTTGGCAATGAAATGTTGGCAACTCTACAGCTACCATCAACAGCTGCCTGTGCTTTAGGTTTCTGAGTCTAAAGTATTTAAGTCCCCAAGGATATCTTGTATGCACACAGTACTACAGAATATTATGCACAAAATAATTGGTTAATACAGTTGCCTTCTAAACTAATATTTTTTTTTGTTTGATTTCAATATATATTGGTTATATACACTCACTGGCCACTTTATTAGGTACACCTGTTCAATTGCTTGGTAACACAATTGCTAATCAGCCAATCACATGGCAGCAACTCAATGCATTTAGGCATCTAGACGCGGTGAAGACTTGCTGAAGTTCAAACCAAGCATCAGAATGGGGAAGAAAGGGTATTTAAGTGACTTTGAACGTGGCTTAGTTGTTGGTGCCAGATGAGCTGGTCTGAGTATTTCCAAAACTTCTGATCTACTGGGATTTTCACACACAACCATCTCTAGGGTGTACAGAGAATGGTCCGAAAAAGAGAAAATATCCAGTGAGCGGCAGTTGTGTGGATGAAAATGCCTTGTTGATGTCAGAGATGAATAGGAGCCTGGATTCATTGTAGATTGTGGACCTGCACAAGGCTGGAATGGGCTACAAAACCATGAGCAAGAAGCTTGGTGAGAAGGAGACAACTGTTGGAGCGATTATTTGCAAATGGAAGAAATACAAAATAACCATCAATCGCCCTCGGTCTGGAGCTCCATCCAAGGTTTCACCTCATGGGGTAAGGAAGATCATGAGAAAAGTGAGGGTTCAGCCCAGAACTGCTGACTATAACCCTAAGAACATCATCCCTACAGTCAAGCACAGAAGTGGAAACATTATGCTTTGGGGCCGTTTCTCTGCTAAGGGTACAGGCCGACTTTGCCGCATTGGGTCAATGGACAGGGCCATGTATTGTAAAATCTTGGATGAGAACCTTCTTCCCTCAGCCAGAACACTGAAGATGAGTCGTGGATGGGTCCTTAAGCATGACAATGACCCAAAACATACCGCCAAAGCAACAAAGGATAGCTCAAGAAGAAGCACATTAAAGCAGAGTTCCACTCAAAAGTGGAAGCTCCGCTTGTTTGCTTCCTAACGCCCTCCGGTGCCACATTTGGCACCTTTTCGGGGGGAGGGGGGAACAGGTACCTGTTTTTGACGGGTGCCTGTCCCCACTTCCGGGAGACCTGACTGCAGCGAGGTCCTCCGGAAGTTCGGCCTCCCTCCTTCGCTGCCGGGCCAGTTAGAAAGCGCAGCGCGCTTCACGCATGCGCAGTAGAGAACCGGCTTCCCTTACCACGAATGGCGGCAGCAGCACCCGAGAGACGACCGGAAAATCAGCTAGGGTGCCTGCATTGCGCAATCCCTGGACAGATAAGTGTCCTAATATTAAAAGTCAGCAGCTGCAGAATTTGTATCTGCTGACTTTTAATTTTTTGGTGGGGGGCTGAACCTCCTCTTTAAGGTCATGGAGTGGCCTAGCTAGTCAGACCTTAATCCTCTAGAAAATGTATGTAGGGGGCTGAAACTTCAAGCGACAAGAAACCTTAAGGATTTAGAGAAGATCTGTAAAGAAGAGTGGACCAAAATCCTTCCTGAGATGTGTGCAAACCTAGTCACCAATTACAAGAAACGTCTTACCTCTGTGCTTGCCAACAAGAGTTTCTCCACCAAATACAAAGTCATGTTTTGCTTGGGGATCAAATACTTATTTTACTCACTGGACTGCAACTCAATTTATAACATTTGTATCGTGTGTATTTTTGGTTGATATTCTGTCTCTCCAATTTAAAATACACCATTGATTAAAACTATTCTAATTATTTCCCCACTGTATATATTTTAATGCCCATAGCCTGGCCACTGGTTCACTTTAAGGGAAAACTCCAGCTAAGACCCAAAGTTTTAAACTCTGTTATAAATAACTAATAGAGATAGTAGCTCACCTATGGCTGTTTTCTCTTGAAAAAACTGTTTAGCAGAAAAGCTAATTATCCAAGTCAATTTTTAATACTAATATATTCCCAAAGGGATACTTGCAACACACAGTTTTCTGTAGTTAAGTACTACACTAACCATGGCAGCATTTTCTTAGAATCGTTCTGTAACACAACCATCCTGCTGAGTTTGAAAAATTCTACATAATTTGTCATTAGCAAAAATGTCAGAATGATTATTTATTCTATGCACTGGATTATTAATAATGAGAATGAGTAGAACCAATCCTAGTACTAATCCTCATGCTGCTAAAATCATACCCAAGGCACGGTAATGGCATTTCTGCAGTACAATTAGGAAAACAGAGCTAGAGAAGAACTTGGGAAAACAGAATCATAAAGTACCAGCAGTGCCAAGCAGTAACTATAAAAGGAAATCGAATCTAGAGTTGTATACAATGCAGATGCCATGTGGTGTTAGTGTAGTTCTCTTGTGTAAATCACTTGTAAGGCCACATATTGATCACGGGATAAGTGTTGAGCACAATACTGTATAAAAATACAGAAGAAATTTAGCAAGAGTACAAAAGGGGCAACTAAATCAATAAAAGGGATATGCAGTCACCTGTATAGGTTAGAAAAACTGGGTTTGTGGTCTTAGTTATAGATTTAAATGTACATTGTCCTGGCAGTTTGCCTGAAGCTCTCCATTATTCTCTTCATTAGGTTTAGATTTGCCAAACCACTTGCTCTATTCGAGCCCCTTTAATTCCTTTTTTTTTTTTTAAAAGCAGAGTTCCACCCAAAAATGGAACTTCAGCTGATCAGATTCCCCCCCCCCACTCTGGTGTCACAGTTGGCACCTTTCAGGGGGGAGGGTGGAGCAGATACCCGTCTAATCCAGGTATTTGCTCCCACTTCCGGGCATAGATCGCCGCAGGCTCCGCAGTGATCTACGCCACGTCTGTCCCCTCCTCGGTCCCCCCCGCTGTCTTCTGGGAGACACACAGGTCCCAGAGGACAGCAGGGACCAGTGAGAATGCGCAGCATGACTCGCGCATGCGCAGTAGGGAACCAGGCTGTGAAGCCGCAAGGCTTCACTTCCTGATTCCCTTACCGAAGATGGCGGCGCCTCCACCTGAGATCCGAGGGACAGATCGGCTTCGGGTAAGGACATCGCGGGCGCCCTGGACAGGTAGGTGTCCATATTTTAAAAGTCAGCAGCTGCAGTATTTGTAAAAAAAAAAAAAAAAAAAAGAAGAAATTTTGGCGGAACTCCGCTTTAAGTAAAAAAATGTAGAAGAAAGGAAAGTGGTGCACTGTCATCAAAAAGTGCTTATATAAACTTAGTTAAAAATTCCACAACATTGAACATTAAATAAAGTGCTGTCAAAACAACCAATGATCATGAAGTGCCTGAAAAACATAAATAACAGTTCATCACGTGTATATAATAAATACGTTCATCAAATTGATATAAATAAAGTTCAAATTTATAAAGTCTGTGCTATCATACAGAAGTGATGTGCAAAATCAAGGAATTCATTATACAAAGCCTCAAACAAGATGATGATATTAAAAATGGTGCCCAACACGTGCACTTCCTATTTTGCTAGTGCTGCAGGTGATCACCCGGTTGTGCTCCACTCAGAGATGTATAAATTGGCCTCTTACTGGGTATTTAGACCTCATTTAAGCCCCGGACACGATCAGAAAATTGTACAAAAAGTACCGCTTTCTAAGTGATTATACGATCATCTTATCGTTAGTACAGAGCTTTCAAGAGCCAATCATGGCAGTTCATCCGATATTATCTGATCGGACATGCATGAATTTTTTTTCCGTACGATACCAGATCGTGTGATTTCCGTTTTCATCAGTACAGTTGTCTTTCGAAAATGCAATACAAATACAGTACAACACATTACCACCACTTCCGAATTTTTATTCTGTCGTATGAAAATTTTCGTAACTTTAGTAAACTCTTTAGTTTTGATATGAGATTAGCATGCAAAAAAAAACGGACAATCATTCATCCGATAATCTCATCGTATGTACCAGGCATAAGGGTCTAGCCTCGCTTTAGCGAGAACACCCGTCGCTGTAGGTATGGAACTTAAGGCCCATGTGGTAATCAGTCCCCTAGTAAGGGTCTCCGGATCTCTCCGCAAAACATTAGCCCCACAAAATCATATGAAGCAGAATACGTCTGTAAAGAGGAAAAAAGGCTCATTGCGCAAATGTCTACAAATGATTATAATTTATTTAAAAGGCATATACTCACAAGTCTAGTAAAAACAGGCATTCAGTACAGATTGTCATTCAATGCCCTGGCGGGCGCGCTGATGTCACCGCTAAGTCCTCCGCCCGACATATGTTTTTTGTCTTATGAGACGTCGTCACTGGGGCAACGGAATAATCAGCCCGGGCTTTAAAGCACATGGATCAAACCTCTTTATAGCATGAGGGCTAGCTATTGATTGAAGCACACATCTTATTCAGCATCAAGAGTTGAAAATAAAATGTTTCCTACTTCAAAACACCAGCTCAAAACAACCACTTGTGTTGCAGTGAGGAGGGTTAAAAGTGCATACCTAGCCAAAACTTTTTTTTCCATTCTTGTCTATTGAGGGTCACAGAAATTCAGATATGTCGGGTTATACTGACCGTCCCGCTTCCACAAGTGACCCCAGCAATTATATATGACAGCCTAACATTAATCCAGACAATGACAGGTACATAGAATCATAGTACTTTGTCTTCTCTCTGTGTATAGTAATTATTCTGGTACATAGAGACAGCTATAGTAATTGTTATGTTCTCTTTTCTTGATGCAATGTGTCAGACTGCCTAAAATATTCCCTGCATGGGGCTAATTAATATTTTAGCAGTTTTTCAGCAAAGAGGATGATTGCAGTGCCTAAGATATAGAATGCCATTTGGAGAAACAACAAATATATATAGCAATTATATTTTAAACTATTAAACGTGTCCTAATTCTGTATAGAGCTGCACAATTAATCGTTAAAAAATCGTGATCTCGATTCAACCTCCCTGACGATCTCTATTGCAGAGTTTGCCGATTCTTTCATATAACAAGTGGAGAGACTAATGCCTCGTACACATGATCGGAAATTTGGCCAGCAAAAGAACAATGAGAGCCTTTGGTCGGAAAATGCGACCGTGTGTATGCTCCATCGGACTTTTGCTGGCCGAATTCCAGCCAGCAAAAGATTGGGAGCATGTTCTCAATTTTTCGGTTGGAAAAAGTTCCTATCCGAAAATGCGATCGCCTGTAGCAATTCCAACGTGCAAAATTCCTACGCATGCTCGGAAACAATTTGACGCATGCTCGGAAGCATTGAACTTAATTTTCTCGGCTCGTCGTAGTGTTGTACGTCACTGCGTTCTTGACGGTCGAAAGTTCAGAGAACTTTTGTGTGACCGTGTGTATGCAAGGCAAGCTTGAGCGGAATCTCATTGGAAAAGCCATCATATCTTTTTCCGACCAAAATCCCGATCGTGTGTACATCATAAGGCCTCATGTACACTGCTGCTGGTAAATGGACGTTTAGGAGCAGTTGGGCATTTTTTTTCAACTGCTCCTGAACCCTCCTCTATGTTATCTTATCAGTACATGTACACAAGTTCGTTTATAGTCGTTTCTAGGCAGTTGCGTTTAGAGGCATTTCATTTTTGGCTATTTTGAAAAAAAAAATTTTTTTTCAAACGCTTCTAAGCGCAAATGCGGTGCGGCAAAATGGACGTTTTAAATTTGGGTTACTATCTGTCAAGTTAAATCGTTCAGGAGAGGTTGTAAAAGGTCCTGTGTACATGAAGCCTTATCTGCTCACTCAGCTGTCAAAAAAAAACATCCGGGCAGTCTGCCAAGTTTTTAACATTAAACATTGTAAGTAACTCCTCCTTCTTAGATCAAAGGGATAAACTTGTGTGTAAAGGAAAAAAACCCAGGCAGTCTGCCAAGTTTTTAACAACATGTAAATGCAGGAAGTTTAACCACTTAAAGTGTAAATCTTTTTCTGACACTTGTTTTTTTAAGTTAAAATCAATTTTTTTTGCTAGAAAATTACTTGGAACCCCCAAACATTATATGTATTTTAGCAGAGACCCTAGGGAATAAAAAGTCAATTGCTGCAATATTTTATGTCACACTGTATTTGCCCAGTGGTCTTTCAAACGCAACTTTTTGGGAAAAAATACACTTCAATGAATAAAAAAAAACGAAACAGTAAAGTTAGCCCAATTTTTTTTTTTATTTTAATGTGAAAGATGATGTTACGCCGGGTGAATCGTGATCTATCTTCTAAGCAAAAAAATTGTGATTCTCATTTTAGCCAGAATTGTGCAGCTCTAATTCTGTATATAGTGTTTTGTTTGTTTCTGCCCAGATTGTTTAGTTACAAAAGGTTTGTTGCATAGTGTTCTTGAAAATTATTTTAAAATGTTCAGGTGCTCAACATTTTCAATATAAAGCATCACATTTAAAGTGGAAGTCCATGCTAAAACTAAAACCTCTGCATCTATAGCCACCAGCATTCTAACACTAACCCATCTAGTCCTGTAAAGAAAAAACTAGTATACATACCTTTTCTGCAGGCAATCTGACCTGATCTCCAGTGGCGGAAGCTCTTCAGAGGACACATCCGACCACGGCTGATGTGTGAATGGGAAGTGACTTCACCCATAGACTTACTATGGGGCTTCCGTTGTCGGCAGTGTCCCCTGGACCCGCCCACACAGCGAAGCTGCGGCTGACAGCGTAGGATCAGGTCGGATCGCCTGCAGAAAAGGTATGTATACTCCATGTTTTCTTTACAGGCCTAGATGGGTTAGTGTTAGAATGCTGGTGGCTATAGATGCAGGGATTTTAGTTTTAGCATGGACTTCCACTTTAAGTCCCCTTAATCTTTCAGAGACCCTGATTGTTGGCAGCGTATGCATTAGTGGAATAGGATATTTTGGACAAAATTGTAGTATGACACCCCTCCAACCACTGCCATTAATGGTGACTTCTGCGTATGAAGCTTCTCCCCAATCTCCTACAATTTTTGGCTGTGATCAACAGAGTCATGTAACTGCTGCTATAGTGTGTCAAAGCCTTAATCGCCATAGACTTGGCAAAGGTGGTTGAATGTGCAAACCCAATCTGACTGCTCTTGTGCATCCATGCTGGCTGCCATATCCAAAATACAAATAATTGCCTCACTCAACAATTTTTGATGAATCAGAGGAGCAGGGCATGGGAGGTGCCTTTCAGACCCCTTTTCGGGAGGGAAATAACACATAACATTAATTGGTACTCAGTCTGGCTAAAAATGGCCACATCAGTAGACTGTCTTAGTTGAGTTTAGGGAATACAAAATCCTTCTACTTATATGGACACAGAAATGTAAAGTGTCATTAAACCCAGACTATGAAAAACTCTCATGACATGCAATATATAATGAGGGAAAAAGTATTTTATTCCCTTGCTGATTTTGTATGTTAGCCCACTGACAAAAAATGATCAGTCTATAATTTTAATGATAGGTTTATTTTAACAGTGAGAGACAGAATAACAACAAAATTATTCAGAAAAAACATATTAAAAAAGTTATAAATTGAGTTGAATCTTAATGATTGAAATAAGTATTTGATCCCATATCAGCAAGATTTCTGGCTCCCAGGTGTCTTTCATACAGGTAACGAGCTGAGATTAGGAGCACTCACTTAAAGTGAGTGCTCCTAATTTCAGCTTGTTACCTGTATAAAAGACACCTGTCCACAGAAGCACTCAGTCAATCAGATTACAATCTCTCCACCATGACCAAGAACAAAAAGCTGTCCAAGGATGTCAAGGGCGAGATTGTAGACCTATACAAGCCTGGAATGGGCTACAAGACCACCGCCATGCAGCTTGGTGAGAGGGTGACAACAGATGGGGCGAATATTCGCAAATGGAAGAAACCCAAAATAACTGTCAATCTCCCTCGTTTTGGGGCTCCATGCAAGATCTCACCTCGTGGAGTTTCAGTGATCATGAGAATGGTGTAGAATCAGCCCAGAACCACACAGGAGAATCTTGTTGATGATTTCAAGGCAGCTGGGACCATAGTCACCAAGTAAACAATTGGTAACACAGTATGCCATGAAGGACTAAACTCCTGCAGCACCCGCAAAGGTCCCCCTGCTCAAGAATGCACATGTGCAGGCCCGTCTGAAGTTTGCTAATGAGCATCTGAATCATTCAGAGGAGAACTGGGTGAAAGTGTTGTGGTCAGATGAGACCAAAATCAAGCTTTTTGGCATCAACTCATCTCGCCGTGTTTGGAGGAGGAGGGATGCTGTCTATGACCCCAAGAACACCATCCCCACCCTCAAACATGGAGGTGGAAACAGTATGCTTTGGCGGGGCTTTCTGCTAAGGGGACAGGACAACTTCACTGCATCAAAGGAATGATGGAAGGGGCCATGTACCCTCAAATCTTGGGTGAGAACCTCCTTCCCTCAGCCAGGGCATTGAAAATGGGTCGTGGTTGGGTATTCCAGCATGACAATGACCCAAAAGACACAGCCAAGGCAACAAAGGAGTTACTCAAGAAGAAGCACATTAAGGTCCTGGAGTAGCCTAGCCAGTCTCCAGACCTTAACCCCATAGAAAATATGTGGATGGAGTGAAGGTTCGACTTACCAAACGTCAGCCTCAAAAGCTTAATGACTTGGAGAGGATCTGCAAAGAAGAGTGGGACAAAAATCTTTCCTGAAATGTTTGCAAATCTGGTGGCCAACTACAAGAAACGTCTGACCTCTGTGATCGCCAACAAGGGTTTTGCAAAGGGGTCAAATACTTATTTCGCTCATTCAAATGCAAATCAATTTATAACTTTTTTGAAATGTGTTTTTTCTTGATTTTTTATTTTTTTTGTTGTTATTCTGTCTGTCACTGTTAAAATATACCTACCATTAAAATCATTTCTTTGTGGGCAAATGTACAAAATCAACAGGGGATCAAATACTTTTTTCCCTTACTGTAACAGAATGTGCACACTCGCAAAGCCACTAAAGCATTTGTTTTCTGTAGAGTGAAATATACCTTGTCAATCCTGCCTTCAGATGTCCCTCCCATCTTCTCTGTGTCCCCACTGCAGCCTGAGATTGTGTCATCTACTGAGCATGTTCCAGTTCCCTTCTAATCTCTTTATTTCCTCCTTATTTCTTTTCTGTGCAGCCAACATGAGTATAGAGTCGCAAATGTGGGCATATACACAGTGGTAAATGACACTCCTCCTCCATGACCTCCTATTGCTAAACACTATGGGAGCAGGATATATGATGCTGATTGATTACATGTACTAATAAACCCACAAAAAAGTTTAGTTTTAATATAAATCAGTATTAAAGCGGAGTTCCACCCATTTTTAAAAGGTTGTCTTAAACTAAAGACCACCCCTCATTTTTGTGTGTATGTATAATGTATATATATATATATATATATATATATATATATATATATATATATATATATATATATATATATATATATATATATATATATATATATTATAAATCATTTTCTTCTTTCCTACCTTTTATGAAGTACTAAATGTACTTCCCTCCTAGCCCGGCCGTGCCGAAGTACATCATTTCCCCTCCTCCCCCGCTGCCTTCTGGGATCTGTGTGTCCCCCAGAAGACGAGGTGGCCATTCACAAAGCGCAGCTCGACTCGTGTATGCGCAGCAGGAAACCGGCTGTGAAGCCTGGAAACCACAGAGGCCGATCAAATACCACCAAAAGAAATCTCTATTTGTGTTAAAAAAAATGAGATAAATTTAATTTATGTACATCGTCGCATGACCGCGCAATTCTCAGTTTAAAACAATGCAGTGCTGTATCACAAAAAATGGCCTGGTCATTAAGGGTGTAAAACCTTCCAGGGCTGAAGTGGTTAATTTATCACTTTATATGTTTTATAGCGCATTTTTAGTTCAGGTGTCCTTTCAAACAATGTCACTGGACAATGGGGATTATTTACTAAAACTGGAGAGTGCAAAATCTGGTGCAACTCTGAATAGAAACCAGTCGGCTTCCAGGTTTTATTGCCAAAGCTTAATTGAACAAGCTGAGGTTTGAAGCTGATTGGCTACCATGCACAGCTGCACTAGATTCTGAGTGCTCCAAGTTTAGTAAATCAACCCCAATGTTCGTTATTGTGTACCTCTCTGCGGAGTATTTTTACAAGGGAGTGAATGAGTTAAGTGGGGACTAACAACCCCGCCAATCACATTTCACTTCCACAGCATATAATATCTTCTGCCTCAGTGACCGGAACACTTCCTAATGATGTTGTAAAATGAAACGTACGTCGAGGTGCCTTTCGGGTCCCTGGCTTCAAGAACATTTAAAGCAAGCTCCAAGACCTACCATTTAAGCTATTTGGCATTTTGCCATTCTGAAGCTTCCCTCCAACCACTTTGCATATTATTGTATATATACTGTGATTCTGTACTTGCCGTATTTGGCGATTCTGCCAGCAAAACGGAATGCCGTGGTGTGTATGGAGCCTAAGAGGTTGTAACAGTTTTTTCACTTTGCATGGTGATGCAGCTAATATATAATTATTTTTTAGTTGGTAACACATTAGACATTAGCAATGCATTGGGGTTCATTTACTAAAACTGGAGAGTGCAAACTCTGGTGCAGCTCTGGAGGGAAACCAATCAGCTTCTAGTTTTTTTTTTTTTTTTTTTTTTTCAAAGCTTAATTGAAGAAGCTGAAGTTAGACAATGATTGGCTACCATGCACAGCTGCACCAGATGGTGCACTCTCCGGTTTTACTAAATCAACCCCAAAACCTGTAGGAAGTATATCAGTGCTATGATGAGGCCAGGAATAGTGATTTGGCCATGCTGTTCTAGCAAAACGCGGCGGCAAGACTGTTAACAGGAAAAAAAACCTGGGAGTCAATTTCCCCATCCCTAAGGAGCCTACATTGGCTAACCGTAAAGAATCGGATCACATTCAAGACCCTCTGCCTCACCCACAAATGCATACAAGGAAAGCGCCTCAATACCTTCGAGAGAAAATAAAACACTACACACCCAATCGCAATCTTCGATCACCTAACCAAAACCTCCTTCTCATTCCCAAAAACCGCTACAAAGCAAAGGGAGAATGAAGATTCGCAGTCCAAGGACCTCGGCTATGGAACGCACTTCCGACCCACATCCGCATGGAAGAAAACCATTTGGCTTTCAGGAAAAAACTCAAGACCTTCCTCTTCTAGAAGCTGACAACACCAAACGCATTTAGCGCCTTGAGGCGATTCAGTTTGCATTTGCAACGCTTTATAAATTTTTCATTCATTCATTCATTCAAAGCTTACCATAAACCATACAAACAGTGTTGTGTTTGCTCTCAGTGTGTGTGCCCTGTGTTCTCATTCTCTGTATGTTCTTTGGGATCTTTGTATTTCCAGGCTGTACATGCTCTGTGCTGAGCAGTGCTCAGTGTGTATCCTGTGTGCTGTGTGTGTGTGTTCCCAGGTAGTGTACACTCAGACAATGCATACTCTGTGTGTGTTTTGTGTTCCAAAGCAATGCATACCCTATGTCAGGGCTCAAAATTTCAAGTCCTGAGTTACTAGCCAGGCCTCAAGGGTTACTCGCCACCAGTTGTCCCGCCCCTAATTCTGCCACTAATCACGCCCTCATAAATTAAATGTTTTCTGCAGAATTAAGTTAGAAAAATAAATATTAACAACAACTTTATCAGTTCCCCTCAGCATAGCCTCACCAGTGCCCATCAATGCAGGCTCAAGAGTGCCCATCAATGCAGGCTCAAGAGTGCCCATCAATGCAGCGTGATCTGTGCCCATCATTGCAGCGTGACCTGTGCCCATCATTGCAGCCTCACCGTGCCCATTGCAGCCTCACCGTGCCCCCATTGCAGCCTCACTGTGCCCAACATTGCAGCCTCACTGTGCCCAACATTGCAGCCTCACTGTGCCCCCATTACAGCCTCACTGTGCCCAACGTTGCAGCCTCACCGTGCACAACATTGCAGCCTCGCCGTGCCCCCATTGCAGCCTCACCGTGCCCCCATTGCAGCCTCACCGTGCCCAACATTGCAGCCTCACTGTGCCCAACATTGCAGCCTCACTGTGCCCAACATTGCAGCCTCACTGTGCCCAACATTGCAGCCTCACTGTGTCCAACATTGCAGCCTCACCGTGCCCAACATTGCAGTCTCACTGTGCCCAACATTGCAGCCTCACTGGGCCCAACATTGCAGCCTCACCGTGCCAACATTGCAGCCTCACCGTGCCAACATTGCAGGATCACCGTGCCAACATTGCAGCCTCACCGTGCCAACATTGCAGCCTCACCGTGCCAACATTGCAGCCTCACCGTGCCAACATTGCAGGCTCACTGTGCCAACATCGCAGCCTCACCAGGGCGGAGGAAGAGAGAGGGTGGCCGGATCATGACTGGAGGAAGGGGAGAGCCGGGGATCACAGAGCGCAATAACATGCTGTTACAGCTAACATAAAATTTCCTCCGCTCTGCTCGCCATCACACAGCCCCACCTCCTCCTGACCCCGCACCTGTGATAGACAGAACACATACCAGCATTGGACCCGCATTCTGTCTATCACAGGCACGGGGTTAGGAGGAGGTGGGGATGTGTGTGACGGTGAGTAGAGCGAAGGCAATTTTATGTAAGCTGTAACAGCGTGCTATACTGCTCTGTGACCCCATGGCTCTCCTCTTCCTCCATGCTCTCTTCCACCGGGGCGATCACTGGGAGAACAGCTCCCGATCAACCCCACCCACCGGCGGTGCTCACCCCCCCACTCCCACTCCCACTCAGCCCAGCTTGCAAGCCCTCATTTTCCACTCGCACAATGCGAGTGGAAAATTTGAGGGGTGCCCTATGTGTTGTGTGTGTGCTCTGACTGTGGGCTGTTTGTGTTCTTAAAGTGTTAATAAACCCACAACAATAACATCAGTCTGTATACACAGTAAAGCATGCTTGTCATACTGTGGAACCTAAGGGGTTAATACTCTTCATTGTGTAAAAAGGTCATAGGACAGTCAGAGGAGAATGAAAACTCCTACAAACTTTAACTAGTGCTCTGCTGGACACTGATAGAGGTCACAAGACTGCTATATACTGCCAATGAAAAAAGGTATTTGCCAGTTTATATTTACTAAAATAATTGCATGTCCATGTTGTGTGTACTGTAGGGGACTAGATATAGTGAATGCAGGGTCCTGCGTTTAATACTATAAGCCGGCCCTAGAAGGATTAACCACTTGCCGACAGCCTTCGCAGTTTTACTGCGGCAGGTTGGCTCGGCTGCACAAATCGCCGTAGGTGTACGCCGGGCTCATACAGAGCGATCTGTGTGTGCTTTCATTGGCCAGCGGGGGGAGCCAATCAGCAGGTCCGACAGACTCTATGTCCGCCAGCCACCCGCGATCGTTCCCCACAGTGACAGAATGGGGATCTGTCTGTGTAAACAAGGCAAATCTCCGTTCTGACAGGCGACATCACACGGATCTGTGTGTTGTCCCAGTGAGCCCTTCCCCCATACAGTTAAAGCACAGAGTGAGGAAACACAGTTAACCCCTTGATCGCCCCTGATGTTAACCCCTTGCCTGCCAGTGTCAGTACAATAACAGTGAATATTTTTAGCACTGATTACTGTAATAATGCCACTGGTTCTCAAAAAAGTGTCAAATGTCCATTAGGTGCCCGATCTGTCTGCCGCAATGTCGCAGTCCCGCTAAAAATCAATGATCACCGCCATTACTAGTAAAAAAGAAATCAATAATAAAAATGCCATAATTCTATCCCCTATTTTGTAGACGTGGTAATTTTTGCGAAAACCAATCAATATGTGCTTACTGGGATCTTTTTTAAACAAAAATATGTAGCAGAATACAAATTGGCCTATATTGATGAATACATTTGTTTTTGTTTTTTTACATTTTTTTTGGAAATGTTTTATAGCAGAAAGTAAAAAATGTTTTTTTTTTTTTTTTTTCAAAATTGTCACTCTTTTTTTGTTTATAGCATAAAAAAAACCCGCAGGGAGTGAACAAATACAACCAAAATAAATCTCTATTTGTGGGAAAAAAAGACATCAATTTTGTTTGGATACAGCATCGCATGACCACGCAATTGTCAGTTAAAGTAACGCAGTGCCAAATTGCAAAAATTGGCCTGGTGGTTAAGGGGTAAATCCTTCTGGGGCTGAAGTGGTTAAAATTCAGCTGGTTCAACGGGGACCAGCCAAGTTTCGATCTGTGTTTGGCCCTTCCTGTTCAACAAGTGAATTGTTAGATCAACTGGCTGCAGCCGCGGATTAGTATATTCTGATGGTGCTGTGTCCCGCTTTCAGGATACAACGTTCTGGCAGGGTACCCCTGTATATTTGAAGCAGCATAATTTAATTTAATATTTTATATGTCGCCTTTATACTTTTTTACAGTATGGTGAAATTAAAGCATTAAGCCTTGGTTCACAATGGTGCGATTTGACATGTCAAATCAGCGGCAGTTACCGGCAATGGCATCGTCCTAATTGGTGCAACGCCGCATTTTTGGCACCGCACAGATTTCAAAAAGTAGTTTCTGCACTACTTTTTGTGATTTTGGGGTGCGATTTCCATTGACATCTGTGCAGAAACTTGAATGTTTGAATGTCCATCCTCCATTCATAGAGCTCTTTTCATTGTGGGAACCGATAGTACAGCCTCTATAAATGGAGTTCAGGGGTGGATAGGACTGGCATTGTTGGCACTGACACCTGTCACAGATGCAGCCATTTGTATTAACCCCACAACACTGGAAGATCACTGCTGCGGGGTATCTAATACTGTTCCTGATACTTGCTTTTTATTTTTTATTTTTTTACATTTTATTAAACTTCAGCTTAAGGCTGGGTTCACACTGGTACCACATGACAGTCATACGACTGTGAATCCGACTTTGACTGCGACTTGAAGTCCGACTTCCATCCAACTTCAATGAACGGGATCCGATTTTGATCCTGACAATACCAGGCCCTTTGAGTGTGGTATGAATCTTTAGGGGAAACGCCACGATAAATTAGAAAAAGAAACGGCATAGGGTTCCTCCTTCCAGGACCATACCAAACCTTAGGTCTGGTATGGATTTTAAGGGGAACCCCCACGCCAAAAAAACAGCGTGGGGTTTCCCTCCAAAATACATACCAGACCCTTATCCGAGCACGCAGCCTGGCAAGTCAGGAAAGGGGGTGGGGATGGACAAGCTCCCCCCCCCCTTCCTGAACCATACTAGGCCACGTGCCCTTAACATGGGGGGGTGGTGGGTGCTTTGGGGCAGTGATTGTCGGTGTCTGCGGGAGTGGGGCTTATCAGATCCCAGCCCCCTACTCTATGTGAATGAGTATGGGGTACATTGTACCCCTACCCATTCACCTAAAAAAAAAAAGTGTCAAAAATAAAAACAGCACACCGGTTTTGACAAAGTAATTTATTAAAGCAGCCCTATTATAGGCTTAGCTATAGGTACAAGTCAGAGATGGGAGTTTACGCCCACTAAGCATCTTTGTAAGGCAGGCCATAGATGATACGATTTTCTTTCCTTGCAACCATGGGTTTCAGGAAAGAAAATCGCTTGATTTCCCCCAACAACACAGTCAGTGTGGAAGAGGGAATCCCTCCTCCAGCGCTATTGTGTTCTGCTGGCAGGGAGCCTTCCCTGTCGGCAGAACACAATGATTACTGCTAGCGGCTATAGCCAGCGACAGTAATCGCTCACCAAAAAAATCCGACAAGCTGGCTGTACTGAAGTCGATCGACTTTGAAGCAACCAGCTTGCCCATAGATGGATTGAGTTCAGCAGGGACCAGCTGAGATTCTGTCCATCTATGGCCGGGTTAAAAGAGCATGCTGTGACTGGTAGTGCCATCAGTGGCGTATCTCAGCCTATCCACGGGTCTCCAAACTATGGCCCTCTAGTTGTTGAGGGACTACATATCCCATCATGCCTAGTCATGTATGTGATTGTCAGAGTTTTACAATGCCTCATGGGATGTGTAGTTCTGCAACAGCTGGAGGGCCGTAGTTTGGAGATCCAGGCACTAGGGTCCTCAGTTTCAATCCCAACCATGGCACTACCAGCATGATGTTTACATGTTCACCCTGTGCCTGTGTGGGTTTCCTCCCATATTCCAAAGACATGCTGGTAGGTTAATTGGATCCTGTCTAAATTGGACTTAGTATGTGTATGAATGTAAGTTGGGGACCTTAGATTGTAAGCTTCTTCAGGGCAGGGAATGATGTGAATGTATAATATACGTATATGTAAAGCGCTGCGTAACTTGGCGCCGCTATATAAATAACAGAATAAATAAATGGGCATGTGCATTTCCTATTAGTGATGCTCCAGGTGACCTTTAGGCCTCATGCACACTTTACGTTATAATAACGTTATAAAAACGCCAGTAGCTTTGCAGTGCGTTTTTCAAAGTTTTTGCAATAGCGTTTTTTAGCGTTAGCTTTAATTTTTTCTCAATGGGATCAAAAACGTTAAAGCGTTTTTACAGCTGAAAAACTCCTTTAGGCCTCATGCACACGGACGTTTTTACAGCCGCTTTTTTGAGCGTTTTTTGCAGCTTAAAAGCGCCTGTACATGTTATTCTATGGCTTCATGCCCACCTAGGCGTTTTTGAGCTGCAAATGGCATAGGCGTTTTTAAGCTGTAAAAAAAAAAACAGGACCAGTGGGTTCTGAGAGACGTTTTTCGGCTGTAAAAACGCTCTAACGCTGATAAAACGCTCAAAAATGTCACTCACCAACGTTTTTTAATGTTTTTGATCCATTTGAAAAAAAAAAAAGCTGAAAAAAGTTTAAAAAAATTACTGCAAAGCTACTGGCGTTTTCATAACGTTATTTTAACATCCCGTGTGCATGAGGCCTTCTAGGACCTACTATTTTTTTTTTTCGTTTTTTTTTTACAGCCAAAAACAGTTGATAACAGCCTATGTGTACATGGACACATAGGATAACATGCTGGAGAGTTTATTGACTGTAGAGAGAAACGTCTAAAAACAGCTGCTGTATAAACGTCCAAAAACGTCCAGTGTGCATGAGGCCTTCTTGGCAATGTAGCATACCATTGTGTACCTGGTGCCCTCTGATTACTCAGCACCTGCTGCCCGCTGCTCTCCTCAGTGCTCATCTTCTATGAGGGAAGGAACACAGCATCGAAGGCTGGCCTTCATGGTAATATGAGCACATGACAGGAAAAGCCGTTAGAAAGGAAATGCGGGGGCCAGGTGACAATACAGTCCCTGTCATACAATGGTCTTAGCATGGCAGGTATGGCAGGCACAGGCTGTGGCACAGTTTTGCACCCCGTGGCGTTGTGTACAGGAGACCAGGCGGATGTGTTTACAGTGGAATGCTGTTGCTGTGTTCCGTAGATCACTTTCGTTTTAGCAGAGATCAGGTTACGTCAAGCTGGGCTGTGCATTGTGTGGAAGTCCCCCCCTCCCTCCCCCAGGCTTCATCTATAAAATAGATTTGTAATGTGAAAGTCCAGACTGTGCAAGGAATAGAAACTACTGCTGCTGGAGCTTTCATTTTCTTCCTCCTCTCATCTCTATTTCTATGTGTTTTTTTTTCCAGTTCATCGACAGTAGGATCTGTGGGAATTTCCAGACGTGGAAGCTGCTCATGGAATCTCCAGGTAGGAAGCACACATTTATTTTCTTGTGACCATGGTACTTAGGCCTCATTTTGTCCTTTTTTTTTTTTTAGTCGTCTATAAAGGCCCGTTCATAATTCTTGCTATGTATTTTAAAATAAGGAAGCCAAATCTTGAATACAATCAGATACCCACGGATATCTTTTAGACTCAGTTCTACGCTCTAGCTGAGCTGATCATCCAACCGTTGAAACATTTGCCAAATATATTAAGCCCTTTCAAAGAATTATTCACCCACGTACTCAATGGATCGAGGATCTTTGCTTGCCATGTGCCAAACATCTGGACTTCACCTTCTTCCATGGGAAATGGAAGTCTTTGTCTTATATATAATGTTACATCTACTAGTCCCGACCAATGTTTAAAGGAGTTGTAAAGGCAGAAGGGTTTTTTTTTTATCTTAATGCATTCTGTGCATTAAGATAAAAAACCTTCTGTGTGTAGCAGCCTCCCCAGCACCCCCCAATTACCTACCTGAGCCTCTTCTCTCTCCAGCGATGTCCATGATCCCCTCAGCCATCCAGGGCACTCCTCCTGAGACAGAGCAGCGGCACCATTGGCTCCCACGGCTGTTAATCAAAGTCAGTCAGCCAACCAGGGGAGAGAGGGGGCTGGGCCAGGTCCGTGCTCCGTGTCTGAATGGATACATGGAGCTCTGACTCGGCTTGGGTGCCCCCTGTAGCAAGCTGCTGGCTGAGGGACACTCAAAGGAAGGAGGGGCTAAGAGCAGCAAAGAGGGACCTGAGAAAAGGATGCGGGCTGCTCTGTGCAAAACCAACTGCGAAAACAAGCTTTTACAATTGCTTTAACCCCTTGTGGGCCAAGATTATAATGGGTATTCCCTGTATGATTTAAAGCAGTGGTGGTGAACTTCATAAATACAAGGATCCCTAAAAATGCAGCCCCTGACATGTCCAGAGGGCCACACAATAGCCGATTTTTTGTAAATTTTGTCATTGATGCACTTTGTTTCAAAATGTGATTCCAGGAAAGCCCCCCCACTCCCTTGGTGCAGTTCCCAGGGTCAAAATAAACAATCTCATAGTATATATATAGTGAGTGATAGCAGATTGAATTATTAGTGCCGGTTCACACAGGGGCGACTTGTCAGCCTGACAAGTCGTGCCCCATGCAGTACAATGGAACCGTTCTAATAGAAGCGACTCCAGATGCTCTGACTTAAAAAAAGGTTCCTGTAGTACTTTGGGGCGACTTCAAGCTGGCTTCCATTGACATCTATTAAAGAAGTCATTTGTAAGCCGCCCTGAGGTCACGCTGTGCGGGGCGGCCTCAGAGTCGGACGACTTTGAAGCCGCCCCTGTGTGAACCAGCGCTTACTAAACCCACAACAGTAAAATCAGTGTGTAAATACAGAATAGCATGCCTGTTATACTCACTGTGGAAACTAAGGGGTTAATCCTCTGCATTGTGTAGAAAGGCTGTTTGATCATGTATGCACAGATCCTCCCCCTCCTGCACTGTCCCCCTGGACAAGTCCAGATAAGACACAATGTCTGGAGTCAGGCTGCACATGCTCAGTTTGGTGTGTATTGCTAGAGGTTTTTTTTTTTCTTGGGAGGGTGCATGTGATCAGCACAGGGCCAATCAGCACTGCCCAGACAGAGGATCAAGAAGATTGATAGGACAATCGTGGGGGAAATGAAAACTCCTCCTTCAAGCTTTACTAGGAATTGATAGAAGTCACAAGACTGCTATATACTGCTGATGAGAAAAGGTATTTAGCAGTTTATATTTATTAAAATAATTGCATTTCCATGTTCTGTGTACTGTGAGAGACCAGATATAGTGAATGCAGGTCCTGGGTTTAGTAACACTTTAAGCCCTGGTTCACACTGATGTGAAGCGGGAAACGCACAAGATTTGCTGCATTTCCTCGCAACACAGTCCAAAGCAACCTCACATCGTCCATGCGATCTGCTGCAGGCATCAATGTTAGATTAACGTCACCCCGAAACAGATTGCAAAATGCTGTGCGATTGCTAGAATCGCATCACATGGGTGTGAACACCCATGCAATGCGATTCAGGTGTAGGGAAAAAAAGGGTCCTGCAACATTTTGGTGCGGATGCGATGCTATTTGAGCCATACAAAATGTAGGGCACCACACAGACATTGCATACGATGTGCACAGAAATTCGGTGTGATTCCTGTGCGAGTCACATGTGGTGTTCTGCCCACACCAGTGTGAACCTAGGCTGAATGTGGAACTTTAATATACACTAGGAAAATTGCATAAAGTGTGGCCAGCCATATGCGTGATTTTTCACATATCCTGCAGCAAATTCAAGTTTCACTTGTGATAATTGGGCAGAGTATGGTTTGATGAGGAGGTAATAATCATAATTCACAGTGTTGCGGGTGGTTGCAGGTGTGGGAATCTCACCTGTACCCACACCCCCAACTGCCTGCAGCCAAAATGAACTGCTTTTTAAAAATGCACAGGGCTGCCATTCATTTTCAATGTCATTCCCACGCATCTAATAACTCAGCGCATTTACAGGATCTGCTGGGAAATCACATGGTGCAAAACCACCATGTGAATTCCTTTGCAATGCGTTTTAAAAATGGCATAAAACGCAGGAACAGCAGCCCATTCAATTGGAATGCCCACAGCAGCCCACTCAAACATGGCTTGCAGAGCCACAATAGTGTGAAAGGGGCCCTATTCCTGTCTCCGGAATCTCAAAATTATGCAAACTTCTTTGTTGCACAATTGCAACAATGTGAAGGCTGTCCTTCAGCAGAACCTACACTGCGAGGTATGTCACTGTCCCCAAACTAATGGTAGTCATACAAGCTTTAATAAATGATCAATTTTTTTTTTCCACCTAACCTCTCCTGATGGGAATAATCGTTAAATAGATGCCAACACAATCGATCGATAGTTTGAAGATACGATAATGTATTATCCATTGTATCTGTTTTCAGGAAGCAACCTCATAATCTGATTGATTGAAGTATGTTCAAATGTATTACTGAAGTTACATAGTTGGTAAGATTGAATAAAGACACCAGTCCATCCAGTTCAACGTGAGAGTGTGTAAGTGTGTATGTGTGTGTGTGACT
Source organism: Lithobates clamitans (assembly GCA_037952925.1). NCBI lineage: Eukaryota > Metazoa > Chordata > Amphibia > Anura > Ranidae > Lithobates > Lithobates clamitans. The sequence continues at coordinate 749,318 of JBBGZY010000936.1, read as the reverse complement.
ACGATTTCCCATATCCCTGTACATTGTGTTCACTAAGAAACACATCTAAAAGTCTTTTGAACTTATCTACACTCTCCGTTGACACCATCAACTTTGGAGGCAAGTTCAGTAAAGAACCTCCCTGTCGTAGAGGTTCTTTACTGTTAGAGCAGCAAGGATGGGAGATAAATGTCCCCCCAATGTTTTTATCTGTAAACTACTAATCCCAACCCCATGTGATGGGAGAAACACAGGCAAACATCTTTGTAGTCCAGCCTGGGTAGCAACCATGGCTCCTTACATAGATACAATCAGTGGTGGCCCGTCCATTAGGGGCGCACTGGCGCAACCCCCCCATACATGCGTCCAGCCCCCTAATTTACATGCAGGGCACCAGACGCATGGATTCCAGGGGGGAATCCAGACGCTCTAATAGGCTTCCTAAAAGGGTGGGCTCGGGGTGCAGAGCACTGCTCCCTGAGCTCACCCAGTTGTGTGACAATAACGAATGAATATTTGCTATTGTCACACTGATTCACCTCCCGGGCAATCGGGAAGCGGGTCCTAAGACCGGTCACCCAATTGGCTGAGGGACACTCAAAGGAAGGAGGGGCTAGGAGCAGCAAAGAGGGACCCAGCAAAAAGGACAGGCGATCCTATTGGCCGCCTAGGAGAAGGAGGGAGGAGACGCATGGCTGCTGTGAGGAGATGCAGGAGAAGCCGTTGCCCAAGAGGGTAGCCCTGCCCGCTTGATGGGGTAAGTGCAGTGCGACCGCTGGGGGGGGTGTTGGGTGCAGAAGACCCCCCAACTGACCCGGGTGGGGGGGATGGTGGCAGCTGGTGGCTGTGGGTGCATTGTTTGCCACCCCCCCAAAAAAAAACACCAGCCGCCACTGGATACAATGGAGAATTGAGCTTAGCCACCGAGGGACAGGAAGTGTTATTCATAGGATTAAAAGGGGAAAATAAAGGACACTTCTGACATGGCGGTCAACACTCCTGGAAGTGCCAGTTTCCCAGCTGACTTCAGGAACACCAGGTATTTTACACAAAGGTAGCAATACATAGAGAACAGGGGGTAATATGTCCTTTACATTGGCTCCATGTGTTCTGAGATTTACACAGTGTTCTTGACCCCCAACCTAGTGACTGGACAAGTAAAGAGCGGCAGCAGACTGATTAGTAATTACTCTAATCACTCTTTTCCTATATGTATGTTCCTTGTCAAGACATTTGCAGGCAACACCCCTCATCGGCTCCCTGTCCTGCTTCTCCCTCTCACAGTCTAAGTGCTGCTGTATAGGGGATTAGAAGAGGGTGATGCCAAGTCAAATTCAAATACTTACACCAGTTGCATTTAAAAATACATTTCATTTACTAATGAATACAAAAGCTGCATTAGTATGTGTATTTGTATGTGCCCGGAGTTCAGCTTTAAAAATCACATAGCTGTACCAAGTGGCAGTTTCAGCGAGAAAGCCTGTGTTCAGTGGGGATGGAATCTGAGAATAAATGACACTATGAAGATTGATAGTATAACATAAACACTTCAACGTATACAATTACTTATTTATCTTTTAAAACTGATATGCAGGATCTTGGGTAAATCAGTTCACATGTTCTGTTCACAATAGGAGGCATTTGTGGGCGAGTAAGAAGACATATTTTACTAAATGTGTGGGTACTTTAGTGTTGGCTGTGTTTATATAGCAGCCCTATAAAGGGCCATATGATTTCTAAGGGCTTTTTATCTGTGATAGTTGCAGAGGTTGGATGCCAGAATTAAATATAGAAACCCATATCACAAACCATTTAGGGTTATTACTGATCAGGGTGCTTATACAGATAACAGATCAGGGTGCTTTATACAGAGTACAGATCAGGGTGCTTTATACAGAGTACAGATCAGGGTGCTTTATACAGAGTACAGATCAGGGTGCTTTATACAGAGTACAGATCAGGGTGCTTTATACGGAGTACAGATCAGGGTGCTTATACGGAGTACAGATCAGGGTGCTTATACGGAGTACAGATCAGGGTGCTTATACAGAGTACAGATCGGGGTGCTTATACAGAGTACAGATCAGGGTGCTTATACAGAGTACAGATCGAGGTGCTTATACAGAGTACAGATCGAGGTGCTTATACAGAGTACAGATCGGGGTGCTTATACAGAGTACAGATCGGGGTGCTTATACAGAGTACAGATCGGGGTGCTTATACAGAGTACAGATCGGGGTGCTTATACAGAGTACAGATCGGGGTGCTTATACAGAGTACAGATCGGGGTGCTTACACAGAGTACAGATCGGGGTGCTTACACAGAGTACAGATCGGGGTGCTTACACAGAGTACAGATCGGGGTGCTTACACAGAGTACAGATCGGGGTGCTTACACAGAGTACAGATCGGGGTGCTTATACAGAGTACAGATCGGGGTGCTTATACAGAGTACAGATCAGGGTGCTTATACAGAGTACAGATCAGGGTGCTTATACAGAGTACAGATCGGGGTGCTTATACAGAGTACAGATCAGGGTGCTTATACCTTCTTGCACAACTTTTTTCTGCCAGATTTAATATCCACAAGCCATGACTGTTCTGTGAACCGCATCCTTATAGCTCATCAAAATTTATCTGATTTGTTTTATTGGTAACTACATTATCCAAAGGAGTCATAGAATATACATAAAGTGACATAAAAAGTGTATTACATGCATATGTTTTGTTATGTAAATGGCACTTCTTAGAGTGACAGTATCAATCTGTCACAGAGGGTATTTATGACCCCCATATACTTGCCCTGCTTCCCCGAAAATAAGACCTAGCGTGATTGTCGGTGATGGCTGCAATATAAGCCCTACCCCCCAAATAAGCCCTAGTTAAAGTTCTTGTAGGTCTTACTTTCAGGGTTGGACTTATTTTCGGGGAAACAGGGTAGGGCTTATTTGGGGGGTAGGGCTTATATTGCAGCCATCACCGACAATCACGCTAGTTCTTATTTTCGGGGAAACAGGGTACCTTACCTGCACTCCCTAGCAGCTGCTTGCTTTCAGATTTGTACCTCCCCCGTGACAGTGCCTGGACATAGCAGCCAATCCCTTGACCTGAGCACTGTCACATGACCAGGGGAACGACATCACTGCTCCCTCGAGTCGCCAGCATAACTGATATTTTTGCCAGATGCAAAGGAACGGCAAGCTATGGGGGAGTGCAGTTAGGTTGAGTATAATGGTTCAGAGGATGCCCTTTACAGAGCTGCTGTCACCTTGTCCTGAATGCCCCAATAATCACACAGGAAGTCTGAAAAATCTCTCTAACAATAAAGCTAGCCAGAGACGGATCAATATTTTGTCAGTTCAGCAGGGACCGACTGAATTTCGATCTATGTGTGTCTCTCCCTGTTGGACAGAAGTTGTTTGTCAGATCGACGTCTGTTGAACAGACAAGATGGAAAACTTTTGTCGCCAGAGGAGAGGAGGATCAAGTAAGTAAGGCCACTTTCACATTGGCGGAGTCCGCCTGCTCAGCAGGCAATCTCTCAGCTGATCCCCGCTGAGTAGGCGGATGACAGGTCAGTGTCTGCTCCTCTGATGCTCCTCTGGACACAGACATAGGGGTTTATTTACTAAAGTTAGAGAGTGCAAAATCAGTCACACTTCTGCAGAGAAACCAATCAGCTTCTAACTACAGCTTGTTTAATTAAGCTTTGCCAAAAAAAACTGGAAGCTGATTGGTTTCTATCGAGAAGTGTGACTGATTTTGCACTCTCTAGCTTTAGTAAATAAACCCCATAGTCCGCTGCCCTCTATGAGCTGTGGGTGTGAACTGACCGCCTGTCTGTTACCATCTGACTGTCATCTAAGCCGCCAGACGTATGGGGAACAGATGTCATCGGGTGTCAACAGACACGTTTCTGTTGACATCCGCCGCTCCATAGAGAGCAATGGATGGTCCGATTGGGTCTGCCTGAAAAACTCATAGGCGGACCCTATTGTCCGTCTGGGTGAAAGGGGCCTTAAACTGATTTTTCCCCACCCTAGATCTAAACAAGGATTTAATACTTGCATTGCAATGATAACTGAGATAAACGCCATTTTCTGTTTTGCAGTATAATTGACATTCGTGTTCTTTATTTGTAGACGGAGCCTTTTTGATATCCTGAGCCTGGTTAGTTCTCTGAGTTGTGTCCGGGATTTCAGAGCGAGTGTCAGAGGTATGTGTTCTTCATATCATTATATGAGAAAAAAAGATCCCTGTGTTCCATATGAAAAGACTATGGCATGTGTTCATGTGATTATTTTTTCAGAATAATATTACCCTTCTGGCTCTTATTTTTATTCTGCAGTAAGGCAAATATTGTAATCTTTAGCAATCAATCAGAATTCTTCTGTGTTAAAAATTTTGTATGGGTTCTCTGACTTTCCCTTTATCTATTATGCCCAATGCTGGTGTCTCCCATTCATCTCTATAGACCTTGTGGTTGCGGTACCTGGAGGATATCAAATGTAAGCCCTGCATCAAAGTGAGACAGCGCTGCTTCTGAGGTCTGATTTTTGGTAGTTAAGGGGGATCTCTACAGGGCTTTTAGTACAAATCTACATATGTACTTTAACAGTCCAGTGTAAAGTGACCTTGCTGCCTATGTAACAAAGATAGGCCAAAGCTACCCTGCAAAGAATAAGTGGTATAAGTTGGCCATAGATGGATACAATTTAGAACAAAAATTCCTAGGAAACGCCTTAGGAAAATTCGTACAAAAATTCTCAGAATATTTGAATGTCATTCGAAAGATTTTATTTGCTTTTAACATTTGATTTAGGTAAAAATGGACTTTTCCAAACGAAAACAATGTACACTGTTAGAAATCTGTTTGAGAAAATGTTTCCATTCTCCTTTGAATTTTCTTGTCACTGCGGTCGAAAACGAACATGAATTTGACCCACTAATGATTAGAAAAATAAGCAAACTTTCTTAGAACATTCTTTTCTTAAGAATGTGCATTCAAAATTCTACCCATCTATGGCCAGCTTTTACCCTTCTTCTCATTGTTGGCCATAATCATCACATTTTTGTAAAGCTCAAGGCACTGCTGGTTTCTGACACTTCCAGGTGTATTGGATAGCATGTTCCCCACTTTTGCTGTGGCTTCTCCTGACAACCTGTAACGCTACAAGGCACAGGAGCTGGAGGAACCACAGTGTCCAGCAGGTAAAGCCTTATCCAACATATCCAAAAGCCTTGGATAACATCGGCACCCAGAACACGCACCTAAAAATTCCACTCATACCCACCAGAAAGGCAAGTATATACCTAAAGCCTAGTACACACGGGTCAAATGTCAGGCGCCATCGGCCGGTTCAATAAAAACTGGCTAACATTCAGCCCGTGTGTGCGGCAGCTGGCCGGCTTCTTTCGGATGTGCTTGCTGGGAAACCAGCAACCAACCGGCTCCCGATTAGCTGACCAGAGTGTTCTGGGGGGGGGGGGGGGGGGGGATTGCTGTACTAACATCGAATTGGCTCTGACCGGAGCTGTCAGGTTTTTTTTTTCGTTCAACCTGCTGGGTTAAATTAAAAAAAGACTAATGGTGTGTGCTAGGCTTTATTCTTTAACCATTGGCCTTTTTCCTCTCTTTGTTACTGAGGCGACACAGTCTCTATAGTTGTTTAAAATTTGCATATGAATACATTTAGGTTACTGTAAATAGTCATATTGATGTTTTAAGTACTTTTTGTAATTATATATGTACATGTGGCATCCATTAAGGTTGTTCCTGATCCTTTTTATCTCATGTCTAATCCCCCAGACAGGTCTGTTTGAGAACAATAGACTCTCTGCTTCTTCTAATTACATGAAACCCCAATATTGCTCCAAGTAGCATGTAATCTTTAGGGGTTAGGGTGCTCTGGAACAGTGCTATTTTTATTGTATGGGAAGAAGGTATTTGCTGTAAATAATTATGGGATTGTCATGTAAAGTCTGAATTTGTCAGGATAGGTATACTAAGTTAAAGTAATACTGAAGGCTCATGTTTAATATTTTTAAAATGACAAACCTGTTATACTCACTTGCTCTGTGTAATGATTTGCACAGAGCATCCCCGATCCTCATCTCTGGTCCCCCGCCGGCTCTCTGGGCTCCAGCCCCTTGCTGAGTGCCCCAATAGGAAGCCGCTTGTTGTGCGGGCACTTGTGCATGCTCGCTCCCAAGCTCTTCATGTCCATAAGACACACAGAATAGGACTTGGCCCTGCCCCCTCCCTCTTTGGGTCTGATTGACAGCAGTGGGAACCAATAACTCCTGCTGCTGTATCTGAGCCAATAAGGAGCGAGAGACCTGAGAGAACCTTGGCTCTTGTGCACATCGCTGGATCAAGATCAGGCTTAGGTATGTATTTAGGGGGGCTGTGGGGGAAGCTGCATGCAGAAGGTTTTCTTACCTTACTGCATAGAATAGTTCCTGTAGTGTGACTAATATGAAGGTTTGGGGGGAGGGTTGGGTGCAGAAATTCATCTTTCACTCAGATTGCTAACTGGCCTCATTGACGCAGGCGTAGCTATGTATTTACTTGCTCATACGGGATGCACAGGTGTTCCTAGCATTCACATGCATAGAATCCCATTGAGCCCAAGCTCCTCCTTAGTAGGGACAGGGACACAGACAACATTAGAAAGCTGATAGACATTCTAGTCTTCCTCTACTTTGCTAAAAAGTTATATATTTTTTTACTTGCTGTTGTGTCCTAAAGAGCGAGTTCTCTCACTCCCTGTGCTGGTGACAACATCCCCTCACTGTATCTCGCAATAAAAGAAAATGAGGTTGGAGTTCCACTTTAACAATCTTTGATTGGGGGAGTTTAATGTAGGATTAAATCTCTACTGTGTACTGCTTGTCTCCTGAGGTTTTTGTGACCCGCATTGTGGTAGACTGTGCATGACTGTCAGTTATATTCAATGAAAAGGGGGAAAAGGTAATTAAATATAACTGAGAAGATGAAGAGCCAACACTAATTATGTTGTAGTTAGAAAATGCTGTAAAGGTCAACTTGCACTTCTAAAGCGTGTGCTGACTCTTACATTGGGCAGACTAACTTCTGATTTTTACATTTAATTAGCCCACATCTGCTTTAATCGAGCGCTGCAGTGACAGCATTGCTTTGAAGGGTAGATCTTTTTCTGCTGAGAATTTGCACTTTATTTGAAGATCATAAATATTGTTCTTTTCCACTAACAGGAAAAAACCTCAGACAGTCTTAACTAGTTGTATGTAGATGTCGAGAGTGGGATTCCGGTAGCTAATTGTGGCAAGAACTGGGTAATGGGCAAATACTGTTCTCCCATTGAGGAGCAGGGTACTTCTAGGGGTCTGTGAAAGGCTGATTTATGCAACAACGTCCTATTGCACTTCATTCCATCCCCAAAATAGTGAACAGAGCTGTTCTAATGCACCAGAGCATGCTGGGAGATACAGAGCCTAAAAGGCATTTTAGAGAGAATGACGACCCATTTAGATCTATGCATGTGCCTAAAGCATCTTTGTAGTGTTAGGCAAGTGATTTGTCGTGATTCAGTGTGAGTTTTCTTTGTGTGTTGACATGCATTTTGATGTGCTTTCAGTGCATTTAGAAGTTGGAGTGGATAAGGTAAACAGCCATTGACCAAAGCTTGTCACCACCTGTTGGCAGTGCATCAAAATGCATGTTATATTTGGTTTGATTTGCTGCCATGAACTTTTATGGGCTTCCCAATGCACTAAAATGCAGAAAGAAATGAAAATGTCTGATTTTTCCAAACACATCGCACTGCAGTACTGAGATGGGCAGGTTGATTTAGAATTGATTTTAGGGCCCATTTGCACTGTTACATTTTCATTTTCATTTAATTTGAATGTTCAGATGCACTATAAACGTGCATGTCATGGTTCACCATAATAAATATAATGGGGTTGATTTACTAAAGGCAAAGGTGTGAGGGGAAGCTCTGCTGATTACTAAGCTCTGGCGCAACTGCACTTGCAGGGCATAATATATTTGCCTTTAGTAACTCAACCCCAGTATATTTATTATGGTGAACCATGACATGTGTGTTTATAGTGCATCTGAACATTAAAATTAAAATGTAACCGTGCTAATGGGCCCTAAAAGGCTTGCTTGGTACCCCTAGTTAAAGCGAAGTTTTACCCAAAAGTGGAACTTCCGCTCGTTGTACTCCTTCCCCCCCCCCCCTCTGGTGCCACATTTGGCACCTTTTAGGGCGGGGAGGGGGGGACAGGATTACCTGTTTTTCACAGGTATCCTGTCCCCATTTCCGGGAGCCTCAGCCGCGGGTATTCGTGTCATTGCTGGGCCTCCCTCCTCCTTCCCTGGCCGGGCCAGTAGGAGAGAGGAGCGGGGCCTCGCGCATGTGCAGTAGGGTTCCCGACGTTAAGCCGTAAGGCTACACTGCTGGGTTCCCTTACTCGCAATGGAGGCGGCAGCACCCGACAGATGATGGAAACATCAGCTGCAGTGCCGACATCGCTGGACTCCAGGACAGGTAAGTGTCCGATTATTAAAAGTCAGCAGCTGCAGTATGTGTAGCTGCTGGCTTTTAATTTTTGCAGCAGTGGGCGGAACACCGCTTTAAGTGTCTCTTGTACTGTACTGTGAAAAACAGTAAATATAGTCACCAGCTGAGATGAGGAAACATCTTGTTAAAACTAGTAAATTGTATGACAGTCACTTCCCATATCCACACAAGAGATGGACTTACCCAACATATGCAACACTAGTAGAAGGATTGTAAGCAGCCACAGACCTCAGAGATACTTACAGAGTTTATTGTACAATCTAAAGGGAATATGATTGCAAAGCAAAGAGGAACTTTTATTTGTTTTCTACTAAGCACTTACACTAGATGTAAACCCAAAGCCAGTTTCACACATATACACTATATTACCAAAAGTATTAGGACACCTGCCTTTACACGCACATCGACTTTAATGGCATCCCAGTCTTAGCCTGGGTTCACACTAGTACGATCACTGACATCGCATGTGATTCGCACCCATACCGCAGGTGCCGATCACATGCGATGGCTGAGCAATGCGAGTTCAGCCCTACAGTTGTATGGCTGAACACGCATTGGATTCGCACAGAAAAAGGTGCAGGAACTTGTTTTTCCCCCGCACTAGAATTGGATCACATGGGTGTTCACACTTATAAGATTCGATTCCTGTGCGAGTTCACAGTTCGTATTGCGATCTGTGAACCGATCTTGGGGTGTCATTAACAATGTATTGACACCCGCAACGGTTCGCAGAAGGCAGTGTGAACTGCCTGCGGGAGAGGAGTGATGCGTGAACCGGCGCTGGAATCGTGCTGGTTCCCACATCGCACTAGTCTGAACCTAGGCTTAGTCCGTAGGGTTCAATATTGAGTTGGCCCACCCTTTGCAGCTATAACAGCTTCAACTCTTCTGGGAAGGCTGTCCACAAGGTTTAGGAGTGTGTCTATGGGAATGTTTGACCATTCTTCCAGAAGCGCATTTTTGAGGTCCGGTACTGATGTTGAACGAGAAGGCCTGGCTCGCAGTCTCCGCTCTGATTCATCCCAAAGGTGTTCTGTTGGGTTGAGGTCAGGACTCTGTGAAGGCCAGTCAAGTTCCTCCACCCCAAACTCGCCCATCCATGTCTTTATGGACCTTGCAAGTGAAAGTGGCTAATTGGGCCCAATTTGGACATTTTCACTTAGGGGTGTATTCACTTTTGTTGCCAGCGGTTTAGACATTAATGGCTGTGTGTTGAGTTAATTTAAGGGGACAGCAAATTTACACTGTTATACAAGCTGTACACTCACTACTTTACATTGTAGCAAAGTGTAATTTCTTCAGTGTTGTCACATGAAAAGATATAATAAAATATTTACAAAAATGTGAGGGGTGTACTTACATTTGTGAGATACTATGTGTGTGTATGTATGTGTGTATGTATGTATGTATGTATGTATGTATGTGTATATATATATATATATTAGGCCTATATTAAACCTTTATGTTGGATACATTACTTACTAGTAATACTAGGGTTATACAATGCACGCTAACCAGAAGCCTGGGAGTGAGGATCATATCCATAGTGGGCAGGGGCAGCAATACAGGCAGATCTTACATTTAAGTACAAGGTCCGCTATAAGCTTTAAGTGCAAAAAGCATCAGTGCCTATGTAGGTCTTGTGATTGATTTATCTTAAGATTTATAGTATACTCTGAATAAACATCTTCAGACAATACAGGTGGTTACAGCCTTTTACCCGGTGTGGATGTGTGGGATTCATGTGAAAAGCTTGAGAGCTGCACTAATGCACTGATCGTTTTGTCCCCCTGTTTAATTTAAATAGTTATATTTTAGAGTAACTTTTGATTATCAAGCCTTCACTTATGGTGAGCTGTGGATGAATAAGCTTGCCATTTCTGCAGCCATTTAAGAAGAAGACATGCGTTACAGCATTAATTACAGTAAGCATTGCCATTTCCTGGTCTTGCAAGTGGAATAACCTAAATACCTTATGCAAATTTCACCTTATACAAAGCTAGGTACAAAAGATCCTTCAGACAATTTTTCAGTCCTAAAATTCATATGAGTGTTATTGTGTTTCTCTTTCATTACCCCTTTTTTGGAATCAGCATTTCTCAACCTTTTTCAGTCATGGCGTCCTTTAAAGTGGAACCGAAAGCTTAACCTCCCTGGCGGTATGATTCTTTCGGATTTTAGGTGCTGAAAGTGGTACAATTATTTTGCATGAAAATTTGGCGTTTTATATTGTAGGCCTGTAATTCTTAACAATAACACACTTAAATCTGTCCAAACAAGAGTCTAGTAGATATCCCGGGTACGATAAAGTTTGAAACACAAAAACATAAATTATAATATAATAAATAAAAATAAATAATTAAAAAAATAAAAATAAAATAATAATAAAATAAATTTCCCCACGATTCACTATCGCTCAATTCTGCAAGTGTTCTAATTTACTATCGCAGTTTTCTAGCTGGTCTAAAACCATTTTTGACGTAAAGGGACACTTTTTGGTTGCTATGGACAATCTCCAGTTTCCAGGCAGAAAGAACAGTGTATATTATGTAAAACTGCATGCAGGGCATGGGCCAAAGCATTGGGGACAAAAGGGAACGGAGCCTGGTATGGAGAGGCTTCGGGCAGAGGACGGAGCCCGCAGACACAGCGGGGGACATCGCAGGATCCCGGGGACAAGGTAAGTAACACCAGGTGACACCAGGATCCTGCAATGCGATCCCGAGTGTGGCTCGGGGTTAGCGCTAATGGGACTGAATTTTAACCCCGAGCCACACTCGGGAAAACCGCCAGGGGGGCTACTTGTCACCTGTCCAATGGTCCCTCACCCACTTTGACACCTTCTTCTCAGTGTCAGTCTTCGGGCTTCTCCATTGGCCGGCACAAGATGGCATCACTCCTGCACATGCATAGAAGGCCGTCATCCCGGCACCCATCAGAGACCGGCCTGGCGCTGTAAGTATGTGCAGCTCAGTTTGCAGTGACGAAGAAGACAGTGAGCAGGCTGGTAGGGGCCTTTTTTTGCAAAAGAGACAATGCATGTCTTATCTGCAATAAAAGCCTGCCGGCTCCCTGTTTGTTATAGTGGAACTTCAGTTAATTGTATGCAAAATCTCAAGGCACCCCAGTCTAAAATGTAATAAATGTAAATGTTACCCTCAGTGGGTAAGCACAGCTCCTCTTGCTGCTAGTCAGTGGAGAAGTTGCCCCCTTCCTGCTGGTAGGAGAGCAGTGGCCCCTTTTCTGCTGGTCAGTGGAGAAGTGCCCCATTACTGCTGGCCCCCGTGGCACCTCAACCCCCCCCCCCACCCCGCTCTTTGTCCACCGGCGGGCACATCAGGGATCATCGGGCATGGGGACAGGCTGCGGCAGGCATCTTGCAGCGTCTTCCGTGTCCTTCTGAGATCACGGCAGCTTCTGCTGTGCATCTCCTCCCATCCTCCTAGGCATCCAATAGGATCGCCTAACCTTTCAGCCAATCAGGAAACTGGTAACAGACCCGCGCTTCCTGATTGGCGGAGAGGCGATTCAGTGTTAGAAAACCAAATATTCGTTTACTTTTCTAACACATCTGAGTGGACTTCGAGCGCAATGCTCTGCGCTCTGAGTCCACCCTATTTTGAAGCCTATTAGAGCCTATGGCTCTAATCAGGTGCTTCAAATAACCATCCCCTGCCACTGTAATTCAGGCGCCTGGAGTCCGAAAAGGGGCCGGACGCCTGAATAGGGGGTGGCAGCGGCGGGCATGGATAGATTCATGCAATGCATGAATCTATCCATTATGCATATGGGGGGGTGTCGAAGATAGGGGGGCCGCGCCCGTGCGCCCTTAATGCACTGGCCGCCCCTGCTGTTACTGCTGGTTAGTGGAGAAGTGTCCCCCTACTGCTGCACAGTGGAGAAGTGTCCCCCTTACTGCTGCACAGTGGAGAAGTGTCCCCCTTACTGCTGCACAGTGGAGAAGTGTCCCCCTTACTGCTGCACAGTGGAGAAGTGTCCCCCTTACTGCTGCACAGTGGAGAAGTGTCCACCTTACTGCTGCACAGTGGAGAAGTGTCCCCCTTACTGCTGCACAGTGGAGAAGTGTCCCCCTTACTGCTGCACAGTGGAGAAGTGTCCCCCTTACTGCTGCACAGTGGAGAAGTGTCCCCCTACTGCTGCACAGTGGAGAAGTGTCCCCCTACTGCTGCACAGTGGAGAAGTGTCCCCTTTACTGCTGCACAGTTTGGTTTGCACGATTGCAGCGCGACAATCGCAGCATAATTGCACCACATTTTTAGGTGCCATTGAAATGAATGGCACCTGAACACGCTGGTGTGTGATTTGACATTTTAACAGCACGTTTGAAAATCACGGGCAGAATTGCAGCGATTCTAAACTCCTATGTGTGAACGGAGCCTAAGGCCCTGTTCACACCTGAGTGATTTTCTACTTGAAGCTCTACAATACTCAACAAGGCAAATCTCATTCAATTCAATGGGCCCTGTTCACATCTGTCGCCTGAAGCAAAACACCTGTCGCTCAAAGAAGTACATGAGCTTCTTTTTAGCAGATTGGAGGCAGATTGGGTCCCATAGACTGGGAATGCCTGAAAATGTGCGACATTAACTATTTTTAGGGGCGTTTTGTCGCTTGACTTCTGCTCAAACAGCAGCAAAAACACTTAAAAACTCTCAAATAAAAACGCATGAAAGGCGCTCTGCTCAGGTGTGAATGCAGCCTCAAGGACTTTGAGTTTCCACATCTTGGCCTTTCCATTATCTGTCATGAAGGAAGCTTCCTGTTACTCTTTTACATATTTAACATTGTGAAGAATGCAGCCGAGGCCCTAAGACTGGTACAGCCAGCAGAGTGAGTCCTTATTGTGTGTACAAAGAGTGCTTAGAGGTGGTCATAGACAGCTTAATAATTGCAGGTGATGCTCCTGATTTCTGCAATTAATGCAGCTTAACTCCTGTATTTAGTGTACTATGCTGCTTAATATATTACCACCTTTTTAATATCGGACAATAATAATTCCTATATGGTGATAATCAGCACTTCAAGCAATCAGAGGAGCTTGTTATAACACAAACTTTTTGAAAAAATCTACTTGCTGGCAGACCTGATATTTCTTTCTAGCACAGTCATCCTAGTGCCATGTTTGTTCTACCATTACCATCAGACAAGAACAATTGCAGGTCTCAGCACTTGCTTTTTGCGGACAAAAAGATCGGCCCGTACACACGATCCGAATATCGTACAAAAACGGTCGTCCGAGGAAGGATCGTACAATTTTCGGATCATGTGTACACTACTTTCGACAGCCGATCACGACCGTTCATCCGATCTTATTCGATCGGGCATGCACGCAAATTTTCCTCGTACGATTCCAGATCATACGATTTTCGGTTAGTCGGTATAGTTGTCGTCCGAAAATCCAATACAAATACATTACAACACGTGACATCACTTCCTTTTTTTTTTTTTCTGTCGTACGAGAATTTTTGTGATTTTATTTAGCTATTCAATTTCTACTTGCGACTATTAAGCGAAAATGGTCGTACAATCAGTTGTACGATTTTCGGATCGTGTGTACGGGCCATTAGAGAGAGCTTTTCTGTCTATGGAAGTCACTGGCTAGATTATTCCCCTGTAAAACGAGGTATGTATGATATGATTGACCGAGCTAAAGCCCCCCCAAGAAAAAAACTTTTCTGACAAAAACTTCTTCCACTTGCTCCTAGCATTTTTCTTTGCACGCTGCTTGTAGCTAATCCTCTTGAGTGACCAGTCTTCTTACAAGGAAATGCTGCTTCTGTTAGATTTACATGCAGCATTTCCTTATTAACCACCTAAGGACCGAGCCTCTTTTTGAGATTTGTTGTTTACAAGTTAAAAACAGTTTTGCAGTGAATCCGCCGCAGAGACCACTATTATCGGAAACCGGACCGCCAGCCGAACAAGAGGATACTGGGCTTATGGCAGCTAGCTGCTGCCATAACAACGATTTCCCTCTTCAAAGTAAGAACGTATATCGCCATGCGGCGGTCCGGAAGTGGTTGGCGCTTCAATAATGCACCTCTTCAGATGTATCAATTATTTTTCCCCAAATACCAGCTTTAACTACAGCAGAGAAAAACATTTCTCCTGGGCTGTTTTGTGTGGCTAAGCTGTGTTTTTTTTTTCTAAGGACTGGATGGACAGAAATACATATCCTTTTGGAAGATAAAACCGCTCCCTTATAAGCCTACATGCACACTGGGTGTTTAGCACCTGTACAGCTAATTCCTAGGTTTTTGTGTCCCGGGGAGGCACAGGCCCCACCCAGCAACTGTTCAGACAATGAAACATTGTTCATTGTCTGAACATTTGCTGGTTTTAAGGAAGTTCTTCATTAAGGAGAACACCGAACGGCTGCAAAAACTGTTCTCGTTCATTTCGTAGCTGACAAGAGCTTTTGTATTGTTAAGAGATGGTACGTGGAGTTGACCACATATCTGAACCTGGGAATCGGGGGATCCAGGCTGAGTGTTGATTACATCCCTACGATCCTTCTGTGGCAATGGTTTCTCCTATCTTTGGATAAAGACCCTAGCCGGGTAATAGGCTGCAGGCTCTTGGAGCTTGCCTTGGGGTAAGCGCGCATTCTGTGTGGTGCTTTACTTTTGGTTTTCGGTGGATGATTTACTTATTTTCTTCACTCAAATTATTGATACCTACACCTGTTTTATGGACTTTGAGCACGTTTTGTTTCCTACTAAAGGACATTTTCAATTCTGATTATTCATAACATTAGGATTGTGTTTTTTTTAAATTGTTCATTAATGTCATCTCATCACTGGTTCATTAATAATTAATATATTTATGTTTGTTTAGTTTAGCGCTGCTACACTTTTTCTGTTACTTAATAAGAAGTGGAAAATTTGGGGATCTCTTGATACCAAGCCAAGGTCAGGTAGCTCAAGAAAGATTTCAGCCACAACTGCCAAACGAACTGTTCGGGATACAAAGAAAACCCCACAGGTAACCTCAGGAGAAAAACAGGCTGCTCTGGAAAAAAATGGTGTGGTTGTTTTTAAGGAGCACAATACGATGATACTTGAACAAAAAATAGCTGCATGGTCAAGTTGCCGGAAAGAAGCCTTTACTGTACAAGTTCCACAAAAAAGCCTGGTTACAATATGCCCAACACCACCTTGACATGCCTCATTGGCTTTTTTGTGGCATTGGTGCAGTAAAGGCTTCCTTCTGGCAGCTCAACCATGCAGCTCTTTTCTTTTTTGTTCAAGTATCATTGAATTGTGCTCCTTAAAAACATCCACACCGTCTTTTTGGAGAGCAACATGTATTTCTCCTGCGGTTACCTGTGGGTTTTTCTTTGTGTCCTGAGCAATTCTTCCGCAAGTTGTGGCTGCAATCTTTCCTGGTCTACCTGACCTTGACTTGGTATCAAAAGAGCCCCTAATTTCCCACTTAGGCCCCTTTCACACTGGGGTGGTGGGGGTGTCGGCGGTAAAACGGCGCTATTTTTAGCGCAGCTTTACCGTCGTTTTTTCAGCGGTACTCGGCCGCTAGTGGTGCGGTTTTAACCCCTGCTGGTGGTCGAAAAAGGGTTAAAACCGTTTGCATAGCGCCGCTACAGCGGCGGTATAGCCGCGCTGCCCCATTGATTTCAATGGGCAGGAGTGGTTTAGGAGGGGTGAATTCACCGCTCCAAAGATGCTGTTTGCAGGAGTTTTTTTTTTCACACTGAAGCGGTGCGCTGGCAGGAGAGAAAGCCCTCGGGGCTTTCACACTGGAGAAACAGTAGCGGCAGTTTTAGGTCGGTTTGCAGGCGCTATTTTTAGCGCAATAGCGCCTGCAAACCACCCCAGTGTGAAAGGGGCCTTCTTAATAAGTGATTAAACAGCACTGACTGGCATATTCAAGGCTTTGGAAATCTTTTTATATCCTTTTCCATCTTTGTAAAGTTTCATTACCTTGTTGCGCAGATCTTTTGACTGTTCTTCTCTACCTCCTCATGGCTCAGTGTCTAGCCAGATTACTGCATCTATGTGAGAGCTAACAAACTCATTGACCATTTATACACAGACACTAATTGGGATTTAAAAAGACACAAATGTGGGAAACTAACCTTTAATTGCCATTATAACCTGTGTGTGCCACCTTCTGTGTCTGTACCAAAGCCAAACATTCCAGGGTATGTAAACTTTTGATCAGGGCCATTTGGGTGATTTCTGTTATCATTATAATTTAAAAAGGATCCAAAAAACTATTTGATAATAAATGGCTTCATGTGATTGCTATTCTTAAATAAAAGACAGTTTTTTTTGGCATGATCAGTCATATTTTCAATATTAATGACAAAATTTTCACAATGTCTGCCAGGGTGTGCAAACTTTTGAGCACGACTGTATGTAAGGGTTTTACTACCACTCCATAAATATTGAGGTTGCACAATTGGCATGTATATTGGCTACCAGGTCTATAAGTGCAAAGGGTGAGCTTGTGATATCATTTGTCTTTAATCTATGGAAGACGAGTAAAGCACACTGTAGATATTCCCAGCACTGATCTATCATGAATAGCATTTGACAAGATCACCCAACACCTCCCATCACTTTTCCCCTGGCTAACCTCAGCCAGATCAGAAGACTGTCATCTAGTGTCTATGGGCACCTTTAGAAAATGTTCCGTTCCAAAAGACATTATAATTGCACTTCAGATGTTACCTTTATATTGCCGTGAAACATGGAATGTTTTCCTTCACCGTTTCCATGGAGACCTTGAACTAGCGAGACCTTTTTCTGTCAGTTAAACACCTCTGCATGACACTTTTCCCTACCGTTCTTAGGGTGAGAACAATTTACATATTCCTTGCAAACATTTATCCTGAGACAACCAAAAGATCAGAGGTCACGTGAAGTATGATGGTGGCCTGACCTCACACAATAGTTTGGAATATTCCGTAAACCTTTTAGTACAATTTTCTGCCACCAGTTCCTGGATTAGGAAACTGGCAGTAATTAACCAACATTGTGCTGGCAGTCAGAGAGACACCAGTGCCCAGAGTGGGGCATGTCTGTGCTGTCTTTAACAAAGGAGTCTGGGCACAAGTGAGGTGGATCTGATGAGGAACTAGTCTTCACGACCACAGCTCCTGTTAGGTGGGTTAAACCTGATTGGGAACTGAAAGAATAGTTTCCCATCAGGGTCACCTTGCTTTTGATTGAAATCGTACAGCAGTGGGCAGATTCTATGGCCATGCTTCCTGGTTTTAATGGTAATTTGATTATGGGATGGGCATGGGGGAAGCCATATCTACTAATGGCATACTCAGGCTTCGATTCCTGAATTTAAAACATAAATAAAAACCAAATAGGCGGAAAACCAGCGTTACAATATTAAGGTCTTATCAGGTATACAATTGTTAAGGTAGATAGTCCGCAGCTGTAATATCCACGGAGACTGGACTGCTGGCAATACAAAAAGATCAGCGCAAAAAACAAACCTACACTTGATAGCCTCTAATTGCCTAGTTGAGGTCCGATATACAGTATCTAACAAAAGTGAGTACTCCCCTCACATTTTTGTAAATATTTTATTAGATCTTTTCATGTGACAACACTGAAGAAATGACACTTTGCTACAATGTAAAGTAGTGAGTGTACAGCTTGTATAACAGTGTAAATTTGCTGTCCCCTCAAAATAACTCAACACACAGCCATTAATGTCTAAACCGCTGGTAACAAAAATGAGTACACCCCTAAGTGAAAATGTGCAAATTGGGCCCAATTAGTCATTTTCCCTCCCCAGTGTCATGTGACTCGTTAGTGTTACAACATCCACCAGCTCTGTGATGTCATCATGGAGGAGTGGAAGAGGACTCCAGTGGCAAACTGTAAACTCCATGCCCAAGAGGGTTAAGGCAGTGCTGGAAAATAATGGTGGCCATGCAAAATATTGACACTTTGGGCCCAATTTGGACATTTTCACTTAGGGGTGTACTCACTTTTGTTGCCAGTGGTTTAGACATTAATGGCTGTGTGTTGAATTATTTTGAGGGGACAGCAAATTTACACTGTTATACAAGCTTTACATTCACTACTTTACATTGTAGCAAAGTGTCATTTCTTCAGTGTTGTCACATGAAAAGATAGAATAAAATATTTACAAAAATGTGAGGGGTGTACTCACATTTGTGAGATACTGTATGTAGGAGATCCAAACAGCCCTGGAATAATAACACACACAAGCCCATGGATGATGGGTTTGCAGTTAGGCAGGACTCAGATTCCAAAGGCTGCACATTGGAATCTGAGTCTTCCCTAATTGCAACCCATCATCCATGGGCTTGTGTGTGTTATTATTCCAGGACTGTTTGGATCTCCTACATATATCTGACCTCAACTAGGCAATTAGAGGCTATCAAGTGTAGGTTCGGTTTTGGTGCTGATCTTTTTTGTTTTTGATTCCTGATTATCTGTGCTGATTGTACTTTTCTGATCCTTCTCACAATGCAAGTCTACGAGTAAATATACTATGATTAGACAATACTCCACTACAGGCTGTACTTTTCTCTCTCACCTAGTGGCTGCAGTAGCTGGCTCTCCACAGCTGTGAGTTGCCGCACATCTACATTTTTTAATACTCCAAAACAAGAAAGGGAGAGACACTCACTAATTTCTGATTTATTAAAGCCAAACAATGCATTAACAGTCTATAAGACAATTCCAACGCATTTCACCCCTCATAGTAGCTTATTCATAGGGGCTCATTTCCAAAAATGTGCTCCCTTTGTTGCAGGGTGGATTTGATTTAAATCGAGTCGATTTAAATCACTAGTAAAAAGGCTTGATTTAAATCAACTCAATTTAAATCATAATTTTTAAAGAGCAACTGTCATCTCTGTCCTGCAGCGGCTCCTCCTCTGACCAGCTGTTGACTCACCGACAGTCCCATTCACTTTAATAGGATGGCTGGTGATTCGGCAGTGACACAAAAAGGTGAATGGAGGCCCGCTAACAGGCGCTGCCATGATGGATCTGAAATGGCAGGTGCTCTTTAAATGTATGGACTTATTCTTGCTGGTAGTTAGAATCTTTAATATTTGCAAACAAAATTTTAGGTTTCCTATTTAGAATATAAAGCTGTCAGGTTAATAAAACATCGATATCAAAACCGATATTAGGTTAATAGGTTAATCACACATAGTTGGGGAACTACTTAACCACTTAAGCTCCGGACCATTTGGCTGGCCAAAGACCAGAGCACTTTTTGCGATTTGACACTGCGTCGCTTTAACAGACAATTGCGCGGTCGTGCGACGTGGCTCCCAAACAAAATTGACGTCCTTTTTTTTCCCCACAACTAGAGCTTTCTTTTGGTGGTATTTGATCACCTCTGCGGTTTTTATTTTTTGCGCTATAAACAAAAAAATAGCGACAACTTTGAAAAAAATGCATTATTTTTTACTTTTTGCTATAATAAATATCCCCAAAAAATATGTATAAAAACATTTTTTTTCCTTAGTTTAGGCTGATACATATTCTTCTACATATTTTTTGTAAAAAAACTTGCAGTAAGCGTTTATTAATTGGTTTGCGCAAAAGTTATAGTGTTTACAAAATAGGGGCTAGTTTTATGGCATTTTTATTAATATTTTTTTTTTTTTTAGTAATGATGGTGATCAGCAATTTTTATCCTGACTGCGACATTATGGTGGACAGATCGGACACTTTTGGCGCGATTTTGGGACCATTCACATTTATACAGTGATCAGTGCAATTAAGAATGCATTTATTACTGTGTAAATGTGACTGGCAGTGAAGGGGTTAACCACTAGGTGGCGCTGTAGGGGTTAAGTGTGTCCTAGGGAGTGATTCTAACTGTGGGGGGGAGGGGCTATGTGTGACACGACACTGATCACTGTTCCCGATTGCAGGGAGCTGTGATCAGTGTCCTGTCACTAGGCAGAATGGGGAAATGCTTGTTTACATTAGCATTTCCCCGTTCTTCCTCTCCGTGAGACGGTCGCGGGTATCCCTGCGGACATAGAGTTCGCGGGACCCACGATCACGCTCACGAAGCTTCCAGCGGGTGCGCGCGCCCGCAAGCCGCCTCTTAAAGGGCAAAGTACAGGTACGTTAATCTGCCTGTACGTGTCCTTCTGCCGCAGTATATCTGCGTGAGGCGGTCAGGAAGCGGTTAAACACTTTTATTTAAATTAAAACAATAACATTTCCAGTGCATGTTATCTCAGCTAGCAGAGCTTGGATTCATTGAATGAGTTTACCAAAAATGTAAATATTGCAGAATATACAGCCTCATGCTAGATAACCAAGCTCCATTTATTGCTGAATAAACTAAATTATTAATGCATCTTAAATAGAAAACTATCTTTGGATAGATTTTTATGCCAAAAGCATTTTAATAAAAACATTTTGATAAAAATAAAAAAAAATCTGATTATTATTTATTTTATTTTTTTTAAATCATAATTTTTTTTCCACCCTGCTTTGTTGCCAGTATTTTATTTAAACAGTTGTTAAAGTGGAAGTGAATGTACCTGGAATAAAGACATACTTCATTAGAGAAACCATTGAAACTAAAGAGTAAGCTATGATGTCAGTCAGCCTGTAAGAGTTGGAGAAGAACTGGAGAAGTTCCCTCAGAGAATTTAATTTTCAGTGCTGGAATGGCACCAAAAAGGCCAGGATCGCTGCCATTTTATTGTAGTGCCACCACGGCAGTGACTATTACCCAGATAGGAACTTCGTATTGAGTTTAGAGTAATGTCGTGTACACACGGGCGGACTTTTCAGCATCAAAGGTCTGACGGTCTTATCAACGGACTTTCGACGGACTTCCGAACGAACAGACTTGCCTACACACGATCACACCAAAGTCCGAAGGATTCGTATGTGATGACGTACGACTGGACTAAAATAAGGAAGTTCATAGCCAGTAGCCAATAGCTGCCCTAGCGTCGGTTTTCGTCTGTCGGACTAGCATACAGACGAGCGGATTTTTCGACCGGACTCGAGTCTGTTGGAAAGATTTGAAACATGTTCTAAATCTAAAGTCCGTCTGATTTTCGACCGAAAAAGTCCGCTGCAGGTCCGATGAAGCCCACACACGGTCGGATTGTCCGACGGATTCGTCCCGTCGGACCAGTCCGGTCGAAAAGTCCGCCCGTGTGTACACAGCATAAGGCTTACTATTTTTAAAAACAAATTTTGCTTTTACTTCCAGCCTAAGCAGGCAGAATCATTGTACCATGCCTCTCATTTATTTCAAGCTGGTGATTTTGGTTTGCATGCAGCTCCTTCTTCAAGGCCTTCAGCCGGTTTAAGGATTTACATTAAACAAGGTCCCAGTTGTTTTCCAGTTGATAAAAGCTTGTTTTCCAGTTGATTAAAAGCTCAATTTCCTTACATAATTTTACAGCATAATACTTCAAAGAATGTTTTAAGGCCCTTTTTCTGTAGTATAATTCGTAAATTGCATTTACTTATTTTCACCTACAGCTGGACTTCCACTTTAGGTACTGAAGTGCTGTAATCCTTTTTTTCTGGAATTAAACAACATTGGCCTTTAGTAGACATCATGAGGACCTGTGAAGGTTTTTACACGCATTTCCTTCCTCTGTTTCATTTGAGTTTAACATGCTCGTTCTCCATTTAATACGATAATAACCACTTGGAAGAATGAGCATGTAAAAATGTGAAATGGGATTAAACCTACCTTAACGTAACATACAAATTGTATGCAAGGATTGAGGTCTAGAACACAGAGTAATCGGGCAAAAGATCTAAGCACTAAGGCATACTGCAAAACATATATAATAAGCATAAATGCCCTCCTTCCTGTGTGTGTGTGTGTGTGTGTGTGTGTGTGTATATATATATATATATATATATATATATATATATATAATATATATATATACATACATTATCTCACAAAAGTCAGTACGGCCTGCCTGGTTATCTGGACATATATATCTTTTGTGGCCCCCAAAGATCTCCCAGCGCCGGGGCCACAAAAGATATATATGTTGGCTGCCTTGGAGGGGACAGGGAGGAGGCGGGACGAGTGCCGTACACACAGGAGTATTTCCTGTTTACACGGCAGCCTCTGTAATAGGAAGTCCCGTCTCCGGTGCTGCCATTGGACGACTGTTCTGTCCATTAAAGGAGGCGGGACTTTCTTTTAAAAAGGCCGCCGAGAAAACAGGAGTATTTCCTGTATGTAATCTTATGGGGCTCGTCCCTGTCCCCTCCGAGGCTGCAGATGGATGGGCATCAATCAGGCTGCACTGAAGGCAATGGTGAGTCTGCATTCCTGGCAGTGGTGGGTGCTGCAGTGGTGGGTGCTGCATTCCTCGCAATACTGGGTGCTGCATTCCTGGCAATGGTGAGTGCTGCACTGAAGGCAATGGTGAGTCTGCATTCCTGGCAGTGGTGGGTGCTGCATTCCTGGCAATACTGGGTGCTGCATTCCTGGCAATGGTGGGTGCTGCACTGATGGCAATGGGGGTGCTGCATACATGGAAATAGTGGGGCTGCATTTATGGCACTTGTGAGGCTGCAGATGGGCACTGACCCTTATTTTGCTTCACAGTTCTTTATCTAAAATTTTACCTTTTTTTCCTGAAACTTCCCTCTTAAAGTTAAGGTACGTGTTATACGCCTATAAATACGGCATATCCAAATAACACACCCAAGCTCATCTCTTTACTCGCACACAGCCACAAAGGCAAGAGAATTCTTGTTGGGCAGTCTATTGGTGTTTGAACGAACACACTTAGACTGAATTTTAATGGTTCAAAGAATGTCAGGCAAAATGGCCGGCCCTCACGCATGTTCACTTCATCAAATCTGGCCATCTTTGAAAAAAGTTTGGACACCCCTGGCCTATGCCATCTTTATGTAGAGCAACAATTCTTTTTTTCAGATCCTCAGAGAGTTCTTTGCCATGAGGTACCATGTTGAACTTCCAGTGACCAGTATGAGAGAGTGAGAGCGATAACACCAAATTTAACACACCTGCTCCCCATTCACACCTGAGACCTTATAACACTAATGAGTCACATGACACAGGGAAAATGGCTAATTGGGCCCAATTTGGACATTTTCACTTAGGGGTGTACTCACTTTTGTTGCCAGCGGTTTAGACATTAATGGCTGTGTGTTGAGTTATTTTGAGGGGACAGCAAATTTACACTGTTATACAAGCTGTACACTCACTACATTACATTGTAGCAAAGTGTCATTTCTTCAGTGTTGTCACATAAAAAGATATAATAAAATATTTACAAAAATGTGAGGGGTGTACTCACTTTTGTGAGATACTGTATATTAGAATATTTTTTTTTACTTTCCCACGTATTTCCGTAATGAAAAAGAAAAAATGAGTGCAGATTCCCATCAAACAGCAGATTATAGTATTGTTATCCATTAATAATCCCCCAACAGTAGCAAACAGATGAGAACATGTTCTGATTTCCCTATAAACTTGATTCTGTGTGTTTTAGGATTATGTTTTTTAGACTTTAGGTTTTCTGCCATGCAATAAAAACACATTTTCTTTTTGCATCTGAAAGGGCTATGGATTTCCTTTTGGTATATACTAAGCCGATCTCCCCCAACATTCACAAACGCCCCTTTCCCACTGACATTTATTAATACCATAGAGGTAAGCCTGTATTCCTGTCTGCAGATTTAAAAAGCCCAGGAACAGATATACTGTAGATAGGATTTAAAACTTGATCTTGAGCCCTTGGAAGGAATTTTCTACCATTTGTTTCCTTTTTTGCTGCTCTGTTTGAGAAGGGACTTGAATATTTATGTCTTTCTTTAGTACTTGGAACCAATCCACCAACATCAAATATGCAAACTTTTGACTTCCCTCCTACTGTATTCTCTTTTCTAGGTCAATGTTTATTCTAAAATAAAAATTAATAAAGTGATCCTTCTTTTTGTCCATGCAGTGCAAAGTTAAAGGGTCATCCCATCTCCCCAGCAGCATTTTCTTACTTTTGCTTGTCGCCCCACTGCTCTGTTCAGCCTCTGAAACCAGGGAGAGAAAGATCTGTATAAGCTCCAAACAAGTATGCTGGAACTTATGCAGCGCTAGGAGGAGCTGATACCGGAAGCTTGTATACCTTGATGCATAGAATGCATTAGGCCCCTTTCACACAGTCGGACCGTTCAGGTCCGCCTGTCAGTTTTGACGGGGGATGTGAACAGGCGCTCCATGCTAGTCTATGGAGTGACGGATGTCAGCGGTGACATGTCCGCTGACATCCGACCCGGTCCGTCTAAAAGCAGACGGATGCCTCTACGTTCAGATCCGTCGCTGGCGGATCGGGTGAGATCTGACGAAAACGGACATGCTGTCCGTTTTTGTCTGATCTCTCCATAGAAACCAGCTCTAGATCTCCCGCTGAGCCGGCGGACTCCGTGGAAGCGGATCTGCCTCGTGAGAATGAGGCCTTTTAGGGCAGGGCTCGACAAAACCCGGGCGCCAGGTCGCATTTGCGACTAGAATTAGCGACCTGGCGCCTGGGGCAGCACAGCTGGAGTGTCCTGTGTCCGTTCGACACCCCCCCCCCCTCCCGCCGCGATCGCGCTGGGCCGCGCCGGTAATTGAGGCCCCGGCTTTGCGGCCTACTGCAGTCCTATGGTTCCTTCTGCAATCGGGCGCCCTCTGGTGGTGGCCGTTGGTACTACAAGACATCCACCAATGCTAATGGAGCTTTCCCTACCTGTTTTCACTGCCTGCTCATCTCCTTCCCTTTACTTAGAACCCCCAAACATTATATATATTTTTTATTCTAACACCCTAGAGAATAAAATGGCGGTCATTGCAATACTTTCTGTCACACCGTATTTGCGCAGCGGACTTTTTTGGGAAAAAATACTTTTTTTAATTAAAAAATAAGAAAACAGTAAAATTAGCCCAATTTTTTTTATATTGTGAAAGATAATGTTACGCCGAGTAAATTGATTCCCAACATGTCACGCTTCAAAATTTCATCCACTCGTGGAATGGCGACAAACTTTTACCCTTTAAAATCTCCATAGGCGTCGTTTAAAAAATTCTACAGGTTACATGTTTTGAGTTACAGAGGAGGTCTAGGGATAGAATTATTGCTCTCGCTCTAACGATCGTGGCGATAGGGGGGGCCCTCTCCTGCCGCCGATAAAAGTGATCTCGCTGCTAATCTGCTGCAGAGACCACTTTTATCTGAAAGAGAACCGCCGGCTCTTGAAGAAGATACCGGGGTTATGGTAGCTAGCGGCTACCATAACTACGGTATTGCTCTTCAAAGACAGGACGTATATATTCGTCCTGCGGGAAGGAAGTGGTTAATTAAAATTAATTTATTATTTGTCACCTCCCTGCTTGGCCCCTTTCACACGGGCTGTCTGATCAGGTTCGCCTGTCAGTTTTTCAGGCGGACCTGATTGGATCCTTAGCGAGAATATGGTGGTCTTGTGTCCCTGCATGGCAGGAAATAAAAGCAGTCACATTAGTTCTAGTCGTCTCTGTGTAAATTTAAGATTGGTTAATTTTTATATTGAAAATAAAGCTTTGTCGGTCGTTTAAAAAAAAAAAAAAAAACCTGGCTCCTAACTTTTTTAGCTGGCTCCTAGATTCCAAGCAAATTTGTCAAGCCCTGTTTTAGGGTTAAAAAAACCTTAAACCTTTAGAATCACTTTAACCCCTAGGTGGCTGTAATCATAACTAGAATTCCTATTGCAGAGGGTGCCTACAGTATGACTTATATATATCGTATAGTACCTTAGTGCAGACGTCTGGGAAAATCAGTGAGCCAATCACACAAGCGGGAAATTACATTTCGGGTGTTGTTCTGTACACTGACTGTGTACAGAAGGCCTCCAGGTTGCCATATTGCATTGAATTTTACAGAAAATTACCACGCTGAAGATTGAAAAGGAAAAGTCATTTTTATTAAGATTAAAAGAGTTGTAAAGGCAGAAGTTTTTTTATCTTAATGCATTATGATAAAAGCCTTCTGTGTGCAGCAGCCTCCCCTGTACCCCCTAATACTTACCTGAGCCCATCTCTGTCCAGCGATGTCCACAAGTCTTTCCGCTGTCCGAGAGTCTCCTTCCTGATTGACTGAGACACAGCAGCAGCGCCATTGGCTCCTGCAGCTGTCAATCAAAGTCAGTTAGCCAATCAGGAGAGAGAGGGGAACACACGGAGCTGCAGCTTGGCTCGGGTGCCCCGATAAGAAGCTGCTTGCTGTGGGGGCACTCGACAGGGGGAGGGGCCAGGAGCACCGAAGAGGGACCCGAGAAGAGGAGGATCCAGGCTGCTCTGTGCAAATCCACTGCAACAGAGCAGGTAAGTATAACATGTTATTTATTTTAATAGCAAAAAAAAAAACGAGACTTTACAATCACTTTAATTTACAACATGGATTGTGTAGCAAAAATACAGGCTATATTGTTGTGTTCTTTTTGTTTTGTTTTGTTTTTGTAATTCGCTATATTTTTTCCCACAAAAGTGGAGTTACCCTATTGAAGGACAACTTCTTTAAAATAAAGTCGTTCTTCAGACTTCTAGCAATTAATCATCGAGTTTGACTGATTCGTTATTTATGGCCCTCATCTCTTTAAAGAGAGCTTCAGTCAATTCTGCAAAAATTAAAAGTCAGCAGCTACAAAAATTGTAGCTGCTGACTTTTAACCACTTCAGCCCTGGAAGATTTTACCCCCTTCCTGACCAGAGCACTTTTTACAATTTGGCACTGCGTCGCAAATAATTGCGCGGTCATGCGATGCTGTACCCAAACAAAATTTGTGTCCTTTTTTTCCCCACAAATAGAGCTTTCTTTTGGTGGTATTTGATCACCTCTGCATTTTATTTTATTTTGCTCTATAAACAAAAAAAAGTGACAATTTTGAAAAAAAAAAAACAATTATTTTTTACTTTTTGCTATAATAAATATCCCCAAAAATGTTTTTAAAAAACAAATTTATTGATCAGCTTAGGCCAATATATATAAATTGATTGGTTTGCGCAAAAGTTATAGCGTCTGCAAACTTTGGGAAAGATTTATGGAATTTTTATTTTTTTATTTTTTTTTCTAGTAATGGCGGCGATCTGCGATTTTTCTCGGGATTGCGACTTTGCGGCGGACAGATCGGACACTTTTGACACATTTATGGGACCATTGACATGTATACAGCGATCAGTGCTATAAAAATGCACTGATTACTGTGTAAATGTCTCAAGTAGGGAAGGGTTTAACACTAGAGGGCAATCAAGGGGTTAAATGTGTGTTCCCTCAGTGTGTTCTAACTGTATGGGGATAGGACTGAGTAAGAGAGGAGACATACCGTGGTTCCTATTTAGTAGGAACAAACAACATGTCTGCTCTCCCCTGACAGCACAGGGATTTGTGTGTTTACACACACAAATCCCTGTGCTGGCGCTCGTGCGCGCTGACCACGCGCATCGGGTCCCCGCCTTGCAGCAGGTACGTGCGCCCTCTGACGGCTCTTAAAGGGCCGATGTACCCATACGGGATTTTGCGCACCCGTACCACTTTGACGACGTTTATCGGCGTGAGTCAGTCGGCAAGTGGTTAATAAACAGACACTCACCTGTACCACGAGCCTGCACCGCCCTCACCCGGGCTGGTTCTTCACCGGTCTTCAGGGTGTCGGCATGTAAAACACTGGGGCGACTGGGCCGGTGCGCTTGCGGGATGTTACAAAAAGTCCTGCAAGCAGCATCTTTGGGGCAGTTTGGGAGCGGTGTATACAGCGCTCCTAAACCACCCCTGCCCATTGGAGTGCAGGAACTGAACTGACACTTTCTGTAAATACGTAAAAAGAGTCTGTTTTGCAGGAGAACCTCTTTAAATAGCCAGGCAGCATGGCTTCCAATGGCAATAGCAGAGGTGTAAAAATAAAAGTTGGGCCAGACTACAAGTATTTTATTTCACAGTTGAAAATTCCAATTGATAGATAAATCACACCTATACTCACAAATGTAATGTATGGGGAAGCCTTTGTGCCTACTACAGAATTTGGGTCAGTAATATAGACGTAAATGATTGTATATTGATGCATCACAAATGTACGTTTCAGTACTTAAGCAAATCCTTTGCTGTAAGGCCACATGCCGGGGTCACTGCGGGTTACTGCACAACTTTTTACATGAAATCACAGGTCCTGTATCCTTTGGACTTACTTTTCCAATCAGTGAATATTCCTTTACAAAATCGAAATTTAAATAATGGTGAATTTAGAAAACTTTATTACGCTTTTTAATGCCTAGACGTTTTTTTTGTTTTGTATTTGGTTTAAATCTTATGCCCATAGATATTATAGAGAAGGCACCATTGTTTGTGAATATATTTATACCAGTCTATTTTGTCTTTTTTTTTCTAGATATATATTTGTAAGCCACCATCCAGAGATTTTGTGTTTGCTGAGTCACAAGTATAACATAGGTAACTAAGTGTAGCATCTTTTATTTAAAATGTAACTAAAGGCAAAAAAAAAAAAGGCATATATGATGGAGTCTGTCATTGGCAATACCACAGGAGTCCACCCTGTAACATTGTTTTATTACCTGTTGATCCTGACAGTAGATTCTGTTATCCATTATTTTTTCAATTCCTTTAAAGTGGAAGTAAACCCTGGTTACTTCCTCTTTATTTCCCAGCAAAGGTAAAGCATAATGGGCTACTATGCATCTCATAGTAGCCCATTATGGGTCACTTACCAGAAACCGAAGCCTGCGATGTCTCCATTGTCCCCACGAACAGGGAGCATTCATCTTCACCCCTGTCCCTTCCGGGGCCGCAAGCTCCGGCTCTGTGACTGGCCGGAGTCGCGTGACGTCACTCCCGCGGGAGCGGCCAGTCACGGCATGACCCCTTATAGAAACGGCACGATGTGCCCTTTTTGAAGGGTGCATGTGACAATACCATCGGCGCTCGGCTTTTTAGTAAATATCTCCTAAACCGTGGAGGTATTTCAAACACCTACAGGTAAGCCTTAAAGCGGAGCGCCACCGAAAATTTTTTTTTTAAAAGTCAGCAGCTACAAATACTGCAGCTGTTGACTTTTAAAACATGGACACTTACCTGTCCAGGGTGCACGCGATGTCGGCACCCGAGGCCGAAGCGTCTCTCCGTCCTCGGGTGCTGCCGTCTCCATCTTCGGTAAGGGAATCAGGAAGTGAAGCCGTGCGGCTTCACTTCCCGGTTCCCTACTGCGCATGCGCGAGTCGCGCAGCGGAATACGGATGGTCCCTGCTGCCTCTGGGACCCGTGTGTTTCCCAGCAGGCAGCGGGGAGGGAGCAGGAAGTGGCGTAAATACCCGCAGATTCTGCGGCTATCTATGCCGGAAGTGGGTACAGATACCTGTAATATACAGGTATCTGTACCCCCCTCCCCCCTGAAAGGTGTCAACTGTGTCACCGGAGGGGGGAAGGAATCTAATGAGTGGAAGTTCCACTTTTGGGTGGAACTCCACTTTAATATATTCTTACCTGTAGGTAAAAGTGGTTGTACAGGGTGTAGAACCACTTTAACAGGGTGATGCTGTTAGTTCTGCAGTGAAATTTCAGAGTAGTGTTATCAACTTGCAAACAGGATAGGCATAGATTTACATATACAGTTAAATAGCCTTTAAGTAAAGCTGGCCATAGATGGATCAAAATGTATTTAGATCAATTTGAGAGAAGTCAATCGTTGGATCAACTTCTGCAGCCACTGATCAGTGTATTCTGACAGTGCAGAGTCCCAGTATCACAATACAATGTCCCAGCAGAAGGATTCCTCAGTCCACCTCGTTTATGTGGTTGGAAGAATCTGTTTAATTTTTTTGCGTTCGCTGGCTTAATAAAAAAAAAAAAAAAGAACAAGATTAAAGCAAAATTTCACTAACAATTTTTTAAATTGTTACAGCAACATATTATTTTTTTCTTTAGGAAAAAAGGTTTAAATATAAATGAAGGAAAAATGTGTTTGTTTTATGTAGAGTGGAGAGGGATTAGAACACCTGCCAGGTTTTTATTGCTGTTTGTGGGGTTGATTTACTAAAACTGGAGAGAGCAAATTTGGGTGCGGCTCTGGAGAGGAACCAATCAGCTTCCAGATTTCATTGTCAAAGCTTAATTGAACAAGCTGAAGTTAGAAGCCGATTGGCTACCATGCACAGCTGTACCAGATTTTGTACTCAACCCCTGTGTCACTGTTAGGGGAGGTTCACTCGCTCTATTTTTCCCTTTTGACCATTATCACAAGAGTGAAAGAAAATCCAAAATTTTGATTAGTCACCAGAACAGGAATGAAGTTTTTTTTTCCAATGGGACACTAGACCTGGTGACCCCGGGGATTTCTTCCCACTACCTGTATTGGCTAAGGGACAAAAAGTG
Organism: Lithobates clamitans; assembly: GCA_037952925.1. Classification (NCBI taxonomy): domain Eukaryota; kingdom Metazoa; phylum Chordata; class Amphibia; order Anura; family Ranidae; genus Lithobates; species Lithobates clamitans. The sequence continues at coordinate 718,352 of JBBGZY010000936.1, read as the reverse complement.
AAAGGAATCTCCCCAATGGGCCACAGATAGAAAACAATTATTGACAGGAGTTATAACCCTCCCTTACTTTATCCAAAATGAAAATAAAATGGATTTGGCAGAGCCCATAACATGTCTGTGAGAAGTCATAGCAAGTTCAGAGTACCCCACTCTCCTGGACCAACAAGCACCCTTGACAGTGTTTTATGGTTTGTCACTGCTGTAACTTGTCACTTTTGATGGACAGCTTGTCCTGCATAAAAATGGGGAAAAAAACATATAAAAAAAGGCATATAAAAATATATATAAAAAACATATAAAAATGCAAAAAAAAAAAAAAAATTTCATATGCTGACTAATATCATTATATGTATTAGCCTCATATAGTCACCAAAATACAATATTTTTTTTTTTAATTGTTTGTCTCTAGATAAACATCAATGCAGTGCTTCCTTTTGGTTGATAGCAAGCACTTTCCTACTGCAAGGATTGTTTATTATCATATACAGCGCCTCTCACCAGTCTCTGTATAAGCTTCTATGAATAAAATGTTCTTTAAAGAAAAGGAAATTTTCACTGGGTTTAAGCCACTAAAAGCTGAAAATGGTGTCTAAGAGAAAATCTAAATCGTGGCTGATCAGGCATGCTATACATTTACAGACAGGCTGATAACTCATTGCTTGTGATTCTCAGTGAGAAATCTGCTGTCTGACCTATCGGACCTTTCTGGCCTTTCCTGCCCTTCAATCTAATATCTAGAGCTGATATAAGATCATTGACTTGCCTCAAAATTTAATCTAAATTTGAACAATTTTCCCTTTAATATTCCAGAAGTACCAGGTTTCTGCAAGAGTCAAAAAGGACCGAGAGTTTTGTATACTTAAAGTGAAAATAATGTCAAACAAAATGAATGTTAATTTAGATAATCAGGTAAGATGAATTTATACATAACCATTCGCATAATAAATTAGTAATATATGCTGACTAAACTTCAATCTTTGCTGACCGAGAATGAAACTGATAGAGGCATCAAAGCCCTGCTTTGAAATTTAGCCAGATACACTTTTCAGTATGCAAAAATAAGCAATTTTATTTATACTACACTACACTGTCTGGCCAAAAGTATGTGGCCACCTCTTCAAATGAAGTTTCCAGTGAAGGGTACTGTTAAACCATTGTGCACACCCAATCTTGCGGGAAAAGTTTGGGGAAGACCATTTCTTGTTTCAACATAAACCAAACCTAACTTTGCCCCTCTGTGCCAGGTCCAAAAAGACAAAGATATGATGAGTTTGGTGTGGAGGAACTTCGGTTTCCCGTACAGAGCCCTGACCTCCACTTTGCTAAAGACCTTTGGGATGAGTTGAAATGCCAGTTTTGAACCAGGTTTTCTCATCCAACATTAGTACCTGACCTCTTTTGGATAATTGAGTACCTAATTCCTACAGTCAAACCCCAAAATATTGTAGAAAAACTTCCCAGAGAAATACAGGCTGTTTTAGCAAGTGAGGGACTCCATAATAACGCCTTTTTTTTTTTTATTAGAAACCCAACAAGCCCATATAGGTGTGGTGGTCATGTGTTCACAAACATTTTGGCAATGCAGTGTACTTTGTGGAGAAAGTTACACTGCTGTGAATAGCCACATATAGCACATTTGCAAAACACTCTCTTCTCTGGTGTGTATAAAATGAAAAGATGTTGTGCTAGTCAAATTTTACATTTAGATCAAGCTAAGAGTGGTTCATAATTGGATGTTTCTGCAGCGTTCAATGGAGATTTTAGTAGCAAAGTAGACATGGCCTTTGGTAATAAATGCCCTGTTCTTAGACTTATTTACGTGATTAAAGGGTAACTCCACTTTTGTGGAAAATAAATAAATAATATAGCATATACAATTGTGACACAAGTCATATTGTCATTGAATGTTATTAAAAATTAACTTTCCTTTTCAGTCTGCAGTTTTGTAATTTGATGTGAAATGCACTGCAATATGGCTACCTGGAGGTGTTCTGTACACAGTTTGTGTACAGAACACCTCTCAGATATGTCATTTCCTGCTTGTGTGATTGGTTCACTGATATTCCCAGAAGTCTGCACTAAGATACAAGTCAGATTTCAGGCATCCCCTGCAACAAAAATGTCATTTTTGGTGAAATACTCCCAATAGGAAATCACATCTAAAGGGATGCAGTCCTTGCAATTTTCCTCATTAAGGCTTTGCAGGTGCATCAGCTGGTTTAATTAAGAAACCACTCCCATTAGACTCACTTCAACACATGGGCACAGACAAACACACATGGATTTCTTCAGAATAACAAAAGGTAGGAATCTGCAACAAAGTTTGTCAAAATCCCTTAAATGTACATACCGTATATACTCAAGTCCAGTGCTGAAGAAGCCAACTTCTTCAGCACATTTTTTATGCTGAAAAAGCCCCCTCGGCTTATACTCGAGTGAGGGTGCAGCCTCACTGTGCTCATCTGCAGCTGTCCTTTGATAACCAAAACAGCGGGTGTCTCCCGCTGTGTCATGCAGTCTGTTCGGCGGCCGTCCACTGTAACAAAGCCCCGCCTCCTCCTCATCAGTGATAGACGGAACACTGAAACAATGCTGGGAAACGGTCTATCACGGACGAGGAGGAGGTGGGGCTTTGTTACAGTGGACGGCCGCCGAACAGACTGCATGACACAGCAGGAGACACCCGCTGTTTTGGTTATCAAAGGTACAGCTGCAGATGGGCACAATGAGGCTGCAAATGGGCACTGATGATGCAGGTGGGCACAGTGAGGCTGCAAATGGGCACAGTGAGGCTGCAGATGGGCATTGTTTACCCAGTATCTGCTGCATTTCCCACCCTAGGCTTATCCTCGAGTCAATAAGTTTTCCTAGTTTTTTGTGGTAAAATTAGGTACCCTGGCTTATATTCGGGTCGGCTTATACTCGAGTATATACGGTAGATCGTATAAATAAGTGGTGCAGCGCTAATCCAAAGTGTATATAAAAATAAAAATAATGGTGGAAGCCACTTTTGATTTAAATTATGACCATATTTGAAAACCACCTGAGGTTTTACACTTAGGATTAGCGCTGCACCACTTATTTATACAATCAATTAAAAGGTCAGGTGTTTACCCGAAAAGGTGCATGCAGCTTTTCCACCTCCAGCCATCTCCATACTTGATAGCGCAGGAATATCTCTGATAATTAAATATACGGTAGATCACCCAGAGGGGAATGTTTTTTTTCTCAACTAAAGTGGAGTTACTCTAACTATATACGCTGATCTTTTTTCATAGTACTTCCAGAAAATATTGAGCCCCTCTCAGCAATGTACTTTTTCAGTGTATTCAAAGCATTCTCTGATTGGAAGTGGATTAACAGGGAGGTGACATCACGCTCTCTACCTCTTCTAACTGATAAAATGCAAAGCATTCTCTGAATGGTTCCTGTGCTGAGCAGCCAACCTCATGTGTTCAGAATGTAGAAGGGCAGTCACTTGGCATGGGACCCAGAAACTAGTGGACATCATTGAAGTAGCGGTGCCTACTACAGTGATTTCCAGCTTCCAAAAAGATCCCACAGGTATGATGATATATGCATAGTTACATTTGTCCAAGCTGGAACCTGGAATTCTTCTTTAGCATGTAGTAAATGAGCTTTATCACTGACCTCTGTAGATGCAGACATTGTGGAGCAAGTTATCTTCAAAATGAACATCAGAAGCAGTGAAATTATAACAAAAATGCAGCGCTAAAATAATAATAAAGTGTCCCATGAAAATGTAACCATAAACTGAAGTTTGTCAAATGACAAAAGTAAACCGATCATATTGTTATGGGTTTTACCCAACGCTTTGAAACACCTGTAGTGAAAATCCTTCACCAATGGTAAAAAATACACACTCACCGGAGGGATATGTTGTCAACTATTAGAACAGCAATAACACTTTGTGTAAATGGCATCCAGCATCACCACTCTCGCTCCACAGATGGCAGGACCACCAGTGGATAGTACCAGAGTTATCTGCATGGAGTCACCAACCAAAAACAATATTTTGCTCATAGTGTAGTAGTTTAATATTCCCAAATATACATTAAAAACATCCAGTAAAAAAACAACTAGCATAAAAACAAATGCTGCTTTCAAACTTACATGAGGGGCCGCCAAACATGCAGAGAATGGCGGCACAACCTTTATCATCCCATAGTTTAGCTCTACGTACGTTTCACGCAAATGCGCATTTTCAAGAGCCTATAGCGGCCATTATTGTGTAGCCTTTTCCCGAAGCTCCAATATATCACTATCTGTTTCGGCAGCATTTTGTTGTGGTCTAATCAGCTAATTCCTGGGACTGCATTACATCACTTCCTGTTTTGGCACCATTTTGTTGTGGTCAAATCACTTGACAAAACTGCCACCATTTTCTAAAGGACCAAGAAGTGAAGATATTCATAAATAGAGTCAACTCCATTAACCTGTAGCCACTAAGCAATCGAACTAAAAACAATGCTAAAAAATGAATATGTTGGAGGCAGTCTATGGGGCTATAAAAAGTTATAATATGACAAGCCCAGAAGTCAAAATCTCCAAATTAATCATCTCTAAACGAAAAATTAGTAATAGAGTCCGGCAAGGCTACATATTACAATCTATTTGAGTTATAAAATAACAATAATGTGTCACTAATCAATAACAAACGTGGGCATACGTCAAGCAAAAAATTATAATATAATTAATAGTAATCAAATAAGGACAAATGTTAAAGGTGTTGACAATATTATTATATTAATAAAAGGAATCAGTCTAAAATTAGTGTAAACTAAATTAACTAGTATCAATTAAACGATTGAGGTCCCAATCTACAGTGCCTTGCAAAAGTAATCACCCACCCCCTTGGCATTTTTCGTGTTTTGCTCACAGCCTGGAATTAACATGGATTGTTTGAGGATTTGCATCATTTAATTTACAGAACATGCCCACTACTTTGAAGATTTTTTTTTTTATTGTGAAGCAAACAACAAATAGGACAAAATAACAGAAACAGTCAATGTGCATAACTATTCACCCCCCTGGTTTGCGCTTGTGAACAACAATCTTTAAGTCTGACCACAGATTTTCTATTGGATTGAGGTCTGGGCTTTGACTAGGCCATTCCAACACATTTACATGTTTCCCCTTAAACCACTCAAATGTTGCTTTAGCAGTGTGTTTGGGGTCATTGTCCTGCTGGAAGGTGAACCTCCGGAGGACCTAGCCTCAAATCACACAGAGTAGTACAGGTTTCGCTCAAGAATATCCCTGTATTTGGCACCATCCATCTTTCCCTCAACTCTGACCAGTTTCCCAGTCCGGACTGCTGAAAAACATCCCCACAGCATGATGCTGCCCCACCATGTTTCACTGTGATGGTGTTCTTTGGGTGATGTGATGTGTTGGGTTAGCGCCAGACATATCGTTTTCTTTGATGGCCATTTGACTCAAAATGTGCCATTTCGTATTTTTGCTGAAAGTAATGGCTTTCTTCTGGCCACTCTGCCATAAAGCCCAACTCTATGTAGCGTACAGCTTATTGTCCTCCTGTGTACAGATACTCCAGTCTCTGCTGTGGAATTCTGCAGCTCCTCCAGGGTTACCTTAGGTCTCTGCCCTGCCTCTCTGATTAATGCCCTCCTTGCCCGATCCATGAGTTTTGGTGTGCGGCCGTCTCTTGGCAGGTTTGCTGTTGTGCCATGTTCTTTCCATTTGGTTATGATAGATTTGATGGTGCTCCTGGGGATCATCAAATATTTGGATATTTTTTATAACCTAACCCTGACTTGTACTTCTCAACAACATTGTTCCTTACTTGTTTGGAGAGTTCCTTGGTCTTCATGGCAGCGTTTGGCTAGTGGTGCCTCTTGCTCAGGTGTTGCAGCCTCTTGGGCCTCTCAGATAGGTGTGTATATGTAATGACAGATCATGTGACACTTAGATTGCACACAGGTGGACATCATTTCACTAATTATGTGACTTCTGAATGTAATTGGTTGCACCAGAGCTTTTTATGGGCTTCATAACAAAGGGGGTGAATACATACGCACATGCCAATTATTATCTTTTTTTTTTTTTTTAATTTTCTGAAATGTTCTGAAAAATTGTTTTATATATATATTTTTCTAATTTTACTTCACCAACTTAGACTATTGTGTTCTGATCCATCACATATAATTCAAATTAAAAAAAAACATTGAACTAAAGGCTGTAATGTAACAAAATAGGTAAAAAGCCAAGGGGGGTGAATGCTTTTGCAGGGCACTGTACATTTAGCCCTGTGGGAGTATAAGATTTCCATTCATACAGCCATTTCATTTCCATTTTGGATATTTCTCTCATTATATGACAATTTCTCCAGTGTGGTTTTAATTTCTCAATAGCCACAAATCTAAGAGAACTAGGATCTATAGACGAACTAATTGTTCGTAATAATATTCATAATTGTGTTATACTCTTTCCATTTTCCGATGATGGATTGAACAGTGCTCCGTGAGATGTTCAAAGCTTGGGATATTTTTTTACAACCTAACCCTGCTTTAAACTTCTACACAACGTTATTCCTTTCATGTCTGGTGTGTTCCTTCACCTTCATGATGTAATTTTCATAGTTACATAGTTAATAGTTAATTTGTTCACTAAGGTTCTCTATCAAATCTCGGAGGGCTTCACAGAACAGCTGTATTTATACTGAGATTAAATTACACACGGGTGGACTCTATTTACTAATTAGGTGACTTCTGAAGGCAATTAGTTCCACTAGATTTTAATTAGGGGTATCAGAGTAAAGGGCCCTGAATACAAATGCACGCCACACTTTTTAGATATTTATTTGTAAAATATATGGAAAACCATTTATCATTTTCCTTCCACTTCACAATTATGTGCCACTTTGTGTTGGTCTATCACATAAAATTCCATTAAAATATATTTACGTTTTTGGTTGTAACATGACAAAATGTGGAAAATTTCAAGGGGGTATGAATATTTTTTTCAAGGCACTGTAAGGTTTGAACAAACTACACAGACACAGATTTAGGCGTTATATTATGTCTTTATAATTAAAGTCCCTCCCTCATATTTTCGTTCTGTTTCTGTTTCCTAATTTTCACTTAGGGGTGTACTCACTTTTGTTGCCAGCGGTTTAGACATTAATGGTTGTGTGTTGAGTTATTTTGAGGGGACAGCAAATTTACACTGTTTTACAAGCTGTACACTCACTACTTTACATTGTAGCAAAGTGTCATTTCTTCAGTGTTGTCACATGAAAAGATGTAATAAAATATTTACAAAAATGTGAGGGGTGTACTCACTTTTGTGAGATACTGTAAATATGAGAATGCCCATAGCCTGGCCACAGGTTTAATTTAAGGGTGAATGTATATATTTTTTGCATAGTATTATTAAAAAATATCACTAATATGGAAATGTCCCATATGTTGGAAAAAGCCAGAGGATTTTGACTATGGGAGCCTAGCCAGACCATGAAGTATTACTTTATAATAGCAGTCCTTTATTTATTGCTTAAATTTAGACTGTGAGAACCAAAGATGAACAGCGCAATGTTTGTCTCAGGCTAATCCAATTTTAGACTCAGATTGGTTTTGTAAGAACATTTGTCATAGAAGTTCTCTTTGCTCACAGCCTACTGTGATTTTGTGGCTTACATGTTTTGTTATGGGCACCCTGATTTATGGAAGACATGGGGTTAATTTACTAAGGAAAATAGGCTGTGCACTTTGCAAGCGAATTGGCCCAAGAGCTTAGTGAATGTGGTAAAATTTTACTTTGCAAAGAATACCCAATCACGTGGAAGGAAAATAAGAAAAACAGCATTTTTGCTTGTACATGATTAGATGATGGAAGTCAGCAGAGCTTCACCTCATTCACTAAGCTCTGGGGAACATTCCTTTGCAAAGTGCAACTTCCATTGCAAAGTGAACAATCTATTTGCCTTTAGTAAATTATCCACTGTGCCTAAAATTCCTAAACTAAAACTGCACTTTGTTAAAAAGCAGGTGACGATTTCCAGTTCTTCTTGTGAGGTGAACCTGTTGCCTTGCCCACTATGTGCAGACTACAGGTTCACTTTAAGTGACAGCTACATCCTAAGGGCCCCTTTACACTGATCAGTTTTTCTTGCGTACTGAAAGCAGTAAAGAAACTATAAAATCCTGTGGAGCACTTCACACCAGTCAGTTGCATTTTTAAGAGTCCTGCATGCTGCATTTTTGGTGTGGTAAAAAAAATGCAATTCCCCATGGAAATAAATTAAAACGCGGAAAACCGAATTAACGGTTTTTGAGTCACATGTCCTTTTTCACAGGTGTATAATGCATAGGAAAAGCCGTAAAAACGTATCCAAAACACAAATGCGTTTTTACCACATTTTTGCAACAGAGCAACGTGAAAGCCTAACTCACAAAATTTGAGTAAAGGTTAGTGGATGAAATCACCCTCTAGCTTCTTAAAGTGGAACTTCACCCAAAAGGGGAAGTTCTGCTTATTTACACCCCCACTCCCCCATCTACCACATTTGGCACCATTTATGAGGGGGAGAGGGGAGTAGGTACCTGTTTTTCACAGATACTGGCTCCCACTTCTGGTGACATTGCCACGGCAATCTGTGCGCAAGTTTGTCCCTTCCCCTGCAGACTGCGGGACCATTTACAATGATCGGCTTCCGCATGCACAGTGGGAAACCGGATGAGAACCTGCAAGGCTTCACTGCCGGTTTCCATTAGTCAAGATCCCGGTGCCTGCACCCAAAACCGATTGAAGAATCCGCTCGGGTGAGTATAATGTTGGATCATTGGACAGGTAAATGTCCTTATAATTTTTTGGGGGGAGACTGGAGTAAGTAAACACTCTAGTGACAAGAATTCACTGCAGTGTGTTGGATCTTAAAGCAGAGTTCCACCCAAAAGTGGAAGCACATTTGGCACCTTTTGGGGGGGAGCAGGTTCCTGTTTGGACCCCCTCCTCCTTCCCATGTTGCCGGGCTATTCAGAAAGCACAGTGTGCTTCGCGCATGCTGAAAGGCTTCACTGATGGGTTTCCTTCACTATGAATGGCGGTAGGGTGCCAACATCGCTGGACTCCAGGACAGGTAGGTGTCCTAATATTAAAAGTCAGCAGCTACAGTATGTGTAGCTGCTGACTTTTAATGTTTTGCTGGAGGGGCGGAACTCCTCTTTACATATGTATATTTAATACATTCATTATTTGACATTATCAAGCAAAAAAGCTAATGTACCATATTTTAATGGCTAATCAAAAATATTATGTACAGGCTTTCAGAGCTCCGAAACTCCTTCTTTAGGTATTATGACGGATGAAAATTTTCTTTTGGCAAATTACTTGAAAGAGGAACTGTAAGCTTGAATAAGGGTGGTGGTCGTGCTTGAAACACTGCTCTGAAGATGATGCGTTATGCAACATTAAACACTAATTATTCCATAAATATGTATATAATCATATACTGTATAGGAATAGTGTGTGTGTATATAATAATATATATAGAGAGAGAGAGAGAGAGAGAGATATATATAGAGAGAGAGAGATATATATATAGAGAGAGAGATATATATATATATAGAGAGAGAGATATATATATATATAGAGAGAGAGAGATATATATATATATAGAGAGAGAGAGATGTAAAGATCTATTCCTGGCTATAATGTGTTTAGGTTAATAGAATGCAGGAGCTCTTATGGAAAGCTCTGTACAATGATCTAAGGCCAGAAATTAACCAGTTAGGCTGCTGGGCTTAGTGATGAATCGTGCCGAAAAATCCAGGGTTAAAGTCCACCAGGATCTACCAGAACATGTGAGGCCCAGGTGCGTATTAAGCACAGTGCTTGGGCAAATAGCCACTATCCTACTGACATTGTAGAACAGTACTTGAAACTCAAGTGGTCTTTGTTGTGAGGATAAATATAGAGTACTAGAAAAGGAACATAAGGGCTTGATATACGTAAAGTATGTGTAAACCCTAAAAATCAGCGTCTCTTCATTTCTGACTTTTTTTTTGTCATTTTCTGTTTGATAAGTCCAGAAAACATTGGACATTGGATTAATACATGGGGAATCTACATATACTGTATTGTAGAGATATACTGCATATGTTTTTTTTTTTGTTTTTGTTTTGTTTTTATTATGCCTTGATATACGCTTTAAAGTGGCCCTGTCATGTCTATAAATAATTACCACAGTACTGTATGTGTTATGATTTTTACTGTTTTTTTTAATTTGCCGCCAGGCTCCTCCCCCATGCGTCGCGACGCTCGCAGGGAACGGAGCCTGGCAAGGAGAGGCTTCGGAGGAGGACGGAGCCCTCGGACACTGCGGGGGACATCGCAGGATCCCGGGGACAAGGTAAGTAAGGAGGCACCAAGATCCTGCGATGTAATCCCGAGTGTGGCTCGGGGTTATCGCTAATGGTCCTGAATTTTAACCCCGAGCCACACTCGGGAATACCGCCAGGGAGGTTAAACCAAAAATGCACTGATTTGTGTTTAAAAAAAGTCCCGGACCCTTTCCAAAAACAGCTGCTGAAAAAAGCATACATGTGAATGTGTCCCCATAGGAAACCATGTTAAATGGACTGTAGTGCGTTTCTTCAAAAAACGCATAGGTGTAAACCAGGCCTTACTAAAGGCAAATAGACTGTGCACTTTTGCAAGTGCAGTTTTTTCAGAGCACTTGCAAAGAACGCTTTACAAAGAACACTCACATGCAAGGAGAATAACAGAAACATCATTTCTTTTTGCACATGATTAGATGGTGGAGTTAATTTAACTCATTTAAATTCATTCTTTAAACACACCTGTAAAACATTAAATCTAATTTTATCAAGTACAAGAAAATGTCATTGTATTTGAAAGCTTTTATTCAGGATTAAATATGCCCTCTTTTTCTCCCCTAAAATGTGACAGTTCTGTGCTCTTCCATGGGCACTTGTGAGTGATTGAAAGGCAGTTTATAATGTCAGATATAATGTTGACAGTGAACTGCTGAGAACAATGTGATTGTATTTATTTACATTAAACTTGCCTTCTGTGTCCATGTCTTATGAAATATGACAGCTCTGATCTGATAGATGGTAGATGTGTCATGGTTCACTTGACACCTCAGAGGATTTCAGTATGTAGCAACCCTATCTAAAACGCATATTTGTAATGCTGTTTGACTGTGGCATTTTGTTTGTGCAGAAATGTTTGTTTCATAATCTTAGCTTTTTCTTTTTATTATTGTGCTCTTAAAGCCATTTTGTAAAGTTTATTTTAAAGCGGAGTTCCACTCATTTTTCAGTTTATTAAAAGTCAGCAGCTACAAAAAGTGTAGCTGCTGACTTTTAATAAACACACAATCACCTGTCCCACGGTCCGAAGCCTCGGTTCTCTCCCTCTCCTCTCCGCAGCGCTGAGAAGTGTGGCCTCAAAGCCCGGTGCTTCCAGCGCATGCGTGAGTCGCACTGCACTGTCCTGAATGGCCAAACAATCTTCTGGGACCTGTGACTTGACCCAGAAGATTGCAGGGAGGGAGGGGAAGAGGAGGAGTCGCCTAGGTGGCATGGGCGGAAGTGGGAGCTGGGTACCTGTCAAAACCCACTCTCTCCCCCCCCCCCCCCCCCCAAAAAAAATGACATGCCAAATGTGGCATGTCAGGGGGTTAGGACTCCTTAAAGTGGAAGTTACACTTTTGGGTGGAAAAAAGCCAGTAACGTTAGCTATAGAAAGCTGTAGCTGTAGAGTGAGTCTTTCTGCATTTTTTAGCTGTAGCTTTTTTTTAGCAAAACAAACTCCCATAAAAGCTTATGGCTCAAAAACGCTGATAAACGCAGAATAGCTGCGTTTTTAAGCTTTTTTCAGAGTTGGAGCATTTTTCCAGCTGAAAAACTCCTCTCAAACCCACTAGTTCTGGGGGTTTTTTTTTACAGCTAGAAAATGCGTCTGCCAAAAACTGCTGATAACAGCCTATGTGTGCATGGACACATAGAATAACATACTGGGGAGTTTATTGATTGCAGAAAAAAACGTCTGAAGCCAAAAACAGCAGCTGTAAAATCACCCAGTATGCATGAGGTCTAAAGGTTAGTTCATCTGCCTATGCAGATAAGGAGCATCTGTAGATAAAAACAAACTGTGCCACTTTGATTTAAGTTGAATGACCTTGCTATAGGTGTAGGCCATTTACATGCCTCATGAAGCCTGACATTAAAACTCCCAGGATGTTGCTAGGTTGTTGGTAGGCGAGGCCCAGCTATTACTGTTCACCTTTACCATCACCGGCACCCAATCACACAGCCGCTTACCCTCCTTAATGGGCCCTCGTCACAAAGGCCACATCTGCATGTATATGATATTTAGGAAGCCCATCAATCTTCATGCACCATATTCATGTAGTAGCAGACCGGATAATAGATGTAGTAAACCCAGCTCTCCTTGTTTAGTATACACTCCAGCAGTATTCACCACATATATATATATATATATCCCATGTGGATAAAAAGGAAAAACCTCATTGTGCAGTATATAAAAACAGCGTTTTATTTCAAGTATTAAATAGGGGAATAAACCCACATTTTAGACAAGTAAAAATCGCTTGCGTTTGTTTTTGAATCCAGCAGTCCCCACCAGAAAGATGGCCACCGCTTCCCAGTATGTACTAGTGTCTCGTCGCCGACTCCTCCCTACGTCGTTTCGTCACAGAATGATGTCAGGGGCGTGGCTAAATGGACGCTCGGATGATTTATACTCACCACTGTTTGAATTGTATTGGATATCTATTCCTGGATTGAGCTTCTGTGGACTATATATCAGAATCAACCAAAGGAGCTTAAAGTAGCCAAAAATGGCGATATCTGTGTGTTTATGATTAAAAATTGCTATGCCTGGAGTTGGGCTTTAAATGTTACATTTGCAGGCTATTGAAAGAACAGCTGGCCATTCAGTAGGAATTGGCTAATTATCAAGCTGCGGGTGGCCCTGTTGGGGTACTACCTGGATCAGCAAACTTCAAATGATAAATCAAAGAAGATGGGGTGGAAAATTGTTGGTCAGACAGTGACTTCATCATCCGATGCAGTCACTGTTTGGATATTCAGCTGCGAGCGCTGCAGCTGTCTCAATCCAACAGTCATCAGGGACATTCCCTCCATGCACATTTAGTGTGTTTAGAGGAATCTATGAGCGCTCTTTCACATGAGCATCAGTAAAAACAGGTGGCTGAGCTGCAGTTTTACCACCTTCCAGCCACCCACATAAATTCTAACAATACAGCTGGATGGGGCTGAACACATATATTTTAAACTCGCCCTTTGAGATCAACCATAATCCCAACATTTTGATCACAGTTGCTGTGCATTATATAAGTACAAAATCCCTTCTGGTATAAAAAAAAAAAAGACTTTCAGGAGATGGCAAAATTGCCTCCTGAACGCCTGACCCACTGCTATACTGCCTTCTGAAAAGTGATCCACTGCAGATCACTTTTCAGAGAGCAGTAAGCGCTGCTGCCCATGTATAAGAGCCCTTAGAGAGAAATGTATGGCTAGCAATACGGTACCTATCGTTGATTTTTGCACAGAATTCACAAAGCAGCTCAAACTGGCCATAACCAGCTTTTTTTGCTTTTTCCCGCATTACTGAAACATCGGCAGTATTCCCATCATAAAACAACATAGGCAGCTTCTCCAGAGAAAAAAAGATATAGAGAGAAAAAAAAATATCCCGTTCTGCGCTAACTAAGCAGCTCAATTCCTTCTCTAACGGGGAAATGCTGATTCTCACCTGTGCAGGTTACAGTTTGCATATTGCAGGTGCATTTTGCATTTTTCAATACACATTTTTAATCCATTGATGTCTATGGAACCAAAAACCAAAAAAAAATACCTGGCCCTTTCCAAAAAATGCACAGATGTGAACTGAATCCATAGGAAACCATGTTAAATGGGCTGTAGTGTGTTTCTGCAAAACTGAAAATGCACAAAAAAATGCATAGGTGTGAACCAGGCCTGAGTCTAACATCACAAAACAAAAGCTTTTTCCACCCACACTGTCAGCTCATGATGGCCTGTCTTCCCCAAGTGCTAAAACACACTATAAAGGCAATTTGCTGCTTCTGTAAAGGATAACCACAGCAGTGGCGTAATGACACCTGATTAGAACAGCTTTTTAAAAGCATACATTATCCTTTCATCACTGACTGGCTTTCTCAGTTTTTCTCGGACAATAGTTACTCTAATTATTGACATATGTGTAAACCCCTAACTATGAACTTCTCTTACGGCTTCATTTTGGTCTGTTAAACATACCATTGAAAGCATTGTGTTATATTTGTTCAATAAAGGCAATAAAAAAGCCCATTGATCCTGCTAGAAATCCAGTGAGCTCACAACTTCCTATAGAATCTACATTGTTTTCTCAAGCAGTATTATCAGCCCCGCTGATGAGTTTAGCTCAGTGGACTACAGAACACCTCCCCCTGTGTTATGGAGATCATCAGAAGGTGTTCTGTAGTGCCAACACACTTCCTGTCCCAGGAAGACCATGCTGCTCCTCCATACATTATAGTGGTGAGTTTTGCTACTCTAATGCCCCGTACACACGGTCGGATTTTCCGATGGAAAATGTGTGATAGGACCTTGTTGTCGGAAATTCCGACTGTGTGTAGGCTCCATCACACATTTTCCATCGGATTTTCCGACACACAAAGTTTGAGAGCAGGCTATAAAATTTTCTGACAACAAAATCCGTTGTCGGAATTTCCGATCGCGTGTACACAAATCCGACGCACAAAGTGCCACGCATGCTCAGAATAAATAAAGAGATGAAAGCTATTGGCTACTGCCCCGTTTATAGTCCCAACGTACGTGTTTTACATCACCGCGTTCAGAACGATCTAATTTTCCAACAACTTTGTGTGACCGTGTGTATGCAAGACAAGTTTGAGCCAACATCCGTCGGAAAAAATCTATGGATTTTGTTGTCGGAATGACCGATCAATGTCCGACCGTGTGTACGGGGCATAAGAGAGAAATCGTGTTACTGTAACTAGATACTGTACATTTTACCAGTAGTATTTGGGTTTAGATACACTTTAAAAGAGAATTATGAGATTTTGCTTCTTTCAAGAATCACACTTACCTAGGTGGATGCAGCTGCGGTCCGATGCTGCATCTGTCCCCCAGCACCTCCAAGACTGGGAATCGATCGATCAAACACCACGGATCGCTCAATTCTCATAGCTCCCTGAGCAGAGATCTGGTGAATGTCAGTCACCAGCTCTCTGCTCTGCCCCCCTCGCTCACTGGAGCACTGGGCTGTGGAGGGGGCGGGAACAGCCAGCTCAGGCTCTCAGTGGCTTACTGAAAGGCTGAGCCGGGTGCCGGTCAAGGCATGTGGGCAGATCTCAACCATATGGTCACGATCTTGCCCGAGCCTGGACCGGCTCTGTGACGTCAGCTGACAGTGGGCTTCAGCCCGCTGTCTGCTGAAATTGGGTCACAGGAGTGCAGAACGAACTGCACTGCTGTGATCCACAGGCGAAGTCCAGCCAAACGAGCTTTGGCTGGACTTCTCTTTTAACAATAGTAATAAAATGTATCAAATCCCCCAAAAAAGATATCATATATTGCAGCTTGACAGAAAAACACTCAGTTGGTATTTCTCCCTCAGCGCTCATGGAAAGTGTGTTACTTTAAAATAACAAGAGCAGCTACTATAATAATAAAACACTAAAGCAAAAATATGTCACAGCAACAAATACATAACATTAGCAGCGCTAAAATAATCCAAACATTTTAGGATTTGTTAAAAGTTCACTTAAATAGTTAAATAAGTATGAAGTCCACTTTATATATAAAATGAGGCAGATGTAAATGTAGGATTGTCCATCACAGAAAAACTGTTGCAGATAGTAATTCAAAACAATCACCTCCTCCACACTGCACGTGTCACAATCCCCCTAGGAAATGCACTTACCAGATGATACTGGGTTATATGCTTATCTGTCAATGGATGATGTCTGCTCACTGCATACACTCCGTCAGATGATCCTGGATTATACACTTAGCTTGCAATGGGTGTTGTCAGCTCTCTGCATGTAATCCATCTAGATGTTTGCTCATCACAAGCAGAGAACGAAGATACGCATAGCGTAATCCAGTACTAAAAGGTATTTATTATAGGTTTCTTTAAGATTGCACACTTACAATGTAGTTCAAAATAAAAGAGCAGGTAATAACAATGTATCACATGTCAATATTCCTACGTCTCACCGCTCCAGGAGTGTTCCCGGGTAAGGCAAGCAGGAAAGCCGACGATGTAGGTTGCTGCGTGGTCAGGCCCTGACTAGTTTCGTGATTGCTTCTTCAGAGGGCGCCCTCTGAAGAAGCAATCACAAAACTAGTCAGGGCCTGACCATGCAGCAACCTACATCATTGGCTTTCCTGCTTGCCTTACCCGGGAACACTGCTGGAGCGGTGAGAGGTAGTCAAGAATATCGACTTGTGATACATTGTTACAATGTAATTCAAGATAAAAGAACATGTAAGTGTGCAATCTTAAGGAAACCTATAATAAATACCTTTTAGTACTGGATTACGCAATGTGTATCTTTGTTCTCTGCTTGTGATGAGCAAACATCTAGATGGATTACATGCAGAGAGCTGATATTACAAGAGAGCTGACACCCATTGCAAGCTAATTGTATAATCCAGGATCATCTGACGGAGTGTATGCAGTGAGCAGACATCATCCATTGACAGATAAGTGTATAACCCAGTATCATCTGGTAAGTGAATTTCCTAGGGGGATTGTGACACGTGCAGTGTGGAGGAGGCGATTGTTTTGAATTACTATCTGCAACATTTTTTCTGTGATATATTGCAGCTTACCGGTCCATATATGTGATGTCTGCACTAATTTTCTTTTTTTCAGGCATTTGTGCCTTTTTTTCACCAGTGAATAACACTTTCTGTCTCTGGGTGGCTACACTCACTATTCTGCTGTATCAACTGAGGGAGCCATGGTTGCCCCCCCCAATCACCCCCTCCCCCGATTGGACTTGTCTGCCTTTTTTTTTGCCTTTGTTTGTCTCCATTACATTAGGGCTGTTGGAATTCAGTTTCCACACAAAGATAAAGTTGTGTGTGCTTTCTGTTAAGCTCACAGAAAATGACAAGGACACTGCATTCCTGGCACGATCAGCAGGCATTTTCTGTACTTCTTAGCATTATTATATAGGATTTATATAGCGCCAACAGTTTGTACAGCGCTTTACAATATGAGGGCAGACAGTACAGTTGCAATACAATTAAATACAGGAGGAATCCGAGGGCCCTGCTCGTTAGAGCTTACAATGTAGAAATGACAAAAGAACACGAATACCACCAAAACAAACAAAAGCCACCACATCCAAGAACTGCAAAATACTCTGTATCACTTTTGTTTTTTGAGTTTAGTTCTCCTTTAAAGACTACTTATATTTGTCAGTTATAGGTGCATATTGATGAACTTGATGGCTTCTAAGAACCTCCTGTGATTAGCATTTCCCAACAATGTTCCCAGCTATTCCAGTACTAATCATAGAGTTTTACTCAGAATGTTTAGCAAGTAATCGTGTTGCTTTATATAATATTCTGGGAGGTCTTCGGCCAGTCTTGCAACTCATTTTCAGATCAGTTCTGGTTTCCCAAGTCATTGGAAACTGTTCATAACTCCAATAGGAGTTTTTGGTGTACTGGTATGTTAAACACACTCTGGTATGTCAGAGCAGGAGCTCTGACAAGTCTTTCACAGATAAAGCTGGCCATACACTGATCAACATTTAGACCTGCTAAATTTTGATCAGAGTGTGGCCACCCCTGCTCAACAGAAGTCGATTGTTTGTTTGACTTCTTTCTAAGGGACATGTTAGAAAATTTTCCTTGACCCGTGTCTGCAGTCAGTTGGCTGTAGCTGCTGATCAGGGTATTCTGACTGCAGCCGGTCTTGCTGTCGGAAAAAAAAAGTCCCGGCAGGGGACATTTGTTCAGCCCACTGGCCACACAAAATAAAAATACGTGTATGACCAGCTTAACGTGGTTGTAAAGGCTGAAGATTTTTTCCCTCCATGCATGAATGTAAAAAGCTCCCCTCTCAACACCCCATAATACTTACCTGAGCCCAATCCAAAACCAGCGATGTGCACAAGAGCCGAGGCTCTCCTGGGTCTCTCTCTCCTGATTGGTTGAACTGCAGGAGACATTGGCTCCCACTGCTGTCATTTAAAGCCAGGGGGCAGGGCTGAGCCATGCTCTCTGTGTCTTATAGACACACAGAGTGGAGCTCAGCTTGCTATGAGGGCACTCGGCAAGGGGAAAGAGCCCAGAAGGCTGGTGGGGGACCCAAGAAAAGGAGGATGACAGTTTGGTATTTTAAAGAAAAAATTCCTTTAAAATTACTTTAACTAGTCGAGACGCACTGTATGTCAACAAAATTGTTCTGTATGTTGTGCCTGTTGCACTTTTCTTTCACACGTATGTTATTATACTTTCCATGCTCAATAAACCTTGTTCTTGATTAAAGAAAAAAAAAATGACTTAAAGTATGTGTTCAGAGGCTAGCACAAGCAATATCAGAGGGAGTGAAGACTGGGGAGTACTACTGATCAAAAGGCAATTTTTGTGCAAAGAGTAATAATGATGTGCAGGAAGCCATAACAACAAATTATACAGGATTTCACGTTTAATTTTGTTAGCACAGTAGTAAAAACAAAAGATGATTATGTATAGGATTCTGTAAATTGCTACAGATTTATTTATTTCTCTTTAACCACTTGACCTATGGAAGGTTTACCCCCCTTCCTGACCAGGCCATTTTTTGCAATACGGCACTGTGTTGCTTTAAAGGGGTTGTAAATGTAAAAATTTTTTTTTCTATGCATTAAGGTGAAAAAACTTTTGACAATACCGCCGCCCCCAGCCCCCCGTTTTACTTACCTGACGCCTCGAATCTTCGCTGCTCGTTCTCGTCATCTCCACTGCAGCTCAGCCTGGTCGCTGATTGGCTGCAGTGGATGGATTGAAAGCAGCGCAGCCATTGGCTCGCGCTGCTGTCAATCACATCCGATGACGCGGCGCGGCGGGGGGCGGGGCCGAGTGATACAGCGAGCGGCTATAGCCGCCCGCTGTATCACGGGAGCGCGCCCGCAAGCACTCACCACCATGCGAGGGAGCTCGCATTAAGGTGGTGAATGCTTGCGGGGAGGAGCTGAAACAGCCGCCGAGGGACCCCAGAAGACCAGGTTCGGGGCCACTCTGTGCAGAACGAGCTGCACAGTGAAGTTAAGTATAACATGTTTGTTATTTTTTAAAAAAAATAAATTTCCTTTACAACCCCTTTAACTGACAATTGTGCGGTCCTGCGACACTGTACCCAAATAACAGTTATGTCCTTTTTTCCCCCTATGAATAGAGCTTTCTTTTGGTGGTATTTGATCACCTCTGCGTTTTTTGTTTTTTTTGCGCTATAAACAAAGGACCGTCAATTTTGAAAAAAAAGACAATATTTTTCACTTTCTGCTATAAAACATATTCAATAAAAAATGTTTAAAAATGTCTTAATCAATTTTGGCCAATATGTATTCTGCTAAATAGTTTTGGTAAAAAAAAATTCCAGTAAGCGTTTATTGATTGGTTTGTGCAACAGTTTTAGCGTCTACAAACTATGGGATATATTTATGGAATTTTAATTTTTAATTTTTTTTTACTAGTAAAGCGATTTTTAGCGGGACTGCGACATTACGGTGGACAAATCTGAAACGAAGTAACACTTTTTGGGGACCAGTGATGCCAATATAGTGATCAGTGCTAAAAAAAAAAAAAAAAAAAAGCACTATCCCTGTACTAATTGCAGGGAAGGGGTTAACATCAGGGGTGATCAAATGGTTGTGTTCCCTGGGAGTGCTTTCTTACTGTGTAGGGGATGGTTTAACTGTAGGAAGACAGAGATCTGTGTTCCTGCCTAGCAAGAAACACAAGATCTCTGTCTTCTTTACCTATTTACATAGGCAGACCGCTGTTCTGCCTCTCTCGGAACGATCACCGTATTCCCGGCGGGCATCGGGTCTGCTGGGCCCACTGATTGTTGAATAACAGTGGGAGTGGGTTGCCGGCGGCGCTTGCATGTGCCCCAAACCCAAAGAAAAAATTCACGTACAGGTACGTGATTTTGCGTTTAAGGGCCGCCCTGCCACAGTATATGTACGTGAGGCATACTTAAAGCGGAGTTCCGGCCACATTTTTATTTTTTTAATTGATCCGAGAATAATTCATTTTTAAAATAAACAATTATATAATTTTAATAATGGATGTTGCTAAAATAATAATGTTTTATAATCACAAGTTTTTCTCTCCTGTTGTGGCCGTTGCTATCATGATTGTGGGCATGTGAAGCCCAATCGATAACTCTTCCTGGATAAGCTTAGGAGAGGTGCATGCTGGGTAACCAGCATGCACCTCTCGATCTCGCGCATGCGCAATTCTCCGGCGGCCGTAGCGCCGATTGTTTCTAAAGTTGCCATAACAAAGGGCGGCGACGGAGGAAGGTCCCGCCCCATTGTTATGGCAACATCGATAAACACAACTCGGCCCTGTGATCTGCCTTAAATCGCGTCATTTCCTGTCAAGAAATAACGCGATTTTTGATCACAGTACTGCCCACAGACTCCTGGGAAAGGATGAGACATCCTTTCCCAGGAGCACAGGCATGGGAGGAAGTGACGAGGAGCTCCGCAGACCAGGAAGTGGCAGATTAGGAGGAATACATAGCAACAGGGCGATTCTGGCAAGTCTAAAAAAAATTTTTACTCCAAATGTTTGAGTCTGAAAAAAAAATTCAGGCTGGAATTCCGCTTTAAGCAGTTAAATATACCCAGTAGTGCTTTACTAAGGTAGTATAAAAATTTATAATAAACCACACTCATAATTTCATATTCTCTTTATGTAAAATGATCTGAAAACCCTAAGATAATGTTGTCCAGACAAGTTATCATAAGCCAAAAAGCATTAAGTCAATTATCTATGCATTTCCTGCCAGTATATGGCATTATAACCTATTTAAATATCAAATTTTCTTAGTTGGCAAAATACTGAGTCCATTTGTATATTTAATACTTGCATAAAAGTTAATGTGATCATTTTATTTTACAGTCTGCACTAAAAAACAAACCCTCAGTGGTCCAAAAAAGCTAAGCCAGGAAACCTTTACCATGGACACATACTTATCCTAAATTTAAGTTCTTTTCGCAAATGTATTTCCAGTCATTTATATAGTAAAATTGTAGAAAAGAAACACAGGGAAGACATACATACTGCACACAGCTCGTGTCCTTGTCTGTAAGTACAAGAGAGTTCAACACCGTGCTGGTACAGATTCAACTTTTATTGACACCAGTATGACTCAGCTATCAATATATTGCAGGTACCAGTCCATGGATGTGGTGGCTGCAATTGTTTCCTTTTTTAGGCTTCTTTTCCTTTGTTTTCACCTGGCGATTCTGCTAGTAACTAACTTGTAGACATAAGATGACAGCGTTCATTCCACCTTCTGAAACAAGATAAGACTACAGATACCCCTCCCCTTTTATTGTCAGAGATGGCTAAAACAATGCCATTGAGCACAAGCAGAGAGCACAGGAAGGTTGGCTAACAGAATATCTGTCAATAGCAACAGATATTTGTTTTTAATTCTCAAACAGATATAACAAAAGACTTTATTAAAAGTCAGCAGCTAGAAAAAAAAAGCTGCTGACTTTTAATAAGTACACTCACCTGTCTCAGGATCCAGCCATGAGCTCACCCGAGCCATCGCTTGTCTCCCTCTTCTCTCGTTGGCGACGGCATTTCAACTGTGGACACCTGGCTGTAAAAGCTTGCGGCTTCACGTGACGTGTCCCAGATGACTGCAGGGAGGGAGGGAGAGAGGAGAACTTCCGCTTAAGTGGGGCTGGGTACCTGTCAAGACTAGGTAGCGCCCCCCCCCCCCAAAATAAAAATTGCATGCCAAAAGTGGCGGGGGGGGGAGTACTTAAAGCGGAACTTCCCCTTTTGGGTGGAGCTCTGCTTTGATAGACCAAAAGTTACCAAATAAGAGCAGTTTATTATAAAGGTTGACATACAGTGAGGACGGAAAGTATTCAGACCCCCTTAAATTTTTCACTTTGTTATATTGCAGCCATTTGCTAAAATCATTTAAGTTCATTTTTTTCCCTCATTAATGTACACACAGCACCCCATATTGACAGAAAAACACAGAATTGTTGACATTTTTGCAGATTTATTAAAAAAGAAAAACTGAAATATCACATGGTCCTAAGTATTCAGACCCTTTGCTGTGACACTCATATATTTAACTCAGGTGCTGTCCATTTCTTCTGATCATCCTTGAGATGGTTCTACACCTTCATTTGAGTCCAGCTGTGTTTGATTATACTGATTGGACTTGTTTAGGAAAGCCACACACCTGTCTATATAAGACCATACAGCTCACAGTGCATGTCAGAGCAAATGAGAATCATGAGGTCAAAGGAACTGCCTGAAGAGCTCAGAGACAGAATTGTGACAAGGCACAGATCTAGCCAAGGTTACAAAAAAATTTCTGCTGCACTTAAGGTTCCTAAGAGCACAGTGGCCTCCATAATCCTTAAATGGAAGACGTTTGGGATGACCAGAACCCTTCCTAGAGCTGGCCGTCCGGCCAAACTAAGCTATCGGGGGAGAAGAGCCTTGGTGAGAGAGGTAAAGAAGAACCCAAAGATCACTGTAGCTGAGCTCCAGTGATGGAGATGGGAGAAAGTTGTAGAAAGTCAACCACCACTGCAGCCCTCCACCAGTCGGGGCTTTGTGGCAGAGTGGCCTGACGGAAGCCTCTCCTCAGTACAAGACACATGAAAGCCTGCATGGAGTTTGCTAAAAAAAACACCTGAAGTACTCCAAGATGGTAAGAAATAAGATTCACTGGTCTGATGAAACCAAGATAGAAATTTTTGGCCTTAATTCTAAGCGGTATGTGTGGAGAAAACCAGGAACTTCTCATCACCTGTCCAATACAGTCCCAATAGTGAAGCATGGTGGTGGCAGCATCATGCTGTGGGGGTGTTTTTCAGCTGCAGGGACAGGACGACTGGTTGCAATCGAGGGAAAGATGAATGCGTCCAAGTACAGGGATATCCTTAATGAAAACCTTCTCCAGAGTGCTCAGGACCTCAGACTGGGCCGAAGGTTTACCTTCCAACAAGACAATGACCCTAAGCACACAGCTAAAATAACGAAGGAGTGGCTTCAAAACAACTCCGTGACTGTTCTTGAATGGCCCAGCCAGAGCCCTGACTTCAACCCAATTGAGCATCTCTGGAGAGACCTAAAAATGGCTGTCCACCAACGTTTACCATCCAACCTGACAGAGCTGGAGAGGATCTGCAAGAAGGAATGGCAGAGGATCCCCAAATCCAGGCGTGAAAAACTTGTTGCATCTTTCCCAAAAAGACTCATGGCTGTATTAGATCAAAAGGGTGCTTCTACGAAATATTTTGCGCCAAACATATCTTTTGGAATTATGGCCAAAAAGTTCAACCTTGGTTTCATCAGACCATACCACATGCCTTTATGAGACTTCAGATGTATTTTTGCAAAATTTAGCCGTGCTTGGATTGCACTCCTGTGACCCATAGGAGAAGCCCAGCTGAATGAGCTCAGGATGGACTTCTCCTTTTAGGTGTTGAAAATGTTTTTATTGGTAAAATAAGCAGTATATCAGAAATACAATTGACACATTAATTGAAGAAAGGACTTTTCCTTTTAAATGTGGCAAAATAATTCTGATGGCTGACAGTTGGTTTTTAAAAAGATGCCAGCGGTGCTCGCTCCCCCCCGCTCCCAGGCATCCCTTCCTCGCCAGCCCTCAAAATGCATTTGCAACATGCGAGCAGGCGAGTTAAATTTTTGAGGGCTGCAGTAGTGTGTACCAGACTTTAGCGTATAAGGGAATATTGAAGAGGATGGACGAAGATTACAGTCTATTAGGGGATAAGGGAGTAATGAAGAGGATGGACGAAGATTCCAGTCTATTAGGGGATAAGGGAGTAATGAAGAGGATGGATGAAGATTACAGTCTATTAGGGGATAAGGGAGTAATGAAGAGGATGGATGAAGATTACAGTCTATTAGGGGATAAGGGAGTAATGAAGAGGATGGATGAAGATTACAGTCTATTAGGGCAGGGCTTGACAAATTTGCTTGGAATCTAGGAGCCAGCTAAAAAAGTTAGGAGCCAGGTTTTTTTTTTTTTTTAAACGACCGACAAAGCTTTATTTTCAATATAAAAATTAACCAATCTTAAATTTACACAGAGACGACTAGAACTAATGTGACTGCTTTTATTTCCTGCCATGCAGGGACACAAGACCACCATATTCTCGCTAAGGATCCAACCAGGTCCGCCTGAAAAACTGACAGGCGAACCTGATCAGACAGCCCGAGTGAAAGGGGCCAAGCAGGGAGGTGACAAATAATAAATTCATTTTAATTAACCACTTCCTTCCCGCAGGACGAATATATACGTCCTGTCTTTGAAGAGAAATACCGTAGTTATGGTAGCAGCTAGCTACCATAACCCCGGTATCTTCTTCAAGAGCCGGCGGTTCTCTTTCAGATAAAAGTGGTCTCTGCAGCAGATTAGCAGCGAGATCACTTTTATCGGCGGCAGGAGAGGGCCCCCCCTATCGCCACGATCGTTAGAGCGAGAGCAATAATCCTAGTCCTGGACCTCCTCTGTAACTCAAAACATGTAACCTGTAGAATTTTTTAAACGACGCCTATGGAGATTTTAAAGGGTAAAAGTTTGTCGCCATTCCACGAGCAGATGAAATTTTGAAGCGTGACATGTTGGGAATCAATTTACTCGGCGTAACATTATCTTTCACAATATAAAAAAAATTGGGCTAACTTTACTGTTTTCTTATTTTTTAATTAAAAAAAGTATTTTTTCCCAAAAAAGTGCGCTTGTAAGTCCGCTGCGCAAATACGGTGTGACAGAAAGTATTGCAATTACCGCCATTTTATTCTCTAGGGTGTTAGAATAAAAAATATATATAATGTTTGGGGGTTCTAAGTAAAGGGAAGGAGATGAGCAGGCAGTGAAAACAGGTAGGGAAAGCTCCATTAGCATTGGTGGATGTCATGTCATACCAACGGCCACCACCAGAGGGCGCCCGATTGCAGAAGGAACCAGGAACCATAGGACTGCAGTAGGCCGCAAAGCCGGGGCCTCAATTACCGGCGCGGCCCAGCGCGATCGCGGCGGGAGGGGGGGTGAGTGTCGAACGGACACAGGATGCCCCAGGCGCCAGGTCGCTAATTCTAGTCGCAAATGCGACCTGGCGCCCGGGTTTTGTCGAGCCCTGTATTAGGGGATAAGGAATATTGAAGAGGATGGACGAAGATTACAGTCTATTAGGGTATAAGGGAATATTGAAGAGGATGGACTAAGATTACAGTCTATTAGGGTATAAGGGAGTAATGAAGAGGATGGATGAAGATTACAGTCTATTAGGGGATAAGGGAGTAATGAAGAGGATGGATGAAGATTACAGTCTATTAGGGGATAAGGAATATTGAAGAGGATGGACGAAGATTACAGTCTATTAGGGTATAAGGGAATATTGAAGAGGATGGACTAAGATTACAGTCTATTAGGGTATAAGGGAGTAATGAAGAGGATGGATGAAGATTACAGTCTATTAGGGTATAAGGAATATTGAAGAGGATGGACGAAGATTACAGTCTATTAGGGGGTAAGGGAGTAATGAAGAGGATGGATGAAGATTACAGTCTATTAGGGTATAAGGGAATATTGAAGAGGATGGATGAAGATTACAGTCTATTAGGGGATAAGGGAGTAATGAAGAGGATGGATGAAGATTACAGTCTATTGGGGGATAAGGGAGTAATGAAGAGGATGGATGAAGATTACAGTCTATTAGGGTATAAGGGAATATTGAAGAGGATGGACGAAGATTACAGTCTATTAGGGGATAAGGGAGTAATAAGGAGGATGGACGAAGATTACAGTCTATTAGGGGATAAGGGAATATTGAAGAGGATGGACGAAGATTACAGTCTATTAGGGGATAAGGGAGTAATGAAGAGGATGGATGAAGATTACAGTCTATTAGGGGATAAGGGAATATTGAAGAGGATGGACGAAGATTACAGTCTATTAGGGGATAAGGGAGTAATGAAGAGGATGGATGAAGATTACAGTCTATTAGGGTATAAGGAATATTGAAGAGGATGGACGAAGATTACAGTCTATTAGGGGGTAAGGGAGTAATGAAGAGGATGGATGAAGATTACAGTCTATTAGGGTATAAGGGAATATTGAAGAGGATGGATGAAGATTACAGTCTATTAGGGGATAAGGGAGTAATGAAGAGGATGGACGAAGATTACAGTCTATTAGGGGATAAGGGAGTAATGAAGAGGATGGATGAAGATTACAGTCTATTAGGGGATAAGGGAGTAATGAAGAGGATGGATGAAGATTACAGTCTATTAGGGGATAAGGGAATATTGAAGAGGATGGACGAAGATTACAGTCTATTAGGGGATAAGGGAATATTGAAGAGGATGGATGAAGATTACAGTCTATTAGTGAATAAGGAACTAATGAAGAGTATGGAAGAGGTTACATTCTATTAAGGTATAACAGAGGGATACAGAAGGTCAAACAGCCTATGATACCTGTAAGCAGAAGCTAAAGAATGTGACTGAGCATAGGTAGTATGCATGGAATGTGGTTTTATCGTTCAGGGAGAACTCACCTGCTGGTTCTTGAAGTTTCAGTTAGTAGTTACTGAAAGGGTTAATGCTAAAAACACAAGGAAGTGATAAATCAGAAAATCAGGTTTATCTTTACTGTTGATTTCTGACTGACCTGTGGTCAGCTTGCTCTGTGAAGGAGACATCCATTTTGTAGCCTTTTCAGCTCCTAGAAAATCAGCACTCAGGCATCTCCCTGACCTTTCCCATCATCCTAGCAGTAATAATGCAGCTACTACTGAAGAGATGTCACCTGATGAAGAGAGCTGTCATTTTAGTTGTGTAATGTACAGAAAAGATGTGTGTGACAAAGTCTTACTTCCATCCACCTCAGATTTCGGCAGCCCTGCTGACCAGAAACAGGGAGTGAGCCTCTCTCTTTATATTCTACTATTACGTAGGAGTCTTGCTTATTTTTATATGTTATCAATTATAATGCTCTATCACTGTACAGTCAATTTTAAATGCAGCAAAATAATTCTGATGGCTGACAGTTGGTTTTAAAAAGTTGGGAATGTTCTAAGACTGAATTTCTTGTTTTTGGGGTCTGCTATGTGCTAAATGCTTGAACATGAAGCATAAGACCCCTTTCACACTGAGGCGCTTTTCAGGCATTTTAGCACTAAAAATAGCACCTGAAAAGCGCCTCTTATGCCTCCCCAGTGTGACATCCCTGAGTGCTCTCACACTGGAGTGGTGCGTTTGCGGGATGGGAAAAAGTCCTGCAAGCAGCATCTTTGGGAGCGGTGCAGGAGTGGTGTATACACCGCTCCCAAAACGCCCTTCCCATTGAAATGAATAGGCAGCGCTGCCAAAGCGCCTGCAAATCGATTTGGCAGCGCCACAACACGGGTGCTTTTAACCCTTTCTTCGACCACTAGCGGGGGCATAAAAGCACCGCTAAGACTACGGTAAAGCCCTCCTAAAACTAGCAGCACTTTACCGGTAACGCACCCCCACCAGAGTGTGAAAGTAGCCTTTCTGATTTGATCTGCACTATAAGTCATGATTATTTTTACAAAATGTTTTATTCTTTTTATAATTTTTCATAATTTTGTATTGTTCTGTATTCTAGTATGCTTATGTAGACAGAGGGAATATTACAACTTAGTGGGAGATGCTACTCTGCAACTCTTCATTTATAGTGTCAGATGCGGTCATTTGTCTTAAAGTGTTACTAAACCCACAACAGTAAAATCAGTCTGTATATGCAGCATAGCATGCTTGGTATACTCACTGTGGAACTTAAGGGGTTAATCCTCTGCATTGTGTAAAAAGGCTGTTTTATCCTGTATGCACAGATCCTTCCCTCCCTGCACTGTCTATCTGGGGAAGGCCAGCTAACACAGGCAGGGTAGCCGACCTGCACATGCTCAGTTGTGTCTTTTATGCTGGAGAGGACATTTACTTGTTGATCAGAGGTAGCCAGGTCACATGATATTGACATTACAAATGTGGGCGTGTATACAGGCTGTAGTGGAAATCTCCACCTTCCTGAACTCTCAGCACTGGACAAACTGTGCAGTTTATTATGTAACCATGGAATACAGATCATCCAAAAAAGGTATATAGTGGCAGTATTTTAATGTAAAAAGATTTATAAGCTGTGGGCACTGTGGGGGGGATGTGAACTATTTTCATATTACTAGGTTTAGTAACATTTTAACTTTTCCTTGTCAAAAGAAGTTTATTGAGTATACAATGTTATAAAGATACATAAAGTAAGTTTACAAGGATCTATAAAGTAAGCTCATTGTTTTACAGTAGGGTTTATATAGGTAAATATCATGAAATTTCAAATATTAAACATTGGGTTCACGTAAACCTAAATTAAAGATATATATCATTTCCTTAGTTACTTTTGTAGGTATTTAAATGATTTATACCTACTATACATATTGTTTACAAGTAGAGTGTATATAGGTCAAATAAATTCTGATAATGAGCTTTAATCGTAAGGTGGAGAAAAGGAAAGAGAAAGAAGAAAAAGGGTTGAAAGGTAGAGGTATGGTCCACAAGGTTGTCCCGCTAGTCAGTTTATTATTCTTTTTAGTTCTCTTTGAAGCCTTAGAATGGGTGTCTCTGTAAGTCATTTAACCACTAGGCGTCCGCGCTATAGCCGAAAGACGGCTACAGCGCGGACTCCAATTGCCGGGAGGGCGTCCCTGGACGTCCTCCCTTTTACTTCCGCGTTGCGCGCTCCCGCGGGCGCGCATCGCGGAAGTTTTGTGCTGGCCGTGTCCCTCGGACACAGCCAGTGACAGATCGCCGTAAACGGCCAATGACAGCGGCCGTTTACAGTGCGATCGCTCTGCCAATGGGAGATGATCTCATATGTAAACATATGAGATCATCTCTCATCGCCGGCTCTCCCTCCTCACACAGAGACAGCGTGTGAGCAGGGAGAGCGGAACCGCTGCGGCGGTGAGTAAACAGGGAAAAAAAAACGAAAAACACATTTATCTGCTCCTGCCCCAGCCATCTGCCCCAGCCATCTGCCCCTGCCATCTGCCCCTGCCATCTGCCCCAGCCATCTGCCCCAGCCATCTGCCCCAGCCATCTGCCCCTGCCATCTGCCCCTGCCATCTGCCCCTGCCATCTGCCCCTGCCATTTGCCCCAGCCATCTGCCCCAGCCATCTGCCCCAGCCATCTGCCCCAGTGCCATCTGCCCCTGCCATTTGCCCCAGCCATCTGCCCCTGCCATCTGCCCCTGCCATTTGCCCCAGCCATCTGCCCCAGCCATCTGCCCCAGCCATCTGCCCCTGCCATCTGCCCCTGCCATTTGCCCCAGCCATCTGCCCCAGTGCCATCTGCCCCTGCCATCTGCCCCAGCCATCTGCCCCAGTGCCATCTGCCCCAGCCATCTGCCCCAGTGCCATCTGCCCCAGTGCCATCTGTCCCCAGTGCCATCTGTCCCCAGTGCTATCTGTCCCTGCTGTCATGTCCCTGCCATCTGTCCCCACTGCCATCTGTCCCCAGTGCCACGTATAAGTGCCATCTGTCATCAGTGCCACATAGTGCCATCTGTCATCAGTGTCACGTGTCATCAGTGCCACGTATCAGTGCCATCTGTCATCAGTGTCATGAGTGCCACGTATCAGTGCCATCAGTCATCAGTGCCACGTATTAGTGCCATCTGTCATCAGTGCCATGTATTAGTGCCATCTGTCATCAGTGCCACGTATTAGTGCCACCTTTCATCAGTGCCACATATTAGTGCCATCTGTCATCAGTGCCATTTGTCATCATCGCCACGTGTCATCAGTGCCACATATTAGTGCCGTCTGTCATCAGTGTCACGTATTAGTGCCATCTGTCAGTGCCATGTATTAGTGCCATCTGTCATCAGTGCTATGTATTAGTGCCATCTGTCATAAGTGCCACGTATTAGTGCCATCTGTCATCAGTGCCATGTATTAGTGCCATCTGTCATCAGTGCCATGTATTAGTGCCATCTGTCATCAGTGCCACATCAGTGTCAGTGCCACGTATCAGTGCCATCTGTCATCAGTGCCACATCAGTGCCACGTATCAGTGCCATTTGTCATCAGTGCCACGTCAGTGTCACATGTCATTGTTCTGGTTCTCCAGGGCCTTCAAAAGTGTAATAGGTAGTCAACAAATTAGATGTGTAATTTTTGCTCCTAGAACACGTGATGGCGCTCCATGCATGTTGGGCCTCTCTATGTGGCCAGGCTGTGAAAAAGTCCCACACATGTGGTATCGTAATACTCAGGAGGAGTAGCAGAATGTATTTTGGGGTGTCATTTGTGGTATATACATGCCATGTGAGAGAAATAACTATTACAATGACAATTTTGTGGGGGGGGGGGGGGGGAATCTTCATTTTGCAAAGAATTGTGGGAAAAAATGACAACATCAAAAACCTCACCATGCATCTTACTAGATACCTTGGAATGTCTACTTTCAAAAAAAGGGTCATTTGGGGGGTATTTGTACTTTCCTGACTTGTTCGGGTCACAAGAAATGAGATAGGCCACCAGTACTTCAGGTGCAATCAATTTTTTATGATTTGCACCATAACTTGTAGACTCTCTAACTTTCACAAAGACCAAATAATATCCACTAATTTGGGTTATTTTTACCAAAGATATGTAGCAGTATAAATTGTGGCCAAAATTTATGAAGAAAAATTACTAATTTGCAAAATTTTATCACAAAAACAAAGAAAAATGCGTTTTTTTTCAAAATTTTCGGTCTTTTTTCATTTATAGCGCAAAAAATAAAAAACCCAGTGGTGATCAAATACCACCAAAAGAAATCTCTATTTGTATGAAAAAAAGGACAAAAAATTCATTTGGGTACAGTATTACATGACTGAGTAATTGTCATTCAAAGTGTGAGAGCGCTGAAAGCTGAAAATTGGTCTGGTCACGAGGGGGGTTTAAGTGCCCAGTTGTCAAGTGGTTAATCTGTTACCATGGCAACAGGACAGAGTCATTAAAATTTGACAGGAACTGTTGTTTTATCCAAGGGTGCCAAAGTTTTTCAAATTTTGGAATTTGATTTTGATCGATGGCTACCATCTTAGCATGGAACATTGTATTATTCATTCTGTGAATTGTTTCTGCTAGTACCAATGTAGGAGATTTCCATGCCTTGGCCACTGTTTGTTTTGCAGCCGTTATTAGTTGGATCATAAGTTTGAATTGAGAGAGTGTTAACCATTCCGGTTTTAGATTAAGTAAAGTTAAATATGGATCTGGTTGTATTATCTTTTTAAATATTTTAGATGCAATCACGAAAACTTCCTTCCAGAAGGTTTGGATTACTGGGCACGTCCACCATATGTGTAAATATGTGCCTATTTCTGGGCATCCTCGAAAACAAAGAGCTGAGGTATTAGGTGAATATTTTGCCACTCTAGCGGGTACAAGGTACCAGCGAGTTAGCACTTTATAATTTGTCTCCAGTGCTAAGATGTTGGGTGAAGATGACTTAGATGTGAGCCATATGTTAGACCAGTCCGTGTCTTCTAAAGTTCGTCCCAGGTCCTCCTCCCACCTCTGAACGTAAGAGGGTCTATTAAGATTTGCTACTCCATATAATTGATTATAAAGTGATGAAATTGTATCTTTAGCAAATGGATCTTTTGTACAGATTGATTCAAAAATGGATAATTGGGATAATGGTGTATCCCCCTTTAGGAATGGTGTATAGAAATTTTTGATTTGGAGATATCTAAATATCTCAGAGTTTGGTAGATCATATTTTTCTCTAAGCGATGGGAATGAAAGGAATGATTTAGATGCTATGAAGTCATTTAGTGTCTGAATGCCTGATGTTGTCCAAGCTTTAAAAGAATTTGGGTAGATCCATGCCGGATAAAAGGCCGGATTTCTGATAAAAGAAAGGAGAGGATTGTGTGGAGATTGTAACTGATATTTGGTTTTTAGTTTATCCCAGAGAGATAAGAAGTGTTTAGTTATGGGATTATGAATTTTAAAGTGGTCTTTAGGATCAAGCCATAATAAATTTGATATTAATAGAGGGTCATTTTCTGAAGCCTCTATAAATACCCATAATGGGATTTCCTGTTTTGCATGGTATTTGGACAGACTGGCCAAATGTGCTGCTCTGTAATAGTTAGTAAAATTAGGGTATCCCAGGCCTCCTTTATTTTTGGGAAGATGTAGTGTGTGTATAGGTATACGTGGTTTAGAAGAGCCCCATATAAACGAAGTTGCTCTTTTTTGTACTATTCTCAAAAAATAGGAAGGAATTGGAATAGGGAGGACTCTGAATAGATAAAGCAATTTGGGTAGAATAGTCATTTTGATTGCATTAATTTTCCCTATCCAGGATAAAGGAAGTTGCGACCATTGTTTTATTAGATTTGTGATCTGTCTTAATACAGGGGGATAATTGGTTGAGAATAAGTCAGAATGAGATGCTGTTAAATGAATTCCAAGATATGGGATTGATTTTTCTGCCCATGTGAATGGGAGTGCAGCCTTAGCCGGGATTAATTCCATGTTTGTGAGTGAAATATTAAGCACTAGGCATTTCTTAGGATTCATCATAAGGCCGGATAGGGCTGCAAATCCATCAAGAGCTGGTATTAAGTTAGGACCAGAGACCTGTGGTGATGATAGAAAAAGTAATATATCATCTGCAAATATACATAATTTGTGTGTAATACCTCCTACTTCAATGCCAGTTATAGTTTGGTTTGTTCTGATGTATTGGGCCATGGGTTCGAGTATAAGGGCAAATAATAAGGGAGATAATGGGCAACGCTGTCGGGTACCTCTTTCGATATTAAAGGCTTCAGATTTGTATTCAGCATATTTTATATAGGCTTTGGGTTTATTATATAATGCTTTGATCCATGTTAAAAAGTGGGGTCCAAAACCCCATTTTTGTAATGAATATTGCATATATTGCCAGGATACTGTGTCAAATGCCCTCTTAATATCGAGAGATAGAAAACATAAAGGGATTTTCCGTTTTTTAGCAATATGTGCCAATAACACTGCCCTGCGTATATTATCGCCTGCCTGTCTATTTGGCATGAAGCCTACTTGATCTCTATGTATTAATTTTCCTATAATGCTATTGAGGCGTTTTGCTATTATTTTTGCTAATAATTTAATATCGAGGTTTAACAGAGAGATAGGCCGATAATTCACACAGGAAGTATCATCAGAAAGGGGTTTTGGGATCATACAAACAATTGCCATTAGTGTTTCTTGCCGAAAAGAATGTCCATCTAGAAGTTTGTTAAAAGTTTCAGTGAGAATGGGAGAGAGTATTTCTGAGAATGTTTTATAGTATAAAGCCGAGTAGCCGTCTGGGCCTGGTCTTTTGTTAAGTTTTAGGTCTTTTATGGCGTTAGCAACTTCATCTATAGTTATAGGCTCATCCAAACTGCTTTTTTGATTCTGAGATAACTCAGGTAAGTTTATTTTTGAGAAGAAGGATTCAGCTTCTGTAGGATTAAATTCATTGTTTGTCTTGTATAAAGTTGCGAGATGTGAGTGAAATTTATGGACTATTTTAACTGGATTACAAGTGTAAACATTTTTTGATAATTTCAAACGTATTGGTTTGAAAGATTTGTTAGTTGAATTTAATGCCCGAGCCAAATATGTACCTGGTTTGTTTGTATTCATGTAGAAATTGTGTTTGGAGCGTTTGAGGGATTTATCAACTGACTCAGTGAGAAATAGATCGTATTCCAATCTAGATTTTTCCAGATGAGATTTTGTACTCAGAGATGGATTATCTTGAAATGATATGTAGGCTGCATTAAAATTGAGTTCTAGTTTTTTTGCTAGATTTTTGCGTTCCCGTTTAAATAGTGCCATTTGTCCTTGTATTGTACCACGCAAGACAGGCTTATGAGCTTCCCACAGTGTTATTGGGGAGATGTCTGTTGTATTATTAATTGATATGTATTCCTTTAAAGCTTGTTCAATGGCCATCTGATGTAGTGGGTGTTTGAGCATTATGTCCGGTAAGTACCACGTTGGGTCATGCGCTTTTGGTATGGCTGAGGCTATAGTAGTGTATACTGCATTATGGTCAGACCACGGAATCGGAATTATATCTGATGCAATAATTTCTGGTATCATTCCTATTGTTAGAAAAATATGATCTATTCTGGTGAAGGTTTGATGAGGGTGCGAGAAATAAGTGAATTTCTTTTTCATTGGGTTACTTTCTCTCCATGAATCTACCAGATTGTATTTGGAAAGAAGTTGAGAAAAAGGTAATCTAGAGGTTATTTTGGATGGTGTAAAAGGTGATTTATCTAGAAATGGGAGGAGGACCTGGTTCGAATCCCCACACATTATCACTGTTCCTATTTTGTGTGTATTAATCACTTGTAATATATGTGAGAGGAATGGTGTAGGTTGTTGGTTAGGAACGTAGTAGGAAATCACCGTGATTGCTGTATCCATTATATAACCCATGAGTATCAGGTATCTACCTTCTGGGTCTTTAATTTCTGATGATAAGGTGAATGGTGTGGATCGGTGAAATGCAATTAGAGTTCCCCTTTGCTTGGTACAGGCAGAAGCCGTGTAAATTTGTTGATAAAAAGGAGAAATATATTTTGGAGTAGAATCTTTGGTGAAGTGTGTTTCTTGGAGGCATACTATGTGAGCCTTCTTGTTATGGAAAGTACGGAAGGCTTTGGTCCTTTTTTGAGGGACATTTATTCCCTGAACAATCAGGGAAAGTATATTCAGTGGTGCCATGGCAATAGATAAAAAAGTTTTGACTTACTTTTTGTTATGCAGAGCTGACTGCGCAGATCAACCTGTGTGGACTGAAGAGATGAATAGATAGAAAAGAAACCAGTGAATTCTGGAGTAAAGAGTAAACAAAAAACATATGAGATTAAATGATACATTGTATAAATTATTTTTTGCAAGTAATCACAATTTACCCGTGAAAGAGAATAAATATCTCTCTCAGGGGAATAAGTGCCTTCGTCACACTCCCACATAATATGGTTGGGAGAATGAGGAGGGCTAATGGGGGTACAGGGATCTTCCGCTTACAGGAGAGAATTGCTATGTCAAAAGACATCAAAATGATGTTTCATTAATTGGAGTGCAGAATATAGTTTTTGTTGAAATTATTTATTCCAGGGTGGTTGTATATGGTTAGTCTTGCCCTAGGCTAAATAATTCAGTTAGAAAAGTACTGTTAATAACTTTGGTATTGATGAAGATAGTTTGAATTATTTTGGGATTTTAACCCTTTTAGAGTAAACAATTACATATTTTATTCATATGTAACTGTTTAGATATGTTAACTCATAAAATTGAGGTTGTATTGCTTCAGATTAAAATAAACAAAAACATAATTCTAGGAACTAGTTGGGTAATAATATATTTGTTTTAAGAAAAGAAAGAAAAAGTTTCCATTACTTCTGGATTATTGAACATATTTGTCCTAAAAAGTAATAAATCTATTGTTATTACCTGATAATATATAACTGAACAAGAATTTCCTTATTTCACTTATATATTCTAAGGCTATATGAATCAGAAGTAATAAGAAATATAACTGGAATGTAACATGATCCCACACAGTGTGTGACTATCAGAATGCAGTTACATTCAGTTATAAATATAGGTTTTTTAAAGAGAACCATCTCTTAGTATAATAAATGAAGAGATATCAGGAATTAGGATGTCAGTCCATTGAATCTTCTTGGTCCATGGATGATGTGGCATAACGGCCTCTTTTGTGAGAATGATGATTCCCATTTTGTTCTGAAATTTTCTGGGTCCTGCCTGAAGGTGAAGATGACGCCATTCTTCTGCGTGTGGGAGAGTTGCTGCTTGTGGGTTCTGTCAGATTTAATTTTAAAAGGGTTTGTTGTAGTTCATCTGCTGATCTGCTTCTGTAAATTGTACCTTGGTAGTTAAATCTGACTGAAAAGGGGAAGCCCCATTGATACATAATGTTGTGGCGTTGCAGTTCCATTAGTTGGGGTTTCATGGATCGTCTTTTAGTAATAGTAAGTTGGGATAGGTCAGCAAAAATTTGATAAT
The DNA here is from genome assembly GCA_037952925.1 of Lithobates clamitans. Classification (NCBI taxonomy): domain Eukaryota; kingdom Metazoa; phylum Chordata; class Amphibia; order Anura; family Ranidae; genus Lithobates; species Lithobates clamitans. The sequence goes on along the minus strand of JBBGZY010000936.1, from coordinate 681,936 downwards.
TGTGTCCTTGAAAATTAAGTTCCTTTTTTTCTCTTGCAGCAATTAGTATTTGTTCTTTCGTTCTGTAATAATGAAATTTTGTGATTATATCACGTGGTCCATCTTTCTTTTTGGCTGTGAGGGCTCTGTGTACTCTGTCCAGTTCTAAACGTTCAATAGGGATATCTGGCTTTAGTTCTTGTAATAGAGCAGTAATAGTAGATTGCAGGTCTGTCACAGTTTCAGGTATTCCCCTTATGCGCAAGTTTGAACGTCTGGCTCTATTTTCGTAATCTTCAAGCTTAGTTTGAAGTATTAAATTCTCTTTTTTTAATTGTTCCAATTCTGTTATATTTTCTTGGGTTGTAATTTCAATTTCATCCATTTTTATTTCTAAGGCTGCAGTGCGGTTTCCCAGCTCTCTTATTTCTTTGGTTAGGCTTTTTGTTATTTGGTCTGAGGTTTGTTTTAAAGCCTTATGAAGCATCTTTTCAAATTGTAATAATATTTCTGGGGATACTGAGGAGGCTTGTGGAGAAGTTTGTGAGAGGATTTGTTCTGTATCTGACTCAAATGGAGAGTCTTGCTGTGACATTTTCTGTCTGTGAGAGTGCCCTGATGCTGTATCTTGTGAGGTGACTGGAGCTGCTTCAGCTGCAGTGAGTGCCTGTGAGCTCTTTGTGAGGTGATTTTTATTTCTGCCACGGTTTCCTCCCAGTACCATATTTCCTGCCCAAACTTTCACAGTTTGTTCCCTGGGGCAAAAAGGTTCAAATGGATACCTTTTGAGCCTGCAGGCTCCGCTTTGTCCTTCTCTTCTCTCCTCAGCGGTGTGGAGCTCTAACAATGCATGTCTGCTCCGCTAGGCTCCGCCACATTTTAACTTTTCAACCAAGTCACTTGATCTTTAATTTTTTTCTCCAAGTGTGGGGCAAAGAAAATGCCAAAATGATCCCATTTGTAGGTAATAGCAATGATACAGAGGAAGTACTAGCTAGATTTAAGGAATATCACTTATATCTCTGACTTTAGAAAACATGTATTTGTCGTTTTTTATATTCCAGACCCACTAAAGTCTGGAAATGGCTATGAAAGAATCTGTACAAGAGGGCTTCGAGACACATTTGTTTCATGACACCGTTTTAAAAGTTTTGACATGATAAATTCGGAGTATATCACTTGTGCAGACTGCTTAGCTGTACAAGGGCATTTTAGGACTTAAAGCGGAGGTCCGCCCACCGCTGCAAAAATTAAAAGCCAGCAGCTGCACATACTGTAGCTGCTGACTTTTAATAATCAGACACTTGCCTCTCCTGGAGTCCAGCGATGTCGGCACCACAGCTGATGTTTCCATCATCTGTCAGGTGCATGCCGCCTCCATTGCGAGTAAGGGAACCTGGCAGTGTAGCCTTACGGCTTCATGCCGGGAACCCTACTGCACATGCGCGAGGCCCCACTCCTCTCTCCTACTGGTCCAGCGGCTGAAGAAGGAGGAGGGAGCCCCAGCGATGATGCAAATACCCCCGGCTGAGGCTCTCGGGAGTGGGGACAGGATATCTGTGAAAGACAGGTATCCTGTCCCCCCCCCAAAAGCTTTTGGGTGGAACTCCGCTTTAATGGCCCATTTATAGTAGATCTTAATTGGGCAGGTGCTTGGACCCTCCCTCTTTTATATAGATGTTGACAATGCTCACTTTTAGGGCAGATGAGAAGCAGGGGGCAAGCTTTGCGATGCTTTAGCCATGCGTTTGGTTTGTAATATCCAAGTTCTGTTGTCCTTAACTTTCTGCCTGACCAGCAGTGAGACAGAATCAATGTTACCGTATATACTCGAGTATAAGTCGTTCCGAGTATAAGTCGAGGCCCTAATTTACCACAAAAAAATGGGAAAAACTTATTGACCCGAGTATAAGACGAGGGTGAGAAATGCACAGCTACTGTAAGTGGAAAAGAGGGTCAACAATGCCCATTTGCAGCATCACTGTGCCCATTTGCATGCCTCACTGTGCCCATTTGCAGCCATAGGTCCCCTGAACTTCAAACTCGGTAGTTAAGGGTTCCTAGATGCCCCCTAGCTGCAGCCAAAATTTGGGGTCTCTGAACCCAAAGGGTCCCGAAATGACATTGCTGCAGATAGACACAGTTGACCGAATTTGGGGCCCCGTATCTCGGGGCCACTTAGAGCTAAGAACCCCAAATTTGGTGTGCAAACCCTGTGGAAGTAGCACCATAAAATTTCCAAAGCTGGGGTTTCTAGCACCAAGTGGCCCTGAGATACAGGGCCCCAAAAATCGGTTCAGAAAATGTCAAGCACTTTTTTGCAGCAGAGAATTACATTTTCTGAACCAGTTTTGGGGCCCCACATCTCAGGGCCACTTGGTGCTAGAAACTTCAGCTTTGGATATGTTGTGGTACCAGGTCCACTGGGTTTGCATACCAAATTTGGGGTTTCTAGCACCAAGTGGCCCTGAGATATGGGGCCCCAAAGTCGGTTCAGAAAATGTCAAGCACTTTTCTGCAGCAGAGAATGACATTTTCTGAACCGATTTTGGGGCTCCGTATCTCGGGGCCACTTAGTACTAGGAACTTCAGCTTTGGATATGTTGTGGTACCAGGTCCACTGGGTTTGCATACCAAATTTGGGGTTTCTAGCACCAAGTGGCCCTGAGATACGGGGCCCCAAAATCGGTTCGGAAAATGAAATTTTTTGCTGCAGAAAAGTGCTTGACTCAAGTATAAGTCGAGGGGGGCACTTTCAGCACAAAAAATGTGCTGAAAAATTCGACTTATACTCGAGTATATACGGTAATTTTGACGTCAAATTTCAACTCAGTTTTAGTCATAGTCTTTTGACTAAAATGCTATTTTAGTTTTAGTCGTATTTTAGTCATCTGAATTGTTTTAGGCCACATGACTCAAAAGAACCATTTTGCGGTGCTTTTCAGGTGCTTTTGAAGCGCTTCCCTTTCATTTCAGTGGACAGGGGCATTTTTTTAAGTGCTTTTTTAACCACTTGCTTACTGGGCACTTAAGACCCCTTTCACGCTGAGGCGCTTTTCATGCGCTTTCATGCCATTAAAATCAATGAATGCTTTCACACTGGGGCAGTGCACTGGCAGGACGGTGAAAAAACAACCCTCTCTATTGAAATGAATGGAAAGCTCTGATTTTAATGGGAAGCGGTTTTCAGGAGCTTTTCAGGCACTTTTTTTTAGCATGAAAGCGCCTGAAAAGTGCCTCAATGTGAAAAGGGTTTTAATTTTTAGATCAAATTTCAGTTTACCATAGTTTTAGTCATATTCTTTTGACTAAAATGCCATTTTAGCTTTAGGGCTAGTTCACACCACATTCTGCATCAAAAACACATGGAAACTAGGTTATATGGCTTCCAATGGCATAGTTCACACCAGTGCAGTCAGTTCCTGGGCTTTTCAGTTCCAGAAAAAATAGTAGAACATGCTTCATTTTTCCTGCACTGGACTCTACAGTAAAACGCATCAAAAACGCACTGGAATGCATTGGAACGCATCAGATACGCACTGGACACTAGTATGGTGAAAAAAACAGGAGAAAAAGAAGGAAAAAAGCACCTGACATGCAAAGACGCATTGGAACGCATGTTAAACGTGTTAAAACCGCACATGCAGAAACGCATCCGGAACGGATCTGGAGTGCGTTTTTGTAGCGTGAACCAGCCCTTAGTCCTGTTTTAGTTTTCGGACTAAAATGCCATTTTAGTTTTAGTCTTATTTTAGTCATCTAAATTGTTTTATTTTTTAATTTAGTCAAGGAAAATATTTTCGTCAATGAAATTAACTGGACAGAATACTTCACCTATTTCCTCTTGTCACAATTTGGAGTAGAATTAAAGGGAAGATGGTGTTCAGTGTCTGACCATAGATACATTAATCATAAGAGAGGTCTGTCTATCTTTCACAGTAAATATTTGCACTTTGGCAGTGGTTAAACGAGGCCTGAAAAATTGTTCCCACATATGTCCGCCATTGCATAAATCGTAAAACATTTGCAAAGCTAATCGTGACTTTTTTCATAAGGTTTGTAGAGCTATTTTGTATTATATTTTGCAGCCACAAAATTGGGGTGATTTACTAAAGGCAAATAGGCTTTTCACTTTGTAAGGAAAATTGCCCTAGAATTTAGTGAATGTGGTGAAGTTTCACTTTGCCAGGAATACCCAATCACATGCAAGGAAAATAAAAACTAAATATTATTTTTTATCTGTATGTGATTGGATGATGGAAGTCAGCAGAGCTTCACCTCGTTCACTAAAATCTGGGGCAAATTTGCCCCATTTTCCATCATTACAATCCTTGTCAATAACCTTTTCTTTGGGCTGTTATCTCCGGTCATGTGACTGTTCGGTCCCCACTTCTCCATGCTGCTTGGAGTGTTGGGGGACAGACTCCCAATGGTAAAGGGTATATTATAGGATAGGAGGAGCCACTGTCAATCAAACATGATTACCCACCCTGTTATGCCACCAGCATCACTGCCTGCAGGGGTGGGTAAGAGTATTTGGTAATGATAGGAGGAGTCACGGCTAATCATTCAAAACAGCTTAGGCTGGCCATGCATGAGCAAATTCTTTTCTTTCTTTTTTTTTTATTCAACCTACGGGTTGAATAAAAAAACATGACTTTATGTGGATGGGAAAATCCCTCTTGCTGAGCTATATTATTCTGACAGCATGGAGACTTCCCCACTAGCAGAATAAACTTAAAAGCATCGCCACCTACTGTATAGCCGATGGCACTGGTTGAGAGAAGATTTTTCTAACAGGCTGGTCCTAGAGAGATCCACTTGTGTACAACTAGCCTGCCCATACTTGAATCGAAATTGGGTCTGTCCCTGCTGAACTGGCCAAGTTTTGATCCATGTATGGTTGGCTTCAGTAAGTTGTAGACACCTGAAGCATGCACGTAAGCTGTGGAGGGTAGATGATCCCGCAGAATGTTGTCACTGCCATCAAGCAGAAGGAAGTCACTGTTAGGGCTCATGGACACACAGACTAGGTTGACTGCCGGCCACGGGAAAATGCAAAATCATGGCACGTTAAAACGTTCCTATCCTGAACGCGATTCTTCTGTTGCTCACACTTCAATGCAGAATCTACTCGTGCTTCGTCATTGTCATTAAAGCCCAACTCCTTCCAGCACTTTTTGTTTTAGACAGAGTAAGACTTTTTTTTTTTTGCTGTCCGTGTCTCCTTTGGGACACTATTGTTGGTACACTTAATTGCTTTGGTGGAAACAAGCTGAGGCAACACCTGAGATGTGATTGTGGAGTGTGGAGCCTGATCTCCACTGGATTCTGTATGAGGTGGGAAATGATTTAGAACCTCTGTGAGGTATTTATTGATGTCTGTGCCTTTCTGCCTCAGTGATCCCCTTTTCCTCTTTTTCTTGCAATAAAAACTTAACAGAGGTTCTATCACTTTTTCACAGTATTCAGGACTAAAAAAATATGGTGAATTTACTTTCTTTGTGAACTGTTTTATCTCAAGGCCCATCTCTGGGCATATCTTATTTTATTAGTCTAAACCTCCCCCTACCACTCTAGAAACGCCTTGTTCCTGTTGAGAGAAAATCTTCTAGTGCAGTTGATATCATCACCCAACTTCAGGATCCTCCTCTTCCAGTGGTACCCAGAGGTGGAGTCTGCAAGTTGTGCAAGAACTGGTGAGGAGCATTCCATCAGTCAGACGCCCCTTGCAGAACTGATAGGGAGCATTGAGAAGACCAGTCATCCAGCATACAGTCAGCTTGGTTCACCAGTCCCCTGAACAGGAATGCTGCCACAAGAACTTTAGGAGACAGATTTTAAAGTGATGGTAAACGCTATTTTTTTTTTTTTTTTAAATAACAAACAGGTTTATACTTACCTGCTCTGGGCAATGGAATTGCTCAGAGCGGCCCAGATCCTCCTTTTCTAGGGTACCCCCGCTCCCTTGGCACTAGATTGGACTGACAGCAAAGCCAGTGAGAGTGAGACAAGGTAGAGAACTGCTACTGATGGGCACAGTGCTGTATCGAGTAAGGACTATGTTATTTAACAAAAAACATGTTATACTTACCTGCTCTGCGCAGTGGTTTTGCACAAAGCAGCCAGGATCCTTCTTTTCTTGGGTCCCTTGCTGGCGCTCCTGGCTCCTCCCTCCTTCCAGGTACCCCCAGAGCAAGCAGCTTGCTCTGGGGGCACCCAAGTAGGCACGCTCCCGATCAGCGGCTGTGTGTGTCCATTCACACACGGAGCCGTTGTGAAGCCACGCCCCCTCCATCTCCTGATTGGCTTAATGGCTGTGATTGACAGCAGTGGGAGCCATTGCCAAAAGCCAATCAGGTGTGCGAGTCCCAGGAGAGGCAAGGCTCTCGTGGACAACGCTGGATCGAGAGGGGGATCAGGTAACTATTTGGGGGGGGGGCTAGGTGGGCTGCTGCACACAGAAGGTTTTTTTATCTTCATGTATAGAATGCATAAAGGTAAAAAACGTGTGCCTTTACAAGCACTTTAAGGAATGCATTAAGGCAAAAATGTTTAGGCTTTAGAACCACCTTAACCACTTCCCGCCCGCCCTATAGCGGATTGACGTCCGGGAAGTGGTTGTGTTATCCTGACTGGGCGTCATATGACGTCCAGCAGGATAACATGCCGCAGTGCGCCCCCGGGGGCGCGCATCGCGGCGATCGGTGGAGCGGTGTGTCAGTCTGACACACCGCTACACTGATCTTGGTAAAAAGCCTCCGGCGGAGGCTCTTTACCACGTGATCAGCCGTGTCCAATCACGGCTGATCACGCTGTCAACAGGAAGAGCCGTTGATCGGCTCTTCCTCACTCGCGTCTGACAGACGCAAGTAGAGGAGAGCCGATCGGCGGCTCTCCTGGCAGGGGGGTCTGCGCTGACTGTTTATCAGCGCAGCCCCCCCGCAGATCACCCCACTGGACTACCAGGGATGCCACTAGGACCACCAGGGAAGGGGCAACGTGGATGGCCAGGTATGTACCCCATGGCCATCCACATGTGCCCAATCTGTGCCAATCAGTGCCCACAAATGGGCACTGATTGGCACTATTATGCCAATGATATGCCCAGGATTTCCATAGCAATCCCCAGCAATGCTATATCAGTGCCCAGCAATGCTATATCAGTGCCACCTGTCATTGCCCATCTGTGCCACCAGTCATTGCCCATCAGTGCCCACCTATCAGTGCCCATCAGTGCCACACATCAGTGCCACACATAAGTACCCATCAGTGCCACCCATATATGTCAATCAATGCCACCTACGAGTGCCCATCAGTGCCGCCTATGAGTGCCCATCAGTGCCGCATACCAGTGCCACCTATCAGTGCCCATCAGTGCCACCTATCAGTGCCCATCAGTGCCGCCTATCAGTGCCCATCATCAGTGCCCGTTAGTGCCACCTCATTGGTGCCACCTCATTGGTGCCCATCAGTGCCGCCGTATCAGTGCCCATCAGTGCAGCTATATCAGTGCCCATTATTGAAGGAGAAAGCGTACTTATTTACAAAAAAATTTAACAGAAACAAAGAAAAACTTGTTTTTTTTCGAAATTTTCGGTCTTTTTTTATTTGTTGCGCAAAAAATAAAAACCGCAGAGGTGATCAAATACCACCAAAAGAAAGCTCTATTTGTGGGAACAAAATGATAAAAAAATTGTTTGGGTACAGTGTAGCATGACCACGCAATTGTCATTCAAATTGCAACAGCGCTGAAAGGGGAAAATTGGGCTGGGCGGGAAGGTGTCTAAGTGCCTGGTATTGAAGTGGTTAAAGAGAAAGTCCTACGGTAAAGATGGAAAACCTAGTAAAAAAGGAAAAAAAATCTTCCCAGTAAACAACTTTAACCCAAAAAAAAACACACCAATGCTACACTACAGTGTAACGATACTAGTTAATTGTCTACTGAGGAGATAGAGACAAGAAAAGATACAAAGCTAAAACAGGATATAGTAATGTCACTTGTCTGGCTATAACGTGCAACAGAGGTGTTTGCCTGGAGTTCCACTGTAAGCAATGCTTTCTCTCTAGTGAATTTCTGGGGTTAAATGTCTATATTAATTGCTTGTGTTCTGTTTTGTTTAAGATTCCCTGTGTGGCCCAGAATGGCAAACTGCGGAGTGAACACAAAGAACAAAGTCACAGTTAATAAGCCAGTTTGGGAATTTCTCAACAAAGAGACTCCATCCAAACTAAACCGTCTGAGGGAAGACAGTGGCGTTCGTATTCTGATTGACGGTGAAACATCGGAGATTTATGTGTTACGATTGTCTGTTGACAGCCATGTTCCAGCAAATGCGATCTCTCTGGCTAGAAAAGCTCTAAAATCTTTGCTAAAAGACACTGAGAAAGAGTTGAAAAAATCCTACAAGCAGCACCAGCTGTCGGGTTTTTTGGCTTACACAGATAAGAACAGTGACCATACAGGTGAAACGCACAGCCGTAGTACTTATGGTAGAACTCTACCAACGTTCAGCGGTCGAGGAATGATACTTGGAAGTTCTAGCGGGGGAGCTAGTAGCAGCCATGGGGGCTCTCGTGACCATAGAAGAGAAGAGACAGAAGATGACCGAGAAAACCAGTGTCCCATTTGTCTGGGTGAAATCCAAAATATAAAGACGTTGGAGAAGTGCCAGCATTCATTCTGTGAGGATTGTATTACCAGAGCTCTCCAGGTGAAGAAAGCCTGTCCTATGTGTGGCCGGTTCTATGGGCAACTAGTGGGAAACCAACCTGAAAATGGCAGGATGTTGGTATCCAAGGACTCTGGGCTATTGCTTCCTGGCTACGAGAAGTATGGGACTATTATCATCCAGTATGTCTTCCCACCAGGCATCCAAGGGGTAAGGAAACGCAACAGCTATACAGATTGCAGTACAGTAATTTTTGTCAGAGTTTGTTAGTACGGCGACCTCCCCTGCTGTTCTATTGTGTTCTGACAGGGGGATGCCCCCCGCCAGAACACTCAGGTCAACGCTCTCAGCCATCAGCTGAGAGTGCTGATCAGGAGCCAGTCAGCTGCTGGTTGTCCAGCATGGACGTCCCAAAGAAGCTGGCCGTTTTTTATTGAACCAAGTATAATATGTAACAGCGCTCAAGTCCAATGGCATAGAAAAAGTCCAATGCTGTGTAATGAAAACTTATATCAAAAAGTCTATTATAAAGTCAATGGATAGTCCGTGATGGGAGATGAATGTAGGAACCAGGGGGATCTCAATAGACACAGTACTGAGGGCAGCTTCCCGTTGTGTGAAGTCAGCTCTCCATAATATTCATGAAAAAACAAAGAGAAAGCGCCTCTAAGTACAAGTGTTTAATTCATTATAAAAAAGCACATATTCGCACTTACATAAAATTATATGAGTGTCAGCTTCCAATAGAACCTGTATCCAGGGTGGGTAAACGGTCCGTGAAGCCCCACACACACGGACCGTTTACCCACCCTGGATACAGGTTCTATTGGAAGCTGACACTAATATAATTTTATGTAAGTGCGAATATGTGCTTTTTTATAATGAATTAAACACTTGTACTTAGAGGCGCTTTCTCTTTGTTTTTTATTGAACCGGCTGATGTCGCCCTACATTCGGCCTGTGTGCACTAGGCTTAAGTCATTAGACAGTTGATCAGAGCAAAGGACAGACAGTAATAGAGTAAGCAGATTGAGGGCCCATTCACACCTCAGTATTTTGTAGCTTGAAGCTCCAAAACTCTGGAGGAGAAAAAAATCAATTATTCTCTGTGGAGTTGGTTCACAACTCCACTACAAGTTGCCTGACGGCAAACACCTGCAGCTCAAAGTCCTGGACCTTTTTTTTTGTAGCTCGAATCGGACGTTTTTGAATCATTTTTTGTTCCATAGAAATGCATGGTACAGGTCATTTATTTAGTCTCATAATAGGTGGCTCACACATGGGCTTTTTATTGGCTAGATTAGGCCATTTTTCGTTTGTATGTAGCCTACTTTTAGTCCTGCAGGATAATATGCCACATTTGCTTGAATGGGCGGTCGAAGTATAATTGTATCTGTTTGTCACTGATTGATTTACTAAAACTTTAGAGTGCAAAATCTGGTGTAGCTCTGCATAGAAACCAATCGGCTTCCAGTTTTGTCTTGTTTTTGTTAAAGCTTTTGAACAAGCTGAAGTTAGAAGCTGATTGGCTACCATGCACAGCTGCAGCAGATTCTGAGTGCTCCAGTTTTAGTAAATCAACCCCTAGAGATTTACATTCCAAGCTCACAGGTTCTTCAATCTTAATCCCCATACACACGATAGGACTTTTTACAAACTTTCCCTTGGATTTTTGTACAAAGGGCGTTGGCCAGAAGTTTGTCTTGCATACAGACGACAGGACTTTTCCAGCCAACTTTCCCCAAATCACGTGGTTTTTCAGCTCTTTACCACCACCCCTTGGCCAACTTCTGTATTGTTGTCTGATATTGTGTCAATCTCGCCACTTTTATTGGCGAGATTGACACCTTGTGAGTGGGGTTCACACTGGTGCGGAGATCCGACTTGGATCCCCGCCAATGCAAGGCACTGTGTTTGGTATGAATCTTGAGGGGGAACTCCGCCAAATTTTAAATAAAAAACCGGCATGGGTTCCCCTCCAGGGGCATACCAGGCCCTTAGATCTGGTATGGATTTAAAGGGGAACCCCCTACGCCGAAAAAAATGCTTGGGGGTCCCCCCAAAATCCATACCAGACCCTTATCCGAGCACACAGCCTGGCCGGTCAGGAAAGGGGGTGGGGACGAGCGAGCGCCCCCCCTCCTGATCCGTACCAGGCCACATGCCCTCAACATGGGGGTGGGTGCTTTGGGGGTGGGGGGCCCTGCGGCCCCCCTCCACCCCAAAGCACCTTGTCCCCATGTTGATGAGGACAAGGGCCTCTTTCCGACAACCCTGGCTGTTGGTTGTCGGGGTCTACGGGCGAGGGGTTTATTGGAATCCGGGAGCCCCCTTTAATAAGGTGACCCCAAGATCCTGTCCCCCCGCCCTATGTGAATGAGTATGGGGTACATCGTACCCCTACCCATTCACCTAGGGAAAAAAGTGTCAAGAAAAAAACAGTACACAGGTTTTTAAAATAATTTATTAGGCAGCTCCGGGGGTCTTCTGCCGACTTCAGGGGTCTCTCAAGCCTCTTTTCCCTCTCTCCGGTGTCGTCTCCGCGCTCTCTGGTTCTTCTCCGGTGCCTTCTTCCTTCTGCCGGGCTCCTCCCATATCTTCTGCTCTTTTGCCGCTCTTTTGCTAGCGGAGGAGCCCGGACATCTGGATCGTCTTCTTCCCTCTTCTCTTCCAGAGATGTTGACACGACGCTCTCCCCGGCTGTAATGCTGTCTGTGCTTTCTGCTATGACTTATATAGGTGAAGACCCCGCCCCCTATGACATTACAGTCCTGGGGCATGCTGAGACTGAGGTCATAAGGGGGCATGGCCATGTCATCTTATGACCTCACAACCCCAGCATGCCCCGGGACTGTGATGTCATAGGGGGGCGGGGTCACCGCCTATATAAGTCATAGCAGAGCGCACAGAGAGGGAGAAGAGGCCTGAGAGACCCCCGAAGTCGGAAGGAGACCCCCAGAGCTGCCTAATAAATTACTTTTAAAACCTGTGTAGTGTGTTTTTTTTATTGACACTTTTTTTCCCTAGGTAAATGGGTAGGGGTACCATGTACCCCATACCCATTCACATTTGGTGGGGGGCCAGGATCTGAGGGCCCCCCCGACAACCAACGGCCAGGGGTTGTTGGAAAGAGGCCCTTGTCCTCATCAACATGGGGACGAGGTGCTTTGGGGTGGAGGGGCCCGCAGGGCGCCCCCCTTACCCCAAAGCACCAACCTCCCATGTTGAGGGCATGCGGCCTGGTACGGCTCAGGAGGGGGGGGGGGGCGCTCGCTCGTCCCCAACCCTTTTCCTGACCAGCCGGGCTGCGTGCTCGGATAAGGGTCTGGTATGGATTTGGGGGGGGGGACCCCTACGCTGTTTTTTTCGGCGTAGGGGGTTCCCCTTGAAATCCATACCAGACCTAACGGCCTGGTATTCCCCCAGAGGGGAATTCCCTCTCGTCGCAATAGGAAAATGTGTTTTTCCTATTGCAGCCAGCGCGAGATGTACAGTACCCGGTCGCCGAGAACCAGCGCGATGGGTTCGCGCTGGAAACATTCTCGCGGCCGCGTACTGTAGTTTGTACAAAAGTCCGATGCTTTTGTGTACACACGATCGGACTTTGCTCCATTGGACTTTTGTTGCCGGAAAGTTTGTCCGTTCGCACAGCCAACAAAAGTCCGATGGAAACAGAAAAAGTTTGTCCGATGGAGCATACACACACTCGGATGTTACTCCAAAACAGCTAATTTGCATGTTTGTTGTCAAAAAGTCCGATCGTGTGTACGGGCCTTAAGATCTACTGAGGTCAGTCCTAAAGCTGAACCCCAGGGAAAAGAAAAATCCTCCCTTGCAATGGGGTTCCCCTGCACTGCAAGGATTAAATGCGTGTTTATGTCTAGGGTAAAAGGACTTTTACTTAAAGTGACACTAAAGGTAATTTTTTTTTTTTAAATAACAAACATATCATGCTTACCTCCACTGTGCAGCGCGTTTTGCACAGAGTGGCCCCGAACCTGGTCTTCTCGTCATCAGATAACCCCCTGGGAGAAGTGCTCTCCCGGGGGGTTACCTTGCGGGCGCGCTCCCGAGTCCAGCATTCGGCGTCCATGGACGTTGAATGCAGGTCTCAGCCCCACCCCCCGGCGGCCGCGTCATTGGATTTGATTGACAGCACCGGGAGCCAGTGGCTGCGCTGCTATCAATCTATCCAATTAACAGCCGAGAAGCCCCTAGCAGAGAGATGGCGTGTTCGAGGGTTCAGGCAAGTAAAACGGGGGGGGCGGGGGGGTGCAGGCCGGTCGCTGACAGGTGTTTTTTCACCTTAATGCATAGGAGGCATTAAGGTGAAAAAACACTAAGGTCTACAACCCCTTTAACTAATCCCTAGCGGACTCCCTCCACATTATGTGGGTGTGATAACAAGTGGTTCTGATTTGTGCTTTGTTTCACACATCAATTTTGGAGGTACCAGTCATCCTCCCTTTTAGTGAGAAGAGGAATGAAGCTGTTAAATGCATGTCAACCACCTCTGTCCATCTGACCAGTCACATCAGAAATAGTGGAGGGCCTACAGAAGATGGCCAGATGTCTCCTAACCTTTTATTGTTTTGTGTGTGTGTATATATACACACACACACAAAAGTAGTACAGAAGCACTCGCGGATCTTGTTGACAATAAAAAAATGCTGCTGTTTCGATCTATCTCCACTGCAAGACCGTTGAAGGCACTCAAGGGTCTTGCAGTGGAGATAGATCAAAACAGCAGTGTTTTTTTTTATTGTCACCAAGACCCCCGAGTGCTTCTGTACTACTTTCGTGTGTATATATATATGTGTGTATATGTATATATGTATATATATATATATATATATATATATATATATATATATATATATATATATATATATATATATATATATATATATATATTTGTGTTTAATAGCTGGAGGTAATGTCAGTGGACTACAAGAGTGCTCATCAGAGCACTTCACAAGAGATTTTTGGGTGCTCAAATCACAGCATTATTTCCTGTCGCATCATGGCCGCATACACTTTGGGTTGTGACTCTGCCCCCACAACCTGAACAGAATAGCTATAAATTGTAAGAGTGGACCCCACAGCAGTATTCTCCTTTTTTTCCTCATCTGTCCAGGACCGAATGGATCAGCACCCTTTACCGCTCTCGCCCCAGCCAGGTTAAGCCTCTCCTGGATGGAAGTCCTTGCCTGTATAGTGTCAGGGGTATGTTGCCTGGCATTACACAAGCCTAAAACAGGCTTAGATTATCCGCAGTGGCCTTCGTTTTCATTTCTGCACCTTGTTTTTTCTTTTGCAAGGTCCTCTGAGCCCTGTAGTCCCACAGCAGCTAGTTACCTTGCTCAAAAAGGCGTCCGGGCGCATGCGCGGGCGGTATTGACGCTGCCGGGAGCATTTTTGTTACAAATCAGTGTGCACCAAAAGTCACCTCACACTGAGCTTTTTGGCTCAAGTAAATCTGTCTTGCTGCTGGCTTATCATCTGCACTCTCTCAAAGCAGTATTAAATCCAAAGGCAAAAGGTTGATGTAATGTAGTTTAACAATTCCTAGATGTGGTGGCTGCATTTGTTTTCATCATTTTAGGCTTTTTTCCTCTTTCACCTGGTGGTCCTGCCAGTGAGTCTCCTATTTTTTAAACTATTTTTCAACTTCCTTTATCGGACCAAGCTGTCCAGCAAAAGTAGCAGTTAGGGGGTTGACACAAACCATTTAGCACTGACGGGGGTGCTTACAATGGTCAGCTTTTATTAATCTTTATACAACTTTTATCCCAAAAGCTGTTGCTGTAACTGCTTTAAAAGTGTTTGCTGGGGTTTCATTTGTTAGTCAAGTCCATCTAAATCTGCTAGTGTATCTAACACTACACTTTCCCTAGAATAACAATGCTGCTGTTCAAAGGTGTCTCTGTTTTGGAGACACCCCAAGACAGGAAGTGTGTTACTGGCAGGATCACCAGGTGATGTTACAGTTAAAAAGCCTAAAAAAAACGAAATAAATACAACTACCACATCTCATCTAAGGACTGATAATCTGCAATATGTTTTTGGGTTTAATACCACTTAACTAAAAAAAAGGACAAATAAGGGGTTAGATGACTGGATAGTCCTCATAACAATACGGCACCTCATCCCAATAACATAAATACCAATGGTCAAGGAGGGATCAAGGGATTATCACGGTGCCAGACAGTAATTGAAATACATAGAGTAAAATAACAATATTTTATTCACAAATAGTTGAAAGAAATGTATAAACATACATAGTAGGGGTGTAAACAATACAAAGAAATGATAAGAAGGATAAAAAGCCAACTAAGCAGTAGTTTCAGAGAACCAAGCCTATGGCGTGGTGGCAGGTCCTGTGAACAGGTATATAAAGTCCTACATGTTTCGCCTTAAATGGCTTCCTCGGGGACAGTTGATTATACCTGTATTATTATCTTATCTATTATTATCTATTATTACAGATTTTTCATGATAATGATAAAATGTTATGTGGTCGTCAGATATAGCTACAGATCATCCCACATAGATTGCCGGAGCACGGGCCCAACCAAACAATAACGCCCAAAAACTACCCTCTCCACCCAGCAGGCACCCCCGAAACCCCCGCGACGTAAGATGCAGGGGGCAAAAAAGAGGACCTGGGAAAGGGAAAAAATATGATGTAAAAAGTAAGGTTTTGGCAAATCACCCGAAAAGAAGTTCTGGGTGTACAGACCAACAATGAATAGGGCTAACATAGCCTCAAAAGTACTTACAATTTGTGCAGTTAACAAAAAAGGGAAAGGAAGAACAGGGCACCCAGTATGCTAGCTTAAATCTGGGCAGAGGTAGGAGGTGGATGATCACTGAAAATTAGAAGGATAAGGGTATAATTTAGACCCATGCAAATGCAAGGGTGTATTGAAAAAATAAATAAAGGATATATAATTAAAGCAGAGGTATATGCCCAGAAGTAAATGAACTCACCAGTAGTTCCGGTGATGCTATTAGAGTAATAGAAGCCAGTAGGTTAAATGTTGGTGAGAGCAGTATAATTGGCTCTAAGAAATCACTCTGCAGAGGAAACATAGAATCAATGTAAATGTGAGCAGGAAGGGGGCCTACAAGGATCACATAGCTACAGAGTAATAAGCATACCTTGATTTGTACAGCATAAGCATGGGTGCCCTGGAGACGCCGACGTAGGAATGGCCGAAATCACCGGCCTCTTATGCCCCCCACGCACGTCAGGCATCTAACGTCGCCCTGACGTGTGAGCGGACAGAAGGCGCCACTGCGCATGCGCCCAGTATAGACCTCATATGCCTACAAGGTCCAGGGGGCTATGCGGGAGAGTTTGACGCTGCGTGTGTAGTACACGCAGCGGAGAACACAGTGGACAGCGGAGCCTGTCAGAAGGACAGAGCCGCAGACCACCGGAGGATGTGATGATGAAAAAGATCCTCTCTGAGCAGTGGCTGGGGGCGGGCGGATACTGACAATAAACAGCACCTCCCTTGGGTGTCCATGCAGCCAAAGTGTCAGTAAATGCCAAGGATCACCGTAGCCAGGATCAAACAAACGCATGCCCCCGGCCTCCCAAAGGGGTAGATGTCAAGGGCCAAGGGGGTACACCTCAGGACAGCAGAGGGAACAAGGGGGTGATCACTGGCTGTAAGGGAGACCAGTGGTCCGGCAATGTGGGCAGAAGAAACCAGGAACACTCCAGGGACGCATGACCACCATTCTCCCACACACCATTGGGGGAAACGGGGTCCAAGTCCCTGTCGTGATCGTGCGGTAGGCCAAGTCCGACAGCCACATAACAGTACAATGTAATTATGTCAGAATGTGAAAAAAAAATATAACAAGAAAATAATAAAGATAATTCATATGTGCATTACAAACATGTAACCAATGATGCATAAAGATAAGTTATTAATAGCAATGTGAGTAGAAAAAGGAGGAGAAAAAAGAAAGAAGTAAGTCCGCAGATCCATGATACGACTTTCTAGTAGGGGAGGGGACATACGGGAGAAAGAGGAAGAAGATGAATGAGAGTTATAGTTACTCTAAAATCTTCTAATAGCTAATTACAGAAATGATTTAAAACTGATGTACTCGTTTAACCCTGGAAATTTTGTAGCCTCAAGGGTGTGTATCCACTTGGTTTCGAATTGGAGTAGTTTTTGATCGATGTCACCCCCCCTGACATGTGGGGGGACATGCTCAAGAGCAGTAAAGCAAATAACCTGAGGATTGTAGTTATGTTTCAGTGCCACATGTCTATTAATAGTGGTGGATGTGGTTTGTTTGTAGAGTGGTTTCATATGGTCCCTAATGCGTATACAAAATGGTCGTTTAGTTTTTTCGACATAAAAGCATCCACAACGGCAAGTAGCCAAATACACAACTCCTACAGTTTGGCACGTGATAGTATGTTTAATTTTGTGGATATGGCCATTGGGAAGCGGAGTTTCTCGCGAATCGTATATAAATTCACATACGTCAGTTTCCACATGGAAACGTGCCGAAAGTAGTCAAAGCAGACGTAGATTTCGGAGAGTGATGACTAGTTGTTAGACGATCTCTCAATGACCATGATCGTCTATAAGTAATGTCTGGGTAAGGTTTGATATATTTTTTAATCGTAGTATCTGCCGTAAGTAGTGGCCAAAATCTGTTAAGGATGCTTCTCACTTGGTTGTGATCTTTGGAAAATTGGGTAATAAGGCGAACTGGTTGAACAGTATATCGATTTTTAGTGGAAAAGATGAGTTTTTTCCTGTCAAGTTTTTTAACCATGTTAAAGGCACGCTTTAGCAAAGTATGGCTGTACCCTCTGTTTCTGAGTCTGAGATACAAATCCTGAGAAGCTTTGAAAAAATCAGTCTCATGTGAACAGTTAAGTTTGATACGAAGGTACTGACTAAAAGGAATGCTGTTTAATAGTGGTTTCGAATGTGCACTGCTTGCATGAAGGATAGTGTTTCCTGATGATTCCCTGCGGTAAAGTGCTGAAAAAAGTTTTCCATTGGAATCCACATGGATTTCCAGATCTAGAAATGTAATTTTGGTTTGACTGCATTCCATAGTAAATTTCAGGTTATAAGTGTTACTAGCTAAGAGGTCAACAAATAGGGATAGTTGTTCCCAGGTGCCAGACCAGAAAAAAAGCATGTCGTCTATGTATCTGTGCCAGGACACCACATGGCGCAGTAGATGGGTTAGATTAGGGTTGGCAAAAAGATCCCTTTCCCACCCCCCCAGGTACAGGTTGGCGTAAGATGGAGGACATTTGGTGCCCATAGCCACACCCTGTACCTGGAGGAAGTGGGAGGAGCCAAACAAAAAATGGTTTTGTGTTAAAATAAACCGTAGGAGATCAGTGACAAAATGGCTATATGCTTCAAATTTGGGATCTCTTTCTTGCAGTAAGTTAGAGACCACCTCAATGCCTTTGTTGTGGGGAATGGCGTTATAAAGGCTCTCTATGTCAAGAGCAACCAACCAAACATTGTGAGGCAATTGCAGGTCTTCGAGAATGCGAAGAAGGTGTATCGTGTCCTTGACATAAGAGGGGAGTGATGTAACTTGCGGGCTAAGATATTTATCTACGAATGCACTAGCATTTTCGGTAAGGCATTGGCACCCGGATACAATAGGGCGGCCGGGTGGAGATACAAGAGATTTATGCAATTTTGGTAAAGCGTAAAAAGTTGGTATTTTAGGGTCTTTGACGTTCAAAAATTTCCAAGTGTTACTATCGATAACACCTTTCTGATAAGCAGAGAAAATTAGTTTGTAATATTCAGTAGCGAAATTCTCGATCAGAAGCCTAGAGATGGATCTATACCACTCCTTGTCAAGGATATTGCAGCACATAGATTCGTAAGCCGCAACATCCATGACAACTACATTTCCACCCTTATCGGCTGGTTTAATAACCAGCCCAGGGTGGTTTTGTAGAGATGTCAAGGCCCATCTATGGGCGAGAGACAAATTGGACAATTGAGAGTTGGGAAACTCAAGGCATTTATTAGCATTGGTAGTTTGTTCCACAAATGCCCATATGTTGGGGTGGGTGGAAAGTGTAGGAAAGGTTTGAGATTTGAGCTTAAATGAGGTAGGAGGAGGGAAAGAGACGCCGGAGACCACAATGCCCGCATCCTCTGCGGATAGCTGGTCATCGTCCTCAGTGCCACCTTCCACTAACAATGCTATAAGTTCCTCAATGGCCTTAATTTCGGCCAGTGTAGGAACAACATTCTGAGATGAAGAATCACCCGTAGTGATTTGAGATGATTTGTCATAGATGACTTTAAACATTAATTTCCTGGCGAATAAATGAACATCTTTGATGAATTGAAATTTATTGAAGTCAGCGGAAGGGCAAAACGTGAGGCCCAACTGGAGCACCTTGATTTGTTCTTTGGTCATTGGAAAAGATGAAAGGTTAACAACATCTAAATCATGGGTTCCTTGGGAGGAGGAACATCCGAGGGGTTCCGCATGGGACTCTGCGGTGAGTCCAGTGCCTGAGTTAAAAAAATAGGAGCGATTTTAGGATCGATTGATTGTGAGCTTGTGGGAAACATAGAGGTAAGGTTAGGTTCAGGAGTCCGTGGAGGTGGTGGGTAATTCACTCTTTCTTTTCTTAGGGATCCTATCTTGTGAAAGATCTCGATATGTTGTAGAGGTACGGGAAGAGAAAGAAGTGGAGAAAACATTAGGTGCATCATTATTGTTTTTTGGTATATTCTCAGAGTTAGGTTGCCTCATCGGTTTTTTAGGGGTATTGTTGTCCCATCTGTAGGCGAAGCCATTGGTATTGGCTAATTCATCTTGTCTTTGGGGGTTTCGGGGGGTGCCTGCTGGGTGGAGAGGGTGGTTTTTGGGTGTTATTGGTTGGTTGGGCCCGTGCTCTGGCAATCTCTATGTGGGATGATCTGTAGCTATATCTGACGACCACATAACATTTTATCATTATCATGAAAAATCTGTAAAAATAGTTGGTGCCACTATATTATTTTTTGTCTGATTGTTATTATTTTTTTATAGAATTTTAAGATAATAATACAGGTATAATCAACTGTCCCTGAGGAAGCCATTTCAGGCGAAACATGTAAGACTTCATATACCTGTTCACAGGACCTGCCACCACGCCATAGGCTGGGTTCTGTGAAACTACTGCTTAGTTGGCTTTTTATCCTTCTTATCATTTCTTTGTATTTTTCACACCCCTGATATGTATGTTTATACATTTCTTTTAACTATTTGTGAATAAAATATTGTTATTTTACTCTATGTATTTCAAATACTGTCTGGCACCGTGATAATCCCTTGATCCCTCCTTGATCATTGGTAAAAAAAAGGACAATAGGAGCAGTGGGGTTCCCCTTAATATTCCTGCCAGCCCCTGCCTGATTGACCAGGAAACCGAGGGCAGCAAATGCCCCCACCCCCTCCCAACTTCCTGTACCAGGCCACATGGCTTTCAGCATTGGGGGGGGAGGGTTAGGGTTACTTTTTAGGGGGCTAGCAAAGCTCTTGTGCCAATATAGAGGGTCAGTGGCCTCGTATCCATCTCCAATGCCCCAAGAAAGAGGTGGGGACATTGTGGGGGTGGCTTAAAGTGGTTGTAAACCCTCACATGCACCCAGTGTAGTGACTGGCCTCAAGTGATACACAGAGATAAAACAAATCATCCTACATAAGTTGTACCTGTTTATCTGAGGTCCTCCCTTCTCTCCATCCATTAAAAGTGCAGAATTTATAAACCTTGTCTGAGAGTTCAGAAAAAAAGAGCTGAAATCACACACAGCAGAGCTCAGTGAGGAGAGTGCTGATAGCTGTTTGGAGGGAAGAGACACCCCCCTCCACACAGTTCACAGGAACAGAGCTTAGGCTGTCAAACTGTTGGAGCTCCCTCCCCTGTCACCATGTTTCTCTTGGTGTCAGGAAAACTTGTCAGAAGTGATTCATGCTGATAGCAGAGGAATGAAGCAGCAGACAGAAATTACACTTGGTGCTCTTAAAGGGATATACTTTGCTCATATTTCATGTCTGAGGTTTACAACCACTTTAAAGTAGAATCTGGAAGCCCTCTTTATAATCAGAAGACCCCCAGATAGCCACCCCTCCCAGGGTAATACATACAAAGGAACATAATAATAATGGGAATAAATAATTCCCTTAATAAGTTAAAAGTAAATAAACGTACACATAGCTTAAAAAAGTTCTTTAAATAAAATGCAGTCATGGTGTCCAGCGAAGTAATCCTTGGACAATGACCCTTTGGTACATGTCCCTCATGGCAGTGCCCAGCTCCCCATAGCTTATCATAACCTTTTTTTGACAATAGCTTGTCCATTAGGTGGAATTTCTTCTCAAGAATCGCCTCCCATAGACTTCAATGGGGTTGGATGCTAAAGTTCTCAGACTTCACGCTGGGTCAACAAACCACCCAGAACGTGAACCCAGACAGATTTGTTCATCCATAATAAGTATGCAGCCAATGTTTTTTCTATGTTGTATAAAGCACATAAAAAAAACAGTTGTCCTGCATTAGCCTGTAAATAATAAATAGGTTACAAGCAAAAGAACAGTCAAAGTGATATCTTCTGTTGGTCAATAGAAAGTCTTATTATGTAAGAATTTGGAGGGGATGCAGTCGTCTTAGTGCATTTGCATTGTAAGATTTTTTTTTTTTAATCCCTAAGGGCTCGTTAACTCTAGCCATACAGGAAAACATGTAGAGAGCTTTGGTGCGGAAAAATGCAGAAGCCCTTTCAGAAACTGCCTTTTTTCTAGTGCAGAAAAACACCGGTATCCACATGCGCATGAACAAGCCCTACGTTTTTTGGGGGGTTTTTTTTGTATGGCTGTGACCTCTTGTCGCCTTATTCTGTTCTTAACCATGGCATGACTAGTCTCGTAAAAAACAAGTCAAAGCACACAGCACTAAGATTCAAAGATGAAGATCTCTGGATTGAGAGCACAACGGTATGTCGTTTACTTTCAGTTTTGAGCTTAGACAAAGCCTGTGTATGGCTTGTGAATACCATATGACACATGTCAAACATAGGCCCGCGGGCCACATCTGGGAGGTGTTAGAGCTGGGCCAGGTAGGTGATATGCGAGGAAGCGTGGGTGGGGGGGGGATGTGTACTGAGGTGGGGTTGGTGGAGAGTGGTGCAGAGGCGAGAGCTGAGGATGGGTGTGAGATGTAGCCTGCCTGTAAAAGAGAGCTGAACCCTGCACACTGTGCTTAGCACACCCCTAATCCCTGCACTCTGTATGTAGCGCACTCCTCAACCCTGCAATCTGTACACAGCAAACCCCTGAACTCTGCACCCTGTATGTAGCGCACCCCTGAGCTCTGCACTCTGTGTATAGGGAACCCCTAAAACTGCACTCTGTTCCTAGCGCACCCCTGAACTCTGCACTCTACATGGCATAACCCTAAACGCTGCACTCTAGCTTATCCCTGAACTCTGTACACAGCGCACCCCTGAAACTGGACTCTGTTTATAGCGCACCCCTGAACTCTGCACTTTGTACATAGCGTATCCCCGAACTCTGCACTCTGTACATACTGCACCCTTGAACTCTGCACTCTGTACATAGCGCGCCCCTGAACTCTGCACTCTGTAAATATCGTGCCCCTGAACTCTGCACTCTGTACGAAGCGCACCCCTGAACCCTGCACTCTGTACAGAGTGCACCCCTGATCTCTGCACTCTGTATTTAGCGCACCTCTGAACTCTGCACTCTTTACATAGCGTATCCCTGAACTCCACACATAACGCACTCCTGGTATTTATTTCCCCTTTAAAAAATTCCCATTGTTAGTGCAATTTGGCCATACCCACCCTTCATTGAAGTTACCTGGTTGAGTTCCCGTCTAAAAAAAAAGCCCTGGATAAATTTATATAATCTTACAGATACAACCACCCCTTTGAGGGTAACCATAATGCCTAATGCGGCCCATGATGAAATTGAGTTTGATACCCCTGCCATATGAGTAATGAGTGGAGGATCTTTTGGAAATGACCAGGATAATACAGTACATTTCTGCAGAAGTGGTCATTATTTCATAAGAAGAGAAAGTGATCCTTTCACTGTTCACATTCAGCAAACATGGTATGATGTACCAGTTGTACTTTGAACTTTGATTTCTCCATGATGGGCATGACAAAGTCTGTTGAGGAGCTAACCTCTCGTTCTGTACTATGAACTTTTGGACTATGAAATTTAAATATTTCCTCTGTCTGCCTAAGGCTTGCCTTTCCTCTACTGACTTGTTAAGTAAAACACATTTTAAATAATAATTACCTAACTGATTGGAATCAAGAAAAATCTCCTTTGAGAACAGTCTAATGATGCTTGTGTGAGCCCATTACTTCTCATAGGTGACATGCATACCTTTCCTAAATAAAAATTACTTTCTTCCCGTTTCCTCGTTACGTTAATAAACAATTTCTTCCAACTACCTCTAATCCATCTTTAAAGCTTAGCTGGAGCGCACAGACTATTTATTCAGTTACACAATGGGACATTTTATATACACCTCAACAGTAATCCATCCCAAGGAACCTATAATGTGCTTTGTGGCTTATTGCCACTAAGCTGTGACTCAGGAGTAATGGGACATACATAAGCCAAGAAAAGGATTACTGTATATTGTATATGAAAAATGTTTGTTTGATACAGTAAAATAAGCACCCACTTCATAATATCCTGGTAATAAAATTGAAGTGTTTAGTATTTAAGAGTAAATTCTGCTTAAGTCTAGTCTAAAAAGAAATTGTCTGTGTGACCTATAACAGCCAGTCAATGGGGCTGATAAATGAAAACTGCAGCAAACTGCTCGACTTTGCTGCAGTTTTCATAAATCATTCTTTGTTTTGCTTCTTAAAGAGACTCTGTCCTTCAGCAAAAACACAGTTCTTTTTAGAGTGTTTGATGAATACATACCTGCAGTTTAGAGGTTAGTTCAAACAAATGGTAACTACCTCAACCTATAACCAAGCCATTGTAGCAAGTAGCACATGGAAGAGCAATGCACATCAAAAACAAACATTTCCCAGTTCACTTACCAGCTAGCCTGCAACAAAACCAAATTGTCTAACAGTTCACGTTAAAAACAAGGGGTCTAGTCCAGAGTTTCTCAACCAGGCTTCCATGGAAGCCTAGGGTTCCTCCAGAGGTTGCTAAGGGTTGCTTGAGCAATGAGCAAATTCTGTTCCTCATACAAATTCCCACAGACACCATTGATCTTTTAACTGTCTGTCAGGGATAATTCTTCCCAGTGACCACAAGTATAAGGGGCATCCTTCTTACTGACCATCACAGCAATGTGTCATGAGTTATAGATATGGTAATTTTTAGCAAGGGTTCCCTGATACCAAAAAGTTATTTCAATGTTCCTCTGTATTGAAAAAGGTTATGAAAGGCTGGTCTAGTTGCACATTTTTGCAAACATATGTGTAAGCTGCAGTGGCCACGTCAAGGCACACCAATGTACTACGGTCCTAAGTCTATAGATTTGAGAGTCTCCTAAATTGGAGCAAATCTAGCAATGGTTAGATTAAGGGCATATTTCCCTGGAGGGAACCCACCTCTCCTTAAATGTATAGGAATGACCTGGACACCCAGCAAAGGCACACTGGCAGCTGAAGGTATCCAGTGCATCCCCACACCAATTCACCAACTGTACAAACAAATGGCAATCACTAATAACTAGCCTTTGTAGCAAGGGGCACATGGAAGGGCAATGCACATCAAAAACAAATAAAATTTCTCAGCTCACTTACCAGCTAGCCTGCAACAAAACCAAATTGACCTTGT
The DNA here is from genome assembly GCA_037952925.1 of Lithobates clamitans. Lineage (NCBI taxonomy): Eukaryota > Metazoa > Chordata > Amphibia > Anura > Ranidae > Lithobates > Lithobates clamitans. Next base: position 657,427 of record JBBGZY010000936.1, on the reverse strand, counting down.
CTAACAGTTTAGAAATTAGCCTTAACCCCTTCGATGGCAATTCTTTTTGCACACATGCTAAAATGTTTTTTTTGTTTTTTTTTTTAATGGAAAGGTACTTAAATCCACAAAACATAGTTACAGTGCATAGTTTGTAAGGTTGAATAAAGATGTGTGCTTTTGACACTACCTATTTCAATATCTATGTACACTGTGCATCCTATACATTAAGGTGAAAAAACTTCTGACTGTGACCGGCACCCCAGCCCCCCTGTTTTACTCACTTGAGCCCTTCGTTCCCTTGGTGGAGACGTGCTCTTCCCCTCTGCCTGGGGTTCTCAGGTCTTGAATGGATAGATTGATAGCAGTGAAGCCATTGGCTCCCGCTGCTGTCAATCAAATCCAATAATGCGGGGGGTCGGGGCTGAGTTTGGCATTCTGTGTCTATAGATGCAAATGCTGGACTCGGGAGCACACCCACAAGGTAACCCCCCGGGAGAGCGCTTCTCCCAGGGGGTTTACCGATGCGGGGAAGAGCCGCCGGGGGACCCCAGAATGCGATAATCGGGCCACACTGTGCAAAACAAACTGCACAGTTGAGATAAGTATGATATGTTTGATATTTAAAAAAAACAAAAAAAAAACAAGGGTTTACAAACCCTTTAAGCATCTCTTCTCCAGGGAGAATAATTTTAATGTTTGTAGTCGTTCCTCAAAACTGAGGTCCTTCAGCCCCCTTATTAGCTTTGTTGCCCTTCTTTGGACTCTCTCAAGTTCAAGCTCATCCTTCCTGAGGATTGGTGGCCAAAACCGGACAGCATACTCAAGATGTGGTTGAACCAGGGTATAAAATTTATACATTTTTAAAAAGCAGAGGACCCATACAAAAAATCATGCAAACAAACACAATAAAATGTCAAAATTTTCTTTAAATAATAAAAGATAAGACTGAGACAAGTAAATAGACACTAAATCTGTCAATATGTCTGCTAAATGACAACAAACCATGATACCCAAAATTTTCCATAGGTGACACTTTAAAAACCTATAAGGCAGCAGCAATAAAAGTGTTAAAGCCCAAGCCAGGAGGGGTGGCAAGCTTAGGGAGGGGCTCAGCTCCAATCAAAGTACTCTATATCTAAAATTTAGGGTGATTACCTGTTATTTCCTTGTGTCTCAGGAACAGAAAATGAGGGGAAATTTCTCTAAGTGGAGGCAATCCTCTCTTAGGCTCGATTCACATCTATGCATGTTGCTTTTGAGTGTTTCTGCAGTGTTTTTTGTGGTGCTTGCCACGTTTTTGAGCAGCGTTTTTGCTGCGTTTTTGACACATTTTGCGCGTTTTTTTTTTTTTTTTACAGTTTTTTTTTATACTGTATACAGTCTAGAAAAAAAAAATGGAAAAACGCTGCAAAAACGCTGTACTTGCGTTTTTTTATGCTGGTCCATTGAATTCTATTACATGCAAAACGCTGCATTTTGCATGAAAAAAAGTCCCTGACCCTTTCCAAAAATGCAGAGGTACAAAAATGCATTGATGTGAACATGTTCCATAGGAACCCATGTTAAAAAATTCCCATGTTTTTCTGCAAAATGCATCAAAAAACGCGTTAGTGTGAATGGAGCCTTAGACAGTTACTCATTGGAAGATTAAATTTTTGTTTTTGGTTACAACTCCGTATTTTGGATTTCATTTCAATTCTAGTACAATGGTCAGTAGCACAAGTAAGAGGAATCTCCCCATCAGGAACACAGTTAGCTAAAAGGTTCTATACTTTCCGTACTTCATCCAACACTAAAACATGGCTTTAAAGTGATTGTAAAGGTTTGTGTTTTTTTTTTTTGTTTTTTTTACATTAACAAACATGTCATACTTACCTGCTCTGTGCTAGGGTTTTGCACAGAGCAGCCCCGATCTTCCTTTTTTGGGGTGTCCCAGTGGTGCTCCTGGCTCCTCCTCTGCGCTCACGAGTCCCACTGCTGCGTCCATTGACACAGACAGCAGGACTTGGCCCCACCCCTGGCTCCCGTGTCAATGGATTTGATTGACAGTAGTGGAAACCAATGGCTCCTGCAGCTATCCGTTTATTCAATGAGGACCCAAGACAGCGGCTGGAGCTGCTGGGCTCGTGCTCGTCACTGAAACGACCGGGTTCAAGTAAGAAAAAGGGGGGTCTGGGTGGCAGCTATAGCACAGAAGGTTTTTCACCATAATGCATAGAATGCATTAAAGTGAAAAAACATGAGGCTTTACAACTCCTTTAAATACACTTTAGATATGGCAGGGAGCTCAGCCAAGACATGATTTCACCAAAATCACGATAGTTCCCTGGACAGATCCCTGCAGCAGAGGAAGTATTAGTGATGGACATTATTTTAGAGTACTTTAACCACTTCAGCTCTGGAAGGTTTTACCCCCTTCCTGACCAGGCCATTTTTTGCGATACTGCACTGCGTTGTTTTAACTGACAAGTGTGCGGTCTTGCGACACTGTGCTTAAATAAAATTGATGACTTTTTTTTTCCACAAATAGAGCTTTCTTTTGTTGGTATTTTATCACCTCTGCGGTTTTTATTTGTTGCGTTATAAACAAAAAAAAGACTGACCATTTTGAAAAAAATAATATATTTTTTACTTTCTGCTATAAAACACATCTAATAAAAAAATTTAAAAAAATCTAATTTCTTTATAAATTTAGGCCAATATGTGTTCTACTACATGAGTTTGGTTAAAAAAAAAATCCCAATAAGCGCATATTGATTGGTTTGCGCAAAAGTTATAGCTTCTACAAACTATGGGATAGACTTATGGACATTGTTTTGTTTTGTTTCTACTAGTAATGGTGGCGATCGGGACTGCGACATTGCGGTGGACAAATCTGACACTAAGTGACACTTTTTGGGGACCAGTGACACCAATACAGTGATCAGTGTTAAAAAAAAATGCACTGTCACTGTACTAATGACACTGGCAGGGAAGGGGTTAACATCAGGGGCAATCAAAAGGTTAACTGTGTTCCCTGGGAGTGCTTACTGTGTGGGGCTTAAAGGAAACACAAGATCTCTGTTCTTCTTAAAGCAGAATGGCAATCTGCCTTGTTTACATAGGCAGAGCGCCGCTCTGCCTCTCTCCGAAGGATCACCGGGTTTGCGGCAGACATTGTGTCCAATCACAGCGGGAGCGGGGCTCCAGCGGCGCACGTGCACGCCCCAGAGCCGAAGAAAGGAATCACGTACTGGTGCGTAATCTTGCGATTAAGGGCTGCCCTGTTACAATTTATGTACGCGGGGTGGTCCTTAACCGGGTTGAATTGTAACTCTAGCCAGCGTTTTGGCTCTGTGCCACATTTCCTCCCACTTTCTGTATGGTCACTGTTGGTCTATCACAGTCACCAGACAGGAAGTGAGGGGCTATCGTCCCAAAAATGCAAACAACAAGAATACAGTCTCTTCACAATATCCAAAATGTTACAGAAATGTGTCTGATTTTCCTATTTAAAGAATGTTTTCATTTTTATGTTTTGGGAAGAGGAGATTATTTGTAATGCATTTTAACCGATACTAGAAAAATGACAACTGGAATTTGGCTGTTGATGCAGTTTCTTTACTTTTACATTTATGACCTTTTATACGTTGTAGAGGACACTTAATGAGCCTTTGCCAGTTGGATTTTTTTATTTTAAAAGCCCTTGCAGAAAGTCTTCCTTTCTTCATGTGGTACGATTATTTAAATCCTGCAGCAATTTTTGTGTCAGCTTTCTTCTTAGCTAAAGTAAGCTCAGCATATGTGAATGCCGTGGTGATTCTTGATCGATTGCAGTCAAACAACTGGGGGAGGGGGGGGACCTACCTGATGCTTTGCTTTATCGCACGCTAAAGGCTTTTCCCTTTTTTATGCCAACAGATAAAAATGAACCAGATTTGTATTGTAACCATGCATTTATGTGGGTGTTATAGCATGTTATATACTTCTGACATTTTGTTCTGTATTTCTTTGCAGACAGAACACCCGAATCCTGGTGTTAGGTATCCAGGAACAACTCGTGTAGCTTACTTACCTGATTGCCCTGAGGGGAACAAAGTTCTGGCGCTATTTAGGAAAGCCTTTGATCAACGTTTGACCTTTACCATTGGGACTTCAATGACCACAGGACGACCTAACGTTATAACGTGGAATGACATTCACCATAAAACTAATTGCACCGGAGGACCACAACTGTAAGAGACTTTTTACTGTCATTGAAATACCTGCTCACTTGTGATATATTCTCATGTGATTTACCCAAGAACTAAAGCCAGACTTGCCCAAAGTGGTGGTCTAGTGTGGTCATTGCACATTCTATGGGTAGATTATCATTATTTGTTATGTGAAAAAAAATTTTGAGGTAATTTCCATAAAGTCAGACCACGGGGATTGCTTAGAATCGCATTAAGATGTTGAGACTTCTTTGCCACTGATCAGTCATCTCCTGTATAGAAAATAGATGTCGGTGGCCGAGGGGTAACTAGAACCTTCAGGGCTCCCGGCACAAGAAACCATGAAGGGCCCCCCACTTTCCCTCTGAACCCGGAGGACGGGACCCCGGGGCCCGATTGCAAGTTGACTTGTGACCCTGGTAATTTGCCACTAGTGTCGGTAGTTTTTTATTTTTGTTATATCATTTTTTTACCATTTTATTTATTTTTATTATTATTTTTACAATTTTTTTATTTTTTTATTTTTTACAATTGTTTTGGAGCCCCATTGGGGGGCTTTGTTGAAATATCAGGAGTCTAAACAGACTTCTGATGTTTCACCTTTGAGACAGAGAAAGGAGATTGGGGACAATGGGTAAAGTTGATCCAGGGAAAATCTGATTGCCTTTCGGCGGATAAGGTAGGAATTTTTTTCTAGCTATTGCAAATTTGATCATGCTTTGCTGGGGTTTTTTCGCCTTCCTCTGGATCAACTGTGGGTGAAGGATTGTGTGTGTGTATGTATATGTATATATAATATATAATTTTGTTTTGTATTTATTTTTATGTTGAACTAGATGGACTTGTGTCTTTTTCCAACCTGACTATGTAACTATGATACAGCTCTCCATCTCCGCAGCCTCAGCTGCACAGACTGAATGAACATGAATAGCTCTCTATAGTTTCCCGTTTATTCAAACAGGGAAGCATAGTAAACAGTTTACGATGCTTACATTATAAATGGTCACATGAGCGATCAGTACCAATCACTGACTCTGTACATTCAGAAAAGGAAGGGGCCAGTAAATTACAAATTTACCTGCTTTCCATCCTGAAGCATCCCCCACAGCAGCCGGCGGCAGAGGCGAGGGGGGAAGCCAGCAGAGCTGTGTGTGTGGGGTGGGGAGCACACAGGGGCCTGAGGGCAGCAGAAAGAAGAGGAAACTGTATAGGAGGAGCGGAGGGGGCGGCATATAGAGGAACAAATCCACTCCATTTTTGACTTGCAGCTGCTTAATGCCTGCTGGAGGGAGAGGAGAAGAAGCAAGCTTTCAGTGGGTGCAGGAGGAAAATGGAGGAGATTGGTTTCTCTAGAGCATGGGGCCGGGTCGCAATTTTGACCCCTATAGTTACGCCCTTGATCAGTGGCAAAGACATGGGGCAATACAGCTGGTTTGCCCCCTGCTACCAGTTTCTGGGACATTATATAGACTTGCCCCTAGTCTATAAGTCTGGTACTTGAAAACTACTTGATTGCCTTTAGAAGCTGTCAGATCATGTCTGCAGATAGCCTAAACTAGTTTTAATTTGAACAAGAATTATTTTGTTAAAATGCTATCATGTTTTCCCAGGAGAGAGCAGTTAGAAGCAGTGATAAAATAGCCTGTTTTAATGTTTACTTAAATGCCCCGAAATGATACAGGGTGGGCAGCACTGATTTTGTCAGGCAATTAACTAAATCATAATACAGAGCTTTCTCCATTCCATAAAATGAAACTCATATTGCATTGTATCACAAATGAAAAGCTTATTTTATTATGTGAGAACAAAATTGCTTTCATGGGAGAAGATAAATGGATTTTTATGGCCTTGATATGACTGTGCTTTATTACAACATTCATTCCGGATTGCAGCTCACACAATCTATGGCAGAGAATGTACCAGTCTAGAGAGAGAGAAGCCATGTTTTGTGCCCAAGATAAAAAATAAAATCTTTTTGCTCATGTTAGAATAAAAAAACTTGCCATGATTCTGACATGTAAAGCAGCAGCAAATTTATTGTCATTGATATAATGGCTTTTATAAAATGGATATATAATATATAATGGATTTTTAAAAAATGCAGCTATATACCTGTGTACAGAGCACCAATCGGAGCTCAAGTGACCCGCCAGCTCTCTCTCCTCCTCCCCTCCTGACTGACGTCAACTGGGGATCCTTGGCCCCGCCTGCTGCAGCTGTCAGACCGGGAGACGAGAGAGCTGGCAGGTCACGTGAGCGCTGATCAGCACTCTGTACACAGGTACAGTATATAGCTGCATTTTTTTTTTATAAAGCACAGTCACAGGGGGACATTACATGAATCAACTGAGAGGATAGTGTAAATTTAACCCTAATTTGAGCAGCAGGAGGAAAGGGGGCGGGCATGGACATGGAGCTGACAGGCAGGGAGGGGAGGAGCACGGAAGACGGAGGCACGTAAACTGACCACAGTGTCAGGGCTCAGCAGCCATGATATACCGTGGTCAGTTAACAAAGGGGAGGGCAGAACCAGGCAGGATCTTTCAGGTGATACAGGGGGCCAAATGATACAGCACAAGCACTGTGCTGCATAACATGCTGTAAAGGAACAGGATCTTTGTTATCCAAAAAAAACCCCAAAAAAACACTTTTAACTTTTTTTTTTAAATAACGCATGTTTTTTTGTGAATTTTCTACTTTTGGGATAAATACAGCATGAGTTATTTTAAGGCAAAAATTCATGTGAATTGACTCCTGGATTCAGAAAACTACAGGCGGGTCCCGGCTTACAAACAAGATAGGGACTGTAGGTTTGTTCTTAAGTTGATTCTGTTTGTAATTTGGAACAGGTACATATTTTAGGTGTAGCTCCAGCCAGAAAAAAACATTTTTAAGCTTTTTGGATAGCATAGGGAAGGGTTAACACTCCTGTAACATTTGTTTTGCTATCTGTGCCCTTATTTAGACGATTTCATTTCACTTTCTGTCCCTATGACAATTGGATTTTGAAGATTTTGGGTTGTTGTGGAAGCAAGCCTTGGTGATAAAGCATCACCTTTTCCCATAATAGCTCTTACAGGGGTGAATTTCCCTTCCTTGGCGTAGATTTTCTCTTACTTCCTGTTATCTCCCTCTGTTTGTAAGTCGGATGTTGGTAACTAGGGGACCGCCTGTAATTAGAAGTGAGACATTGAAATGCATTACCATTGAACTAACTCCATCAGAGCTCCTTTGTTGAGCTGTCATTTCTTTTGAAACGCAATTTTAGGAACTGCTAATGCAAAGGGCAGGAAACAATGCCACTATGCTGAGGTCAGAAACTCTCTTATTTAAGATTTATATAACTTTTCTTGGAAATAGGATTAGTGGGGTCTTCAGAGGACTACAGGTCAGGAATTTGAAATCTTGCAAGTCAGTCTGCGTTCTGCCGCCGCCTTACCTGAGAAGTGAGCTGGACGTCATAGATATAGCTGTGAATTCTTAGCCTAGAAATCCACAATCCCAAAATTAGATGTTCCAAATAAAGCTTGTTATCAGGAACCATTGAGCTTTGTACTACAGATAAAAAAGCTCTGGATAAGTAAGCTGCATTGCTCTTAAGAAATTTCATAGAAGATGTTTTTAGTTTGACTGGAGTTGTTGCTATGCTGTTCTGCATTTGCATGTAATTAACCTATGTTCTATATTTGATTTCAGATTTGGTTACCCTGACCCCACCTACTTACTGAGAGTCCAGGAGGAGCTGCGAGCCAAAGGCATCACTGCTGACTAGAGGGGAAATATTGTGCTCTATACAGGCACTGAGAAATTGGGATGGAAAAAAACAATTCCCATAGAAGAAAAGCCGCCTTTGTTTCACTTTTCTTATTGTTCTCCCATTTTAGCTCCTTTGCTGATCTCACTTTTCTTGGAAACTGCAATGGGAATGAGAACTTTGACCCCACACTGGAGTTTTTGCAAAGTTATGAAAAACTTGTTAAACGTTAATAACTGTTCAATGAAGGTTTACCTTAATGGTGAATTGAGAGATGATTTGACAGTTCTTATGAGACACTAAAGTATGAGAAAGAGACTTCTAGAGACATTGAGTTACCCATGGGCGGCTTAGTTTTAGCTGGCCATCCAGTAAGTAGTCATTGTGTCTGATTCCCCTGGAGAAGAAAATTGTTTGTTATCTTACAGAGCAGTCCAGGCCTTGCAGTTTACCTGGAATTCTATTATATGAGCTTTGTAGTTGAAAAGCCTCTAGAAAGGACCAACCTGTCAGCATCAGTGCATAATGTTTTCTGCTGGCCCGTTACCTTAGTCACACCTATAATTGCCTATTAGATGTTGCAGCACAGCACAAGGCGGTGCAATTTTTGTTAATGTTTTACTTTTTTTTCCTTCTTTCTGCTTCTTTTTTTATTTTGAAACATTGATGGGATTCATGGATATCTTCTTTAAATCCATAAAAATTGAGCTTTATTTCTTGCAGAGAAAATCAGGTTGTATATTTGATATTGGCAAGAAGCATGCTATAATTCAGTCTTAAAACTAAGAGAAGACATCTATGTAGAAATGACCTATAATGCCATATCTTGTGTATGTGTATAGGGTGTCTTCATCTGAGGTTTGTAGGGCAGTTTATGAAGAGGGCAGGGAAAATTGTATCTGAGCTTTTAACCTAAAGAACAGGTACACGTTTAAAGTTTTTAAATATTGTAAAAAGGCAGTAATGCTACAAACAAAGTTCCATGCATTTGCCCAGACCTTGATATTCAGTATTTTACGTACATTAGCTTTAAAGGTAAGTGAATTTTGTGATCTATGTAATAAGACGTTTTAGCCTGGCAGAGGCCACTTACGTGTCCTTCATCTCCATTACAGAATGAAAAGTCACACACATGTGTACACTCTTGAAAATGATTTATTCTTCTGTATAAATTAACACCAAACTTCTGCTAAAGCTAGAGAGAGAGAGGGCAGATTTAATTTACCAAATAGCTGATGCTGTGTTGTGAAATGCTGTCTACCCCAATAGTATTATGACTGTTTGGGTTTGGACTATTATGGAGATTGTGTTTTCCTTTAAAATGCTGTTATTACTGACCCATAATTGTGGTAACCATGTTATATACAATATAATTATCACCTATTAGGCTCTGTTATAGTTCAGTTTTTGTGGTTGAATTCCTTCTGATTCCCAAATGAATGCTGAACTCCCAGCTGCAGATGGCATTAAAAACAAGCAGCCACCAACTACACTGCACTAAATTTCTTGCATATCTTGCATTACTTAGCTTCTTGCTGACACCATTGCTATGCAGTTCTTCCATTTCTGTGCCTCTTTAGGATAGGCAGGAAAACGACACTCACTGCTTGAGTATATACCGTTCTCTTCTCAGTGCACAAAGTTAGAATTTCAAGACAAGCTTGGATAAAAGGTCATCGCTTCTAAGACTGTTAAGTAATTGCACCCATTATATTACATTCTAAACACTAGCAAAAGTAGCTTACACATTATAGATGGCATAGCTCATGACTAACAATAGGCTGACATGTTAAATCTGTAGCCCAAACTATAGAAATGCATAAAGGTGTGCCAGACCAAAACTGGATGAGAGAGTCCATTATCATTTTTCAGTGTTGGAAAAAATTCACATAAAGTCATATAAAAACAGCTAACACATTTCAGGGGCAACACCATTCTTCCATCACCAGGACTACAAGATCAAACATGAAACATAGTCATAATGATAAAAAAATGTCAACATATGCATATGAGTATATACTAGAGGTCGACCGATATATCGGCCGGCCGATATTTGGCGTTTTTTACTTAATCGGCATCGGCCGATTGTGCTGATAAAAAAGGCCGATTGTAACTTCAGCCGTGACTTGCAAATGACTTCTCTAATAGAAGTTAATGCAAGTTTCCTGAGGTTATCTGTGGAGAGGATTCTCTCCTCCTCTGGGCAGCCTGCCAAGTCTGATAAGAAGATACATTTGTATCTCTTCGGGTTCTTTTTATCAATAGACTGAGCTCCGTGGAGAAGTTTTCAGTTTAACCATTTAAAGACTAAATCTTTTCTGACACTTGTTGCTTACAAGTAAAAATCCTGTATTTTCTGCTATAAAATCACTTAGAACCCCCAAACATTATATATATTTTTTTAGCAGAGACCCTAGGGAATAAAATGGTGGTTGTTGTAATATTTTATGTCACACAGTATTTGCGCAGCGGTCTTTCAAACGCAATTTAAAAAAAAAAAAAATACAGTAATAAATTTAAAAAAAACCTAAGCAGTAAAGTTAGCCCATTTTTTTTCATCCAAAAGCTTTGATTACCTGTTTTTGTGTATTTAATATTTAAGATAGTTTTTTTTTTTTTTTTTGGTTTTCTAAATTATAGATACAAGTGAACTGATTGGAGGTTTGTTTTGTTTAAATGAAAAAAATTTCTGTATTACTTAAGGCTGCTTTCACACTGGAGCGGGCATGCGTTGATGGTAAAACGCTGCTAGTTTTAGCGGCGCTTTACCGTCATTTTAGAGGCGCTATTCAGCTGCTAGCGGAGCGCTTATAACCCAGCTAGCGGCCGAGGAAGGGGTTAAATGCGCCGCTGCCAAAACGCTTTGCAGGCGCTTCGGCAGCGGTGCGCATTCATTTTAATGGGCAGGAGTGGTGGAGGAGCGGTATACACCGCTCCAAAGATGCCGTTTGCAGGACTTTTTTTTACATCCTGCCAGCGCATCGTCTCAGTGTGAAAGCACTCGGGATATCACACTGAGACTGCAGGGGAGCCGTTTTACAGGCGCTATTTTTAGCCCAAAAGCGCCTGAAAAACGCCCCAGTGTGAAAGGGGTCTAACTGTTAGATTTTATGAGATGAAGGGAAAAAAAAAAAAAAAAAAATCGGCCAAATATATCGGCCCAAAAAAATCGGCATCACATATCGGCCACCGCGATTTCTAAATATCGGCATCGGCATCGGCCAGAGAAAAACCCATATCGGTCGACCTCTAGTATATACCACAAATATACGTAAGCTATGTTGAATGAAGGTAAAGCAATCTTTTGAAAATGAAGGATATCTTTAAAAAAAAAAAAAAAACATTTCTAGGTAAGAGGTTGGATGTCTGTCGCAAATCATTATCTTACATGATTCAGCTGCTGAAAAGCTGCTTTTTTTGTTTTTTGTTTTTTACACCGTCACTTTTTATACATGTCTTATCGGATAAACCAAGTATGTGTGGTTGTTAGGTATAAGAGAAGAGCAGGTCAGCACCTTGGTCATCAGTCTAATCCCAGGGAAACAAGTACAATAGTGATTGCCAGAAACATCTAACATGGGTGATTGTTAGCTCCACCGAGAACAGCTCCCTGGAGTTCCCACGGACATCAATATCCATATTGAGCTAGATCTGGTGATGTACATCTTTGGTCTGTGATTACCTTACCTTAATCTGAGCTAGAGTCCTTTTTATGTCACCACTTTGTGTAGTTTGCTCATTTTCTGCAGTTTGTTAATATGCCCAAACCCATGAGATGGCAATCAAAATTATGACCTCTGAATATTAACTCTGTAGAATGATAATAGCATAAATGGACACACTTGTTAGTAGCCTTATGTTAGATAAAAGTTTGAATGGCCAAGAAAGTTAAGCTTGGTTGATTCATTCTTTTTGTGAGTGGCAGGGAGAGTGCCCATAGGCAGTACAGTTGCTACACCATGATCGGGTAACAATCATCTCTGAGTATTTTTACAAGTGCCAAGTGTTTTTTGGGGGTAGGGGGTTGGAGTAGCTGAACATTAAATACAATTTAAAGTAAACCTGTCAGTAGTATGGACAATTGAAACTGAGTATATTAAAAAAAAAAAGTGTGCAAGCATAGGCTATCTTGACAATGGCATGTCGAAGTGATCAGTAACTCCTTATATATATATATATATATATATATATATATATATATATATATATATATATATATATAGTGTGTGTGTGTATATGTATGTATGTGTGTGCGTGTGTATATATATATATATATATATATATATATATATATATGCAACTGATGTTAAGTGTAGATCTCATTCTCCCACTGAGTGCAGACCCCCTCTTGATTTAAAATACTTTCCCTTTATTGTGATAGGGGACCTCACTAAAAAATAGAGGACCTCAGAGGGTGGAAGAATTGTGGCTCATATAGATAAGTTTTCATATTTTGCATTTACTGATTATATTTATAATGCACTTTTTACTGAGGGTATTCTATGCTGATGCCTTTTTTTTATAATCTGCTCAGTTTGAATTGTCCAGGTCTGTGACATCTTTACTTTAAATCTTTGCTATGCCCATGCTGGGAAAAACAACAGGATCACTTTAATTCCCCCCTCCCCAGCAGCACATATTGATCTTTCCTTTCCTCTCCCCTCCTGTCTTATTGCCTTCCTTCCTCCCATTCAGCAACTGGGAACATAGAATATACTCATTATTTCTTGGTATATGGCAGCATGTGACCTCACTAGTGCTTAGTGATTGGTCTAGAAAGTGCTTGTGTAATCTAGGGCAGGCATGGTTTACTACGGACTATCAGTAGAGAAAAGTTTGGTCACTAACCTGGCTCTCCTGTGTGTAAGTCTCAGGACTGGATGGACCAAAATACAAATCCTTTTTTATGGGGTAAACAGCTCCAATATACCGGTATGTACTTTGGGCCGTGTTTGCCCGCAGAGGGATGCACAGGTAGTCCCGTTCTTGTCAATTGGGAAGCAACAACTGCTCCCAAATTGACAGCTGTGCGGGTGCAGATGACCAAACTCAGACAATATGCATCCAGGGACCCACAAAGATGTCAAATTGAGAATAAAGACCGTGTCCAAGCAAGGAATACCTGCACATCCCTGTGTGTAAAAAAAACAGCCGTCACACAGGCACGTGCTTTAGTATGCCCATGTGAACGAGGCCTAATTGTATATTTAGTTGTTTGGTAGAGTTCAACTTTAGCAGACACATATGGTACCATACCTAGAATATCTTTTTAGGTGCTATGTCTAAGCAGACTGTTGCTATGTAGCTTGCAGCCATACTGGGAATTTTTTTGCACAACAAAACTAGTTTAGAAGCATTACACGTTATCTGAATGACATCTTCTATGAATGAATAAGAAGTATGTGTTACATGCTGTTTTATTCTGCATTGAGCAGTCTAATGCTGGCATTCCGGGAGAGATCAATGCAGTTACAGGTGTTAAGAGAACTCCATTATCTTACATTACCTTACATTTACAGCTTTTAGGGTGTCAGGTGATATACCGTACTTGCCATTTTACCAGTGTCAGGAGGAGACTTGTAAAAATGTGTGAAATAATTTATAACGCAGTACAGTACAAGGGCTTCACTGACATTGCCTCACACTGATTTTTATCAAAATGGCATGGAGCTTTAAATACTTTTCTGTAAAAAAGAAATAGATGTGACCTCATGATGACATTGCTATTGACATCCTTTCTGCTTTAGAAGAGGCAAGTGGTTTTAAAAGTCTTGCATACTTCTGCCCCTTTTTTGTCCTGTTGTGTATGACAGGTCAGCTGGGGAATCTTACAGCATCCTCTCTATGCAGGCCAACTTAATGGGAAGTTAAGGTGCTTTGCTTCACAGTGTCAAGGTACGTTCTAGAGGCTAAGCATAATCTATTTTTTGGGGGGAACGTGGGCTCTAATCACATGTCCTACCCTAAGCAACTGTTCCATCTCAGCAGAGCTGACTTCTGATAAGGGATTGCTCTCCCATGGAAATGAATAAACATAACATCCCCTTCTCTAATTATAAGACACTAAAACATAAGCATTGCATTAATGGAAATAAGATACCAAGCACAATAATAACAAAACTGTAAATAAATATACATCACAGCGCTACAGATTTGTTTACAATGTCACTCCATTGATAACCTTCTGTCGTAAATGGGTCCAATCCATCAGAAGTGGAAACAGAAAATGAAGATCAGCAAAATAGTTTCAGCTTGGCAGGCAAGGAATGGGCCTGAGGTATATATAACTGACATTCACAGATCTGAAGACTGAACCAGATATGGACATTAAGAAATTAAGTTAAAAAATACTTAAAAAAAAAAAACTTTGTTGACAGTTATAAAAAACACCAGACACTGCTAGTGTGGATGATGAATTCTTGTTTGTCTTCTTTTTGTTGCTGTACTCTCCCTGGCACTAGCATTTTGGTAAACCAGGAGCAGGGGAAGCACTTGGCGTTCAATCTAAAACTAACTCATGGTAAAGAAAAATTGCAAATCATTTACACTAAAATGTAGCACTCCGAGGTCCTTTCATGATGACTTTGCCTCCATGTAGAGCTCTCCAAGATTCCTGAGATGCCGTGTGCTCTGCAATGCAAATAATAAAATAGCTTCCATAATGTCAGGCTCCTGGCCATCCCCTCTACCCTCATGTGGCTACTTTTTGGTTAGTGATGCCACACACCAGAGTGATTGGCCAATAGTAAGGGTGGGAAGGCATGCACTAGAGCCAGGGACCACAAAGCTGGTTGGTATTTGCATTAAAAAGCACCATGGGATTCAGGGGTCTTTCATATGGTACAATGGTTGTGTTCTATTCAGTGTTTTTTCCAACTACAGGTACATTTTAAAGTGTTATTAAACCCTTAATGTGAAATATGATATATTAGTACAGGACTATTTTTTTTGCACTCGATTGAAGCTTCTCTGTACTCTATTTCCATCTTAATGGTGGCTTCACTGCCTTCGGGGTTCCATGAAGCCACCCATGTGTAAATGCTTCAGCCTAGCCCCCAGTTTTCATGGTGCTAGGATTGAAGGCAGTCATTTGATGTGACCATTGTGCATTCACCTTAACCTGGGAAGGGCAAGCACATGCTAAGGGGGAAGGGAAACTATGTAAACCCAAAGTGGGTGGGCCAGGGATGGATGAGGGACAAAGCAGTGAGCAGTCATGTGACCACTACAGTGGATGCTCCCTGACCAGAAATACTTTATTTAATGGTGGATTTTTTTTGTTTTTTATTTAATGTAGATGCACTTCATGAAGGAGGATCAATCAGCAATTGCTAAATAATATCGCATTCCTCATAGACCAGAGGCAGCAACAATAAATGTTGAGCCTCATAGCAAAGCTTGAGATTTTGTTTTATGTCACCTAGACATGACTTCAGAGTAAGTGGAAACTTTTAGTAGGTTCACATTTTCTTCAAACTAATCTGATGTTTTCTCCCATAAAATGTAGGCAAATATTGGGAATTCAAAATTGAAATTTAAGGATTCTAATTTTTTAGTGTAGTGAGATGTGTTTTTATTCTGTCACATTTGTTCAGCTATTCTCACCCACATCACTTTTTTCCAGGAGAAGGAGGATGTTTTTGCTTTTCCAGCTGTAATATGCAAGGCAAGCCAAGACTTTCAGTACCATCTGTCATGACTGTTTGCCTAAACCTGTTCCATGTTTCTTGGCTGCTATTCGTCTAATGCAATACATTCTTAATCAATGGTACATGAGTAAGGCCCCTTTCACACTGGGGCGGTTTGCAGGCGGTATTGCGCTAAAAATACCGCCTGCAAACCGCCCCTCAACAGCCTCCGCTGTTTGTTCAGTGTGAAAGCCCGAGGGCTTTCACACTGAAGCGGTGCGCTGGCAGGACGGTAAAAAAAGTCCTGCCAACCTCTTCTTTGGAGCGGTGAAGAAGCGGTGTATTCAACGCTCCTAAACCGCTCCTGCCCATTGAAATCAATGGGACAGCGCGGCTATACCGCGGCAATACCGTGGCTATAGCCGCGCTGTACGAGCGGATTTAACCCTTTTTCGGCCACCAGCGGGGGTTAAAACCGCACCGCTAGCGGCCGAATACAGCCGCGAAAACGACAGTAAAACAGCGCTAAAAATAGCGCTGTTTTACCGCCGGCGCCCCCCACCGCCCCAGTGTGAAAGGGGCCTTATGCTAACAGGTTCAGGGTGTTACTGCCTGTACAGATAAACTGAAACTTTCACATTTCCCAAATTTTAATCTGTTTTGCGTTTAGCTGATCTTCTTTGTAGTATGTGTGCGTTACTTTCGCACCTTACACTCCCATATTTAATGCTTGGTGGCAGTACATTTCCATCAAAGCGTGAGTAAAGTCAAGATCTTTTAAAGTTTTGGACAGTGTAAATTTGGACAGATTTTTTGTTTTGCTTGGGTTCGGCTGGGAAGATTCACTCTCCTTATTGGTCCTGGTGACCACTGTCTCAGTACAGTACAGTGATGGAAAAATCCAACATTTTTGAGCTGTCACAGGAAAAGGAGGTGAGTGGGAATCTTTCCATGTGGAAATCTGTTTTGGTGTTAACTGTTTAAGGCCTCGTGCACATGGCCCTGTTGTTTTTACGTAGGACCTTGCAGAGATCCTGCATTAAAAGTTTGGCCATATGCTGTACACATGTAATGTTTGTGCTAATGTTTACATGTGTACATGGACCATGTTGTCCATCGCCACTGCTCAAGATCAACATGTAAATGGCAACAACATGTAGACAACAGTGTACATTAGCGCACACATTTACATGCATACAGTGTAAAATTGGCGGACCATGAACATGTATTTTTCTAGTTTTGGTTTACATAGCGAAACACTATGGAACAGTGTGTATGGGCCCATACCATAAAATACTGTTGTGTTCAGATCTGTAAAAATTGTGAGCTCTAAGACAGGAATTTACCCTCTTTTTGAAGAAATTTTCTTTTACTTCCTGTTATGCATCAGTTGCTTGAAAATATCTCTGAACAAAATAGTCAGAAACAATAATTACATTGGGAACTGACATAGCAGGACCAGTGATCACTGAGAGTGTGAAATCTTTAATTGTTCAGTTGGTTGCAATATGAAGAGTACAGGATAGCCAATGCAGTTGGAGGGGCACAAACTCCCCTATTATTAGGGCTCAGCGAAATAGAAAAATGTTAATTTGACTCAAAAATACACCATTTCTGGTGTTAACACCAGCACTGACTTTGCTTTATATTATTCCCTTGCAGCGGATCAATTTGTAAATGAGTTCATTTTAGTCCATTTAACAATCTGCCATGCCACTCAGCCCTGATGGAGTTTTTGGTCCCTGAAACACATGGTCCTGTGCTCCTTTGGTTTTAACCAGTTGAACAATTAAGGAGTTTGGATTTTCAAGGATTTTTTGGTTGACACTCCCATTGACCTATTGCTCTGGAATTTCTCAATTCGTGTGAACCTCCTCTCCTGAGAGGTCCCAGTCTTTGTGGTGAGCTGCTGAACACAAGCCATCAGACTCAAGTAATAGATTAGTCCACCTTTGAGGACCTGTGAAAATCCACGTCTTGTCCTTTACCACCACTTCTTCTTAGACTTTTGCAGATTTGAAAAGATATAAAAGCATATGGCCAAACATATTGACACGACAACCAGCCATGTTAATCATAACCATAAATATATATGTATATAAGCAGTTTAGGGAATGAGGGTTCACATGACCAATAAATTGGACATCTCTGAAGCATGGCTATCTAAATATGTCTATATAGATTTGTTTGTATATATGTAAGCAGTAGCCTTACATATTTCAAATATATAATAAATTGTTCTAAGATGGCAGCTTGCCTGCGCACTTCCTATACATCATATATGCACTTTTGCTGAGGGTGTTTAAACTGTACAGATAATGTTTGCAGCCAGGAATTTGTCTTGCTAGGTGTATCTTTTCCTTAGGTTGCTGCAATAGAGGCCTGCTTTGTAGACTGCTTTGGTAGTTACAGTGTAACCTTAAATAGGTGACACATCCACAGGTTATGTGACTGCTTGTCAAAATGAATCCTAATTAGGGCCTGTTCAGCTTCCTGTATGCTTTTCATCTGCTTTCAGCAGCTTTCCATCCATTTTTCAGCAGGCTTTCATCTGATTTTCATCAGTCAGTTAATAGACTTGCCTGCGTTCCAGCCACCGTGCAATTTGTCAGGCGAAAAAGCAGATGAAAACTACATTCGTGTGAACACGCCCTCATGAAGGACTTTGCCTAGAAAGGCATTAGTATGTTATTGCAATATATCTGTTGTCAGAAGAGTGTTGTGATTTCTAGAACAAAATAATGTTTTCCTATTTTTTTCTTTTCTAATATATATTGTGTTTAAAACCCTTCAGTGCCAGAGAGGGCCTCCCAATGCCCTGTTGATCTGCCTGGCAGCAAAGGGGTAACATTTTATTGAAAACTAGAAGGGCTTTTAAGAATTTCATCTGGATCCTACCTGTGTGCATTTTATTATACAATACAAGACAATTGTATTATATAATGTACAGAACTGCGGGTCACTTTATGGGGACATTGTGGGGATGTTTTTGATGTATTCACCTATGCTGTAATAAAAAAAGACATATCTCAGAATCTACCTACCTTGACTCAAGACTAACATTTATTTGAGCCATTGTGCTGGGAGTGCTGAAAAGAATAAGACGTCAACTAAGTGGAAGATTGGGAAGTTTGTGGTGGCCATTAAAGTGTATGTGGACCCTAACAACGATCTTCTCTTATTTGCTACCTTTGGTTTGTGAAATATACTATTGAAAACCTTTTGGTACTGTATATCTGTTTAGTAAGTCCAAAAAAAAAAAAACGTTGATCATCTCAGAAATTCAGAGCTGTCTTGTGTCCTTTTCCTGGGTTTTCTCAAGGAGGGTAATTAGCCCTCCTGTTTCTTATCCTGGGACTACAGAACCATTGAGCTTACTTTACCTGGAGTAAAAGTCTGATGGTTCCCGGTGAACCCGTTGTCCTGTCAGCACCCTCCTGCTGACTTCTAAAAATTTGTAGGAGCTGGGCAAAAAATTGTTGACTGAACAGCAGATGCATCCAGTCAGATGCAAGAACTGGAAAAGGGAAAAAAAATCACTGTGCTTGGGTGAAATACCTGTCAGCCGCCAGCGCTGAAATTTGTGATACCAAATTACCCAAAAATGTTAAAGGAAAGTGCAGCACTACTGTAAATTATACATAATAATCTCAAAATACATTCTTCTAACGAGTGCATAAATATAAATTATCACCATGCATGTGTTCTTGCATAAAAACTAAAAAAAACAATTCTATATTAATAATAAGTGAACTCAAACTGCCAAAAGTCCAAACAAAACAAATGTGACCCACTGTCCATAAAATGTCCTTGCACACACACAAATAAGAGGAACTGAAGTACTGTGCTCATAGTAATATTTCAGGTCTGGAAAAGCACTCAGCAAATTTGCTCCTCGTGATGGTTTCTTAACAGGAAAGAACACCCAGCAATCTGCTCACACAGGATTCTTACCAGATGGATGTGACCACTATTTAATAGATGGCCAAAACAGCGCATGGAAGGTTAAATACTCCCGGTCATAAATACACCACCACATCCAGGGAAATGCTCATCATTTAGGATTCAGCTGTTCTCCAAGATTAGTAGCCATTACTAGATTTAATATCAGACCTTTTAGAGGAGTCAGTCAGCTCATACAGAAAATGCAGGACTCCTCCTGGATGATTGGGTGGCACTCGTTTTCTCAGTACTTGTAGCAAGGTTTCCTCCCCGTGTTCAGGCCTGGAGCCATGCTAACTTTCTCAACTGGTGAGCTCGGCATGACCCCGCGGACTTCTGTCTGCTGGAATTGTCTGAAGTCAGTGTTCTTGGGTTAGGCCATCAGCAGAGGCACATACGTTACCTTATGCTCTCCTGCTGTGAGTAAGCCCTTACTGCTTTCCCCCTCCTCCTCGATATACTATGGTGATGAGATCTGGAAATAGATAAATGCACTTTATTCATTGTTCGCCTTTCTTCAGCAAAGTTGAAAGCCCCCCCCCACCATCTGCCTGAAGAAGCCGTTTGGGGACACAAAACATGCAGAGGACTGTACTTTGTTTGAGGATGGTGTGTTCCCTTACACCCAGATATTGGAACACGTGTTTGCAGGGGCTTATTAATTTAATGTAAACCACCCTTTATGTTCTATTTGGATGCACCACTTTTTTTTGTTATTATATTTGATCTACTGTCGACAGTATATGTCTGTATTTTAAACAAAAATAATATAATAAAAATCATGTAATGAACTGTAATTTTATTGTGCGTTGTACTGTGTCAATGGGGTACCGATAAAGTCCATAAATCCCTTCCTTGTATGCCCCTTTTTGCAGGTGTAGCACTAGGGCTACTTCCATTGTCTTTTTTTGAAGTTCATGGTCTGTACTAGACTCATAGGCATTGATCTGGCTGGTGTGGGCCCACCCACATCTCCATGACCCCAGGGACCCCCAGTATAAAAATAGGGGATTACACAAGTGGGCCTGTAAAAATAGTCATATACCCTGGCTGTGAAACAGGAAAAAAAAATAAGATTCAATATTTTTGTGGAACCCATATGTTACACCTCTGCTTGACATACTTGATGCTATGCTAACCTGAACTGTTGTCCAGCATAGCAGTAGTGTACTTTTCCAGACATGTGACACTAATTTTGTTAGTGATAAAGTTGTGAGAAGTTAGCCATGCATAGAATTTCAAAATACAAACTTGCCTAGCCCCGTTACTTTTTTGTCAGGTTAGTTAGGAAAGCTAGAATGCTATAATTTTTTTTAAGTAATTATTGAACATGCTAACTGCATTTGGCATGTCCAAAGGGCAGTGTACAACACTCAAAAGTAGAAAGGATGCCATAGCAAACTTTGCAACTTTCTTCTGTAAATTTTCTCAAAATATAAGTAGGGCCGTTAGCATGTGCTTAACTATGACAAAGGTCTCACTCCACCATTACAGTGCCTTAAAAAAGTATTCACACCCCTTGCAGTTTTACAAATTTTGTTATGTTACAACCAAAGGCGTAAATGTATTTTATTGGGATTGTACGTAATAGACCAACACAAAGTGGCACATACTTGTGAAGTGGAAGGAAAATGATAAATGGTTTTCAACATTTTTTACAAATAAATATCTGAAAAGTGTGGTGTGCATTTGTATTCAGCCCCCCTGAGTCAATACTTTGTAGAACCACCTTTCGCTGCAATTACATCTGCAAGTCTTTTTAGGTATGTCTCTACCAGATTTGCACATCTAGAGAGTGACATTTTTGCCCATTCTTCGCAAAATAGCCCAAGCTCTATCAGATTGAATGGAGAGTGCCTGTAAACAGAAGTTTTCAACTCTTGCCACAGATTCTCAATTTGATTTAGGTCTGGACTTTGGCTCGACTATTGTAACACATGAATAGGCTTTGATCTAAACCATTCCATGTAGCTCTGGCTGTATGTTTAGGGTCATTTTTCTGCTGAAAGGTGAACCTCCACCCAGTCTCAAGTCCTTTGCAGACTCGTAACACGTTTTCTGCTAGGTTTGCCCACTTATATTCCAATCAATTCTGACCAGCTTCCCTGTCCCTGCTGAAGAAAAGCATCCCCACGACATTATGTTGCCACCGCCATGTGTCACGGTGGGGATGGTGTGTTCAGGGTTATGTGCAGTGTTAGTTTTCTTGTCACACATAGTATTTTGCTTTTAGGCCAAAAAGTTCATCTTTAGAACTAGATGTGTACCTCAAAATGGGATTTTAAGGGCAATGCAGAAATTGGCAGTGTTGAATTATAGTTAAAAAGAAGTTTATTGATACAAAAACGAATAGGATATACATGAACATACACATTGATCTATAGTTAAGAATAATTATAAAAACATCAGATATATGGAAACATATGATGCATCCTACTGCTAGTTACAAGTACCACCCTTGATAGGCATGATGGCGTCCTGATAGCAGATTTCCTCCAACTTATTGTAAGGATAAAGTCTTCCTCAGGGAGGGACTGCATCACATTCTAAAATTTTAAGTAACAGCATGATTATTGGTATATACTTAAATATTTGTTTGTTACCTATATCTACAGAAATCGCATTACAATAGAAAAGTATTATATGCGACTTACATTTGCGACTACAGAAATCGCATTACAACAGAAAAGTATTATATGCGACTTACATTTGCATTTAACTGTGAAAAATCGCTTTCCCAGTGCTGGCAGGGGTCCTAACACGTGATTGTCAATGCTGCTCAAATATCCTCTACGGGATGGCCTGGTGTATTGTGAAGAAACCAGTATTTGGCAGTCGTGATAATTAAACAACTGAAAAACATGAAGGTATAAGGGAAATGCTAAGAAATTGAACGTCAAAAAAGGTCAAAGAATGGAAATAATGGTGATTCGTAGGGGAAATAAGGTTCCCCAGGGCCATCATAGAGTAAAAGAGATCAAATACCTTAAATTGATTGTGTCAGGTGTATTGTTCCAAGTGGCAGGGAGCTCCGGTCCTGGAGTACCTCTCTGTAACAAAGCCAGTTGTGGAATGCTGCCTGTGGCCTGGAGGAAATCTGCTATCAGGACGCCATCACGCCTATCAGGGGTGGTACTTGTAACTAGCAGTAGGATGCATCATATGTTTCCATATATCTGATGTTTTTATAATTATTCTTAACTATAGATCAATGTGTATGTTCATGTATATCCTATTCGTTTTTGTATCAATAAACTTCTTTTTAACTATAATTCAACACTGCCAATTTCTGCATTGCCCTTAAAATCCCATTTTGAGGTACACATCTAGTTCTAAAAATTACAAGGGATGCTGGCAATGACAGGGCCAACCCTCTGAGTCATACATTTATGTAAAAAAAAAGTTCATCTTTTGTCTTATTTGACCAGAGCACCTTCTTCCACATGTTTGCTGTGTCCCCCAGATAGCAAACTGCAAACGGGACTTCTTATGGCTTTCTTTTAACAATGGCTTTCTTCTTGCCACTCTTCCATAAAGGCCAGATTTGTGGAGTGCACGACCATGGGCCTCTTGGCTGCTTCTCTGATTAATGCTCTCCTTGCCCGGCCTGTCAGTTTAGGTGGACGGCCATGTCTTGGTGGGTGTGCAGTTGTGCCATACTCTTTCTATTATCGGATGATTAATTGAACAGTGCTCTGTGAGATGTTCAAAGCTTGGGATATTTTTTTAGAACCTAACCCTGATTTAAACTTCTCCGCAACTTTATCCCTGACTTGTCTGGTGTGTTCCCTGGCCTTCATGATGCTGTTTTTTCACTAAGGTACTCTAACAAACCTCTGAGGGCTTCACAGAACAGCTTTTTTATACTGAGATTAAATTACACACAGGTGGACTCTATTAACTAATTAGGCGACTTCTGAAGGCAATTGGTTACACTAGATTTTAGTTAGGGGTATAAGGTGCTGAAGTGATCCTGAAGCTGTCCTGTCTGTTCTGGAGAAAGCTGTGCCAAGGAGGAGACTCAGGGAAGGCCCCTTGCTAGAGAGAGCCAGGAAGAAGTGCCTGGTGACTCACTTGGAAGACCCACTGATATTTGGTAAGGTGCTTACAGTGTTCCCGGGTCGGCTTAAAGGTTGTGACACTGTGAAGCTGGACACTGATCTATATCCGGAGAGCCTGTAAGTAATCTGCTACAGTATCTTGGATCCCTAACCCTCACCTCCTTAAAGTGTATGTAAACCCGATTCATGAAATTTGAGCTGGGCACATATATCTGCAGTGTTTTCTTATCTCTCTTCAAAGCACTAAGTCCCGTAGCTTTCTCCTGCTCCGTTCTTCTGTTATCAGGCTAACTTCTGTTCCTAAGTTCTCCTTCACATATGATAAAAGCAGCCAGAGTTTTTTGTGTTGGGGAGGATGCTATAAATAGATTACCAGAAAGCTGAACTATTCAATGAACAGCTCTGAAAGTCTCTACCTATGAGGAGAGGGGGTGTGTGCCTTTCCTCCAATCAGCTGTGTTGGCTGTATGCCCAGGCTTCACTGCAGTGCTGAACAAGAAGAGAAAATCTCCTAACATGATCTGAACTTTCTAAAGAATATATAAAGCTGAAGACAGCAGATATACAAGTTTCATCCCTGTGTATCATCTGAGGCTGTTCACTTCACTGGGTGTATGTTAGGGTTTACATCCACGTTAACTGTTCTGTACTAAAACCTTAAAAAGACAAAAGTGGCTGGTGCCGAATATAATTTCTCAGTCCCCATTTTAGCCATGGACATTGGAAATGCTAGACAGTCCCTGACCTCTGGAGGTGCAATCAGGCCTTTTGGTTGTCAAAGGGGTGCTAAATACAGGTGCATCTAAAAAAAATTAGAATATCATCAAAAAGTTTATTTATTTCAGGAATTCAATTTAAAAAGTGAAACTCATATATTATATAGATTCATTACACACAATGTGATATTTCAAGCATTTCTTTCTTTTAAGTTTGATGATTATGGCTTACAGCTAGTGAAAACCCAAAATTCAGTATCTCAGAAAATCAGAATATTACATAAGACCAATAAAAAAGGATTTTTAATACAGAAATGTTGGCTTCATGAAAAGTATGTCCATGTACAGTATAGTATACACTCAATATTTGGTCAGGTCTCCTTTTGCATGAATTACATGCAATTGCATCAATGAGGCGTGGCATTGAGGCTATCAGCCTGTGGCACTGCTGAGGTTTTATGGAAGCCCAGGTTGCTTTGATAGTAGCCTTCAGCTCGCCTGCATTGTTGAATCTGGTGTCTCTCATCTTCCTCTTGATAATACCCTACAGATTCTCTATGGAGTTTAGGTCAGGCGAGTTTGCTGGCCAATCAAGCACAGTGATACCATGATCATTAAACCAGGTACTGGTACTTTTGTAGTGTGGGCAGGTGCCAAGTCCTGCTGGAAAATGAAATCGGCATCAACATAAACTGGTCAGCAAAGGGAAGCATGAAGTGCTCTAGAATTTCCTGGTAGAGGGCTGCGTTGACTTTGGACTTGATAAAACACAGTGGACCAACACCAGCAGATGACATGACTCGCTCCCCAAATTATCACTGACCGTGGAAACTTCACACTGGACCTCATGCAACTTGGATTCTGTGCCTCTCCACTTTTCCTCCAGACTCTGGGTCCTTGATTCCCAAATGAAATGAAAAATTGTCTTTCATCGGAAAAGAAAACTCTGGACCACTGAGCAACAGTCCAGTCCTTTTTCCCCTTACGCCAGTTAAGATGCTTTTGACGTTGTCTCTGGCTCAGGAGTGGCTTGACACAAGGAATGCAACAGTTGTAGCCCATGTCCTGGATAAGTCTGTGTAATGGCTCTTGAAGAACTAACACCAGCTGTGGTCCACTCCTTGTGAATCTCCCCCAAATTCTTGAATGGCCTTTGCTTCATAATTCTCTCAAGGCTGCGGTTATTCCTGTTGCTTGTGCACCTTTTTCTACCACACTTTTATTTCCACTCAACTTTCCATTAATATGCTTGGATACAGCACTCTGCGAACATCCAGCTTCTTTACAAATTACCCATTGTGACTTACCCTCCTTGTGGAGGTGTCATTGACTGTCTTCTGGACAACTGTCAAGTCAGCAGTCTTTCCCATGATTGTGTAACCTACTGAATCAGAGAGAGACCATTTAAAGGCTCAGGAAACCTTTACAGGTGTTTTGAGTTAATTAGCTGATTAGAGTGTGACACCATGAGTCTACAACATTGAACTTTTTCACAATATTTTAATTTTCTGAGATGCTGAATCTTGGGTTTTCACTAGCTGTAAGCTATATTTATCAAAAAAAAAAAGAAAAAATGCTTGAAATATATCACTGTGTAAGGATTCTATATAATATGAGATTCACTTTTTGAATTGAATTACTAAAATAAATTAACCTTTGGACGATATTGTATTTTTTGAGATGCACCTGTATATGTAATAAAAATGTTTTTGAACTATACATGTTTGTGTATGTGTGGATATTTTTGAGGAAGTGGCGGAATTATAGGGGTCGCTGAGGTTGCCATGGCGACCGGGCCCCTTGCTGCAGGGGGCCCTTGAGGGCCCCCTGTATACAGTACTTTGTTAGGAGGAGCGCAGAAGAGTTTCCCCTATCCTAAGCCGAACTGTATTCGGCACTGTGCAGGGAGCTGGTGACATTGATTACAAAGAAAGTGAAAGCACAGTGCTGTGCTCTTTGTCTCCCCCTACAGTGCAGTACCCGGCAGGAAGAGCTAAGGTAAAAGTCTGCCGTTTTTTATCTACTGTATGTGTGTTTGTATGTATGTGTGTGTGCATGTGTGTATGTATGCATCTGTGTGTGCATCTATGTGTGTGAGTGTGTGTGTATGTATGTATGTGTATGTGTTATCAGTGGCGGTGCGTCCCAAGGGGCGCATGGGCACCACCCCCTCTCTCCAGGCACCCCTCTATCACAAATAGATAGATTCATGCATAGCGTGAATCTATCTATGGCCGCCACTGCCCCCTATTTAGACGCCTTGCCCCTTTTTGGACGCCGGGCGCCTGAATGACACCAGCAGGGTTTTTTTTAAAGCACTAATAGGCTTTAAAATAGGTGAACTGCGAGTGCCATGCTTGGCGCTCACAGTCCACCCAGGTGTGTTAGAAAAGCGAATAAATATTCGTTTTCTAACACTGAACCGCCTCTCCACCAATCAGGTGCTCGGGTCTGTTACCCGTCACCTGATTGGCTGAAACGACAGGCGCCGCTATTGGATGCCAATCAGTAGGAGAGGATGGGAGGAGACGCATGGAGGACCCCGCTCGTCGCCATCACTCGCTGCCCCACCGAGACAGGGTAAGTGCCGGGCAGACTGCGAGCGGGCAGGGGGGTCACAGTGGCTGCGTTTCAGGGCACAGTGGCTGCATTTCATAGGCACAGTGGTGGCAATTGATAGGCACAGTGACTGCGTTTGATGGGCACAGTGACTGAGTTTGATGGGCACAGTGACTGAGTTTGATGGGCACAGTGACTGAGTTTGATGTGCACAGTGGCTGCGTTTGATGGGCACAGAGGCTGCGTTTCATAGGCACAGTGGTGGCAATTGATGGGCACAGTGACTGCGTTTGGGCACAGTCTCTGCATTTGATAGGCACAGTGACTGAGTTTGATGGGCACAGTGACTGAGTTTGATGGGCACAGTGACTGAGTTTGATGGGCACAGTGACTGAGTTTGATGGGCACAGTGGCTGCGTTTGATGGGCACAGTGGCTGCGTTTGATGGGCACAGTGACTGCGTTTGAGGGCACAGGGGTGGCAATTGATGGGCACAGTGTCTGCGTTTGAGGGCACAGGGGTGGCAATTGATGGGCACAGTGGCTGCGTTTGATGGTACAGTGGTGGTAATTGATGGGCACAGTGGCAGCGTTTGATAGGCACAGTGACTGTGTTTGAGGGCACAGTGGTGGCAATTGATGGGCACAGTGGCTGCGTTTAAGGGCACAGTGGCGGCAATTGATGTGCACAAGGACTGCGTTTGATAGGCACAGTGACTGCGTTTGATAGGCACATTGGCTGCGTTTGATGGGCACAGTGGCTGCGTTTGATGGGCACAGTGGCTGCGTTTGATGGGCACAGTGGCTGCATATGAAGGGCACAGTGGTGGCGTTTGATGGGCACAGTGGCTGCGTTTGATGGGCACAGTGGCTGCATATGAAGGGCACAGTGGTGGCGTTTGATGGGCACAGTGGCTGCGTTTGATGGGCACAGTGGCTGCATATGATGGGCACAGTGAGGCTTCAATTGATGCGTTTTTTTAAAAGAATCTTTCAGTTTGCTTGCGCCCCCCAAAAAATGTTGAGCACCATCTGCCACTGGTTTATATGTGTGTGCATATGTGCATATATATATGTGTGTGTGTGTGTGTGTGTGTGTGTGTGTGTATGTATGTATGTTTGCATGTATATATGCACATTTTATGTATGCGCTTTTAATCCTGACCCCCTATATGTGTCCCATTAGAACTGATTTTTTTTTTTTTTTTTTTTGCTTGTTCATAGTACCAGCAAAAAAAAAAAAATGCTGTTCCTCTGAAAAGTGACCCATGCTCAGATCGCTTTTCAGAGGCATTTGACAGCTGGTAAAGAGGCAATATGTTGCCTCCTGACCGCCTGTTTTAACCCCTTAAATGCATCATCTCTATGCTGCAACTGCATGCAATGCACACAGTTGCAGGGTGGTTGCAGTGCAGCCACTTCAAGGGTGCTCTGACTGGAAAAAGATTGAGAAACACCAACATAGAGGAACCCATCACTCCATTTTCCTCCTGCAGCCGCTGAATGCCTGTGGGAGGGAGAGGAGGAGAAGCGGGGGGGGGGGGAGGAGAAATCGATTCCTTTACATGCAGCC
Organism: Lithobates clamitans; assembly: GCA_037952925.1. Lineage (NCBI taxonomy): Eukaryota > Metazoa > Chordata > Amphibia > Anura > Ranidae > Lithobates > Lithobates clamitans. The sequence continues at coordinate 629,020 of JBBGZY010000936.1, read as the reverse complement.
ACCCACTTGCGACTGGACCCTGGTGTTCCACCATCGGGCTCAGCGAAAAGAGCCCTTTCCGGGGGTCAGGGGGGCCCTCCATGGTTTCTTGCATCGGGGCCCTGAAGGTTCTAGTTACGCCTCTGTTTTGAGGTGTTGCAGGACAGCATGCTGAGCAGGAAATTACATCATGGCACCACAACAACACACAGAAATACTGGAAAATACTAGAAGATACAAGGCAGATGACAACAGCTCATGTCACCGATGATTATAATTTTTTTTATTGGACAAAAGTAAATTGCCTAAAGCTTGAAAAACACATGTACAACACCTGAAAAACATTTTTAAAACATGCAGGAAAAAAACACATAAAAGCTTAAAAAATGCTAGTAAATCACCTGATATATGCTCTGGTCAGGTGTGAATGCAACCTAAATTAAACTATAGCCAAAACTTTTCATTTTGGATAAAACAAGGTAGGGTTATAATCCCGGTCAGATCTTTTTTGTCCCATTTCTGAGATTTCCCTTCACCTCCTGCCCCATAGCCAAAACGGGAAGTGAGCAGAAATCCCTGCATATTTAGAGAATTCATTGGGGACCCCTTAGTCACCAGAACGAGTGTCCCTATTGGAAGATTTCCCCTCTATTACTTTTCTGTGGACAACCCAAAGTTTGGGATTTTCTTTTACTTTCACTTTCAATGATAATGGTAAACAGGACAAATAGAGAGGGTGAATCTCTCTAACAGGGGCACAGACAGCAATAAAAACTGACAAGTGTTCTAACCACTCTCCACTCCATCCAAAACTAAAAAGAAAAATGTTTTGCCTTTAATTATTCTTTAAGTGAGGTTTCAAATATTTGATTTCACTCGAAAGGCAGGTTGCATGGTAACAAAACAATGAAAAGCCATTGTATGACACATCTGTATATGTGATATACAATAAAATAACCAGATATACAAGCTGAACAGCCTAATCTTAGCAAAATAAATCCAGAATCAAAAAACTTTCCGTTACCTTGTAAAAAAAAACCAAAAAACTAGGAGATAAAACTGGTCACCGTTAGATAAAAGGATCTGCCTAATCATTTTTCGTCTTGACAAAACACTTCTACAAAGAAGAAAGAGAAAAAAGGAGAGGGGAAAGGGAAAGAAGGAGAAAAAATAAAATATAGGGGGGAGGGAGAGGGGCAAAAGGAGGCAAAGAGGAGGAGGAAGGAGAGAGAGGAAGGGGAAGAGATGGAGGTATGGGAAGGAAAAGAAAAAAAAAATTGGAATGGATACCAGTCGACTGAGCATACCAACTTTCAGAGTATTCTCCGGAGATATCCAGGGATAACCCTCAGGCAGCAGTTCCATTCTCAAAGAGAGCTTTCTCTTCTTCAGAGTGGACAAACAAATTCCACAGCATCCAGGTTTTGGAATACCATTCACGCTGATGCCGTGACTTGGGGCATCAAATCCTCCATTTTGTTTATTTCTTCTACCTTTGTAAGCTAAAGACCAGTGGTCGGTGGCAGTGGGCGTCTCCAAGTAAGGGGAATGCACGTCTTGGCAACATCAAGGATATGGCGGGAAAGTAGAAGCATGGAGAAGGAAAAAAGGCTGGATCGTCTGGAACCGGATGATCCGTGAATTTTTGAACAATCTTTCGGACCTCTTTCCAGTAAGTTTTAAGTTAGGAGCATGACCAAAAGATATGCAGCAATGTTCCTCACTCCTCCTGGCATCTCCAACAACGATTTGTAGTGTTTGGGAAAAATATATGTAGCTGTGACGGTGTATGATACCATCGTGTTAGAATTTTAAAATGAGTTTCCTGTATCTTTGGGTATTTAAGTGAGGTTTCAGAATGGTGTGACAACTCAGACTTGTAGCCATACGACCCCATTCACACTTGCGGGATTACCTGTGGGAAACTCATCGGGGTTCCTTGTGACCGGCTGCAGGCAGAAAGCCCCATTGAAAGCAATGGGAGCCTGATCTGGCTCATTGATACCTAATCTAAGACCCCATACACACTATTAAATTTTCTGAAGATTTTTGTCTTCAGATTTACCAAAGCCATGTAGTGCAAGGGCCTGCCTGATTACATACAAATTGAAACTCTTAAAGCGGAGTTCCACCCAAAAATTGAACTTCCGCTTTAGGGGAAGGTGATCTCCTGGCATGCCACATTTGGCATGTCATTTTTTTGGGGGGGGGGGGGGGGAGTGGAAACCCTCTTTTTAGAGGGTTCCCGCTGCCACTTCCTCCTGGGGCACCGTGACGCCGGATGTAAGTTCACCTCTCCCCCTCCTTCTCGGCAATCATCTGGGACACATCACAGGTCCCAGATGATTGCCCCACCAGTCACAGCGTTCAATGTGGCTCACCCGTCTGTGAAGACAGAACCGGGCGCCCACAGTGACAATGCTGGCGCCGCAGAGACGAGGGGGAGACGAGCGGGGCTTCATTCCCCCGCATCGCTGGACCCTGGGACAGGTAAGTGTCTGATTATTAAAAGTCAGCAGCTGCGGTATTTGTAGCTGCTGACTTAATTTTTTGTTTTGTTTTTTTTTAGTCGGAACTCAGCTTTAAGGTTTGGTCTCATATTATATGGTTTTGGTAAATCTGAAGACAAAAATGTGCAATAAATGTAATAGTGTGTATGGGGTCCAATTTACAGGCTAAAAATTTTATTTACGAATATGCTATTTATACCGTTGGATGGTTTACATTCTCGGCAGCTATGTTGTTGTTGTCTAACATCTTCTTGGCTATTTCAAAAAGTTTTCTTACGTTATGTTTTGTACCGTAAATTCTTTCAAGAAAAATTTATTGAAAGTAATAAAAGAATTTTCCAAAAAAAAATATTGAAAGTGAAAGCAATGGGAACCTGACAGCACCCGTAGCTATTCGCAGCTAACTATTCACAGCCCACTCATGCAGTGATTACCTGCAGATGATTGGTCCTGCCTGGACCCTGACTGTCTAATTGCTGGGGACTCTACCGTCTGAGTCTGTCTTTTACCTATTTTGATATTTTCATATGATATGTATTTTTAACACCTGATATATACCGTATATACTTGAATATAGGTCAACCCGAATAAAGGCCGAGGCACCTAATTCTACCACAAAAAACTGGGAAAACTTATTGACTCAAGTATAAGCCTAGGGTGAGAAATGCAGCAGCTAGAGTAAGTGGAAAAGAGGGTCAACAATGCCCATCTGCAGCCTCACTGTGTCCATCTGCATGCCTCACTCTGCACATCTGCATGCCTCACTCTGCCCATCTGCATGCCTCATTGTGCTCATCTGCATGCCTCACTGCGCCCATCTGCATGCCTCATTGTGCTCATCTGCATGCCTCACTGCGCCCATCTGCATGCCTCATTGTGCTCATCTGCATGCCTCACTCTGCCCATCTGCATGCCTCACTCTGTCCATCTCCCTGCCTCACTGTTTCCATCTGCAGCCTTATGTACCTGATCTCCAGAACAAAGCCCCGCCTCCTCGTCTGTGACGGAACACTGATTCACTTTCCCAGCAGTGAGTCAGTGTTCCGCCTATCATGGATGAGGAGAAGGCGTGGCTTTGTTACACAAGACGGCCGCCGACTAGACTGCATGTCACAGCGCCGGGAGATCAGGCGCATGAGTCTGCAGATGGGCACAATGACTCGAGTATAAGCCGAGGGGGACTTTTTCAGCACGAAAAAATGTGCTGAAAAACTTGGTATATACGATATACTTTATTATTTTAGCAGGTAAAATAAGTATTGAACATGTCAGTTTTTCTAGGTAAATCTATTTCTAAAGGTCCTATTGACATGAAATTTTCACCACATGTCGGTAAAAACACACATGCAATCCATACATACAAAGACACCAAAACAAATACGTTGAGAAATTAAGTTATGTGTAATAAAATGGAATTACATTTTTTATGGGCCGGCTGCTCCCATAGGCGATCAAAGAGTAGATCCTCTTTAATCGCCTCTTTGGCCTTGGAGGACTAGAGCGACATCATGATGTCACTTCCAGTCTAGGCTGAAAGTATTTTTTTTTTTTTTTAAAGCAAAATTTAAACACATTTTTTTTTTCAATCCTTTGCTTTTACAGGTAAAGAAAAGATTTGGGGTCTTTTTGACCCCAGATCTCTCTATAAAGAGCACCTGTCATCCTTACTTCTATTACAAGAGTAATAAAAGCGATTAAATGGACAGTGTAAAAAAAAAAAAGTAAAATAATTTAAAAATAATTAGAGCGCCCCCATTCCTCGGTGCTTACATGCAGAAGCGAACGCATTCATAAGTCTCGCAAGCATATGTAAACTTTGCTCGCACCACACATGTGAGATATTACCACGAACATTAGAGCAAGAGCAATAATTTTAGTGTTGGACCTCCTCTGTAACTCTAAACAAGTAATCTGCAAAGGCATTTAAAACGTTGCCTGTGGAGATTTTTAGGTACCTTATTTTGTGTCCATTCCAAGAACATGCGCAGTTTTAAAGCATGACATGTTAGGTATCTATTTACTGGGCGTAACATCATCTTTCACATTCTACAAAAAAATGAGGTATATTTTGTTTTGTTTTTTAATTCATTAAAATGCATTTTTTTCCCAAAAAAATTACATTTAAAAAAACGCTGTGACATAAAAATTGCAACGCTCGCCATTTTATCCCCTAGGTTTTTTTCTAAAAATGTATAATGTTTAGGGGTTCTAAGTCATTTTCTAGCAAAAAATACTGATTTAAACTTGTAAAAAAAAGTGCCAGAAAAAGCCTAGTCGGCAAGTGAATATAATTTGCATGTTTCCTGCAAATGATGATCCTGCCTGGGCCCTGGCTATCTAATTGCAGGGGACCCCGCCTGGGTCTCCTGTGGTTGATTGCAAATGCCATCGTTCGCAAGTATGAATGGGACCTAATACAGTTTTATTCCAAGAAATGGCCCATATTTCAGAGACAGGTGTTACCTGACACTTGAGAAGAAGTGGGATCACCACCAACTACAAGAGTACTTTCACAGATTATTTTTTAACAGCAATTATGAAGAAACAGATTTTCTTTGTAATAAAAATAGTCTTCACAAAAATGACTTTGCCACAGGCAAGTTAATTATGCTACATAATTATGTGGAGGAGTATGCAGAAGATGACACACGGTAAATAATTGAGTTTTTATTTATTTATTCAGACTTTGATGTGTGATATTAAAACAATCATTGCATTATGACTCATCATGCAGACAGAGCGGTTTGCACAGTATTATTTGTAATCTAGAACAAGTATCCAGTGATACAGATATCACTGTACTGATCATAAAACATTTTATATTCAGTCTGATTGCTACAATCCCATTTGCTTTTCTGGAAATAAGGGCTCATTCACACAGGCAGAAAAGATGTTGCATTTAGATGCGTACAGCAGACAGTTTTGTACGCATCTAAATACTGCAATATAGTAATCAATGAGCCTATACACACAGCTATGTCTACATACGAAGATGTATGTTGCGTTTAGTCGCACACAAAAAAAAAGTAGATTTTTTTCACATATGTGAATAAATGTGTATAAACATGCATAAACGCGAGTACTTTAGGCGCGTATTTTACACGTGATCTTCCTTTGAGGCTGGGTTCACACTGGTGCGACACGACAGCTGTCCTACTTTGGATCCGACTTTGCCCTGCGACATGAAGCCGGCATGTGTCCGACTTTCAATGAACGGGGATCCGACTTGGATCCCCGCCAATGCCCGGCATTGTTTGGTATGAATCTTTAGGGGGAACTCCGCGCCAAATTTTAAATAAAAATCCGGCATGGGTTCCCCCTCCAAGAGCATACCAGGCCCTTGGGTCTGGTATGGACCTTGAGGGGAACCCCCTACGCCGAAAAAGCGGCGTGGGGGGGTCCCCCCAATCCATACCAGACCCTTATCAGAGCACGCAGCCCGGCCGGACAGGAATGGGGGTGGGGACGAGCGAGCGCCCCCCCCCCTCCTGAACCGTACCAGGCCACATGCCCTCAACATGGGGGGGTTGTTGCCTTGGGGGAGGGGGGCGCGCTGCGGCCCCCCCACCCCAAAGCACCTTGTCCCCATGTTGATGAGGACAAGGGCCTCTTCCCGACAACCCTGGCCGTTGGTTGTCGGGGTCTGCGGGCGGGGGGCTTATCGGAATCCGGGAGCCCCCTTTAATAAGGGGGCCCCCAGATCCCGGCCCCCCACCCTATGTGAATGAGTATGGGGTACAGCGTACCCCTACCCATTCACCTAGGGAAAAAGTGTCAATTTAAAATAAAACACTACACAGATTTTTAAAGCATTTTATTAGACAGCTCCGGGGGTCTTCTTCCGACTTCGGGGGTCTCTCCGGTTCTTCTCCACGCTCTCCGGATCTTCTGCCGGGCTTCTCCGCTCTCTTCTGCTCTTTTGCCGCTCTTTTGCTAAAGCGGAGGAGCCCGGTCTTCGGTCTTCTGCCCTCCTCTCTTCTTCTGATGTTGACACGATGCTCTCTCCGGCTAGAATGCTCTCTGTGCGCTCTGCTCTGACTTATATAGGGGTGACCCCGCCCCCTTATGCCGTCACAGTCCCTGGGCATGCTGGGACTATGACGGCATAAGGGGGGCGTGGTCATCGGGTGATGACCACGCCCCCTAAAACGTCACAGTCCCAGCATGCCCCGGGACTGTGACGGCATAAGGGGGCGTGGTCACCACCTATATAAGTCAGAGCGGAGCGCTCAGAGTGCATTCCAGTCCCAGAGAGCGTCGTGTCAACATCAGGAGAAGAGGGCAGAAGGCAGAAGATTGAAGACCGTGCTCCTTCGCTATAGCAAAAGAGCAGAAAATAGCGGAGGAGCCCGGCAGAAGATCCGGAGAGCGCAGAGAAGAACCGGAGAGACCCCCGAAGAGAAGAAGGCAGCAGACCGGGCTCCTCCGCTATGGCAAAAGAGCAGAAAATAGCGGAGGAGCCCGGCAGAAGACCCGGAGAGCGCGGAGAAGAACCGTAGAGACCCCCGAAGTCGGAAGAAGACCCCCGGAGCTGTCTAATAAATTACTTTAAAAATCTGTGTAGTGTTTTTTTTAAATTGACACTTTTTCCCTAGGTGAATGGGTAGGGGTTCGATGTACCCCATACTCATTCACATAGGGTGGGGGGGCCGGGATCTGGGGGCCCACTTATTAAAGGGGGCTCCCGGATTCCGATAAGCCCCCCGCCCGCAGACCCCGACAACCAACGGCCAGGGTTGTCGGGAAGAGGTCCTTGTCCTCATCAACATGGGGACAAGGTGCTTTGGGGTGGGGGGGGTCGCAGCGCGCCCCCCTCCCCCAAGGCAACAACCCCCCCATGTTGAGGGCATGTGGCCTGGTACGGTTCAGGAGGGGGGGGGCGCTCGCTCGTCCCCACCCCCATTCCTGTCCTGCCGGGCTGCGTGCTCGGATAAGGGTCTGGTATGGATTGGGGGCGACCCCCCACGCCGCTTTTTCGGCGTAGGGGGTTCCCCTCAAGGTCCATACCAGACCCAAGGGCCTGGTATGCTCTTGGAGGGGGAACCCATGCTGGATTTTTATTTAAAATTTGGCGCGGAGTTCCCCCTCAAGATCATCTGAGCACAAGTCGCGTGCCGAAGTCGGATCATGCAAGACGGCAATCCGACTTTGATCCGACTTCAATGATAGTCAATAGGCTGAAGTAGGATCAAAGTCGGACCAAAGTAGTACAGGGAGCATTTCTAAAGTCGGAACGACTTGTGTCGGACCAGTTAGGACGGCTCCCATAGGGAAACATTGTCGGACCAGTGTGAACCCAGCCTGATACAGAAAATATGCATCTAAGCACACCATTGTTTCCACCTTTGTAAAAAGCCTGGTTGTTATAAGCAAGTGAATAAAAATTACATTTTTCTTGTTCATTTTTTTTTATTTCTAAGGTAAGGTGACTATTGGCATTCTTCAAAAAAAAAAAGCCTAATTTACAGCTGTTTCCATTTTTATCACTATCTAGGTGCATAAACTTATGCCGTGTACACACGGGTGGACTTTTCGGCATCAAAGGTCTGACGGACTTTTGACAGACTTCCGGCGGACTCTTGAATGAACGGACTTGCCTACACACGATCACACCAAAGTCCAATGGATTCGTACGTGATGACGTACGACCGGACTAAAATAAGGAAGTTCATAACCAGTAGCCAATAGCTGCCCTAGCGTCGGTTTTCGTCCGCCGGATTATCATACAGAAGAGCGGATTTCTCGATAGGAACTGGGTCCGGCGGAGAGATTTGAAACTTGTTCCAAATCTAAAGTCCGTCTGATTTTCGACTGAAAAAGTCGGACCAGTCTGGTCAAAAAGTCCACCCGTGTGTACACGGCATTACGTATATCAACATTAAAGCATACTAAAACCCAAATACCCAATAATGTAATTAATTGCAGCTTGGATGCGGTGAGTACATTTGTTTTCTTTTTTCAGGTTTTTGCTTTCCTTTATTTTTACCTGGTGACCTTGCGGGTAGCCCACTGCCCCTGAAATTTATGAAGACAGGCACAGAGAGATTTTGTGAAAGTGTCCTGCATGCATTCTAAAAGTGGTGCAGCAAGCACCAAATTCATATACCTGTCTAGAACTTGTCCATGAAATTTGTGCATGCTGCGCCGCTTTTAGAATGCATACAAGACACTTTCGCAAAATCTGTCTCTGTACACCAAAGGAAAGCTGGTTCTAATTAGCTCCAAGCTTGTAAGTTACAAACTGTCTGTATTTTAGTTTGAATTTGGCGCAGGTGTTGTGCCACAGTGTAGAACTGGCGCAAATTACAACTACCTGAATTTGACACATAAATTGCTGTCAGAACCAGAGCAATTAATGCCAGAAAAGTGGCACAGCAGCTTTATTACCCCCCCATATAGAGGAGCGGCTTAGAACAGGACTACAGAACCCCATCACCTTATCCCTATAACATAGGCAGGAGGAGTTCTGAAGTTCACCAAAAAGAACTGTGCTGATAACATTGTTTGGGATTTCAGTGCAGCAAAGACAGAGTGCCCAGGGAGTTGAATCACAGGATTTTTGGCAGGATCAACATGTATTTATCTGTACTTGAAACATTCTTAGAGAGACAAAAGAGACAATCTGCATATATTCAGAGACATGTACAGCATACACTTCAAACTGGCAGCCCTCCAGCTGTTGCGAAACTACAAGTCCCATGAGGCAGTGCAAGGCTGACAGCTACAAGCATGACTCCCACAGGCAAGGGCATGGTGGGACTTGTAGTTTTGCAACAGCTGGAGTTCCGCCAGTTTGAGAATCCTGCTTTAAAGTGATACTAAAGTCTTGTTTTTTTATTTAAAAATAACAAACATGTTATACTTACCTGCTCTGTGCAGTGATTTTGCACAGAGCAGCCCTAATCCTCCTCTTCTCAGGTCCCTTGCCTGCTCTCCTGGCCCCTCCCTCCTGCCAAGTGCCCCCACAGCAAGCAGTTTGCTATGGGGGTACCTGAGCCACTGCTCTGTGTGTCTATTCAGACACGGAGCCGCAGTGTGGCCCCGCCCCCTCTCTGCTCTGTTTGACTCACTGACTGACAGCAGCAGGAGTAAATGGCGCCCACTGTGTGTCTCAACCAATCGGGAGGGAGAGTTTCAGACAGCTGAGTCTCTTGTACAACATTGCTGGATCGAGATGGGGCTCAGGTAAGTATTAGGGGGGCTGCTGCACACAGAAGGTTTTCTATCTTACTACATAGAATACAGTAAGATAAAAAAAACTTTCTGCCTTTAGAACCACTTTAAGGTAGACGACACAAAGACAATTTCTTCACCATTAATTACAACGTAGTAGTACAGTTGCACGTAGAAGAGATTGCTTGCATAAATTCTGTTTAACTATTCGCAATCAATCACAACTACATTGTACGTTTTTATGTCCTCTATGTAGAGCTAATCACGGGTCGATCTTGACTGCTTTTGCAAATGTTGTCCATATGCACCCGGCTTCAATGGAATTTGAACCGTGGAACCTCTTCCAAAAAAAAGTAGGCAGGGAGAAAAAATGAATCCCCATTATTGTCTGAGGTCCTCCTGCAGCTAAACCTTTCCACATTACTGGCCTGTCACACTTTGTTCTGCACCCTGTTTCTGTGTGAAGGTGGCTATTTTGGTGAAGGCAGAACCTCCCCCATGCTTGATGATGAATAAATAAAAAACTGGAAGATTCTTGCCTGTGGGTCCTCAGATACAGCTTCCTCATCAGCAAGAACAGTGATCAACAGCACAGTAGTGACACTACTAGATCCCAGACAGCAGACATACAGCATAGTTGCCAACAGTCCCGATTTTCCCGGGACAATCCCGATTTTGGGACCCTCGTCCCAATTGGAGGCTGTCCCGAATCGGAATTTTCATCGGGACAATCAAAAATGTTTTTCTTTTTAATTTTTGGAGCAGCTGGCTCCAGCAAAATGGCCGCCGGCGCTGCCGCTTGATCTTCCCCCTTGTGTTCAGTGGAGAGAGGAAGGGGGCTCAATCCGTGCAGCCAATCAATCGGCTTCTTTTGCTGCACGGATCGGCCCCTCCCCTCTCCACTAAACACACGGCGCCGGTGTCTATCGGCGCCTGCGCAGTATGGAGCGGATGACATCCGATGAGGGGGACACTTTTCGTCAGCACACCGGCCGCTCCTGGAGTTCCTGGTCGTGTGCCTGCTCCTGCCAAACATTGTTAAAGCGAAGTAAAGACCATCATGCGGAACACTCTGCTGAATCACTGAGGCCAACTTGATAAAAGGTCAGTGGAACAAATAAAAGACACTTTCATCATTGGGAACTGGTGAGGAAGCGCTGGGTTAGTGGAGATTTCAAGCAGACTATTCATACTCATTTTATGAGTCTTTTAATTTGCCTCTTTCTGCTAGTGGTGATGATGTGTTTAAGTATCTGTTCAGAAAGCCAAAAAATGGTGTTAATATGACTAATAGATCATTTCATGTAAGGGTGATTACATTATATTCAGGCTATGTCCACATTTTCTTCCTAAAGTTTTAATGACTCAACATTCCTGATATTCCAACAATAAAAAAAATATAATAGTCTACATTTGGGCTTGTAGAATGCAAACTCCAACTAAATGATTTCCTTATTCTCCAAAAATACTCCATGCCACTACTTAATGACCCAGTATTCCATAGTTGCCAACAGTCCCGATTTTCCCGGGACAATCACGATTTTGGGACCCTCGTCTCGATCGGAGGCTGTCCCGAATTGGGATTTTCATCGGGAAAATCGGGAATGTTTTTCTTTTAACTTTTGGAGCAGCTGGCTCCAGCAAAATGGCCGCCGGCGCCGCCGCTTGATCTTCCCCCTTGTGTTCAGTGGAGAGAGGAAGGGGGCTCAATATCTGCAGCCAATCAATCGGCTTCTTTAGCTGCATGGATCGGCCCCTCCCCTCTCCACTAAACACACAGCGCCGGTGTCTATCGGTGCCTGCGCAGTACGGAGCGGACGCCATCCGATTGGGGGGACACTTGAGGGGGTTCTGCACTGATAGAGGGGGGTCTGCACTGAGGGGGATCAGCACTAATAGAGGGGGGTCTGCACTGAGTGGGTTCTGCACTAATAGAGGGTTGTCTGCACTGATAGAGGGGGGTCTGCACTGTGGGGGGTCTGCACTGATAGAGGGGGGTCTGCACTGATAGAGGGGGTTCTGCACTGATAGAGGGGGTGTCTGCACTGATAGAGGGGGGTCTGCACTGATAGAGGGGGTGTCTGCACTGATAGAGGGGGGTCTGCACTGATAGAGGGGGGTCTGCACTGAGGGGGGCCTGCACTGATAGAGGGGGGTCTGCACTGATGGAGGGGGGTCTGCACTGAGGGGGTCTATACTGATAGATGGGGGGACTGCACTGAGGGGGTCTGTATTAAGAGAGAGGGGTCTGTACTGAGGGGGTCTATACTGATGAGGGGGGTCTACACAGAGGAGGTCTAAACTGATGGAGGGGGTCTGTACTTAGTGGGGGGGTCTTTACTGAGGGAGGGGGGTCTGTACTGAAGGGGGACCATAGTTGGTGGAGGGGGGGTGACACCAATTTTTTTCCGCACCGGGTGACACCAGCTGTAGTGACGCCACTGGCTCTTGTCTCTGCAGCAATTTAACTTTAATGTACAGGAGGGGGGGTAACTATATACAGGAGGGAGAGGTTAGCTATATACAAGAGGAGGGGGGTTAGCTATATACAGGAGGAGGCGGGTTACCTATATACAGGAGGGGGAGGGTTACCTATATACAGGAGGGGGAGGGTTACCTATATACAGGAGGGGGAGGGTTAACTATATACAGGAGGGGGGTTAACTATATACAGGAGGGGGGGAGGGTTAACTATGTACAGGATGGAGGAGGGTTAACTATGTACTGGAGAGGGGAGGGATAACTATATACAGGAGTGGGGGTTAACTATTTACAGGAGGGGGTTAACTATTTACAGGAGGGGGGTTAACTATGTACAGGAGGGGTTACTATGTTCAGTGGGGGATACTATGTACAGGGGGGGTAACTATGCACAGGGGGGTAACTATGTACAGGGGGTAACTAGGGGGAGAAGGGAAACTATGTACAGGGGAGGGGGTAACTATGGCTCTGCCTGGGACACTGATTTAAGGACTGAGGCTGGGAACACTGGTGTAAAGACTGACTCTGCTGGTGGCACCCGATGCAAGGAGTGACTCTGCTGGGGGCACCTGATGCAAGGAGGGACTCTGCTGGTGGCACCTGATGCAGGGAGGGAATCTGCTAGGGGGCACCTGATGCAAGGAGGGACTCTGCTGGGGGCACCTGATGCAAGGAGGGACTCTCCCGGGGGCACCTGATGCAAGGAGGGACTCTGCCGGGGGCACCTGATGCAAGGAGGGACTCTGCCGGGGGCACCTTATGCAAGGACAGACTCTGCCGGGGGGCACCTGATGCAAGAAGGGACTCTGCCGGGGGCACCTGATGCAAGGAGGGACTCTGCTGGGGGCACCTGATGCAAGGAGGAACTCTGCCGGGGGCACCTGATGCAAGGAGGGACTCTGCCGGGGGCACCTGATGCAAGGAGGGACTCTGCCAGGGGCACCTGATGCAAGGAGGGACTCTGCCGGGGGCACCTGATGCAAGGAGGGACTCTGCTGGGGGCACCTGATGCAAGGAGGGACTCTGCTGGGGGCACCTGATGCAAGGAGGGACTCTGCTGGGGGCACCTGATGCAAGGAGGGACTCTGCCGGGGGCACCTGATGCAAGGAGGGACTCTGCCAGGGGCACCTGATGCAAGGAGGGACTCTGCCGGGGGCACCTGATGCAAGGAGGGACTCTGTCGGGGGCACCTGATGCAAGGAGGGACTCTGCCGGGGGCACCTGATGCAAGGACATTCTCTGCCGGGGGGCACCTGATGCAAGAAGGGACTCTGCTGGGGGCACCTGATGCAAGGAGGGAATCTGCTAGGGGGCACCTGATGCAAGGAGGGACTCTGCTGGGGGCACCTGATGCAAGGAGGGACTCTGCCGGGAGCACCTGATGCAAGGAGGGACTCTGCCGGGGGCACCTGATGCAAGGAGGGACTCTGCCGGGGGCACCTGATGCAAGGACAGACTCTGCCGGGGGGCACCTGATGCAAGAAGGGACTCTGCCGAGGGCACCTAATGCAAGGAGGGACTCTGCTGGGGGCACCTGATGCAAGGAGGGACTCTGCTGGGGGCACCTGATGCAAGGAGGGACTCTGCTGGGGGCACCTGATGCAAGGAGGGACTCTGCCGGGGGCACCTGATGCAAGGAGGGACTCTGCCGGGGGCACCTGATGCAAGAACAGACTCTGCTGGGGACACCTGATGCAAGGACAGACTCTGCTGGGGACACCTGATGCAAGGACAGACTCTGCTGGGGGCACCTGATGCAAGGAAGGACGTGGCTAGTGACACGCTCAGGGATCCCACTGATTCGGCATTATGGTGAGTTAAATGATTTCATTTTATATTACAATGTAATAATAGAAATAATGCACTTCAATAATCCTGACACCATAACAATTATGGTGCCGGGATGATTGAAGCGCTAACATCAGGTGTTTGGAGTATCTTTATCTGCTGATTGTTAAACTTTCTAGAATACACATATTTCTATTGTTGTGTATGATCTGGGCCTGCTGTCCCTCCATTCCTCTCTCCCCCCATTTCCCTCTCCATCCCTTATTCATCTCAGACTCCAACCACACCCCCTTTGAGCCACACCCATTTAAGCCACGCCCACTATTTCATGTAAACCACGCCCATTTTCCGCCTACAGCCAAAAAAGTGTCCCACAAATTTTTTTTGCAATGTTGGCAACTATGATACAGCTAGTTTTACTTAGGTACAATTAACATAATTAGATGTTTAGAATATGTTTAGAAAATCATAATTTTTGAGCTGAGGTCCGCTTAAAATTCCTTCTTCTGAAGAGGTATGAAGCAAAACTGCCCGTTGTCACCGGCTTTCTTTGCCCTGGTGATGGAGCCACCTGCCTCGGCCCTCAGACAGGCTAACATGGTTAAAGGCATCAAAATTGGTTCCATAAATGAATAACTGGCCATGTACGAAGATGACCTTATCCTTCTTTTAAATGACCCTGGTCCTTCTCTTTAGGGGACTCTAAGCATTCTCTCCGGTTTCACTGACTGCTCAGCACTCAAAGTTAACTGGAACAAATCTCAAATATTGCCAATTTACAATGCAGCGAAATCTCTAGCAGACCCCAATCTTCCTTTTTATTATGGACCAGCAAAATGAAATACCTTAGTACTTATATTTCATCAGTTACTTCCAACTATTATACACTAAATTTAGTTCCATTGATGCAAACTATGACGGCTAGGCTGAAAGCCTGGGCACATCTCCCCCTCTCCCTGATCGGGCGAATCAGTTTATCTAAGTTGAAGCTTTTGCCTGCATTTCTTTATGTTCTTAGACATTCCCCTGTGTAGATACCTAAAAAAAGTGTTTTTCCAAATAAATACCATCTTGATCTTTCTCTGTGGCCTGGGCCAGCCAAGATTTAAGCTGATGGTGTTACAGAGACCCTGGTGTGAAGGAGGTTTGGCTTGTCCCGACCTTCGCAAATATTTCTTGGCTGCCCTGTTGTCCCACGCACACAACTGGCTAATTTCAGATGAGTCCTATGCAGCAGTGGTTCTGAAGGCAGCTTGTTTGGACTCTTAGGAAGCATTATGGAATTTAATTTATCGAGGACCCTGCGCACCTTTCCGTCTGACGATGGCCATGTAAGCTGTCCTGAAAGCATGGTCTGTGTCTATTCTCTACGCCCCATGCCCCCAGGGCATATTTCACCACATAATCCTCTTTGGTTTAATCCAATGCTGTCAGAGTTTATGTCAATACCCAATCCCAGTGTGTGGGCACTCAAAGGTATTAAATATGTGGAGCAGATATGCACTGGGGGTGGGCTACAGTCCTTTGATGAGTTAAAACAAAATATAATTTGCCTAACTCATATCTGTTTAGATTTCTGCAGCTTAGGCATGCTTTCAATACTCAATTTGAGAACTCTCTTTCTATACTTCGACTCTGGAGGATTTGCTCAGAGACGAATCTATGATCAAGCCTTTGTACAACATTTATAAAAAATTACTACCAAATGTGCATACGGGAATGGAAACTCTCAAGGCTAAGTGGGTGGGGGACTTTCCTTCTCTGGATACGGAAGATTGGGAAGAAATGTAGGAGTGCTCCTTCTCACAACTGGTTTCCATTAGGGACAGACTGAGTGACAGAGTATATTTCACACCCATGCGTTTACACAAAATATACTCATCTATTCCAGCTTCCTGCTGGAGGTGTGCCTTACCCTCAGCAGACTTTATCCATGTATTTTGGAGCTGTTCCCGGAATAACGTTTTTTGGAATGAGGTTACTACATTTATTTTAACTGTCACTACCATTCAGATCCCATTGCTTGATAGTGAAAGTGTGTCTGCTAGGACTTGCAGACCCTCTGGCTCCTTGCCGGGCAGTCAGAACCCTCTTGGGGTTATTACTGTATTATTCACGCAAGGCCATTGTCCTCCGGTGGAAATCCTCTACTGTAGCATCAATTAACTTTTAGAAACGGTTAGTCAATTTAGCCCTGCCATTACACAAGGCCACTTACCTGTCTCGCGGTTGTGCCAAGAAACTTCACAAAGTGTAGGACATATGGGTTGACTCCCCATCTACAAATGCGGATTCTCTTGAGGACTAGTCAGTAGTCTGATATGTAATTAATCATGGACCCTGTAGTAGGTATTGTACATTTATGCTCCACTTGGCGGATATTTTACTGGGTGCCTAAGATTCTGGAAAGTGTGTATCTCATCATTCAATGAGTCAAGCTGTGAAGGTTGTTTGTGAAAAAACCCTTGTGATTCAACCTGCACAGGTGGTCCGAGCATAATAACTTTTGGTTGCTTTTTTTAGTGTTCTAGTCTCTGTTTTTTTTTTTTGCTTTCCTTTTAGTTTTCTTTTTTTATTGTGTTTTCTAGCCTGGGTATGCCCAATAGGCTCTGTTGTGTATTTCACTTTGAAAAACTGCAATAAAATATTTAACAAAAAAAAAATGTTTTCTTTTGATTAGTGTTTTCTCCAATAGAGCTCCATGTTGCTGAGTAATAGAAATTCTACATAATTGGTGTCATCAGCAAGAATGAACACAATATTTTTTATTTTATCATTACCACTTGAGTACCAGCCTGTACTACCCCTTTCTTACAAGAGCATTTCACAGTTTTCAGTGATGTGATAGTTTTGTTGACAATTACTCGGTCATGCAATATTGTACCCAAAA
Organism: Lithobates clamitans; assembly: GCA_037952925.1. Classification (NCBI taxonomy): domain Eukaryota; kingdom Metazoa; phylum Chordata; class Amphibia; order Anura; family Ranidae; genus Lithobates; species Lithobates clamitans. Next base: position 612,198 of record JBBGZY010000936.1, on the reverse strand, counting down.
TACTTTTATACCATTTTGTGAGACAGATAGATCTTTTGCTGGGTTTTTATTTTTAATATATTCTGTAAAGAAAAAAAAAGAAAAAATTCTGAAAAAAAAACTGTTGTACTTATTTTTAAATCAAATACGATTGCCTGGATAGTATAAAAACCCCTAAAATGGGAGAATTAAAAGTATGCTGGTAATGAGGTTATTAATTTGAGGAGTTTGGTAATGGTGCACCAGATACCGCACATCATTAATGTACAGATTATACACAGAGGAGGAGGATTTGAATGGATTAATGTACTGTTCACATGCATTGGAAGAATGAAGATAAGGGGACTAGTGGGCAGGACATAGGAGATGAAGGAGGTAATATACAGGTCATATAGAGGCAGCATAAAGAAGTGTACCAGTCGCCTATGTGTGTTTTCTGAAGTGCAGTTTTTAAATGGCACATCACAACTCCGCTGTTCTTAAATGTACAGTGATAGTAAAGTGGTTAAAGTCAAGCCAAAACATGTTTTTGGATTTTTGAAAAGAGTGGGAAGGGATACATTCTCTCACTTTTGGTTTGTTTGTGTTGCTGTTTTTGTCCCAAATGTCCAGGTGGCACCAGGCCACAGGAAATTAAAGTGTCATATCTTCACCAAGGCAAACAGCAAAAAAAAAAAAAGCCAGACGGGGTTTCTAAGGCCCCTTTCATGCGATCGGCCCACTCGGATCCGCCAGTATGTTTTTCAGGCAGATCCGAGCAGGCCACCCATTGACTTCTATGGGCAGGCGGATGTCAGCGGAGATGTGTCCGCTGACACCCGCCTGCCATCCGATCCGACAAGATCCGCTCAAAACAGACGGATGGTGATACGTATGCCATCTGTCTAGTGGATCGAACAGGATCGGATGAAAATGGACAGGCGATCCATTTTCATGCAGTCTCCCCATACAGAACAGCAGAGCTCTGACAGGTCCATCCCTGCACAGTGAGCGGAGACGGACCTGGCTCAGCGGGGATCAACAGAGCGATCTCCCGTAGAGCTGGCAGAGTCCGTCCAACAGATCTGCTCCATGTGAAAGGGGCCTAACGCTTTTCCACTTTACAAAAAAGTTTTTTTGCAGACTCTGTCCTTTTTTGGGGTTTGCCGTCTTTGTCCTTTTTTGGGGGACATTTTCCCTTACTTTCCCTACCAGGTGGAACCAGTCACCAGAACAGGAAGTATAGGTAAATCTTCCAAATGTAGACACTGTAAAAAGGCTGTTCGTTCCCTACTAGGGATGAGCCGACAGTTTGCTAGGTTCCAATGGAACTTTGGCTGTTCAGATGTTCAGACCAACGCCTGAACTTTGGCCTGTTTGACCCCCTGTTTGGCAGGGAAGGAAAATCATACTGTGTATAGAAGTGGTATTTCCCACACACACCCTAGTCAGTCACCATAGAAGAGAGGCTGCAGACATTACTGTACAACTTGTATACATTTTATTAAAATCAATGAAAACAAAAGATTAAAACAAAAAGAGTAGCTGTTTCTAATGAAGTTTACAAATGAAATGCGTTGATCAGAGCCTTGTGACTCTCTGACGCTCTCTTCTGGCACTCTGTTTAGGAAGTATTGTGTACAAGAGACATGACTGACAAATGTGAGCATACATCTTTTTGTTTTAATTGATTTAAATAAACTGTATACATGTTGCACAATGATGTTTGCATCCTTTCTTCTATGGTGATTGATTGTGGCGCATGTGGGCACATTCGCTAAGTCACAACAGCTGGCTTTGAGGGTTAAAGATCACACTGGTAGAGAGTGATAGGTGTCCCGGGAGCCGCACATCAAGTCAAAGCCTGCTGTGTGATAGACCCACTCAGTATGCCATGAATGGTTTCTTATTCTCTGCTATTACAGTATTCTTTCCTATATATTTTGTATATATTTTTAACTTTATATAATTTATACACAGCAAATGTCAACCGTACTGGAAACAGCAACTGTTCACATAGTTATTAATTTTGGCATCTAATTTTCCCTTTCATTTTATCTTTCACCTCAAGTTTCCAACTCGCACATTAATTTTTTTGATATTACTGCCACTCCATCGAGTACTCCTAGCAAATTTAGAGACTAAATTACTGCCACTTGTACTAAAGACAACAGAATTACTTATAAAGAAGTTTAAATCAGAACTCCAATCTGCAGCAATCTATATTTTTACTCCCCTCTCCCCCTAATGCTGTACAGCAGTGGTCTCCAAACTGTGGCCCGGGGGCCAGATGTGGCCCTTTGCTTGGTTTTATCCAGCCCTTGAGACACTATTTCATAATTCCCCCTGACTGAGTGAAGTGAAGGGGCACAATTCCTCCCAGTTACACCAAAGATGGGGTACAATTCTTCCCAATGACATCAACAATTGGGCAAAATGACACCAATGATGGGGCACAATTCCTCCCACTGACACCAACGATGGGGCACAACTCCTCCCACTTACACCAAAGAAGAAACACAAATTACTCCCACTGACACCAAAGATGGGGCACAATTCCTCCCACTGACACCAACAATGGGACATTATTTATTCCCACTGATGTCAGGACCTTTTCTACTCCAAATGACCACAGTCCAGCCCCCATAAAATCCGAGGGACAGTAAACTGGTCCCTGTTTACAAAGTTTGAAGACCCCTGCTGTATAGCTTTTTGCCCTTATTTTAATATTTACACAAGGTTTTCCATGGTAAAACTAGAGAGAAAAAAGGTGACCTGATCATCCATGCTTGACAGAGGACCAAGCAGCTGTCACTTACACCACTGAAGCCCAGAGGGTGTGTCTATGGCAATCAGTGTGTCTTATAGGAGGCTGGGTGTCACACAGACAGGAAGTATGCATGCGGCAGTGCCCTTCAAAGAATTTCCAGAGGCACAGTGGGGAGGGTGTCCTGCCCCATGTTTATGTATTATGTCTTTTATTGAAATGCATTAGGTTGTTATTGCTTTGTTGTGTGCTGACATCTGGTGGCAGTTTTGGGCCACTGCAAATGGTTACTAGGATATTTATGGTATCTTTATCTGTCCTCCCCTTCTGTTTAGTGTTAGTTGGTTTAGTCCCAACTAGACCTTCCCTACCTCTTCCATATTTACTCAGTCTGTTATTCACAGATACAAGGCTTAGGAAATTCATTGTCTCTTCTTCCACTTCAAAAGCTGAAGTACACGCCCTTCCCTCACTCCTCTTCCCGCAGCAATATATACTGTACACCTCCACCAACACAATATAAACTGTACTTGGCTTCATCTATCAAGTAGTAGTTAGTCACATTCAGGGCTTTTTTTCTCAGAGAATAGGTGCAGGAACTCAACCACGTGCCCCCTCACAAACCCCCACCCCCCTTCCTGGACGAACTGCATCAAATAGTGAGTGTGGCCAAATTGTACTAAGAGTGGGAGGGTCTTAAAGGGGCATTAAATACCAGAAGTACATTCTGTGCATAGTGTGGGATTTAGGTGTGTGCTGCGTACAGAGGGCAGAGTTCAGAAATGCTGTACAGACAGAGTGCAGAGTTCAGGGGCGTGCAACATACAGAGTGCAGAATTAAGGGGTGCGCCACACACAGACTGCACAGTTAAGGTGTGTGCTACACACAGACTGCACAGTTAAGGTGTGTGCTACACACAGACTGCCCAGTTAAGGGATGTAATACACACAGAGTGCAGAGTTCAGACGTGCGGTACACAAAGGGTGCAGAATTCAGGGGTGTGGTACACAAAGAGTGTAGAGTTAAGGGGAGTGCTGCATGCAGAATTCAGGGGTATGCTACACACAGAGTGCACAGTTAAGGGTGCGCTACACAAAGAGTGCACAGTTAAGGGGTGCGCTACACACAGAGTGCACAGTTAAGGGGTACAATACACAAAAAGTGCAAAATTCAGGGTGCACTTTTCAGACAGGTAGGCATATAATGACTAGTGATATCTGGGCCAGCTGGAAGTGTCCTGAAGTCTACCACAGAGGACAACCAGCTCCTTAGCCTGGTATGTCTGTACCGGACCAAGAGGTGTCAGCCAAGTAGAGCAGTAAGCAGGCCGGGCCGGAAGTAACATAAATAGGAGACCACAAACAAGTCAGGTGATGCGTTTCCAAGCTTCCGATTCTTCTTCTTCAGACCTGATTGGTTGCTGATGTCAGTCTACTATAGGCTGAATCCAGGGTGGGACCCGGAATCAAAGTGTCAGTGCAGGATCAGAATTACATACCTGATTTAAAGGGACTGTACATAGTCCCATAAATATACTTATAATAAAATCATTATTAAGGGAAATGTCTTTAAAAAATACTACAGTTAAACAAATATAGTATAAGAGGTTACAGAAATGATAAAAAAACAGTAACAAAACACCAGAAATGCCAATCGAAAAAGTATGCAACATAAGGGATCAAGAAGACAGCAAAAAAAGTTACTTGATCAGTAATACATAAAGGCATAAATATTTCATATATCTATACAGACCAGGAGATACTAGCACTGAATTCTAAATACAAAATGTGCCTACGTCAGACCGTATTAGCTGAACATTTTTGTAGGTAGGATCCAAAATGAATGGGGAACCAGTAGGTATACTAAATACAGGAATGAATTAACATATGTACCCCTCTAAAAATGGGGGCGTTACCACCAGAAGACAACGAAAAGGAAAAAACAAAAAGCGAATTAATCTAAATCGAATAGATGAGAAGGGCATATACTGTAAGTACCTTCTAATACAATAAGGTGCAACCTATATTGAAATTAGAAAACCATTTGTATTTGCAACTAATAATGTGTCAATAGATATTATACTGTGTATGATTTACCATATTATGTGTAAAATCACTACTTACCACCCTAGGATGGGATAAGTAGTGAGGTCAATGGGACAAAAAGAGATAATATTGGATACCTGAAAAAATATAAGTGGACCATGAATACATAACTGAAAGGGAATGAATAGATAATCATCAGACTAATGTATGTATGGAAAATGTATGTTAAACCTCTAATAAACAAAACAGGGCAATTAAGGTATGGATTCAATGACCCATACCTAAAGGTCAGCAATAGACTTCTGGTAGTATTTAGAAAAATGTTGTGGGACACTATGTTTAGGGCTGCCTTCCTGTAAAAACGTTAGTGCCCTCTGAACCTTCTTTGCAGGATCTTAATGGTTCATCCAACATGGAGCAAACAACATGGACGGGACAGGCAATACACCAGGTGTCAAAGAACAATTGTAGAAGGAACTGATGGAAAATGTCCTGCCATTGGCCGAAAATGACTTCTTGCCATGGGGGCACATGTGCACAGTTCAAGTCAAACATAGAGATTTATTGCAGCAGAACATACCCACCACTGAGATAAGGGTAAGTTGTCTAATGTTAGTGGATCTGGCTTTAGATTTTATTTTGCTTATTTGGTAAATCTAAAGACAAACATCTGCAGAAAATCTAATAGTGTGTATGGGGTCTTAGAATAGGCCAATGCTTTTTTAAAACATTTTCCCTCTTATGATGTACTTCATGATATTGAGTAAAAAAAATCCGATCACTGGTCCATGGTGAAGATGGATTGCTATCAGTCAAGTAAAAGGAAAAGGCATCATCAGTCAAATTGGGAGGATATCCCTTGTTTATTTTTGAGTGTGATGCTCTGTTGTTTATAGTCCTCCAATCGTGTATAGTTATATCTCAGGCAATGGAAATTACATTTGGGAACCTTGCAAACCCATCTAGGTTGGTAACAGCTGGAAAAATGAAGGAGTGAGTTTCCAGTTGTGGGTTTTGTATAATTTTTGGCAATTATGACTGAATCTGAGTAAGTTCCAGGTCTAAGAAGCACAATGATAAAGGGTCAACCACTAAAGTAAAAGAAAGGCAGAAGTTGTTGGAATTACAATGGGCTACAAAATCCTGTACTGAAGTCATGCTACTGTCCCAGATGATAATAATATCATCAATAATAGTGGCCGTAGAAGAACAGGTGTGTCACAAAGGGATTGTGGTCCTAGACACACCTGGCTTTCCAGAGCCCAGTGGTCAGGTTCACATAGGGGCAAGATTTGCCTTGTTTCTGGAGATAGTAGTCTCCCTAAATAAAAAAATTATTATGTTCCAAAAAGAACTTGGTGGCAGTGAGGATAAAATAGGTCTGCTTGGTATTGAGAACGGGGTCACTGGCAAGAAAATGTGAAACCACTGGGAGACCCACCTCATGAGGTATTGACGTCTACAAAGAGCAACCATCTAGGGAGACCCATAGATAGCAGGGCTCTCAGGTGTAAGGAAGTAGCAATTCTATGAGGTGGGTTCCATCACGGATGTAAGATGGTAGGGCTTGTGTCAGGGCTTGAAGAAAGTTGTCAATATAGAGGGAGTAACTGGTAGTAATACATACAATAGTGGCAACAAAGGGACACCCAGGGGGATTAGGGAGGTCTTTATGTACTTTGGGTAGGTGGTAAAAGTATGGTACTTTAAAAAAATCTCTTGAGAAAAAGGCTGCCTCCATTTTAGGGAGAACCCATTAGCTCGTGCAACAGCTATGAGTTGGTTGGACTCATCAGTGAACTGGGGTAATGGGTCAGATTTAAGTTTGGTATAAGTATTAGAATTTGCTAACAAACAGTTGGCCTCTAGGAAATAATGTGATTTGTTTTGCAGAACAATACCTCCCACTTGTCTGCAGGCTTGATGATAATGTTAGTATTGTTACTAAGAGATTCCAAAGCTAAGCGTTCCTGATTAGTAAGGTTGGAAAAAAACAGTGAGGGTTGGGGGCTTCTTTTTTACACATTGCAGTCAGTTCCTTTTAGACCACCTGGTAAAATGTGGGTCTAAAGGAGGTATTTTTAACAGGTGGAGAAACTGAATATTGTGACCAAAGGATAACATCATCGTCCTCACTGACATTCCATAAATCGCAGAGGTCACTCATAACACAACCCTCCATAGACTCACCCACCGATAGATGAGTATCAGTCAAAGAGTCTTGCTCCATATTATTAGTTTTAGTAGCTTTGATAATATAATGGGGTTGACTTACTAAAGGTAAATAGTCTGTGCACTGCAAGTGCACCCTTAAGAGCACTTCAAATGCACTGCAAGTACAGTTGCTCTAGTTCTGAGGGGAACATGCAAGGGAAATAAAAAACTGCATTTTTGCTTGCACATGATTGGATGATAGAAATCAGCAGAGCTTCCCCTCAGGTCTGCACCTGCAGTCCACTTCCAGTGCACAGTATATTTGCCTTTAGTAAATAAACCTATATATCTCTTTGATGTGAGGTTACGAATACATTTTTTTATAATCTTTAAACATGGTGAATGAGTTAGGTAAGATGGTGGGAGCAAAATTTAAGCCACGTTTTAGTAATAATGTCTTATCTTCTGTGAGAGTATAAGAGGACACATTGAAAACCTTTTCTTTTAGGCAGTTTGTCTGGACGCGGAATGCTTATGTTTACCCCCTCCCCTGCCACTCCGTCAAACTTTCTTTTAATGGGGCTGGATCGGGGGGGGGGGGGGGGGGGAGATTAATTGTCACCAAGTTCAGGTGCATTAGACAGACCAATATTAGGGAAAGAAACAGGGGCAAGCAGGGACCTACTCTGCAGTGTATATTGGGATGATGGTATTTTAGTCACTAGTGATATCCGATTGTCATCAGAAACCGGTATCAAAATAGGTTCTGGATGTGGGGGGAGTGATGTGGTATCTTTAGGATCTGGCACACTAGCAGAACAAACAATAGTGATGTTTTCAGATGAGGGATGAGAGTTACAGTGCCTTGAAAAAGTATTCATACCCCTTGACATTTTCCACAATTTGTCATGCTACAACCAAAAACTTAAATGTATTTTATTGGGATTTTATGTGATAGACCAACACAAAGTGGCACATAATTGTGAAGTGGAAGGAAAATGATAAATGGTTTTCAAATTTTTTGACAAATATATGAAAAGTGCGGCGTGTATTTGTATTCTGTTTTTTTTCTTACAGCTAAACACTCTGTTGAGGTTGTAATCATCAAGGTCCTTTTGTAATTTGCCTAAGTTGGTTTTTATTAGTGAGTCTTCTTTCTTTTTAGTGTGTTGTTTAACCGATTCAGCCCCGTCAGATTTGGCACTGCGTCGCTTTAACAAGTGCGCGGTCCTGCGGTGCTGCACCCAAACAAAATTTAAGTTCTTTTTTTCCCACAAATAGAGCTTTCTTTTGGTGGTATTTGATCACCTCTGCAGTTTTCATTTTTTGCGCTATAAACACAGAAAAAAACAGCAAAATTTAAAAAAAAAAACACAATATTTTGTACTTTTGCTATAATAAATATCCCCATTTTTTTTTAAAAAAAGCTATTTTTTTCTCAGTTTAGGCTGATATGTATTCTTCTACATATTTCTGGTAATAAAAATTGCAATAAGTGTATATTGATTGGTTTGTGCAAAAGTTCTAGGGTCTACAAAATAGGGGATAGATTTATAGCATTTTTTTTTTTTTTTACTAGTAATGACGGTGATCTGCGATTTTTATTGGGACTGTGACATTATCGGACACATCGGACACTTTTGACACATTTTTGGGACCATTGGCATTTATACAGCGATCAGTGCTATAAAAATGCACTGATTACTGTAAAAATGTCAATGGCAGGGAAGGAGTTAACACCAGGGGGCGATCAAGGGTTTAACTGTGTTCCCTCTCTGTGTTCTAACTGAAGGGGGATGGGACTGTCTAGGGGAGATGACAGATCGCTGTTCATACTTTGTATGAACACATGATCAGTCTCTTCTCCCCTCAGAGAACCGGGATCTGTGTGTGTACACACACAGATCCCGGTTCTCGGTGTTTCACGAGCAATCGCGGGAGCCCAGCGCTCATCACACCTGCCGGGCACTCGCATCGGCTTCTGGGGCGAGCAGCGCGCGCGCCCCTGGTGGCCACAAGGGCGAAGCGACGTAACATAACTGCGGTAGCTGGTTGGCAAGTGTTTAAAGGTTTTCAACCAATCCATGGGTAAAGCCCCATACACATGGGCTGAATGTTGGGCTGCACCTGGCGGTTTAAGAGAAACATTTGACCTGTGTGTACTACAGCCAATCTGACAGAACCCAGCGAAGAGCGGTGACCGTAGTGTTCTAGTGGGGGGCCCATACCCCTGTCAGAACACAATAGAACAGCAGGAGAGAATGATGTACTAACATTGGATGGTTAGTACAGCGGCTCCAACCTGAGCTGTCAGTTTTGTTTAGTTCAGTCCGCTGGGTTGAACGAAAAAAAAAACTAGCAGTGTGTACTAGGCTTAAAGCGGATCTTCACCCATTTTTTAAACAGCATGTCGGTGGCTTCTAAAAGCAATACCGAGTGCCATATGGAGCTTTTTTTTTTTTTCCCTACCTTACGTTATCTGTCTTTCCTTTCTTCTGTCCCTGCGGCTGTGGGCGTGGACTTTGCGGGTATTGTCGTCATATCCTTTGTTCGCCGCACTGTCTCCTGGGATCTCATTGTCTTTCATCCCTGGAGACATTGTGGATAACCTCCGCCAAATCTCGTGAGACTTAACCAGGAGCTCTTGACGGCGCTCCGATTTGTCTTTACTGCGCATGCGCGAGATTGGGGCTAGAACGGGCGGTGCATGCTGGTCGATCAGCAGCACCGTATCCCGGAAGAGGATGCCTGTGGGCTTCACATGCCCACAGGCAAGATGAAAACCGACTACAGGAAGTTTTATAAGTTATCTTTACTAGAGAAAAATGAGAGCAGTAAGCTGCAGAAACGGAACAAGTAAGTTAAAGATTTAAATAGATTAAACATTGTCAGTGTTAGAAAAAAATATATTATGTGTAGACAGTGAAACACCGCTTTAAGTGAGGATTGGTAGAAGATAACTCAGTAGTGAGATCGTTAACCATTTGGTGGAAGTGGTGGTATATCCTATCTCTTTAGGTAATAAGGAGCTGGATCCACTTTTGAGTACAGAATTCAGAAATCCTTAACCATTGTGAGTGGAGCTCAGTATCCAGAAAGGAACATACCTTGAGGATAAATATCCCCTGGGGAGAGATTTTGGATTTCAATTATTGTTGTAGAAAAAAAAACATCCCACCACTGCTGGTTAGCCGTCGTGACTAGTTGTTCAATTCTCTTAACCTTAGTGCATGTGTCTCTATAGACATCTGTAGGAAAATGTTCATGCAAATGGTCTAAGGTGTCATATTTGTCATGTTCTATCTGGTGTATAACCTCCATAAGAAAACATGAGATAAAGTGGTAGTGGCAGTGGCAGCTAGGAGGGGCTGTCATGCATATTTATGAGGGTCTAAGTCAATCCCCAGCAAATAGGCTGTCCAGGGGCAGACTAACCTCATAAATAGACATGAGTCATGCTGGCAGGGGCGGTTGGGTGGAAGATGGAGTGCTGTGAAGGCTGTCGGAGGCCCTCGCAGGGTGCTCCCTTGTCTGGGGGATGACCTCGGGTCTGGGGCTCGGGTGCTGGAAGGATCCCCCACAAAACCCTTCCTGGAGTCAGAAGACAGCAGGAGCAGGTCAGCATGTCTGGGAGATCTCCTGAGAAGTCAGCTGGGTGGGCTGGTGAGTGTTCAGTCTGGGAGGACTGTGGAGAAGTTAGCCAGGAGGGCTAGTGAAAGGGGCAGCTGCAGCCAGGTGAGTTGGCAGTGCCTGAAGAGGTGGTGCTAGGATCAGTGACCACAGAGAAGAAGGGCTGGGAAAGTGTGAATTGTGTCACCCTATCTTCAAGTATAGGGGCTGTGAGTCCCTGCCTGTAATTGCAACAAGCTGACACAGCTGGGTTTCTGCAAGCGAGTACTGGAGGAAGAAGAGGAGCTGTATCTACAGTGGGGACGGTAGATTTTCCTCATTAATGTACACACAGCACCCCATATTGACAGAAAAACACAGAATTGTTGACATTTTTGCAAATTTATTAAAAAAGAAAAACTGAAATATCACATGGTCCTAAGTATTCAGATTTTGGGGATCCTCTGCCATTCCTCCTTGCAGATCCTCTCCAGTTCTGTCAGGTTGGATGGTAAACGTTGGTGGATAGCCATTTTTAGGTCTCTCCAGAGATGCTCAATTGGGTTTAAGTCAGGGCTCTGGCTGGGCCATTCAAGAACAGTCATGGAGTTGTTGTGAAGCCACTCCTTCGTTATTTTAGCTGTGTGCTTAGGGTCATTGTCTTGTTGGAAGGTAAACCTTCGGCCCAGTCTGAGGTCCTGAGCACTCTGGAGAAGGTTTTCGTCCAGGATATCCCTGTACTTGGCCACATTCATTTTTCCCTCAATTGCAACCAGTCGTCCTGTCCCTGCAGCTGAAAAACACCCCCACTGCATGATGTTGCCACCACCATGCTTCACTGTTGGGACTGTATTGGACAGGTGATGAGCAGTGCCTGGTTTTCTGCACACATACCGCTTAGAATTAAGGCCAAAAAGTTCTATCTTTGTCTCATCAGACCAAAGAATCTTATTTCTCAACATCTTGGAGTCCTTCAGGTGTTTTTTTAGCAAACTCCATGCGGGCTTTCATGTGTCTTGCACTGAGGAGAGATTTTCGTCAGGCCACTCTGCATAAAGCCCTGACTGGTGGAGGGCTGCAGTGATGGTTGACTTTCTACAACTTTCTCCCATCTCCGGACTGCATCTCTGGAGCTCAGCCACAATGATCTTTGGGTTCTTCTTTACCTCTCTCACCAAGGCTCTTCTCCCCCAATAGCTCAGTTTGGCCGGACGGCCAGCTCTAGGAAGGGTTCTGGTCATCCCAAATGTCTTCCATTGAAGGATTATGGAAGCCACTGTGCTCTTAGGAACCTTAAATAGTGTGTGGATGGGTGTGGCGCTGTTCTGATTGGATGGTAATCTACTCGCTTCTCTGAGGTGACCGAGATGGTTATGAGTATTTATACCTCAGAATAATACAAATAAGTGAAAAAATATATATATAGTGCTTGATAAAGTAAAATACTCAAAATTATGTTGATTGAACAATAAAGTGTTTGATATGGTGATCATACATTGTTTCTATTCCATACAATAATAAATGGTAATATTATATTCCAGTGTCCAACACCTTGTGTGTAAAAAAACTAATTATGAAACTACAGTGATAGAAAAAAATCCCATTATTGTGCACATATGGCAAATAGTGCTAGAGAGTAGATCCTCACGATGGACAAAGTTAATCTATGTAGTCTTACTAATTTTAAACAAAAAATACACCAAAACAAAAATAAACATAAATAAAATTATTCAGTGCAATCTTCTTAATATTTTCATTGGTGACAGTGATGGTTATATCTCGTGCTCTTATCGTACAGACATTTACCAACTCCTTTCACCCCTGCAGGGGTATTATGCAGTCACAATCTGTGCCACTGTGCGGCAACTCCTGGCAGTCTCAGGGTCATGTTGATGTTAAACATAGGAGAGAAGGGATGCCCATAGCGTAAAAACGTTTTTTTTTTAAATCTTTATTTAGCCAAAGAAATAGAGCGGTACTCGCATATTAACAGCTCAAATCAAGCAAGAAAGTATCAAGTTGAACCGTTCAAACAAACACTGTGTGTTTGGGAGATGATACAAGACGTAGGTTAGGCCACGTCCAGCTTTCTCCACTTTGGTGGTGATTGCTTCGGTGGGGGGGAACAGTTCTATACCACCTAATTCAAGTTTTTACCTACTTCCACTGGGCAGGGTTACCATCTAATTATAAATCTCTTAGGAACCTTAAGTGCAGCAGAAATTTTTTTGTAACCTTGGCCAGATCTGTGCCTTGCCACAATTCTGTCTCTGAGCTTTTCAGGCAGTTCCTTAACCTCATGATTCTCATTTGCTCTGACATGCACTGTGAGCTGTAAGGTCTTATATAGACAGGTGTGTGGCTTTCCTAATCAAGTCCAATCAGTATAATCAAACACAGCTGGACTCAAATTAAGGTGTAGAACCATCTCAAGGATGATCAGAAGAAATGGATAGCACCTGAGTTAAATATATGAGTGTCACAGCAAAGGGTCTGAATACTTAGGACCATGTGATATTTCAGTTTTTCTTTTTTAATAAAGCTGCAAAAATGTCAATAATTCTGCGTTTTTCTGTCAATATGGGGTGCTGTGTGTACATTAATGAGGAAAAAAATGAACTTAAATGATTTTAGCAAATGGCTGCAATATAACAAAGAGGGAAAAATTTAAGGGGGTCTGAATATTTTCCGTCCCCACTGTAGGACAGTACTGTAGAAGAAGTTGCCACAGCGGCTAACGGGGACAAAGTTGTCACTGCCTTTTTGTTGGTTAGTGTTGGAGCGAAGTAACAATCTCCGCTCATAATAGCGTGCACAGGACTGTATTTGGTTGCCACTCTTGTGTCCAAACACCTATTCCTGAAAATGTGAAATCTGCAATTAATAATGGTTTAAAGAAACCGGAACTGGCGTGGTTCGAGATTTTGCAGAGTGTATTTTGTCAGAACACCTGCATTTTCCTTGTCACCACTCTGTACTGCAAGCTGCTAGGAGACAAGCTGTCACTTGTATACATAGGAGCGCAAGGCTTCTGTGTTTACAAGTGACAGTGGTGAGTGGGGTGCAGAGGGGTAAAGCCATAAGAAAAAAAAATAAGAGCTGAAAAAAGCCCTGGTCACATTCAACTGCACTTGTTCTGCAAAATTGAAGACGCTTCATAGCTTATCCAAGCAAATTCTTCAGTTCTAATGAGTGTCAGAAAAATACCCCAAAAGATGTACGGGAGGTGTGAACATTGTGAAATCACCCTGTTCTACTAACATAAATCCATCCCTGGTGTCTGGAAGGCCTCATAAGTGTTAATCCTTTGGATTTAGATGGCAAAAGGTGTGAACTGTGAAAATGCTGGGGCATTTTCCTGTCACTCATTAGATTTGAAGAAATGGTTTGGATTTTCAAGTTTTGAAGTTAAAAATCATGTTCAGAATTACACAAGTCTGGTTGAATGTGACTAACTACTACTCGATATACAGTGATCTGGATAAATGAGAACCTTAGGTCTCATGCACACAGGCAGAAAAAAGCATCTGGCATTTTCTTTATGCCTCTGAAAGCAGCTCTAGGTTATCTAATGTTCATATGCACATTTAGTTGTTTACAAGCATATAAATGCATACTCATGTTGTGAGTTCTCCCTGTCTGCTGCCCATCTCTTTCCACAACTTCCTGGATTCCCTGCATGCTTTGTAGCTTCTCCTCTACTGTTTACTTTCCATTTCTAAGGACTACATATCCCATGGTACCTTACTGCCTGCAAGTAGCGATTCCTTTACTGACTCCGCCTCCCGAAACTCCTTGTCTCAGCACCTCTGTAGTTCACAAGGCAGGCTCTGTGAAATGTGTGACACTGCAGTGCTTACATGGCAATCTTGACTGAATACATGTCAAGGAATTCAGAATTCAAGGAAGTAAATGTGTGGGTATCTTCACAAGGTAACACAAGATCATTCAGATTATTATGAGTAGACTAGAAATAATGGAAAAACATTGTGGGAATTAATATACGATTTTATATTGTGGTCATCGATATGCTTTAGCAAACATCACTTTTAATTAAGACAATATACACTCACTGGCCACTTTATTAGGTAAACCTGTTCAATTGCTTTGTAACACAAATTGCTAATCAGCCAATCACATGGTAGCAACGCAATGCATTTAGACATCTAGACATGGTGAAGACGACTTTCTGAATTTCAAACCAAGCATCAGAATGGGGAAGAAAGGGGATTTAAGTGACTTTGAACGTGGAATGTTTATTGGTGCCAGACAGGCTGGTCTGAGTATTTCAAAAACTGCTGATCTACTGGGATTTTCACGCACAACCATCTCTAGGGTTTACAGAGAAAGCTCGGAAAAAGAGCAAAATATCCAGTGAGCGGCAGTTGTGTGGAGGGAAATGCCTTCTTGATGTCAGAGGTCAGAGGAGAATGGGCAGACGAGTTTAAGATGATAGAACGCCAACAGTAACTCAAATAACTCGTTACAACTAAGGTATGCAGAATACCATCTCTGAACGCACAACACATGAAACCTTGAAGCAAATGGGCTACAGCAGCAGAAAACCACACCCCGGATGCCAATCCTGTCAGCCAGGGGCGTTGCTAGGTCTACAAAAGATCTGGGGCTAGAGCCCATAGCAGCCTAGTAAAGAAAGTAAAGAAAGTCATACGCTTGGGCGAGCATACACATGTATATACAGTAATATACGTGTGTGTGTATATATATATCCCCAGAGAGCCCCCCACTTACATCAGGGTCCCCAGAGAGCCCCCTTACATCAGGGTCCCCAGAGAGCCCCCTTACATCAGGTTCCCCAGAGAGCCTCCTCCTTAAATCAGAGTCCTCAGAGAGCCTCCCCCTTTCATCAGGGTACCCAGAGGGCCCCCCACTTACATCAGGGTTCCCAGAGAGCCCCCCTTACATTAGGAACCCCAGAAAGCCTCTCCCTTGCATCAGGGTCCCCAGAGAGCCTGCCCTTGGGGACCCCTGCAGAGACTCGGGGCTATTGGCCCCAGGTTCGGGGCTATAGCCCCAAAAGCCACCCCCTAGCGACGCCCCTGCTGTCAGCTAAGGACAGGAAACTGAGGCTACAATTCGTACAGGCTCACTGAAATTAAACAATAGAAGATTGGAAAAACATTGCCTGGTCTGATGAGTCTCGATTTCAGCTTCGACATTCAGATGGTAGGGTCAGAATTTGGCATAAACAACATGAACGCACGGATCCATCCTGCCTTGTATCAACTGTTCAGGCTGGTGGTGGTGTAATGGTGTGGAGGATGTTTTCTTGGCACACTTTGGGCCCCTTAGTTTCAATTGAGCATCATTGAAACACCACGGCCTACCTGAGTATTGTTGCTGACCATGTCCATCCCTTTATGACTACAGTGTACTCATCTTCTGATGACTACTTCCAGCAGGATAATGCACCATGTCACAAAGCACAAATCATCTCACCACTGGTTTCTTGAACTTGTCAATGAGATCACTGTACTCCAATGGCCTCCACAGTCACCAGATATCAATCCAATAGAGCACCTTTGGGATGTGGTTGAAAGGGAAATTTGCATCATAGATGTGACAAAATCTGCGGCAACTGCATTATGCTATCATGTCAATATGGACCAAAATCTCTGAGGAATGTTTCCAACACCTTGCTGAATCTATGCCATGAAGAATTAGGGCAGTTCTGAAGGCAAAAGGGGGTCCAAACCGGTACTAACAAGGTGTACCTAATAAAGTGGCCGGTGAGTGTATACATTCCTACCGTCACAGTATATTTACCTCTCAGAGCTCTACACACCCCCTTTCTTCCATCCCCTCTTTCTAATTCCTCCCAAGCAGTATATACAGCACCAATGGTAACATATACACCTTGTCTCCCCCACAGTAACATACACTATACACAGCCCAATATATACACACCTATGCATCCCCCAGTTATATTCCTTCTCAGCACTATATACACCCCTACCTACCCGTCTCCCAAGGGGGTGACTACAAATAGTAATATTTTGATGAAGCCCCCTATCCCCTTGATAAACTCCTTCTATGGTATCCACTGTGATCAGCAGCCCTTATGCCCGTACACACGGTTGGATTTTCCAACGAAAAATGTTCGATGGGAGCTTGTGGTCGGAAATTCCGACTGTGTGTAGGCTCCAGTGGACATTTTCCATCGGAATTTCCGTCACACAAAATTTGAGAACTGGGTCTCAAATTTTCAGACAACAAAATCCGTAAATTCCGATTATGAGTACACAATTCCGACGCACAAAGTTCCACGCATGCTCGGAATCAAGCAGAAGAGCCGCACTGGCTATTGAACTTCATTTTTCTTGGCTCGTCGTACACGATGTACGTCACCGCGTTCTTGACGTTCGGCATTTCCGACAAGATTTGTGTTACCGTGTTTATGCAAGACAAGTTTGAGCCAACATCCGTCTGAAAAAATCCATGGATTTTGTTGTCGGAATGTCCGATCGTGTGTACAGGGCATAACTGCAACTGAAATCATTTTCAGTGGAACTGCCCCTTTACATCAGCTTTTGGTGGGATTTCATCCTTTACATAGGCTTGTAGTGGATTTTCCCCCTACACACTGGTGGTGCAAAGGTCTCTTTACATTGGCTTCCAGGGGTATAAAGAATGCTTTTCTATTAACGTTTCGGCAAAGTGCCCTCTCCATATTGGTGTCCAGGTGTTAAAGGGCTCTCCTTACACAGATGTCCAATGGTTAAAGGGCTGTCCTTACACCTCTTACCTCTTGTATTGGGCGCTGTGTTTGACAGAATTGCGGCATTGTATATCATACAATTTATCAGGAGTCTCATTTCTAATTTGGAGTCATAGAAAATGCAATTCCTATAAATAGCCAGCAGATGGCACTATGTGCATTTAAAAGAAGGTGAAATCGTTGGTTAAAGTGATTGTAGCTGTCAGTGGAATCAGGCCTGTATGTGAATTAGGGCTGCAACTAACGATTATTTTCATAATCGATAAGTTGACCAATTATTGTCTTGATTAATCGGATAAAACCTCAAAAAAATTGTGGTGTATAATTTAGTTAATATGTCAAGTTTACAATTTCTGCTCTACAGTATCTCACAAAAGTAAGTGCTCTCCGAACATTTTTGTAAATATTTTATTCTATCTTTTCATGTGACAACACTGAAGAAATGACACTTTGCTACAATGTAAAGTAGTGAGTGTACAGCTTGTATAACAGTGTAAATTTGCTGTCCCCTCAAAATAACTCAGCACACAGCCAATAATGTCTAAACCGCTGGCAACAGAAGTGAGTACACCCCTAAGTGAAAATGTCCAAGTTGGGCGCAATTAGCCATTTTCCCTCCCCGGTGTCATGTGACTCGTTAGTGTTACAAGGTCTCAGGTGTGAATGGGGAGCAGGTGTGTTAAATTTGGTGTTATCGTTCTCACTCTTTCATAATGGTCACTGGAAGTTCAACATGGCACCTCATGGCAAAGAACTCTCTGAGGATCTGAAAAAAAGAATTGTTGCTCTACATAAAGATGGCCTAGGCTGCAAGAAGATTGCCAAGACCCTGAAACTGAGCTGCAGCACGGTGGCCAAGACCGGACAGCAGTTTAACAGGACAGGTTCCACTCAGAACAGGCCTCACCATGTTCAACCAAAGAAGTTGAGTGCACGTGCTCAGCATCATATCCACAGGTTGTCTTTGGGAAATAGACGTGTGAGTGCTGCCAGCATTGCTGCAGAAGTTGAAGGGGTGGGGGGTCAGTGCTCAGACCATACGCCACACACTGCATCAAATTGGTCTGCATGGCTGTCATCCCAGAAGGAAGCCTCTTCTAAAGATGATGCACAAGAAAGCCTGCAAACAGTTTACTGAAGACAAGTAGACTAATGTCCTGTGGTGGTCTGATGAGACCAAGATAAACTTATTTGGTTCAGATAGTGTCAAGCATGTGTGACGGCAACCAGGTGAGGAGTACAAAGACAAGTGTGTCTTGCCTACAGTCAAGCATGGCGGTGGGAGTGTCATGGTCTGGGGCTGCATGAGTGCTGCCGGACCTGGAGAGCTACAGTTCATTGAGGGAACCATGAATGCCAACATGTACTGTGACATACTGAAGCAGAACATGATCCCCTCCCTTCTGAGACCCCAAACACACCTCCAAGATGACCGCTGCCTTGCTAAAGAAGCTGAGGGTAAAAGTGATGCACTGGCCAAGCATGTCTCCAGACCTAAACCCTATTGAGCATCTGTGGGGCATCCTCAAACAGAAGTTGGAGGAGCGCAAGGTCTCTAACATCCACCAGCTCTGTGATGTCATCATGGAGGAGGGGAAGAGGACTCCAGTGGCAACTTGTGAAGCTCTGGTGAACTCCATGCCCAAGAGGGTTAGGGCAGTGCTGGAAAATAATGGTGGCCACACAAAATATTGACACTTTGGGCACAATTTGGACATTTTCACTTAGGGGTGTACTCACTTTTGTTGCCAGTGGTTTAGACATTAATGGCTGTGTGTTGAGTTATTTTGAGGGGACAGCAAATTTACACTGTTATACAAGCTGTACACTCACTACTTTACATTGTAGCAAAGTGTCATTTCTTCAGTGTTGTCACATGAGAAAAGATTATAATAAAATATTTACAAAAATGTATGGAGTGTACTCACTTTTGTGAGATACTGTACATCCCCTTCCATTAACCACATCAGCCCCAGAAGGATTAACCCCCTTAATGACCAAGCCATTTTTTGCGATACGGCACTCCATTACTTTACCTGACAATTGCACGGTCATTTGTAACCAAACAAACTTGATGTCCTTTTTTCCCACAAATATAGCTTTCTTTTGGTGGTACTTGATCACCTCTGTGGTTTTTATCCTTTACGCTATAAACAAAAAAAGAGCAACAATTTTGAAAAAAAACAAAAACAATATTTTACTTTCTGCTATAAAACATATCAACATCTTCAACATTTCTGGTAAAAAAATTCCAATTAGCGTATATTGACTTGTTTGCGTAAAGGTTATCATGTGTAAAAACTTTGGGATAGATTTAGGGACCTTTTATTATTTTTTAAATTTTGTACTAGTAATGACGGCGATCAACGATTTTTAGTGGGACTGTGACATTACAGCGGACAGGTTGGACACTAAGTGACACTTTTTGGGGACCAGTGACACCAATACAGTGATCAGTGCTAAAAAAATTCACTGACACTGTATAAATGACACTGGCAGGGAAGGGGTTAACATCAGGGGCAATCAAAGGGTTAAATGTGTTTCCTATGTGTGCTTTCTAACTGTGTGGGGAAGTGGTGGCTGGTGCTTGATAACCAATGCCACTCCCCCCAGCGGGAGACGAACACCAGGAACACCATCCAACCCTGCAGGTCTCACGACCTGCTTCCTGATTGGCTGGGAGAAGAATCAGTGTGAGAATAGCAAATATTCATTCGCTATTCTCACACAACTGGGTGGGATCAGGATGCAGTGCTTTGCACCCGGAGCCTACCCTTTTTTGAATCACGTGCTTCAAAACCCCCCCCATTGGAATCCATAGTCTGGCACCCTGTATGTAGATCAGGGGGCCAGACGCATGGATGGGCCGCCACTGGTGTGGGGAATGCTGACACTAGACAAAGAGAGAAATCGGTGTTCCTGATTAATAGGAATCGCAGATCTCTTTCTCTTCCTCTGTGACAGAACAGACCGCCGATCTGTCCTTCCCTCGAAGCGGGTGGCTAGCGGCCATCACTGCCTCCTGCATTCTATGCATTCTATGCATAACACTCCTGTCCCCTGCATTCTATGCATAACACTCCTATCCCCTGCATTCTATGCATAACACTCCTATCCCCTGCATTCTGTGCATAACACTCCTGTCCCCTGCATTCTATGCATAACACTCCTATCCCCTGCATTCTGTGCATAACACTCCTATCCCCTGCATTCTGTGCATAACACTCCTGTCCCCTGCATTCTGTGCATTATGTACTCCTGAACCCTGCTTTTTGTGTGTCATGTACTCCCAGGCCCAGCACTGGTCTGAACTTGGATCACATTGCATTACACACCTTGGACCCCTGCATTTTGGGGTATGTATCCTAAACCCAACACTGACTGCAGCACTCTAAGCATTGCACAGCCCTGACCCCTGCACTCTGCCTTACAGAGTCCTGCACTATATACAGTGGGGACGGAAATTATTCAGACCCCCTTACATTTTTCACTCTTTGTTATATTGCAGTCATTTGCTAAAATCATTTAAGTTCATTTTTTTCCTCATTAATGTACACACAGCACCCCATATTGACAGAAAAACGCAGAATTGTTGACATTTTTGCAGATTTATTAAAAAAGAAAAACTGAAATATCACATGGTCCTAAGTATTCAGATCCTTTGCTCAGTATTTAGTAGAAGCACCCTTTTGATCTAATACAGCCATGAGTCTTTTTGGGAAAGATGCAACAAGTTTTTCACACCTGGATTTGGGGATCCTCTGCCATTCCTCCTTGCAGATCCTTTCCAGTTCTGTCAGGTTTGATGGTAAACGTTGGTGGACAGCCATTTTTAGGTCTCTCCAGAGATGCTCAATTGGGTTTAAGTCAGGGCTCTGGCTGGGCCATTCAAGAACAGTCACGAAGTTGTTGTGAAGCCAATCCTTCCTTATTTTAGCTGTGTGCTTAGGGCCATTGTCTTGTTGGAAGGTGAACCTTCGGCCCAGTCTGAGGTCCTGAGCACTCTGGAGAAGGTTTTCGTCCAGGATATCCCTGTACTTGACCGCATTCATCTTTCCCTCGATTGCAACCAGTCGTCCTGTCCCTTCAGCTGAAAAACACCCCAACAGTATGATGCTGCCACCACCATGCTTCACTGTTGAGACTGTATTGGACAGGTGATGAGCAGTGCCTGGTTTTCTCCACACATACCGCTTAGAATTAAGGCCAAAAAGTTCTATCTTGGTCTCATCAGACCAAAGAATTTATTTCTCACCATCTTGGAGTCCTTCAGGTGTTTTTTTAGCAAACTCCATGCGGGCTTTCATGTGTCTTGCACTGAGGAGATGCTTCCGTCGGGCCACTCTGCCATAAAGCCCCGACTGGTGGAGGGCTGCAGTGATGGTTGACTTTCTATAACTTTCTCCCATCTCCTGACTGCATCTCTGGAGCTCAGCCACAGTGATGTTTGGGTTCTTCTTTACCTCTCTCACCAAGGCTCTTCTCCCCCAATAGTTCAGTTTGGCCAGATGGCCAGCTCTAGGAAGGGTTCTGGTCGTCCCAAACGTCTTACATTTAAGGATAATGGAGGCCACTGTGGTCTTAGGAACCTTAAGTGCAGCAGAAATTTTTATGTAACCTTGGCCAGATCTGTGCTCTGTGCCTTGCCACAATTCTGTCTCTGGGCTCTTCAGTCAGTTCCTTTGACCTCATGATTCTCATTTGCTCTGACATGCACTGTGAGCTGTAAGGTCTTATATAGACAGGTGTGTGGCTTTTCTAATCAAGTCCAATCAGTATAATCAAACACAGCTGGACTTAAATGAAGGTGTAGAACCATCTCAAGGATGATCAGAAGAAATGGACAGCACCTGAGTTAAATATATGAGTGTCACAGCAAAGGGTCTGAATACTTAGGACTATGTGATATTTCAGTTTTTCTTTTTTAATAAATCTGCAAAAATGTCAACAATTCTGTGTTTTTCTGTCAATATGGGGTGCTGTGTGTACATTAATGAGGAAAAAATGAACTTAAATGATTTTCAATATAACAAAGAGTGAAAAATTTAAGGGGGTCTGAATACTTTCCGTACCCACTGTACATTACATACTCCTCACCAAAGTGTTCATTGTCCCAACATTTGCTGGTTGCTAAGCAGTCACTGCCTATTTTAATGAAGTTCTTCTTTAGGCTAGCCTCAGACAAAGTGTTACGTCTCTGTCTATTCAATTTGTATCAATTCTATTGTGTGAAAAACCATATGCAATGGAAGATTTTTTTTTGTTTTCATGATTGTTCAGGGATCTACATGTGTGTGAAACTCTTGCTTGTGACACAGCAATAAAGGCATATTTTATAGGTACAAGCAGGCCAGAGTTGTGTTTAACCGTTTAACCATGCTCCTTAAGCATGGGTAAACAAAATAAAAAAAATAAAAATAAAAAAAACATTTGTTAGCACATGATTGGGTATTTAAAGTGAATCACCTTATTCAGTAATATGTACTTTGCTAAGTGATGGGTGCAGAAAATTAGTAGCAGATGCCCTGTACTGAGGAAACAAAATGTGACATTTTTGGCTGTAACAAAAAGCAGTTAATTGCTAGAGAAGTTTACATGGATGAGTGTCTGCAGGCAACAGTGAAGCAAAGTGGAGAAACCCTGAAGGTCTGTCTGTATGTGCATTTCCTATCCATCATTTAGTACTATCAGAAAATTCTCAGATCAGTCCCAGCTTCATTCTGCAGCATGACAATAACTCCAAATTCACAAAATAATTAGAGAACTATCTACAGGGAAAAGAAAAAAAAACACACATATGCTGCAAGAGATAGTGTGGTCCCCAAAGAGCACTAAATCTGATCATCCTTGAGCCACAAGATGAAGCAACAGAGTTAAATAAAGTTGGCCATACACTAGCAGAATTTTGTTTAAAATGTTGTTTGTATTTTCGATTGACATTTGTCAAGTCATCACACGTAATGAGAATACTGTACAAATGATTGTATATTTACAGAAACATTTAGTTGGAAATCTACTAGTGTATGTTCAGCTTAAGTCAGTCAGTCAGCAGTGAAAATACAGGAAGTTCTCTGTGATCCTTAGAACGACCTACTACAGAAAAAGGCACACAAGTTTATATAAGATAAGTTAGAGAACTAATGTTGTTTTACGTAAAAGGTGGTCACGTCAACTCTCATTACCCAAAAAATATGGGAGCCTTACAATCCCGACGCCCTGAAATACTACCAGGCAACTCACCTTAGCAGAGTTATCAATTGGCACTGTCATTATGATGTCAAACTTTGGGCGCAAATTGAGCAAGCTCAAACCGACATATCATTGAAAGGGGCCCCATTGTTTTTTACGAAACATTACTGCATCCACTAAAATTGCATCCTTTGATAGGACCCACAACTCGTATAAGCTCGCATCTCTTTTCTCAAACCTCCCTAGTCACACAAAATTCTTCTTTATTCCCAATATTGGGAAATCCGCAATTTATGCCGGGACTCCACAAATAGGCATTCTGGGCCCAACAGCAAGCTGAAAGCCACCAAGCATTACACTTCCTGTCAGTTGGTCGTTGGCCTTCTATTGAGTCCTTAATGGAGGACTCAGGCCCTTTCCACCTGACCTTTTGAAGAGCCCTTCAACTACATCATTATCTACAATCCTTACCAAACCCTTGGGAATTCAGGCGCAATATGACCACTTTTGAGGAATACTGTTCCGATGAGGGAACCCTATTAAGGGTTTTTTCCAAAACATATAACCTACTGATCACACCTACCGAACAGCCATCTTTACCATGCCTGAGAAACTGGGAAACAGACTTACACTGCACCTTCACACCAGAAGAACATCAAAACATTATTAGAGTCTCCCTAAAATCGTCTATCTGTACGAAAACTCAGGAAACTAATTTTACAAATTTGAAGAGGTGGTACTGGACCCCTCATATATTAAATAAATTTTGCCCAGGAGTTCACTGATTATAAGATTTCTGGCGATCCAGCTTTTTTCCTACTACTCGTTTTGGCCATTCCGGCAAAAGTTTCTAAAAAATCAATAGTGTGTTACCTGTTAAATGCCGCCAAATCTTTATACCTTTGAACTGGAAAAACCCGCAGCCTCCAACTATCAGTTGTTGGCTTCATATAGTAGAGGAAATCAATAGGAAGGAAGATTTAATACTTACAGCACACAAATAAACATGGAAAATACTCCAAGACATGGAGACTATGGGATAAGTTTGCCCTCATAAAAGAGGGGAAAACCCTTTTAGGTTCATGATCTGCTCAGTGGACATTACTCCCTATATGCCTTCATTGTGACGTGCCACTACATCACAACAAACTTCCTTTATTCCCTCCCTTTATTCCCCCCCCCCCCTCTTTTTTTTCTCTTTCCCGCTCTTCTTCTTTTTATTATCTCAGCTTATCTATTTTCTCTTTGTTTTTATATAAAAAAAGAAAAAAAGAATGGGCGGCTCCATGCTTCTTCATGTGGTTTATTTCTTACACAATGTGCAGAATAGATGAATACATACTGGATATATTTCCGGTAATGTTTCCTTGATGTGTTTGGATCACAGACTCACTAAATGGATATATTGTTTGTCGTAAAATTGATTGTGTCGATATCTATGTATTACTGATGTGATTGTTTTGGACCTGCCTTTTCCTGGTTTAAATAAATAAAATATTTGCAAAAGATGGTCACACCAAATTTTGACTTAATTTATATTTTTATGGACTTTCTAGGAATTAAATGCACTATATATTTGATTGTACAATCTCCTTTAGATCTACTATAAACTATGTAGTGCAAGGACCTGCCAGAATTGATACAAATTGAAAACACTGTTTTGGTTTGTTCTCATATTACATTGTTTTGGTAAATCTTATGGGAAGAACAGTAAGTTCAGGGCACCACTAGATGGCTCTCATCTACCCATTCTACTCAATAATGCAGAAAATTTCATGTGAACCCTATAAAAGTAATATGTGATATAAATCTGATGACTGCTTTGGTATTGTCCAACTAGACCCTGATTCAAAGACCCTCCTGTTGGAATGTCCAATGTTGCATGGACAACCAAATAGCTCAGAGCTCCAGAATGTTGATCGGGAGATAAGATTCATCTGGCGACCAAATCCTTTTCAGTGATAAGATGCCCAGGACTCCTCCCAGCCCTTCAGGCTTGTATCTCTTGTTAGAATCTTCTTTTTTTTAACAATACATTATTATTTGTTTATAATGTACATCATTACAAATATTCAGTAACATAAGTTATGACTATAAAAGATTGGTCGTAGTGGTAAGATTAACACATTTAGTAATAACCGTTTGCAACAAAAGGAAGGGTTAGCAGATGTTGATATAATCCTTGATTATCAAATACTGCCTACCGCAATTGGGTTCAAGCTGTAAGCAGGGGTTGATCATCAAATTAACAAATTTTACAAAGAACAAAGAATGTAGCGATAGCAGGTGATGAACCACACCAAAAACTCAGATTTAAGAGAGTTGTTAAGGAATTCTTTTAAGTATTTAGAGGCTCTAGGGTGAGATAGCCAAGCTTGCCATTTTTTTTAAAGGTGATGATGGAGTAGTTCTTATAGGCTAACATTAGTTTCTCTTGTTAGAATCTTGTTAGAATCTTCAAGACAGTGGGAGGAAGGTGAGAGGAAGGAGTTCCCCAACTCTAGTCCTGGATTTATTTAATCTTAACGTTTTCCACATGCAAAATCCTCACCAGGTTCCTAAAAAACTACTATTTTTTTCTTTTTCCCTAATTCTTTTTTTCTTTTTCCCCAATTCTTTTTCCACTTTTACACACATTTAAACATTCACAGGAATCTTCTACCTATAGCATTGGCTATCCACAAACAGGTGCACATGTTTTTTACTGCTTTATTGCACCTGATGCAGATCTAGGCATTACCAAACGGTCACATGATTCCCAGTAGATAATATAAATGTGGTTTTATTTTTTCTATTGTTAGCTATGAGTAAGCGATTGGGATAAGCGCGAAACGCATTAGCTGATTGCCTGTACTTTCTGCCACAGTGCTTTGTATGCTGTATGCTCAAGAATTTATTATAATAAACAACTTTTGAAATACATCTTCCTGGAGTGCGGCTGTCCGGATTTTCTCATTTTCTTCAGCATGACTCAGCATTAGCCAGCACCTTGGGCTCTTTATCCTGAGAGACAACTGAGTTGATACCTGGAAGTGGATCTATGCCTGTGCGATGAGAATTTTTCTGCTTAAGGGTAACTGAGCAAATGGAACTGCCTCAAGCTCAGAACTTTCATGCAGAAACGCAGAATTGGACATCTCCAGGGGTGCAGAGTTTGATTCTGGGAGTAGAGAATCAACAGTTTTTCCTTGGGGAATTAAAACTCCGGCTTGGGCTTTGTCTTCATCACTTAAATGTGGTATGTTAATTCCAACACTGAGTTCAGAAAGTTCAGGATCTAACTGAACCTTTCTAAGGTCTGGACTGCCCACATCACATCATCGATCAGGATATGCACCGTCTTATCCTTCAATAGAAGATCATCCATGTATTCCACAATGAGAATACCTCAATAGAGTAGTAAGGCTAGCAAGGATACCAAAACCTTGCAAAATACTCAGGGTGGGAAAGACAGGCCAAGTGGTAGGGCTACAAATTAGTAGTATTGGGCTCTCACAGTGGCAAGGTGTGCATTGATACACTGAAAAGATGGGGACATGCAAATACACAACTTTGGTGTCCAAAGCTAAAAAAAATGTCTCCCTGATGAAGAGAGGATATGGCAGACCTGGTGGATTCTATGAAAACATTTTTGAATGGGTTCAATGTCCATTTTAGTTTGAGAACAGTGAAAAGGCTGGAGTAAAAACTTTAAAATCTTTCTGCTTTTGCAACAATGACAATAACTTCTGAGCTCAGAAGATATGCATGAGCCACATGGTGACCTGCTAGTCTGTGACACAGGCTGGTTGAAAAATATGAAATTGGAGAGAACCGGAATCTAGCTTGTAGCCCCTGGAAACCACATCTCTTACCCAGATTTCTAAGATGCATGTTGATCAGGTGTCTGCAAAGGCCAGCAGACGTCCCCCCACTTTGGAAAGTTTATGCTAAAGAAGACATGTCTGAGAGGGGCTTGGGGCTTCTAATTTAACTGGGCTCCTGGTTTGGGTCTGGTATTGGAGCCAATAGTGTTGGCGTTGAAGCCTGGGAGTAATGAAAGGTAGTCTTTTTGGCCCCAGAGTGGGAAGTATTCTTCCTAATTTGTGGCTTAGGTTTCTTCAGCTGGGGAAAATGAATACTTTTACTTTAGTCCTTTATAAGGGTGTCTAAAGATGTAGCAAAAAGATGTACACATTCAAAAAGGCTTGTGCAGCAAACATTTTTTAAATTGCTGTTATGCAGACCAGCATTTCAGCCAAAGATTCCTCTGCATATTCTCAGACAGGACAATCATTCAGACAATGTTGGCTAAACAATCTATGAAGTAGTTTAGGGCTGAAGGCATAAGCTCTAAATGCTCTACAAATACGGGGTCAATAAGGATGTTACCTAGATTCTGTGACATAAGTTGATGCCATCATAAAGATAACTTCTGTGAAAATAATAGTCTTGATTGATGTTTGTTCAGCATATCATACATACAGCATGGGTGCATGGTTCAGAGTATGAACATTAGGGTGTGCTGGCAACATAATTTAATATATTGTAAGTTTAGTCCAGTCTTCTAAGGTTGATAGATTGAATTTACGACTATGGAAGGTTGCAAAGCAGGGCTTGCTAGAAAAAACAACAATTTGGAAAAGGTTTCCAAACATTTTTCAATGGGATCCTCAAATACTGGTGCATCTTCAGCAGGTAAGGTCATTGCTCTATTAAGGCAGGGTATTGCCAAATGCACAGTGGAACGGCTCACGTCTTAATATAGGCCTCCTCAATTATGTACTGCTCAATAAAATATTTGGAATCTGTACGTAACACCTTCCTGTAAGGAGCATACAGAAACATTTTGATAGTCTTTGGGCCTCTCAAGGAACTGAAATGGTATCTTTAGGCCTGGGAGCTATGGCAGCTACCTGCTGCTCCTGGGGGACAAAGTCATCCAGCAAGGATTTGTGAGACTCATTTTCACAAAAAGACTCTGCAGAAAGAGGCCTCTAGAGCTGCAGGTATGTCAGACAGAGTCCAAAGGAGAAGGTGTAAAAGTACACTTGCAGACTCTGTGTTCCAAGTTAGCAAGCATATTTGCAATTTCGCTCATAAATTCTAGTATAGCTGCGGAGAATTCCTCCCTGGATAAAGCAGAGAAGGGGCCACATCTGAACGAGCTAAGGAAAATTGAAAGGAATGTATGAACTCAAGCAGGGGACAACAATTGAGGCTGTTATTGTCAGATCCCTCCAGTAGGACACTGCAAGCCACCCTTGAAGGGGCACAATGCTTGGGACCCAACTTGTTTCATTAAAGGGGTCCTTGTGTTTGGGATCCAACTTATTTCACTGATTAACAATGACAACTTAATTTAGAACACCGGGTAAAATCAGTGGGTATTCACAAACTAGCTGCTGAGAGCAGGAGAAGGTCAAACAGATGTACCCACTGTAGGCAGCAGCAAGGACTAACCAAGGTGAAACTGCATCTCTATTGCAAAAAAGGAGCAAAGGTGGAAAGACGCTACCTCAAACTGAAAAGCCAGGAACTGAGCATGGAGTGTACACTAGTGCTGCAGCACTTAATCGCCTAGCATGTTAATCCTCCATTCACCTTCACCATCCCAGGAATGAGCTCTTTCTTTGATTTAACCCCCCTCACATGCACTTTCTCTCCCCTTATGCAGTAGCTATGAGAGCAGAGTCTGAGAGCTCGCTTCTGTGATAGTGAAGGTGAGCAGTAATAGCTAGGTCGTTCTTAGCAACATCCTGGGAGTTCTCAGGTCAGCCTTCATGAGGTAAATGGCCTACACCTACAGCAAGGTTGTTATTCAATTTTGGTCAAAGCTTTCCCATTGAAAAGATTTGATTTTACTTCCTGTCTGATAAACACAAAAGGAAGAGAGAGGAAATTTCTCTTGGACAGCTGCCCACTATTTTCGTTTTGGTGACAACTCCTATGTCTTGTACACACGGTCAGATTTTCCGACGGAAAATGTGTGATAGGACCTTGTTGTCGGAAATTCTGACGTGTGTGGGCTCCATCACACATTTTCCATCGGAATTTCCGACACACAAAGTTTGAGAGCAGGCTATAAAATTTTCCGACAACAAAATCCGTTATCGGAAATTCCGATCGTGTGTACACAAATGCGACGCACAAAGTGCCACGCATGCTCAGAATAAATTAAGAGACGAAAGCTATTGGCTACTGCCCCGTTTATAGTCCCGACGTAGGTGTTTTACGTCACCGTGTTTAGAACGATCGGATTTTCCGACAACTTTGTGTGACCGTGTGTATGCAAGACAAGTTTGAGCCACCATCCTTCGGAAAAAATCCATGGATTTTGTTGTTGGAATGTCCGATCAATGTCCGACCGCGTGTACAGGGCATTCATTTTGGATTTTTCTCATTTTCAGTCCTGATGACAGTGATCACCAGGGCAGATAGAGAGAGCTATGCCCCGTACACACAGTCAGATTTTCTAATGGAAAATGTTCGATGGGAGCTTGTTGTCGGAATTTCCGACCGTGTGTGGGCTCCATCGGACAATTTCCATCGGAATTTCCGTCACACAAAATTTGAGATCTGGATCTCAAATTTTCCAACAACAAAATCCGTTGTCGTAAATTCCGATCGTGTGTACACAATTCCGTTGCACAAAGTTCCATGCATGCTCGAAATCAAGCAGAAGGGCCACGGTGGCTAATGAACTTCATTTTTCTCGGGTCATCGTACATGTTGTACGTCACCATGTTCTTGACGTTCGGAATTTCCGACAAGATTTGTGTGACCGTGTGTATTCAAGACAAGTTTGAGCCAACATCCGTTGGAAAAAATCTATGGATTTTGTTGTCGGAATGTCCGATCGTGTGTACGGGGCATCAATGTGCATTCAGACCTGCCGATGCATCTGATCTTTTGTGAGATCTCCAGCGGGGTTCTCAGTGGTTAGCTGTGGAGAGCAGCCCCATTAAAACAATTAGGGACTGCCATCTCCTGCAGCTAAGCATGGCCACTAGCATGTGATTTCTCATGCAGCGATCGTATGCGAGTGATCGGCCCTGGATGCAGGCAGCCTGTATCCAGGGCTGATCACTCACATGTGATTGCTGCGATTACATGTGAGTGGCTGTGATTAGCTGCGGGAGCTGACAGCCCCCCATTGCTTTTAATGGGGCTGCCTCCTGCAGCTAATTACCGGAAACCCCCAGGGTTCTTGCATGTATTCAGTGTTGGGATTATTTGCAGGTGTGAATGCACCCTTAATTCCCCAAAACAATGCAGACAACAATAAAATACTGATAGGGGTTCTAATCACTCGCCACTCCATCCAAAACTGAAAAAAAGATTTGGCTTGAGATAAACTTTAAAGCAGAGTTCCAGCCTGGGAAAAAAAAAATAAAAGTCAGCAGCAATTACTGTAGCTGCTGACTTTTAATTTAAGTACACTTACCTGTCCATGGAGTCTGCGATGTCGGCACCCCAAGCCAATCCGTCCATCGGCTCCGGGTGCAGGCGCCGGCATTGCTAGTAAGAGAGACCGGCAGTGAAGCCTGCGGGCTTCACAGCCGGCTTCCTACTACACATGCGGCGCTTTCTGAATGGTCCCGTTGTCTTCTGGGACACACACAGGTCCCAGAAGGCAGCAGGGGGAAAAGAGGAGGGCACGATGCTATCGCGGAAAAGACGTACATCGCCGTGGCGACATAGAATGGAATTCCAGAAGAAAAGAGCAGAAAAGGTACCGAAAAACCAAAAAAAAAAATATATATATATATCCAAAAAATGAGGGGGGTGGTATTATTGTTTAAGACAGAGTTGTCTTTTTTCCTGTATCTCCGCTTTAACTACAAAAATGATGCAAGCCATAAAAAGTTACATTTGAAAATCACATAATTTTAATCCTTGAAATGGAACAAATAATGAATGATCCATTAGTGTAACAATTTTAAACAACTATCACATGGTGCAAGCGTAAGTAGCACATTATAGAAAAAAGAATTGAAAAAAATATAAAAACAAAATGATTAAATATCAAAATTTGTTAAAACACAGCAAGAAACAGCTGTAAAAAAAACAAAAAAAAAAAACAAGAGTTTTACAATGATGCAATAACATGGTAAAAAAGTGACCCAGTTTGGCCTCATGTGACAGAACATTATTATTGTTGCTGGAGTAAATGCAGTGAGTCAGTACTGCAGGACAACCAAACACTGTAATAAAAAAAACATGTCGGATATGAAACAGTGAAAATTATATTCTGCAAACTAACAGGCCTCTTTGTGACGGATACAAATATTAAGATTCATGAACTTACATTAAACAGATATGTCTGCTCAAAGGTCACAGAGCATTGTTAATATAGGCAAGAACCAGCAGGTGGTCTTCTTAAAGCAGAACTCCGGGATTTTCTAAAAAAATCCCCCATTAGTACACCCCCCACACAAAACAGTTATTAGATTTGTGACATTTCTTACCATTTAAGAGATATGACTGTTTTCATTTTCAGGAAGTCAGCTCTGTAATTCAAAAAATGCATCATCTTTTCTGGCAGGGAGGATCACTTAGGGCCCTTTCACGCTGGGGCGGTTTGCAGGCGCTATTGCGCTAATAATAGCGCCTGCAAACCGACCCCAAAGTTCCGCTGCTTTGCCTCCAGTGTGAAAGACCCGAGGGCTTTCACACTGGAGCGGTGCGCTAGCAGGACGGTAAAAAAAGTCCTGCTAGCAGCATCTTCAGAGCGGTGAAGGAGCGGAGTATATCCTGCTCCTTCACCGCTCCTGCCCATTGAAATCAATGGGACAGCGCGGCTATACCGCCGGCAAAGCGCCTCTGCTGAGGCGCGTTGCGGTGGTTTTTAACCCTTTCTCGGCCTCTAGCGGGGGTAAAACCCCCGCTAGCGGCCAAATAACGACGGTAAGCGCCGCTTACAATAGCAGCACTTTACCGCCGCCCCCGCCCCAGTGTGAAAGGGCCCTTAGAGCAGGGATTGCATCATATCCTCTTCTCTCTATCTAACTGTAATCAGCCTACATTTCTCATGATTCCTTGGGATGGGCGTGAATGTGGGAGGTACACTAGGCTTGTACATGTAAATGTGAACTCACCCACTTCAACATAAATCACACCCCTCATTCTACAGCCAGCAAGCCATACATAACACACGGTATGATAGGTTACAGCCTTATAAATGCAAAGCATTTGAATATACAGTGGGGACGGAAAGTATTCCGACCCCCTTAAATTTTTCACTCTTTGTTATATTGTTATATGTTATATTATTTTCCCTCATTAATGTACACACCGCACCCCATATTGACAGAAAAACACAGAATTGTTGACATTTTTGCAGATTTATTCAAAAAGAAAAACTGAAATATCACATGGTCCTAAGTATTCAGACCCTTTGCTCAGTATTTAGTAGAAGCACCCTTTTGATCTAATACAGCCATGAGTCTGAATACTTAGGACCATGTGATATTTCAGTTTTTCTTTTTTAATAAATCTGCAAAAATGTCAACAATTTTCTGTCAATATGGGGTGTTGTGTGTACATTAATGAGGAAAAAAATGAACTTAAATGATTTTAGCAAATGGCTGCAATATAACAAAGAGTGAAAAATTTAAGGGGTTCTGAATACTTTCCATCCCCACTGTAAACGCATATTAATATAATATTAATTTAATGCATTTAATATAATTGCAAACCTGTGCAGCTTATCAGTGTCCACCAGTGCCACTTGTCAGGGACCACAAGTCAGGGACCATCAGTGCCACTTGTCAGGGACCACCAGTCAGAGACCACCAGTGCCGCATGTCAGGGACTACCATGTCAGGGACCACTAATGCCGCATGTAAGGGACCATCAGTGCCAAATGTCAGGGACCACCATGTCAGGGACCACCAGTGCCAAATGTCAGGGACCACCAGTGCAGCATGTCAGGGACTACCAGTGCAGCATGTCATGGACCACCATGTCAAGGACCACTATGTCAGGGACCACCAGTGCCATTTGTCAGGGACCACCAGTCAGGGACCACCATGTCAGGGACCACCAGTGCCACGTGTCAGGGACAATCATGTCAGGGACCACCAGTGCCGCTTGTCAGGGACCACCAGTGCCGCATGTCAGGGACTACCATGTCACGGACCACCATGTCTGGGACCACCAGTCAGGGACCACCAGTGCCTCTTGTCAGGGACCACCAGTCAGAGACCACCATGTCAGGGACCACCAGTGCCGCATGTCAGGGACAACCATGTCAGGGACCACCAGTGCCGCTTTGTCAGGGACCACCAGTCAGGGACCACCAGTGCCGCATGTCAGGGACTACCATGTCACGGACCACCATGTCAGGGACCACCAGTGCCACGTGTCAGGGACTACCATGTCAGGGACCACCATGTCAGGGACCACCAGTGCTGCTTGTCAGGGACCACCATGTCAGGGACCACCATGTCAGGGACCACCAGTGCCGCATGTCAGGGACCACCATGTCAGGGAACATCAGTGCCGAATGTCAGGGACCACCATGTCAGGGGCCACCAGTCAGGGACCACCAGTGTCGCTTGTCAGGGACCACCATGTCAGGGACCACCTGTTAGGGACCACCATGTAGGGACCACCAGTGCCATTTGTCAGGGGCCACTATCTCAGGGACCATCAGTGCCGAATATCAGGAACCACCATGTCAGGGACTATCAGTGACGCTTGTCAGGGACCACCATGTCAGGGACCACCAGTGCCACTTGTCACGGACCACCATGTCAGGAATCACCAGTGCCGCTTGTCAGGGACCACCATGTCAGGTACCACCAGTGCTGCTTGTCAGGGACCACCATGTCAGGGACCACCAGTGCCGCTTGTCAGGAACCATCATGTCAGGGACCACCAGTCAGGGACCACCATGTCAGGTATCACCAGTGCTGCTTGTCAGGGACCACCAGTGCTGCTTGTCAGGGACCACCATGTCAGGGACAACCAGTGCTGCTTGTCAGGGACCACCATGTCAGGGACCACCATGTCAGGGACCACCAGTGCTGAATGTCAGGGACCACCATGTCAGGGACCACCAGTGCTGCTTGTCAGGGACCACCCTGTCAGGGACCACCATGTCAGGGACCACCAGTGCCGAATGTCAGGGACCACCAGTGCTGCTTGTCAGGGACCACCATGTCAGGGACCACCAGTGCCGAATGTCAGGGACCACCATATCAGGGACCACCAGTGCTGCTTGTCAGGGACCACCATGTCAGGGACCACCAGTGCCGAATGTCAGGGAGCACCATGTCCCGCTGTGTCAAGTATTGTATGTGAGATCACTGATCGCTGATGCCCCGCCTCCCGCCGTTATTATGATTGACAGCACACTGTGTCATACAAGTAATTACTGATGATAATCCCCGCTCTGTATGGAGATAGCAGACCAGTGGCCGGGGGGGGGGAGCGATGCGGCGGGGGGACAGAGTGGAGGGGCGGTGACTGGCAGGAGCCAAGGAGGAGGAGGGAGGAGAGAGGAGAACGAGGACACCTCCTCCATGGGCGGCATAGACCGGGGGCTGTGAGACCCCCTCCACCCACAACATGTCTGCTTCCGCCCTGCTCTTTCAGACGACTGCAAGTGGTCGTGTCAGATCGCTGGCTGAGCTCAGGAGAGGGGTAGCAGCCAGCAGTCTTACAAACAGGAAGTCAGCCGGCAAGTTTTCAGCAAGTTCAGCAGCCTATTACAGAGGAACTGCAGAGCTCCGAAGAACATGGATGGCAAAGTTGGTGAAGGTAGGAGATCAGCAACAAGGACATGAAAAAAAATTTTGGCCGGAGTTCTGCTTTAAACCTTTGAAGCTGAAGACGATAAGGACATGAGGATAAGAAACAGTATAATGACCCTACTTGGACACAGTAAGACCAGCTGTCTTCTTTTTTCTAGGCTTTGCCTGCTTTGAATAGGAAGGAAGTTTGTTTCTGTTTTTCAGTTTGTTGAAGAAAAATCTTTCTTTTAGAATGTTAAAGGATAAGTTCACCTTTAAAAAAAATAAATAAATACACATCTTTTTGCAGGTAAAAAAATGTGCTTTTTTTTTTCTTTTTTTAAGAAGCCTTAAAAGCATTGCACCGGTGATCAGCAGATTGCAGGTGCATTTCATAGCTCCTGCAGACCAATGAAAGGAAGGAACCATCAATGAACTACCTAGAGCGCACAGCAGCAAGCTGTCGGCTGCAAAGGCTGATGGTATTTATATTTTTCTCATTTACAGAACTCTGTGAATGAATGACACGGCTGGGCGGGTCCTCCAGGTCCTTTGCCAACACTTTGGGTTGAGGAAACGCAAATCCAGCGTTGTGATTGAGCTGGTCCCCCGTGATAATGACAGTTTTCTTCTGAAACCTAACAGGTGTCAGAGAACAGCCCGCAGAAGAACTGGCCCATCCACTAATGGCCAGCAGATTCGTAGATTGGCACATAGAAATTCGCCATTGGCACATAGAAATTAGCTAATGCTAATACGCATGTGCACACGGGCACGAACAGCCACGAAGATTCATGTGCCAGGTGTACGCAATGCATGACAGGTTCTGGCGCCCAGTGGCCTATTTAAAGCCAGCAGCATCAGCCACTAGTTGCCGGATGGTCTTCAGCTTCCCCGTGTGTTCCTGTGTTCCTGTTCTTGATACTATTGGATTTCCTGTTACCGACCCGGCTTGCCTTTGACCTGTCTTGTCTCCATTGCCGGCTGTGACAACAGGACTCCAGCACTGGACAGCCTAATTGAGGTGGGCACATCATGTAGACACCCCAATGTAGAACCCAAGCAGGAGGTAAAGAGAAGAATCAGGGCTGCGGTGTAATGTGACCAGGAAGGAGAGGGTAGATAAAAAGGGCATTTAGATAGGGCTTTTTATTTGCTCCAGCAATTGGGTAAAGGGGAGGTGGGAGGGAGGGGCATGTGTGGAGTGGAGGGATTTTTTCCCAGAAATAGGCTTTCATTTTCTTTTTTCGAGGCTAAGAACACTTTTAGCAAGTACAGGAAATACCTGGTGATCTTGTCAGAAATGCAATGTCCTTGTCAGTTCTTGTGAGCTGACCTGGAAACATAAAACAATGTTATCTTATTTCTGTCACCTACTAATCCCATTATCCCAATGTACTGGATATGTACAAATGCAGATGTGTTTGAAGTTCCGCCTCCTTAATTACAGAGTTGTATATATTTTTTACTGTCACTGACACCACGGACACGGGGGCATTTTGACACAAAGGCATTTTTTTCCTCCACCACTGTTGACCCCATATTTTTCCAGGAGACAATATGGGCACCACTATTAAACGTTTCAATTACTGAGGCACCCAAAGCACACCACAACCATTGCCACCATATTAGTACTGTGCAAACCACACTCTAGTTTCCCGTTCAGCACAATGCACACCCACCACCTGCCCCACCTCCAGTCTCACGCAGTGTGAATAGGCCATTAAATGTGTTTTATTGCACCAGTGCACGTTACAGGAACCACTGAGAGGTATGGAAGCTTAAAGTTGGAACTGCTCTGCATCTGAGCACAACAAACCAAAACTGATATTTAATGTATTTTTAATATTCAAAACAAACTCCCCCATCTATCCATCCATCTATCCATCCAGGTCTCCATGCTTTATTTTACTGAGAAATCATTTGGAAAAACACCCCTAGCATTTCTGGCAGTGGCCATCTTGAGTAAGTGCAGATGATTCATGTATCATTTACTTCCTGGACTCCATCTGCACTTAGCTCAGGCATAGGCTGAGCTAAGAACCTTCCCTCTTCTCCTGAAGACTGCTAGGATGTATGACAGCATTTGCCTAGGCACGGAAACCAGGAAGTAACTAAAGAAATGTTATAGAAGAAATGATATACTTGCCTATCTATTTAATACTAGCAGCATGAAGATTATAAATAGTCCATGTTGATTGAGAGAGAATTGAGAGAGAATTTCAATTTAAGACTGAATTCATACTTCACCTGTTGCATTGACACGCATTATAATGCACTTTGAGTTTTTTCCTAACGCAGTGTGTTCATGTGTAATTTAATATGTTGCATTATGTGCCTTTTTTTATTCACAGCAGGAGCCGAAATCCATTATTTTTCAATCCTAGCAGAATTAGATCAGAAGATAAAATAGCCTGAGAGCTTTCAATCAGAAGAGCAAGAACATTTAATTTTCCAATTCTCACAACAGCCACAGTTTTTTACATTGTGAAAAAATCCTTAAAACGAATGAGTAAATGCTGGCGATGTAAATATCACTGTATGAATAGCTATGCAGATTTGTATAAATAGACCCTTAGACCCCTTTCACACTGGGGCAGTTTGCAGGCGTTATTGCGCTAAAAATACCGCCTGCAAACCGGCCCAAAACAGCCGCTGCTGTTTGTTCAGTGTGAAAGCCCGAGGGCTTTCACACTGAAGCGGTGCGCTGGCAGGAGAAGAAAAAAACTCCTGCAAGCCGCATATTTGGAGTGGTGAAGGAGCGGTGTATTCACCGCTCCTAAACCGCTCCTGCCCATTAAAATCAATGGCGCAGCGCGGCTATACCGTGGCAATACCGCGGCTATAGCTGCGCTATTCGAGCGGTTTTAACCCTTATTCAGCCGCCAGCGGGGGTTAAAACCGCACCGCTAGCGGCCGAATACAGCCGCAAAAACGACGGTAAAACAGCGCTAAAAATAGCGCTGTTTTACCGCCGACGCCCCCACCGCCCCAGTGTGAAAGGGGCCTTACGAATGCACTGTACTGTGGGTGTAGTGTCAGTGGTCAGTGGAGAGAAAAATTGTTTAATGTCAGTGGGAAAAAAAAAACATCCTGTAAGACCCCATACACATTAGATTTTCTGCAGATTTTTGTCTTCAGATTTACCAAAATCATGTAGTGCAAGGGCCTGCCTGATTGAATACAAACTGAATCTCTTAAGGTTTGACCTCATATTATATGCTTTTGGTAAATCTGAAGACAAATATCTGCAGAAAACCTAATAGTGGGTATGGGGCTTAAGGGTGGTCAGGAGAAGGAAAAATGCTCCAGACTGCATGTCAATGGAAAAAAAACTTTAGTGCCTAGTGGAAAAAAGCATTGGTGTCTGATGGGCACCACTCTTCCTGTATCAACATCGGAACTATGCAGATTGTTGGGCAGGATCTCACTGGCATAGATTGGAAGTGGTACATGTCTTAGATATTGTTGAAATTCTGAACAATCCAATGGGATTTAGGGGGTGGAGGGTATGTTATGGTGTCTTCTCTGGTCACAACATGTCATTATATCCAGTATGGGCAAAGTATTATTCTTATTCTTATACAGGATTTATATAGCACCAACGTAAGAGCAAACAGCAGTACAGTTACAATACAATTCAATACAGGAGGCATCACAGGGCCCTGCTCGTTAGAGCTTACAATCTAAAAGGCGGGTTCTCTTTAAGCTGAAGTATGTGTGTTTATTAGTTAAAGTTATTATAAAGTCTTGGTTTAAAAAAAAAAACATGTTATACTTACCTGCTCTGTTGCAGTGCATTTGCACAGGGCAGCCCAGATCCTCCTCTTCTCGGGTGCCTCTTCGCTGCTCCTGGCCCCTCCCTCCTGTTGAGTGCCCCCACAGCAAGCTGCTTGCTGTGGGGGCACCCCAGCTGAGCTTCAGCTCTGTATGTCTATTCAGACACTGAGCTGCGGTTCGACCCTGCCCCCTCTATGTCCTGATTGGCTGACTTTGATTGACAGCAGCAGAAGCCAATGGCGCCGCAGCTGTGTCTCAGCCAATCAGGAGGGAAAGTCCCGGGTGGTCGAGGGACTCGTGGACATCGCTGGATAGAGATGGGGCTCAGGTAAGTATTAGGGGGGCTGAGGGGTCTGCTGCACACAGAAAGATTTTTTATCTTAATGCATAAATTCATTAAGATAAAAAACCTTTAGCCTTTACAACCACTTTAAGATAATGCTTAATGTGCCAAAAATAGTAACCCACAGTGGCGGCTGGTGAAATTTTTTTTTGGAGGGACATAAAGTCCTTTAGGTCCTTACCTGCAAATGGAGCCTCCATCGCTGTCACAGCTCCCCTGATACGCGGCGACTTTCGTGTTCCGGTGTTCTGTCAAAATAGCCAACTTGTCAAAATCTCCAACCACGTCACTTCATCTTTAATTTCAACGACTTGGCTGTTTTACACTATGGTACACGATATAATGAGTGGACATTGTTAGTCCACCTGCTAGCAACCAACAACATGGATGCCAAGGCGGCGACAACTTTTTTACTCCTTAGCCGGGGTTCTGAGAAAACAGCCAAGTCATCGAAATCTGCAATTACTGCTGCTGGAGAGTCACCAGTGACGTGGTTGGAGATTTTGACGACTAGCCTATTTTGACAGAAAACCAGCAGCCAAACCGGAAGTGACGTAATGGCGAATTTTGATTCACTTATGCCCCGTACACACGGTCGGACTTTGTTCGGACATTCCGACAACAAAATCCTAGGATTTTTTCCGACGGATGTTGGCTCAAACTTGTTTTGCCTACACACGGTCGCACAAAGTTGTCGGAATTTCCGATCGACAACCACGCGGTCACGTACACCACGTACGACGAGACTAGAAAAGGCCGGTTCAGAACCAAGCGCGGCACCCTTTGGGCTCCTTTTGCTAATCTCATGTTAGTAAAAGCTTGGTGAGAGACGATTCGCGCTTTTTCAGACTCGTGGCTTTCAGATCGTTTTCTGCCGTTCAGTTTGTGCTTGTGGGTTTGTATCTGCTCTTCAGTGCGTGAAAGCAAGTTCCACGTGACTTTAAGGAGTCATTGTATTCTTGTTCGTTCGTTACTGGTCCCCAAACACCCCCTAAAATGTTTTGAAATGTTATTTTAGCTTTAAATTCAGGCAGAGTGCCAGAGGCTTTTTTTGTGGTGTCCACAAATTTTTTGTAACCCTCCCTCCCCCAACTGCTAAGTCAGCTGATTCCAATTCTCTATCCTCAATCATCTATCTGCTGACTTTGCCAAACCCATACACACTATACTCATCTCTTTAGTGCTCAGATTTATGGATGAATTCCCCAAAGCATGTAGTGCAAGGGCCTGCCTGTATACTTTCCAATTGTACTGTTTAAAGTTTTTGTATCCTATTATTATCTTGATCGGTAATAGCAGAATGTTCAAATGTCCTCAAATGTGTACAATGTGTATTTATATCTTTGTATTCAGACACTTCTTACCTGTCCAGTGGTCTGCCAATAGTGTAACTAAGGAGGGGCTGTTCCAAGTAATACCCTGTATTTAGGCATTCATCTCTCAATGAAGTGAAGAGGGTTACCTGTCCAAGAGTTCCCCCCCCCCATAATGTTAGAAATGGCCCATGAGAGGGGGGGGAGGGGGAATATGATAGGTGTACCTTATACTTTGTTGTTGTTAAATTCCCCTTAGTAAATGCTATCTGGAGTTTGCCCCATAATGTTTGTGTATAATCTGCTTGCCATGTTTCTGTGAAAAAATAGTAATGTTTATTGTTTTTGCCTCAACAGTTTCCTTCAATGCCACAGGAATGGCAGACTGTGGCCTCCCACTTTGCCCAGCGGTGGGACTTTCCTAACTGCGGAGGGGCAATTGATGGGAAACACGTCCACATTGTCCCACCACCCAACTTGGGGTCGTACTATTAGAATTACAAGGGGTTTAATAGTATAGTGATGTTGGCGGTGGTGTCGGCTAATTACGAGTTCTTGTATGTGGACGTGGGGAAGAATGGCCGGATGTCTGATGGTGGAGTGATCGCCCAGACGGAGTTCTACAGGCGTCTCCAGAATGGCATCTTGGACTTGCCACCTCCAGAGGACAATGTTGAAGGTCTCCCATTTGTGTTCGTTGCTGATGAAGCATTTGCGCTGGGGGACCACCTGATGCGGCCATTCCCGATGAGGACCCTCACCCCGGAACAGAGGGTTTTTAATTACCGGCTGGCCAGAGCCCGAAGAGTGGTGGAGAACACATTTGGAATCCTGGCCAGCCGGTTCCGATTATTTCTGACACCCATCCATATGGCGGAGTATAAACTGAACCATATAATACTTGCCTGCTGTGTTCTCCATAATTTTTTAAGAAAACATTCAGC
Source organism: Lithobates clamitans (assembly GCA_037952925.1). Lineage (NCBI taxonomy): Eukaryota > Metazoa > Chordata > Amphibia > Anura > Ranidae > Lithobates > Lithobates clamitans. The sequence continues at coordinate 570,636 of JBBGZY010000936.1, read as the reverse complement.
CAACTATGCTGGCTCAGTTGGGCCTGAGGCTGGAATCCCAAATCCATCAACACTGACGGCGCTTGAAAGTGGCCGTCCTGGCTTGCCCTCCCTAAATGCTCGTGATGTCCGGTTACGCTACCTGGAGTTCTTTGCGAGTAGGGGGGCTATCAATATGCCAGACAATCTGTGACACCTTTTTCAAATAAAAAACAACCAAAAGAAATTCTTGGTGGAGATTTACTGCTTGTGTTTGTTTTAGCTGACCCTGACAGAAATGTGTTGAGTGCAGAAAATGTCGTGATTGGGTAACCTTATAAAAAATAGTGTTGGCTGGTACTTCCTAAATGCCAAAACACATTTCACTACAAGTGCACTTGCAACTGCACTGAACCTGCACTTGTAGTGCAAAGTGTAATTGCCCTTAGGAAATAACCCCCATTTTTGCATAAAACAGCAATTACATCACCCCAAAAGTGTTGTAGTGTTGAGACAATAATCCACACATTCTTGAGTAACCAACTTTTTTATACCTGCACAATCACATGTGCATTTCTCAAAGGTTTTTAAAACAAACCAACATGTTTGTTGTATAACAATGTTTGCAGTAGCATTATCAAAAATCAAAATGTCCATTTCAGATAAAACAGGCCTGTGTAAAACCAACAAGAAAGCCAAAAAACTTGAACTTACAAAGTTCACATATGGTAAAACCTGAAGGCTATATCAGACATCAGTATTTAGGAACTGTGTTTGATATAGCGTTCAGATGGGGGGAAATCACCCCTGGAAAAGCCAAATGTGGAAGATGCACACCAATTTACGAATGTCAACATGTGCTATCTGCCATGAGGGGGTATCAAGGGACGTGTTTTGGGGGAGCAAGCCCTTCCTCAATGCGACTTTATAATTGAGGAAGGGGTTGCACCCCCAAAACGCGTCCATTGATCTCCCGTGATGGCAGATAGCACATGTTGGCACACTGTGTGCATCCTCCAAATTTGGCTTTTCTAAACATTGTAAAAATTTTAGTAAGATAAAACAGGTGATTTTGTGGGGTTTAAATTCGCCCCAAAACATCAATGATGTTATTATTTTTTTTAATAACATCACTGATTTGTTGCTGGATGTTTTGCAATTGGAGATTACACCCCATGATCTCCCCGATCAGTATCTGGGCACTTTCAGATGTAAAGCGTTCTGGATCACAATCACCTAAAAAGAGATAAAGAACAAAAAAAAAGGTCTCAAAAATCTGCCACCATCCATCTCGTTTACCTGAGCCTGTGGTCACAGACACTCACCTGTTGTGGTGCCAATCTCCACCACATCTTCTTCTTCCTCCTGCTCAGCTTCTTGGGTTGTTATTTCCCCTTCTTCCAGAGGGGGGGGGCTCTGGTCTCCTGGGATGAGGGTGTCCTCCGAGTCTTTTCTCCCCTATGTAAAACAAAAATGGTATAATTAGTACACAGATATTTGATGGCAGAACTATAAATAGGAAACATTGCTTGGAAGTGGGGTACAATTGTCTATTTTAGCCGAGTTCCAAGATGTATATTTTTTATTGCCCTTTGTCAAGCTGCAATACTTTACCTGTTTTGTACAAGCTTCACAGATGTAGCCCCCCCTATAGTATACACTGGAGCACCTGTGTGCCCCCCCTAATAAAAATGGTGTTCTGGGGTCCCACACTAGTGCTCCAGTGTCCAGATGTGAAAACAGCTGCTCAGTGTCCTCTCCTTACACACAATCTAGTTGGCATTTCATTCTAGTAACAAACCCATCTACACAAACAAATATTTGGCATCCAAGTAAGCCCCCAAAAATGTGTGAAAATGCAATGGTGTTCTAGAGGGCGAAAGAAAAATGTTTGATACGAACGAATAATGGGCCCATGAACATTAAAGTTGACCTTACGTTACAATTACTAAAAGCATATGGAGCAGAACGAACGGAATAAAGACAGAAAGAATACGAACACAGCACAACTACTTACTTTTTTGCAGCACTCTCCGGATCTTTCGGTACTGCTCTGGCTCTCTCAACTTCAGGTCCGACCACCGCTTCCTGAGCTGATCTTTTGATCTTCGTACCCCGAAATTCCTCTCAACACTCCTGACCACTTTCGCCATGATCTTGGCCTTTCTAAAGTTGGGGTGGGGGTAAGGCCCATATTTTCCGTCATAGTCGGACTTCTTCATGATGTCGACCATCTCCAACATCTCCCCAAACGACATATTTGTGGCCTTAAAACGTCTCCTTCTGGATCGGGACGTGCCTGGATCCGGGCTTTCCTCCTCCTCCTCCTCGTTGATATAATTATCACGCACCTGCTGTAACTCCGCCATCATGCTCTTCCCTCACTGCGCCGAACGAAAAGGGGCGGGGAATAGACTAGAAAGAACGTCAGGGGCGGGCGGAGTTACACGCATGCTCAGTGTGTATAAAGCGTAACACGCGTGCGTATTACGTACGATCTGTGAGCGGAGGAAGGAGCATTGGATGCGCCGATCGTAAGAACGAAGGTAAGAGACAAACTTGTGCGTATAATGCTTCTAGATTGAGGCCTATATTGTAACAAGATTAGGAGAGTTTTGTCTGACATTAGGCTTTGTCTTGTGTTGTGTCTTGCAGTGAACATGGATATCTTAATGAGAGATACTGACTTCATGTCAGTATTCATAGATATGCTAAGTGAGCTGCACTGTCTGTGGGAGATTACCCACCCCCATTTCAAGAACCAAGCAAAGAGGAAGGCAGCACTGGAGCAATTGTGTGAAATTGTGAAGCAGGTGATCCCCACAGCAGACATCACTTATGTAAAGATTTTCATTGGTGGCCTGAGGAGCACATATCTGAGGGAGCGCAAGAAAGTCCTGGATTCACAGAGATCCGGAGCAGCAGATGACATCTATGTCCCCAGGATGTTGTACTACGACAGGCTGCACTTTCTGGCAGGCCAGAATGAACCCAGGCCATCCCTCTCCAGTCTTCCTTCCACGCTTCCTTCCCCCCCGGCTGAGGCTTCTGACGCCCAACCTGGGCCTTCCAGGCCATATGTGGAGGAGCCCAGATTGAGCCAGGTATAGCATTCCTCTAAATATTTCTGCTTGTCCAATCAATGATGTTAACTAGATGTTAGTTGGGAGTACTAATTTAGGATTGTGATTGATGATGCAACAACTAAAACCATGTCCCTTTTTCATACACAGGGAAGTCTCAGCCAGGAGGTGGCCGGGCCGAGCCGGCTGGCTGATATCAAGGTCCCTCCACCCCCCCTGAAAACAGAAAGTGGCAGTAGGATGAGTACCCTAGAGGAGGCGGCTATCAGATTCTTTTGGAGGGCTACAGAGGTCCTGGGAGCACCCCACACCATGCAGGAGAACATTGCTGCATTCATAGCATATAAAATGCAGAGGGTGGAGGAGGGCCAAAAGCCATGTGTGAGGCCCTCATATCAGAGGCTCTGGAGAAAGGTATGAGGGGCCAAATTACACCTCACACACAGCTTTGGGATGGTCCTCCTCCTCCTCCTGCAGGTCCTCCTCCTCCTCCTCCCTCTCCTCCAGGTCCCCCCAGTCCTCCTCCAGGTCCTCCCAGTCCTCCTCCTCCTCCAGGTCCTACTCCTCCTCCTGCCACATCTCCAACTGCACAGCCACAGCCCGGAAGGAAGCGTGGAAGGAAGACTAGACAGTGATTGCCCTGGATCCAGTCTGGTCGGCCAAAAAATGCAGCCTCTTGTGGTACCACAGCCTGGGGACACAGATGTCATCTGCTGCTATCCGGATCTCTGCGAATTCCGGACCAGACTGCCCTCCCTTAGATATGGACTCCTCAGGCCACCAATTTTGATGTTGAAGAATTGATGTCTGCCGTGGGGGTCCCAGGCTTCGCTAATTTCTGCTGTTGATCCAGTGTTGCCATCCTCTTTGTTTGGTTCTGATCCCTTAATAAAGAATTTTTGTTTTGAATTATACTCTCCTATGTGTTTTACTTCAAAAATGACAGCTTGTTTGTGAGGATTCAGGTACATTTCAAATATACTATGTGAAATGAACAAGGGACACCAACAACAAACAATCTCCTGGAGATTAAATAATAAAAGATATCAATGGTGTTGGGGTAACTTGACACACAAAACACAGACAAAAATATTCTGGAGTAAAAATAAAAATAACATTGAACAAAGATCAGCCTTGGAAAAAATCCAAACATTAAAGAAAAAAAAAGGCTGAAAATCCAAAAAAAAAATAAATTAAAAAATATAAAACTGTCAGATGTGACAACTAATAACAATATATTGAGGGAATCCCACTAAAAAAACACAAATAAAAGTTTGTGAGAAGTGTGTGTGAATATGAGCAGCAAAACTACTTCATTCTTGTCACATTATAAAGAAGAAGAGAGTGCGCTGTATTAAACCATTTTGAACACTGCAGCGTGACGAAAGTGCTGTATCCATTACGAACGCTAAGTTTACCAGAACGAGCTGTCCCGTGTCGGAATTTCTTCTGAGCATGCGTGGCACTTTGTGCGTCGGAACAGGCCACACACGGTCGGAATTGACGCGATCGGATTTTGTTGTCGGAAAATTTTATCTCCTGCTGTCCAACTTTGTGTGTCGGAAAATCCGATGGAAAATGTCCGATGGCGCCCACACACGGTCGGAATTTCCGACAACACGCTCCGATCGGACATTGTCCATCGGAAAATCCGACCGTGTGTACGGGGCATAAAAGCAAAAGTGGGAGGGTTCCGAGGATGACATCAAACAATTAGAGCCTCAAGGTCCAATCATGTGCTTGTTACAAATGGATGGAGCTAATAGACAGCTATTAGTCCGGCGCCCCGCACAGTGGAATTTTATTTACAGTTTATTTTTAAATAAATTATAATATGACTAACATTTTTTAACTTTAACCGCTTGCTGACCGGGCCATAGCCAAAAAATGGCTACAGCGCGGTCGGATAACTCGCACCCAGGAATGTCCATGACGTCAGGTCTCCTAGACCCAGCGCATCATGGATCATAGTAAAGGGTCAATGACAGAGGCCCTTTACCACATGATTACTCCGTCCAAACCGGAGCATGTTTGGTTCAGCTCCTTCCCTCTCCTCATGCCGATCGGTACAGTGTGTGAGGAGAAGAGGGAGCCGGTGTCGGTGCATGGATGAGCAAGGGGTGGGCACAGATCAGCACTGTGGGCACTTCAGATCTAGCCCACAGTGCTGATCTGTGCCCATCCCTGGCTCATCCATCCACCCCTTGCTCATCCATCCACATTCATGCTCAGCCATGCTCCATCCCTGACTCATCCATCCTCATTCATGCTTTATCTCTGGCTCATCCATTCATCCCTGGCTCATACATCCACATTCATGGTCATCCATCCTCATCAATGCTCCATCCCTGGCTCATCTATCCTAATTTATGCTCCATCCTTGGCTCATCCATCCACATTCATGCTCATCCATGCTTCATCCCTGGTTCATCCATGCTCCATCCCTGGATCATCCATGCTCCATCCCTGGCTCATCTATCCTAATGCATGCTCCATCCCTGGCTCATCCATGCTCCATCCTTGGATCATCCATCCTCATTCATGCTCCATCCCTGGCTCATCCATCCACATTCATGCTCCATCCCTGGCATAGCCATTCACAGTCATGCTCATCCATGCTCCATCCCTGGCTCATCCATCCACCCCTTGCTCATCCATCCACATTCATGCTCAGCCATGCTCCATCCCTGACTCATCCATCCCCATTCATGCTTCATCTCTGGCTCATCCATCCATCCCTGGCTCATACATCCACATTCATGCTCATCCATCCTCATTCATGCTCATCCATGCTCCATCCCTGGTTCATCCATTCTCATTCATGCTCATCAATGCTCCATCCCTGGCTCATCTATCCTAATTTATGCCCCACCCCTGGCTCATCCATCCACATTCATGCTCATCCATGCTCCATCCCTGGCTCATCCATGCTCCATCCCTGGCTCATCCATGCTCCATCCCTGGATCATCCATGCTCCATCCCTGGCTCATCTATCCTAATTCATGCTCCATCCCTGGCTCATCCATGCTCCATCCCTGGATCATCCATCCTCATTTATGCTCTATCCCTGGCTCATCCATCCACATTCATGCTCCATCCCTGGCTCAGCCATTCACAGTCATGCTCAGCCATGCTCAATCCCTAGCTCATCCATCCACATTCATGCTCTATCCCTGACTCATCCATTCACATTCATGCTCATCCATGCTCCATCCCTGGCTCATCAATGCTCATCCATGCTCCATCCCTGGCTCATCCATGCTCACCCATCCCCATCCATGGCTCATCTATGCTCATTCATGGCTCATCCATGCCACATCAGTGATCACCGTGCCACATCCATGCCACATCAGTGATCATCCGTGCCACATTCATGCCACATCAGTGATCATCCATGCCACATCAGTATTCATCCGTGCCACATCCATGCCACATCAGTGATCATCCATACCACATCCATGCCACATCAGTGATCATCCGTGCCACATCCATGCCATATCATTGATCATCCATGCCACATTCATGCCACAGCAGTGCTCATCTGTGCCACATCAGTAATCATCTGTGCCACATCTATTCCACATCAGTGATCATCCGTGCCATATCCATGCCACATCAGTGATCATCTGTGCCACATCCATGCCACATCAGTGCTCATGTGTGCCACACCCATGCCACATCAGTAATCATCTGTGCCATATCCATGCCACATCATTGCTCATACGTGTCACATCCATTCCACATCAGTGCTCGTCCGTGCCACATCAGTGATCATCCATGCCACATCAGTGATCATCCGTGCCACATCAGTGATCATCCGTGCCACATCCATGCCACATCATTGATCATCCGTGCCACATCCATGCCACATCAGTGCTCATCCGTGCCACATCCATGCCACATCAGTGATCATCCATGTCACATCCATGCCACATCAGTGCTCATCCGTGCCACATCCATGCCACATCAGTGATCATCTATGTCACATCCATGCCACATCAGTGCTCATCCGTGCCACATCCATGCCCCATCAGTGATCATCCGTGTCACATCCATGCCACATCAGTGCTCCTCCGTGCCACATCAGTAATCATCCGTGCCATGTCCTGTGAGCGCAAACAATAGTGCCATCATGTAATGACCGATAAATCGTTCAGTGGAAAAAAATTAATGCATTTTTTGTTTGTTTTTTTACATATACCTAGTGCAGACAGTTCGGATGGGAAACACATTAACCTTTCAATTTATCGTTCGTTCGGCAGAAAATCTCCAAACTTGTCCTTTGTTTTTTCGGCTCAAAAACCTCCCAACGATTATCGATGTTGTGCCCAATAACTGGCTGAAAAACGAACAAACTGTCTAAATGACCGAATTCAGCCCGATTTTTTGTATAGTGTATGGCCAGCTTTAGTGTCTCAAGAAATGAGATAGGCCGTCAATATATCAGGTGCGATCAGGTGTGATCAATTTTCAATGATTGTCACCATAGCTTGTAGATAACTTTCACAAAGACCAAATAATATACACTTATTGTGGTTATTTTTACCAAAGATATGTAGCAATATAAATTTTGGCCAAAATTTATGAAGAAAAATTACTAATTTGCAAACTTTTATAACAGAAATGAAGAAAAATGCTTTTTTTTACAAAATTTTTGGTCTTTTTTGATTTATAGGCCAAAAAATTAAAAACCCAGCAGTGATTAACCACTTCAATACCAGGCACTTACACCCCCTTCCTGCCCAGGCCAATTTTCAGCTTTCAGCGCTGTCACTTTTTAAATGACAATTGCGCGGTCATGCTACACTGTACTCAAACTAAATTTTTATCATTTTGTTCCCACAAATAGAGCTTTCTTTTGGTGGTATTTGATCACCTCTGCGGTTTTTATTTTTTGCTAAACTAATAAAAAAAATTTTGAAAAAGTTTTTGTTTGTTTCTGTTATAAAATTTTGTAAATAAGTAAGTTTCCTTATGAGATGGCACTGATGAGGTGTCACTGACTATGGGCACTGATAGGCGGCACTGGTGGGTGACACTGATACGCAGAACTGATGGGCATTGATAGGCGGCACTAATGGGCACTCATAGGTGGCACTGGTGGGCACTGATGAGCACTGATGGGCACTGAGAGGCTGCACTGATGGGTACTTATGGGTGGCACTGATAGACAGCACTGCTGGGCACTGATGGGCTCTGATAGGCGGCCCTTATGGGCACTGAAAGGTGGCACTGATGGGCACTGATGGCTGGCACTGATTGGTATCACTGGTGGCATTGGCAGACATTTTTAATTGCCACTGATTGGCAGCTGCCTGGGCACTGATTGGCATATCCCTGGTAGTCTAGGGTGGCATACCTGGTGGTCCAGTGTGATGGCATCCTGGTGGTCCTGGGCCGGCATCCGAGGGGGGATTGTGCTGATAAACAATCTGCACAGCCCCCCCCCCCTGTCAGGAGAGCAGCCGATCCGCTCTCCTCTACTCAGGTCTGTCAGACGCGAGTGAGGAAAAGCCAATTAACGGTTCTTCCTGTTTACATCGTGATCAGCCGTGATTGGACACGGCTGATCACGTGGTAAAGAGTCTCCGTCAGAGGCTCTTTACCAAGAGCGGTGTAGTGGTGTGTCAGACTGACTCACCGCACAACCGATCGCCGAGATGCGGCTGTATGATGCCAAGTCAGGATAACTGAACCACCGCCAGGCCGTCATTCTGCTATGGGCCGGGCGGGAAGTGATTAAATACCACCAAAAGAAAGCTCTATTTGTGTGAAAAAAAGGACAAAAATTTCTGATGGGTACAATGTTGCATGACTGAGTAATTGTCATTCAAAGTGTGAGAGCGCTGAAATATGAAAATTGGTCTGGTTAGGAAGAGGGTTTAAGTGCCCAGAGGGCAAGTGGTTAAAAATGTTAGTCATATTAGTATTACTATACAGGATTTATATAGCGCCAACAGTTTGTACAGCGCTTTACAACATAAGGGCAGACAGTACAGTTACAATACAAATCAATACAGGAGGGATCAGAGGGCCCTGCTTGTTAGAGCTTACAGTCTAGAAAGTAAATCATTCTATGAACTTGGGGGGGGGGGGGGTGGCGCCCCTTATACATAGTAGGTGAAGTCAAAAAAAGACACAAGTCCATCAAGTCCAACCTATGTGTGTGATTATATGTAAGTATTACATTGTATATCCCTGTATGTTGCGGTCGTTCAGGTGATTATCTAATAGTTTCTTGAAGCTATCAATGCTCCCCGCTGAGACCATCACCTGTGGAAGGGAATTCCACATCCTTGCCGCTCTTACAGTAAAGAACCCTCTACGTAGTTTTAGGCTAAACCTCTTTTCTTCTAATTTGAATGAGTGGCCACGAGTCTTATTAAACTCTCTTCCGCGAAAAAGTTTTATCCCTATTGTGGGGTCACCAGTACAGTATTTGTAAATTGAAATCATATCCCCTCTCAAGCGTCTCTTCTCCAGAGAGAATAAGTTCCAGCCACCACTGGTGACCCATATCAATGAAAAAAGAAAAACATCTTTCAGCTGTCTTCTGACTAATAAACCGACAAAATATGACAACTGATTGGTCGCTATGATCATTAATGTTTGCATTGCCGTAAATTTTTATAAATCCAACAATCAGAAGAATTTCAAGGCAGGTTTTGTCAACTTTTATCCAGTTGTGTTCCTTATCATGTGACAGCCGGAAGCTAGCTACCAAAATAAACACTAGAAGATTGTTATCTAAAGTATTGGTACTCTAGTGAATGGATGCAGAGTCATCTACTCAGTGGGCCAGGCTCCAGCCTCATTTTCATAACAAGGGGCTCCCATAAGGCAACACGGACATTGCACTAAAACCTCAGTGTTTATTTGTTAACACAAATTCCAAATATACAGAGGGATTCCCTAGATGTCAGCAGGACTACATGGACTGAATACTGTGCATCACATCAATCTCTTTTCTTTTTAAAGGGTAAGTGACAGCATTGATAGTGATGGAGAGGCCTTAGTGCAGACATTCCTGGCAGTAAAAGTGTTAAGCATCTGCTCCTAATCCCAGCTGTTGCTTGGGATGTTACGGTAACTTACACCAAACATATGGCTGCCTTCCACAACAGAGCAATGAGGCCAGTGAGGCTTGCAGAGGGGAGTTGGTGAAAGGGACTGGCCTTGCAGCTATTGCTGAATTTATCACTGTTTAGCTTGCTGTGCTCAGTGCCTCTCCCAGCCTCTCAGCAGTCTGCTCTATCACAGGCAGCGCTCTGCACTCTACAGGCTCTTCTAAGTGACTCTAACCTCTCTTCTACACAACTTTCCAGATTAGACTGCTGCTGACTGCCACTTTCCAGATTAGACTGTTGCTGACTGCCACTTCAATGGCTACAACCCCTGTCCTTGGCTGAGACTGGGTCTACTGGACTACAGAACAACAGAGGAACACCTAAAGGACTTGGATGTATAACATGAAGACTCCACAGCGACATGTCGCCCGGACGGATCAGATGCTTGGAGCTATGGCAGATATCCTGGGATCCTTAGTACTTCCAAGTCATCAATGGGTAAGTCACACTAATGCATTTCTAAACTTTATATTAAAAAAAAAAGAAAAACACAGCAAAAAGGTTCTACATACATACTTACTTATAAGCAAACAATGCAAAAGATCTAGAAAGATCTTAAAAAGCTTTTAGGAAAGATGTGACATTAAAATATAAAACGTGGGGACTTTTTCATGAAAAGAAAGAGCACAAACCTGGAGTTGTTGCTAAAAGCAATAAAAAAAAAAAAAAATTAAACCAAAATTCTGATGGTTGTGATCAACAACTTTTCCTATCCCCTGGTTTTATGGATCAGGCCCATGAAATCGTACTTAATAGCTTAGCACTGACAGCAATGATGTAAGGTAGCTCATAGCAACCAAACCGATACCACCGCTAGAAGTTCAGGGAAGTCAAAGCATATTTTAGCTGGCTTTTGGTTGCTCTCGGTTACCACACATTTTGCACATTGCACCAGTCTTGTAAGTTTGATTACACTTTAGATTGCAAACTAGGGTTCTCGTAATTTCTTTTTTACTTATTGCATTGTTATCCGCAACTATTTACTCTGTCCCAGAGAGAGTGCAGAATAGATGCAAAATAATAATGAAATTAAAATAATTTTAAACATCACTTTGCTTATACATTAAAATATCATATTACACCATTTTGCACTCTTTTGTATTACATTATAACATTTTACTGTAATTATGAAAATTGAATAAAAAGATTGAAATAGAAAATATCATATTGCCTTTTAATGAAGAGCAAATGTTTGTTATAGCAAAGTGTTTTTTGCCATTTATTTATTCGTTTTCATGAATTCCTAATTTTGTTATTTTATAGCAGATTTGAGAATGTTTATTTTTAAAGTACTTTTTTTTACTACTGCATCTATTTATTTATTTTTATATTGGATTTGATTTATTTTTACATTAGCATAAGAAAGAAAGGCCCTTTTTTATTATAAGAAAAGACATTTTAGATCGGTGTTTAGAAGTCACATTGGTAAATTAGTCAGAGACACAGGAATTGTTATGATTTTGTAGAAGTCTTATAAAGCCCACTAATACAGGCCCAATGGTGGGATCACCTGAAAATAACATGAACACATGCACTGTTTTTCTTTCAACCTATTTTTATTTTTTTATATTGTTTGACTTATTATAAATGTACCCCTACCATGCACTGATTTTAGAGCTTGCCTACAATGGAATTAACACTTTTTCATCAATGAATGTGCGATTAAAAAGAAACTCTTTACAACAATACAAAGAGCTGTTAGGATTTTGGCTAATGCAATGCAAACAAATAGACTTGCATGTAAATTTACATCAATGAGAACCTCATAGGAACCTAATAGGAAACGACTATAAAGCATACTGTATTTGTGCTAGCTATGTGGGAACACATAAGGTAATTTGTGAAAAGAGAAAAGAACTACATGCTGTCACTACTGCTTTGTTTTTTCAAGGCTGAATCCCTGGCATATAAAAAAAGGCACAATTTAAACTGTTTTGGAACAGCAATTATTAAAAACAATAATAAACATGTTAAACTTACCTGCTCTGTGCAGTGGTTTTGCACAGAGAAGCCCCGATCCACCGATCCACTTGTTGCGGTGTCTCCCGCTGGCGTTCTGTGCCCCCCCCCCGCACGGTGGCCCCCATAGCAAGTCGCTTGCTATGGGGCACTCATGCTTACTCATTCCCGAGCCGGTTCTTTGCAACGATAAGACACAGAGAGTGTGGCTAAGCCCCGCCTCCTGCTCCCTCCTCACTGGCTGTGATTGACAGCAGCGGGAGCCAATGACAGTAAAAAACCTTTAGCCTTTAGAACCACGATAAGGCATCTCTGTATTAATAATAGATTGTTAAATTCTTTTTTTTTTAAATACGAGCTTTGTAAGTACCTGGATTTCACCTGATATCAGCCTTTTGAAGTCCCTGTACAGCAGAGCTCAGACCAGGAAAGGAAGAAGCAGCAAAATGAACCAATTAGTTGTGCTGCAGTGCTTCTGTGCTAAGAGGGGTCATGCTGATGGGAGAAAACAGCAGAGAGGTAAACCCAACATTCTGCTGCTTCCACTTTCACTCTCCAATCACAGGCCGGGGAAAGAACCAGACATGTAAGTGTTACACAGAGAGCATGTCAAGAAAAAAAATGAAAAATAAATATTTAGTTAATTTCTCAAATACATGCAGATTTCCCAGTGATTTATCATTTAAAAATGCTGCTAGTACAGAAAAATACCCTTTGACCGGCCTGAAATTCAGTAAACTGTTTATTGCTACAGGACCAAGGTAAAAGACATGCTATAGAGAGACAGGGAGGGTTGGAGCAGAGAAAAATCAGGTCTCCTGTCCTTCCAGACAGAGCTATGCTGTCTGGTGGAGTTGTGCAAATCCCAGGAATGGATGGAAAGAAAAATAAATCCTTTGGCAGGTAAAGCCTCATAGCCATCTTTCATCTGCGTGTTTAGCTCTTTGTCTGGAGTTCAGTTTTAAAGCTCACCTTTAGGCACAAAATCTTTCATTTAAATATATTCTTCAATAGCCATACAGGTTATAAATCCACTTTGTGCACATTAAATGCCTTTGCAAAGTAAGATAATATCTGTAAAAGTAGCAGTGACATCATCACTGTGCTGAACATAGCCTGTGCAGACAGCAAAGCTGTGAGAGGGGCCCAGCAGGCTCCACCCACTACAGGCTGCCTGCAGGAAACTACAGAAGGGGCGGAGACAAGACCAGTCATCCTGCACAAAAAGAGAGAGCAGCAGTGACTGGTCTATACTACAGGAAGCTCATGCATAGAGGCAAAGTTTCACACTAGATTATTGCACAGAGCTGGAAGAAATACGCAAAGCACACCAAGATTTAGGTAAGTACACACATGCCTCTTGTATGTTGATAATATTTGTTCATACTGGAGTTCAGCTTTAGGGTTGCACTGTCATCGTAATCCTGGCTTCACTACCTAGTTAATTGCTGACCTGCCACAGGTATACAGATTTCACTGGTTGCGTGACTGGTTCACTGTTTGCTGATTAAAATAACTGAAATCCTGTAAAGAAAAAGGGGCATCCCATGGAGAGTATGGTTGGGGAGGAAAGCGCTAGATGAAGCTGGATGTCCTCCAGCCAAGAAATGATGCGGGCTCCAGACTGCAGATTCTAATGTATATTATAATGCATACTATGAGAAGCTCACAGTGTGTAGTGAAATCAGAATAAGCAATATCAGTACAAGAGATGAGCCTGTACAACTGTGTGAGACTGAGGGTAAGGATGGAGTTCCACTTTAAAGTGTAGGTAAACCCTAACAATGAATCTCTTATTTGCTCCATTTTGGTCTGATTGAATATACCACTGAAAGTGTGTCGTTATATGTGGCAATATGTAAAAAAAAACAACCTTTTAATCAGCTCTTAAAGAATACATTATGTTACCCCAATACTTCACATTCCTGATATGTGCCTGTTGTTCCATTTACTTGTATGAGGAAGTATCTTTGTATTGCTTCCTTTGTGTGAAATCCCTGGTGTTCCTGCGAGTCCCTCTATTTTCCTATTAAAAACTGACCACACTAAGCAGGAGAACACACCATGGTCAGTTCTCTAGCTATACTGGGAACTCAGCCTGCTTTCCAATGATCAGACTTGTGCTGACACCCCCCACCCACACAGCCCTTCACTGGAAAGATCAGTGTGCTGTTGTTTCTCCTCCCCAAGCTTATGCAGCTGAGACCAGAGAATATGTTATTCCCTCCTAGACTGTAAGCTCTAATGAGCAGTGCCCTCTGATTCCTCCTGTATAGAATTGTATTGTAACTGTACTGTCTGCCCTCATGTTGTAAAGCACTGCACAAACTGTTGACACTATATACATTCTGTATGTAGCACCCCCTAGTGTTGTTAGAGTGCTAGTGATAAGATTTTTGTTGTGTTAGTGTAGGTAAATTTTCAGGCTTGGCTGGCAGCCAAGCTTCTCTGGTAACTCCTCCCTGTTTGCTGGAAACTTGGAGAAGGTTCCAGAAGTAGTTAGGAGGAGTCCAGGAGGAGCTAGCTGGAGTATTCTGTGGGTCCTGACCAATCCCCAACAGAAGGTTTGGCAGGGGCAAATACTCTGGGTCAGCCCAGCTGGGGCAGTGTGGAGTTTGGGTGGAAGATGGAGTGTTAGACTGCCGGGGGCCTTGAGAGTATCTCCCCAGTCTGGGGGGGGGGGGGGGGTGAACTCGGGCCTGGGCTTGGGTGTGGAAGGGAACCCTCTTCGTGACACATGGAAGGATCCTGATCATGAGGCACTGGAGCAAAGAGAGGATAGCAGAAGGACACTGCCGGGCAAACTCCAGAGAGGAAGACAGCCACATGGACTGTTGAGTGATACAGTCAGAGGACTAAGAGGCATGTTTGAAGGGACTGGGTGCAAGCCGTCTGGGATAGATGCAGAGTCAGTCTTGGAGGACTGTGTAGCCAGGAGGGCTTGTGAAAGGGGCAGCTGCAGCCAGGCGGGTTGGCAGTGCCTGAAGAGGTGGTACTGGGAGCAGTAGCCACAGGAGAAGGACAGCTAGCACAAAAGACCTCTCTTATTGCTACACCAAAAGGGGCCCACGGTCCCTGCCTGGAAAGTTCATTTACAAGGATCTGACTGAGTCAGTGTCGGATCAAAACCAAAGTGCTAGCTGGTCCTGGGAATTGAAGTTCTACAAGCAAGGGCTGGAGGTAGAAGAAAGGAGTGTGTATATACTGGATGTATATAGGATGAGTCCCTGAAGAGTTCTGTTGATCAAATGGGCATCCCATATTAACCCTTCCCCATCCAAGTTCAAATCCCGTAATTAAAAAGAACAAACAAAACTGCAAGGACGGCTTCTCATCTCTGAAGTGAATGGAAACTTCATATGCCTGGCTGTGCAGGGTTGGAGATAACCAACATTTACCAGCGGCTCCTACAGGGGTAGTGCTACATCTAAAATAATAATAATAATATGTGATCACTTATAAAAAAGGGAAAAAAGTATTTATAATATTTTTTTTTTATATCTATACACAAATATTTTGCTTTTCATTTCTACTTTAAACTGAATTAGTTGTCTTACACGAGGTGATCGTTTACAATCACTTTAAAGCGGAGTTCCACCCAAAAGTGGAAGCCCCGCTTATCTGTCTCCTCCCCCTACCCCGGTGCCGCATTTGGCACCTTGTTTTTGACAGGTACCTGTCTCTGCTTCCGTCGGACTTCGCCGCAGTGAGGTACGTCAGAAGTTTGGTCCCCCTCCTCCTTCCCCACCGGCGGGCCATTCAGAAAGCCCAGCGTGCTTTGCGCATACGCAGTATGGAAGCCACGAGGCTTCACTGCCGGTTTCCCTTACAGGCTTTGGTGGTGACAGCACACAAAGGCCGATGGAAACATCGGCTGGAGTGCCAACATCACTGGATTCCAGGACAGGTAAGTGCCCTTATATTAAGTCAGCAGCTACAGTATGTGTAGCTGCTGACTTTTAATTTTCCGTGCGGAGGGCTGGAGCACCGCTTTAACTTTCTGCGGCTGTGCTGCACTAAAATCTCAAGTAGTGTTATTATAGCCATGCTCAGGTCATGTATTTAAACTACAGAACACCTCCCCCTATGTAACGGCGATGGGGAGAGGGGAGGTGTTCTGTAGTCCTAACACACTTTTATGCTGGGAAGGCAATACTGCTGTTCCATAAAAAAGGGCTGAGTTCATTTTGTCACCCTAGAGAAGTAAGTGGGTCGCTGGCAGGATCCCCAGGTTAAAATAAAAGAAAAAAATAAACAGAAGAATGATAACTAATTCAGCCACCACATCTAAGGACTGGTAAGCTGCAATATATTACATTACATAGTTACATAGTTACATAGTTAGTAAGGTTGAATAAAGACACCAGTCCATCCAGTTCAACCTGAGTGAGTGTGGGTCTACAACCCTGACCCTTGTCCCTAACCCTGAACATCGCACACTCACATCAATCCCTACCCTCAATCCAAGGTCCCCATTCATATACTAGGGCCAATTTTGGACAGAAGCCAATTAACCTACCAGCATGTCTTTGGAGTGTGGGAGGAAACCGGAGTACCCGGAGGAAACCCACGCAGGCACAGGGAGAACATGCAAACTCCAGGCAGGTAGTGTCGTGGTTGGGATTCGAACCAGCGACCCTTTTTACTGCTAGGCGAGAGTGCTAACCACTGCACACTGGACATTATTGTCCTTGGGTTTTAATTGACATTGCATCAAAGGGAATATTTAAATGGATAGAATATGGCGCTGCTTTTAGAGTCATTTAGGTAAATTGCCTCTTGCGTTTCAGCTTTATTTTGTTAGGCTGGAGTCCACGCCGTGCCTTTTACATTTCTACTTCAAGGCTGTACTATTTTTCATTTATATTTTATTAGCTTTCTTATATGTACAGTCACAAAGCGGACAGCACTATACAGCGTGGAGGAGTGCTGTAAATGAGTATACATTATAGACATTATCTTCTTAAAGACTTCCTCCACAATAGAATATAAAAAAAACTTTTAACTATTTCCAGCTGCACCCTCCTCGCAGTCCCAATACATAAACAGTCATATGTGGAAATCTTGGAGGCAGTTGCATCACCCATAAAAAAAAAAAAAAAGTTTATTTATTTTTTTGACTAAGTAGTTGGCTGTCTTCAGAGCTAAGACACTGAGACAAAACAGAGAATTAGATCAAGGGGAGGGGAATAGGGATACAGATAAGCGCTTGCTGTTTTTGCAAATTAACAACTTCGGTGCTGACTGAGACACTGGCAGATTTTATAGGGCTGACGCTGCAATACACAACAGATCTCCCTTTAGCCTGGGTTCACAGTCCCCAGCGCGACTTCTGCATGACTTCTTTAACAGAAGCCAGTGCAAGTCTTACCAAGGTCGGACCAAAAGTAGTGCAGGAACCTTTTTCTAAGTTGGAGCAACTCAAGTTGCACCAATTAGAACGGTTTCATTGCACAGAATGGGGTCCGACTTCTGATGTGTCAAATGCTCCAAAGTTGGAGCGATTGTCACATCGTTGTGAACCGGGCCTTAACCACTTTACCTCCCTTCACGACCAGACCATTTTTTTTGCCATCCGGCACTGCGCTACTTTACCTTGTAATTGCGCAGTCATGCAAAGCTGTACTCAAATACAATTTATATAATTTATTTTCCCCCACAAATAGAGCTTTCTTTAGGTGGTATTTGATTACCATTGGGTTTTTTTATTTTTTATTATATAAATGCAAAAAAGACCATGAATAAAAACAAAATAAAAAAACTATATTTTTTACTTTCTGCTAAAAAAAATGTCTAATAAAAACATTTTAAAAATCAAATTTCTTCATAAATTTAGGCCAAAATGCATTCTGCTATATATTTTTGGTAAAAAAAAATCCCAATAAGCAAATTTTAAATTGGTTTGCGTGAAAGTTATAGCGACAAATTATGAGCTATATACTGCAATTTTTATTTTATTTTTTATTTTTTATACTAGTAATGGCGGTAATCAGTGAATTATAGCTGGACTGTGATAGAATGCCCTTTTTGGTTAAGTTCTATTGGCAGATGGTACGTCTAATTTTATTTGTTTTCTTTTTTTAATGCACAATAAAAAAATTTGTGGAGAATAATACTTGGCTATAATGACAGTTTGGGAGTAGGCAGTTACATTTAAAAAAATACAATCTAAAATTGACAAGGGACACCAACATAGTTGTATCCTTGATCTTAAAAACTACAGGATAATGGTGTTGTGGTAACTTGCCCAAAAAAAAAAAAAAAAAAGCATAATAATATTATCCTTGATATCCTAGAAAAAAAGCCTTTGGAAATGTGTTTGCAATAACTTCATCAGTATCACCAGCAAAGCAGCTTCATTATTATCCCATTAAAGAAGAAGAGAATGTGCACTGCATTTCGAGATTCTATAATTTGCCACGTCACCAATGTTAATTCTCCATTACGAACGCTAGTTTATAAGACTGACCGCTTCTGGCTCGTCGTTGCGTCTGAGGATGTGTGTTTGTACTTTGGACTTTTGTCTGATGGACTTGTGTACACACGCTCAGAAAATCCGACAACAGATGTTTGTCCGCGGAAAATTTTAAAACCTGCTATCCAACATTTGTCCGTGGAAAAATCAGACAACAATTGTCCGATGGAGAATACAAACGGTCGGATTTTCTGCCAACAGTCTGTCATGGAACATTTCCCGTCGGAAAATCCGATCGTGTGTACGAGGCTGAAGTTGGAGCAACTCAAGTTGCACCAATTAGAACGGTTCCATTGCAAAGAATGGGGTCCGACTTCTGATGTGTCAAGTGCTCCAAAGTTGGAGAGATTGTCAGTGTGAACCGGGCCTTACCCACTTTAACTCTGATGATTTTACCCCTTTTATGACCAGACCAT
Organism: Lithobates clamitans; assembly: GCA_037952925.1. Taxonomy (NCBI): domain Eukaryota; kingdom Metazoa; phylum Chordata; class Amphibia; order Anura; family Ranidae; genus Lithobates; species Lithobates clamitans. Next base: position 551,617 of record JBBGZY010000936.1, on the reverse strand, counting down.
TTTTTTGCTATCCGGCACTGCACTACTTTACCTTGTAATGTAATCTAATTTCTTCATAAATTTTTATTGGTTTGCATGAAAGTTATAGCGACAAACTATGAGCTATATACTGGAATAGTAATGGCGGTAATCAGTGAATTATAGCTGGATTGTGATAATGCAGTGGGCAATCTGACACTAACTGACACTTTGTGGGAACTGGCTAACTGACACTGACATCTGCAGGGACACTATTATGCCCCGTACACACGATCGGACATTGATCGGACATTCCGACAACAAAATCCATGTATTTTTTTCGACGGATGTTGGCTCAAACTTGTCTTGCATACACACGGTTACACAAAGTTGTCAGAAAATCCGATCGTTCTGAACGCGGTGATGTAAAACACGTACGTCAGGACTATAAACGGGGCAGTAGCCAATAGCTTTAATTTCTTAATTTATTCTGAGCATACGTGGCACTTTGTGCGTCAGATTTGTGTACACACGATCGGAATTTCCGACATTGGATTTTGTTGTCAGAAAATTTTATAGCCTGCTCTCAAACTTTGTGTGTCAGAAATTCCGATGGAAAATGTGTGATGGAGCCCACACACGGTCGGAATTTCCGACAACAAGGTCCTATCACACATTTTCCATTGGAAAATCCTATCATGTGTATAGGGCATTACAGTGATCAGTGCTAATAATATGTAACAATTGGTTGCCGTGCATGGCCGGCCTAAAAGACAAGATTAGCTAGTGTACAGACAATAACAATACTCTGAGAGATATGGTTAAACACCTGCAGTATTCTGACTATAATTAACAGAACTGAATTGCTTTTACCTAGCAACAGTATATAAAGGCAATCCCAACTTCCTATAACAGTTCCCAATTTATCACACTGGCCAGTGATTGATGAAAAAAACAAAATTGTTTGCTGGCAAAGTTGGGGCCCTTGAAGAAAGCACACCATTTTCCAGCAAACAACAGATAGGAAATATGAGCAGCTGTGATGTCAGTCTTTCAATTCTGCTCAAACAGCACGTTTTTTTACTTTACAAGCGATAGGAGTGGTCTCTAGTACAGTCTGATCACACCAGGCATCCAAGTCGCACCTCACACCCTCCTTGGGATAAAGTTTCTACTCTCTAAAACTTCGTACACACTAATAGTTTTTTTTTTCCGTTCAACCCAGCAGGGCTGAATGAAAATAAAACTGACAGCCCTGGAGGAGCCGCTGTACTAACTATCCAACATCAATACAGTGATCTCCCCTGCTGTGCTATTGTGTTCTGACAGGGGGATGGCCCCACCGCCATTGGCTGGGAGCGCTGATTGGGAGCTGATCGGCAGACCTTTTTCGGTCATGCCCAATCGTCAGGACAGCTGGCTTCTGTCCATCCAGCTGCAGTACACACAGGCAGAATGTCGGCAAGTTTCTGTTGAACCGGCTGATGCCTCCGACACTTGGCCCTTGTGTTTTAAGCTTTAGACAATGAGAGTCTTCTCTGAGAGTCATCTCCTGGTTGTGGTCAGCTATGGTAGGGTTCTGTTCAGCCAGCAATCCAGTCTCTTTTTCTCACAACCCTGCTAGCTTTAGAGCTAGGTTCACACTAGTTCACAGCTGTGATTTTGATTGGATTTTCAGTACAATTATGTAGTGCCATTTGATTACATTTTTAAATCAATTTTTATTTTTTTATTTTATACTACTGCATTTTTTGGTAGGGTAAGGATGATAATTGTTAAGGAGCCTAAACAATCTGTAAAAATGCATCAAAATGCATCTACAATGTGTTTGTGGTGCGTTTTAATTCAAGTCCACAAGGACAAATATTGTGCTGCCATTGCACCAACATAGAACAGAACTCTTTTCCAAATATGCACCATGCTTTGCAGCATTGATGTGAACGGGCATTGTCATGCGATTCTATACAACTCAAGTTACATATGAAGATGTTCAAGGCATAAGAATGTCCTCTCGTTTTCTCTCAGCAACTTACAGACACCCTTCTCCTTGCTTTGTTGTGTCAGCCAGTCACCATCTCCCAAATCGATTCAGACCCACCCAAGATGGCTGCCCCCTGCATTAAGGAGGAACTGCAGTATGCTCACATAATTTGTAATAAAAACATCTTTGCCATTCTGAAGCTTCCCTCCACCCACTTTGCATATTATTTTATATATACTGTGATTCTGTACTAAAATATGCTGCAGAAACTCCCTCCACTGAGTCTGGCTGCAACCATTTTAACTGTGGGCAGCTGAAGCTGTTGCCTGTTCACTTACTGGATTTACATAGACACACAGAGGCACACCTCCAGCTCTAAAAAAAGGGGCGAAATGTGGGCTTCGCACAAATATATCCACTCATATAGAGTGGTCACTCATAGATCATTGTAAGAGAAAAAAGGGAGGATCAAACTGCGCTAGCAAAAACCCACACTGTACACAAATAAACAAATAAATATGTGAACAAAAAAATTAATCAACAGCAGCAATTCTCCTGAATAACATAAATTCAGTGCAAAGTAAGAAAAAACAATAGAATCGCGCTAAAAAAATAATGAATGTGTAGTTAATCAAATTAATGAAAAGCAAACATATACTAAGTGAGTGCTGAGTCTATGCGATTCACTTCACTCTTATATAGTGTAACCGTACCACAATAGTGTGACATGTGAACAAACAGAAAATATAAACAAAATATATTTAAGTGTATATGAAAAAATTGGTAATAGAGGTGAGAATTAAGGAATTGAGTCCTCATATACATAAAGTCCCATAAATAAAGTGACTTGTGCCAAAATAAATCTTGAAAAGAGGAAATCCGCCACCAATACAGAAGGGGTAACTGCTTACCGAAACCCCATGATCCCCCACTACAGAGGATCAGGGGAAGCTGGTATATAATCACTCCTGCAGGATATGACCAACGGGACAGCTGCTGGACTAATTGAAAGATGATTGCTATATACCACAAACCTTTGATAATCAAGTATTATTGCCGTGGTAACTTGAATGAAGAATTTTAAAATGTATGCTTCTTTAAATAGTAGTAATAGATTATAGTCTTACCTCGCGGACCTCTCCACTCTACCCTCTCTTCTCTACCTCCTTTCCTCTTTCTTTTAAGTTAGTTTTTATTTATTTTTATTTTATGGTATATTTTTTATTTCATAATACCTTTACTGTCTTATTTATATAATTTTTTTTTCATATTTTTCAATCAACAGTCTCTTTAAAATTGTTAAGATTATAATAAAAGTCTATCATTAATACAATAATATACAATATCCTGAACAAGGCTTATATATTACCTTTAATATTTTAATTTGTTCTTGATATTAATATATCGTTTCTATGGAAGCAATATTTGATTATTTATGTATTTATACTTAACCATCTTCTATAAGACTGTATTATAACTACTATATGTCAATTGTACAATGTTATTTCCATACTACATTATATAATAAAATATTTTGACAAGGAAAGATGATTGCTGTATCTAGACCTCCTCTGGAAAGCTCCTGGTGTTCCCAGCCCTCCTCACAAACCGATAGGCTCAACCATAGTGTACATGGTAAAAAAGAACATAGGCGCTCCCATAGTGTAAAATTCTTTTGGTTTATTATAAGAAAAAATAAAATGAACACTTACATCAATTCAAGTATAACAAGCCTTGTATGTCTAATGCGCCGGCCGCATTATTGTCTTGCGTCTATGTGTGTTTTTTGTGTGGTGATTATTTTTTCACTGTGATTATTATAGGCCAGCCTTAAAGAAGTTCTACTTTTTGATACTTGGGCTGGAACTCGTGCCCACCTTTTTTATGCTATTTAAATAAAAATTTAAGATTTTTAAAATAAACTCTGGTATGATCAGATTTCTGCTGTCATATGTAACCCTTTCTCTGTGTCTTTTGCCGGGCCGCTACTAGTGATATACACCTCCAGCTCTGCAGCCCTGCAGCTCTCAATGGCCCTCTTATAACTCATCCCCCCTCCCTTCCTGGCAAACTCTCACGAGAGTGAGAAAGAGAGCTGTGCATGATGTCATAAGCCCAGGTTTTTTACCAGACAAGAAACAAGAAGTGGGCTGTATAAGGTATTTACTGGCAGAAAAAAAAAAGTTTAACTATCCAGAGTTAAAACAACAAGGGCAGAATATTTAATAGATGGAAAGTTGAAAAAATTACTGAAGGTCCGCTTTAATGAATATTCAGTTTAGCCCTGTCCAAACTGCAGAAGGTAATACAGCAGTAACAAAGGAAGAATTGCTGCAGCAGTTATCAGTTACACATTTATCAAATATATGTATACTTTCAATTATATGTATAACAGATATATGTAACAGACCAAAAGTAAGCAAACAGAATATGTTAATTATTAGAGATCACATAAGCATACACTAAAATGTTGCAGTTTTTTTTAAATTGATACATGAATTCCCATCAGTTCCTACTTCCTAGTCCTAAGTCGGAGGTTGTGCCTGTTATATTGACATGAGTATTGTCACAGTTGGCCAAAGCCCACTCAAATCAAGCCCTTATTGCGGGTGAATCCTTCCAGATCATGCCCACTTTCTGGGTGGTCCTGGCCAATTCATGCCCAATTTCTGAGTGATCCTGGCCAATTCATGCCTACTTTCTAGGTCGTCCCAGAAAATTTATGCCCACTTACTGGGTGATCCCAACCAATTTATGCCTACTTTGTAGGTAGTCCTGGTCAATTCACATCTACTTTCTGGGTGGCCCTGGCTAATTCATGCCCACTTACTGGGTGGTGCCAGCCAATTCATGACTACTTTCTAGGTAGACCCAGCCAATTCATGACTACTTTCTGGGTGGTCCCGGCTAATTCATGCCCACCTTCTGGGTGGTCTCAGCAATTCATGCCTACTTATTGGGTGGTGCCAGCCAATTCATGCCTACTTTCTAGATGACTCGTGCCTGCGTTGTGGGTGGTCTCAGCCAATTCATGCTCACTTTCTGGGTGGTCCCGGCCAATTCATGCCTACTTTCTAGGTGGTCCCGGCCAATACATGCCCCCTTTCTTGGTGGTCCCAGCCAATACATGCCCGATTTCTGGATGGTCCCAGCCAATTTATGGTTACTTTCTAGGTGGTTGCAGGCAATTCATGCCTACTTTCTGGTTGGTACCATCCCTAATTATGCAAAAATCATGCACGTGTGGCCCTGTTCCCCTCAGTAAAATCCATTTTTTAAATGACTGCTCAGTCACTCAAATAAGGGTAATGCTGTGATCTTCAGACACAGCATCATTGGACAGGGCTCATAATGGCAGAACTTTCCCAGCAAATCCAGGACAGTTGCCATCACTGTAGTGTAGCAAGAAAAAACTGCTAGCAAAAAACTGAGTCAATCAAATGAGTAGGAATTCTATATTTTAGGCTCCATTCATACCTGAGCGTATCGATTTACTGGCTTTTTTTTTAAAGCTTTTTTGCAGCTTTTTACAAGCTATTTTAAATCGTTTTAGAAGCGCATTACAAGCGTTTTACAGCTTTAGGCATTTTTTCTATGGGTCCAAAAACACTTGTAATCTGCCAAAAAGGAGCTCAAGTACTTTTCTGAGTGACAGGCGTTTTACTTCAGGTGACAGAATGCTTAGATGTGAACAGGGGCCATTGAAATGAATGAGATTTGACTTGTTGAGTGTTTTAGAGCTACAAGCTTCAAGCAGAAAATCGCTCAGGTGGGAAAGGACTCAGTTCTGTTCACAAAGGTTAGTTTTCTTTCATGGTTCAGGCATGATCTCACCTTCTTCAGCAAAAAAGAGCAGATGACAGAGCTGGAGAGGGGGGAGGAGCAAGGAACAGGAGATGGTGCCATCTTATCAGATGGTAAACAATAGCAATTAGTATAGGTTTTCTAACCTGCACAATCATCTTAACTTGCACAATCAACTGTTTTCCTCAAAAGCTAGCAGTCAGCCAGCTAAAAGGACATGGATACAAATATGGAAGTGGACGGATTGAATGATTGTCATCTAATGGCTGTAAGTACCCTAGTTGTGTTTTTTTTGTTTTTTTTTAGATGTTGCAGCAGAAAAAATGCTTTTCATTTGGTTTTGTCTTAAACAGGGAAGGGTTAGCCCCAACTTTAAATTTTGCCATTTGTGTCTCAGTTGATGTCCCTAAAATTTGTTGATGTCCACTAAGACAGGAGGTATTGATTATATCTCCTGCAAGGACACAGACAGCTTTTATCAACGCAGTGAGGATAGTTTAAAATAATGTGTGCCCCTATTAAGGAGATCTACTTCCTGCTGTGTCATCAAGGTAGAAAGCGATGGTAAATCTCTCCCAAAAAAGACGCAGAGAGCAGCAAAAACTTTCCAATGTTCTATCCCTTTCCACTTTATCCAATATTGGGAAACATGTTTGCTTACTGAAGTTCTACAACAAGCTTAGGCAAATAAACTGTGCACTTTGCAACTGCAGTTGTACTAATTTTTCTTAGTAAGCACATAATATATGTGGTAAATTTTCAGTTTGTAAAAAAATACCCAATCAGGTGCAAGGAAAAAAAAAACAAAACAGCATTTTTTGATTGCACATGATTGGATGATGTATATCGGCAGAGCTTTACCACATTTGCAAATGTCTGGGGAAAATAAGTGCAACTGCACTTGTAAAGTACACAGCTCATTTACTGTAAGGACTCATTCCCATAGGAGGCTGTTCCAAGGTGTAGTCTTCTCATGAACTTTCACATACACAGCCCTTGGGCAAAGTATTTTTTTACAAAGGCTTACCAAAGCCAGAAAAGATGTTGGAAAGAGATATGCATACAAAAAAGGTGGTGAAGGAGGAATGCTTTTTGTGGACTGCATCCAAAGGAATTCTTACAAAATGTTCTTTTAAGGAAAATTGTAATTATAGCAGGGATTCCTTCCATAGAGATGAAGGAGTTTTTGCTGCCTAATTAGTGTTTGCTTTCAGATGGATACAGATATGTATTGGGGCTGTTCTAGCCTCACATGACTACAACAGGAACTCAGATTTTTTTTTCCACATATGTATTTATAGAGTACAGTAAAACTTTGGTTTGAGAATAACTTGGATTGAGAGCGTTTTGCAAGACAAGCACAATTTTTAAATACATTTAAAAATGTATACATACATTTAAATACAATGCCTTGATAAACAAGCGATGTCTTGATATATAAGTAGCGTCATGTCACAGCTGAGTATAAAACAGAAGAGAGGCACCTCTAAGTGGAGCAATATGGTTACATTTAATGAAGGTACAACATTTAGCAACTTACATGGTTGATAATTAAAACAGGGGCGTCTAAGTATGCGGGCATCCGGGGTAAAGCTGTCCACATAGACCATCCCCCACACCGCCATCGATGTCATCCCTTCCACACTACGCTCCACGAGCGCTTCAAGCCTCACTTTCAGATCGCTCTACTGCAGGGTAGTCTTCCCGGTCAGGATTGCAGACTGACAGCGGTGAGAGCCGGCAGTGTGGAGGATGGTCTATGTGGACAGCTTTACCCCGGATGCCTGCATACTTAGATGTGCCTCTTTTAATCATCAACCATGTGAGTTGCTAAATGTTGTACCTTCATTAAATGTAAGCATTTTGCTACACTTGGAGGCGCCTCTCTTCTCTTTTATACCCTGTAGCCCCTGATGGATTTTGCTTCTAATCCCCTTGTGGAGGCTTTTATTTGTGGATGGACATTTCATGGTTACACAACATTGCTATAATCTTTTTATATGGACTATAACTGAAGGACTTATGAATAAATGGTTGTGGAATGGATCATCTGAGTTTCCATTATTTCTTATGGGGAAATTCACTTTGATATACAAGTGCTTTGGATTACAAGCATGTTTCTGGAATGATTAATGCTCGCAATCCAAGATTTTACTGTGTCTTTTTGAAGTGTTGTGCAGTATTTTCATGCTTATGGAAGGAGCGGTACACTAATAAATAACACTACATTGTAATTAATTGATAACTGTTGTGGTAACCTCACAGCAGTAGAATATTCTTATCCCCTTAATGGCAGCTATTGGTGACACTTTAAAGCCTGGCAGGTGGCGCCACTTCTGTATCATGTGACTGCTGTTATTGGTAAAGAGGTCACTTGGTCAGGACCTTGTCCTGCTGGCTCCCGATCATAAACCTTGACAGAGAACTGTTGTTGACAGCTGGGTCAGTATGCTGGGAACAAGCAATGAGCGCGCTCTTAGCACACAACCTTATGAGACCATGAACACATATGTTCCGTGGCTGGGCATTGAAGAACACTTTTCTTGCTGCTGTAAGTACGCGGTCTAGAAGAGGTTAAAGATAGTTTATTTTCTAGAATCACACACTTCACATACTGTATAAAATATCTATGTGATTAATTTATTCTATGGCTAGAAGCCACATTCATTAGCGGATAATAACTTGTAGCTGTACCCGCGTAAGGGCTGCTAAGTGATGTGGCCCTCCTGTCACCCTGCCCAGCCCGGAATTCACCTCTCAGACACTCCAGGATAATGAACAGTCCATAAGCTTTGTTTTTGTATTTTATGAGGGCTTTTGAACTTGGATGGGGTATAGGAAGTATGGGATGCCCAGTGAAATTAGCATAAATACTTGGGACAACTTATATACCCTCTGGTATATACGTGATTCTCTTCCTCCAGCACAACTCTTGCTGCAGACTATTACTCCTTAGTTCCTGTAGGCACTTCAATTACTTGAGGTTCCAGGCACAGCTAGCACCACATGGTTAGGCCTCACACTGGCTCAGCCAAGCCTTAGCAACTGCCTTTTGCAGGCAGGGACCGCGGGCCCCTTTAGTGTAGCAATAGAAAGTTCCTGGTGCTAGCTGCACTAACTTCGGTTACTAAGCCCAGTAACCTAACTTCAGGCCCTCCTGGCTGCAGCTGCCCTTCTTCACTGCCAATGACACCACAGTCCACTCCACTGGCTCTGCACCCATCCCAGATTGCATGCTCCCAGTCCTCTCAGGCGTGCCTCCCTAGTCCTCCTGACTATGCATGTCACTCACCAGCCCTCCTGGCTGTGACCACTTGTTCTTCTCCCTGGAGAATTGCCCGGCAGTGCTCTCTCCTGCTGTCCTCTCTCGCTCCTCCTGTGCCTCCTGTCCAGGACACCTCTACGAATTCTTGAAGGGCCGCATCCGCACCTGAGCCCAGGCCCAAGGTAACCCCCCGGCTGAGGGGCTCGTTTAAAGGCCCTGACAGCCTAGAATTCCATCTCCAAGTTCTGAACAACTCCAACTCCTCCCCAGCTGGGCTGACCCTGGGTATTTAAGGAGGCCTACCCCCTGCCAATTCAGATTGGGGATTGGTCAGGGCTCTCTAAAACACCCCAGGCAGCTCCACCTCTCTTCTCCTCCTCTCTATCCAGAACCTTCTAGAAAGAAGAGGGAGGTCTCAGAATCGGTGGACTACTTGGTCTTGTTTCTGTCATCACTCTATTATGTTTCTATGATATTTGCTACCCATCAATCAGGATCAGAGTTCTAACCTGGTCACCAAGCATGATGGTCAGTGGGAAGAGTGCGCCTTGCATTTGTGATCAGTGGGAAGAATCCCCATCTTACAGATAACTAAAAAAGATTATATATGCCAAGAGTTACTTAAAGCGGAGATCACAAAAAAAATAATAATAAAGCGGAGTTCACACCCAGAAATAGAACTTCCGCTGATCGGATTTCACCCCTCCCTTGGGTGCCACATTTGGCACCTTTCAGGAGGGAGCACATACCTGTCAAATCCAGGTATCTGCTCCCAATTCCAGGCATAGATCGCCGCACTTTGTGTGGCGAACTACGCAATGTTCGGCCCCTCCTCCTTTCCCCCGCTGTCTTCTGGGAGACACACATGTCCCAGAAGTCAGCAGGGACCATTCAGAAAGTGCAGCGCGACTCGCACATGTGCAGTAGGAAACAGGCTGTGAAGCTGCAAGGCTTCACTTCCTTTTTCCCTTAGTAATGATGTTGGCGCCTGCATCTGGAGCAGAGGGACAGGTCAGCTTCGGGTGAGGACATCGCGGACACCCTGGACACGTAAGTGTCCTTATAATAAAAGTCAGCAGCTACAGTATTTGTAGCTGCTGACTTTTTTTCCCAGGCGGAACTCCGCTTTAACTGAAAGGCAGAAATTGCTCTTTACTTAGGGAATCTCCAGCAGCTGTTGAGAAATGCTGCTCTATGGCCTCATTCACAGGGGCATAAACATCAGACATATGCTTTGCTTTAATAAAGTTTTCCAAACATTGTGCAAAGCAAATGCCTCTCCCTTACATGAATAGCAAACAATGCTCTTTGCATTCATTCACGATGATTTTGAACTTGCCTACAACATTTGGCAGATGTTTAAACTTGCAAAGCTTGCCAAACGCTTCATTTCAAGCGCATTGCAAACACAATCTAAACGCTCCTAAGACATTTGGTGTGCATGTAAAAAGGCACACACAAAAAAGGCATTTAAAACACATACTAACAGTACAGGCTTTTCAAGGGCGTTCTATTGTCAATATCCATGTAGACTTAAAGTGGTTCTCAAGGTAGAAGGCTTTTTACCTTAATGCACTCTCTGCATAAGGCTCCGTTCACACATGTGCGACTTGTCATGCAACTTTGGATATCAGAGTTGCATGACAAGTCTTTCCCCATGTTTTCCAATGATAACCATTCATACATGGTCGACCTAAAGTTGCAGCGACTTCAAAGTAATTCATGCACTACTTTGGTCCGATTTTCATGCAATTTGAGGGCCTTCAAATGTTAACCCTCAGAAGTTGCATGAAAGTTGTACCTGAATGTTATACAATGCAACAGTTGTGCAACAGTTGTCCATTATCACTGGTTAAAGCCAAAGTGATTGCAAGTTGCATTCATCCAAAGTTGCGTCAAAGTTGCACCAAAATTGCACTCCAAAGTCGGCGCAACTTTGGAGTCGTACAATGGATGAATGGATCCTTAAGGTAAAAAATCTTCCAATGTCTGTGCCCCCCCCCCCCCCCCCAAAAAAAACCACTTACCTGATACCAGTCTTGATCTGCTCTTTTCCTGCATTCACTGATTTTACTGAGAGCATCGGGAGCCATTGGCTCCTGCTGTTGTTAATCAAATCCTCTGAGGTGGGGCCAATAGATACACACAGCCCAGCTCTGGAGCTTGCCCGCATAGCAAGTGGCTTGTTATGGGGGCACTTGAAGAAGAGGAGGGGCGGACAACGCCGATGGATAACTCCAGAAGAGGAGGTTTGGGGCCACTCTGTGCAATACTTTTGCACAGACCAGGTAAGTACAACATTATTTATTATTTTAATAAAAAAAACAGTAGATTTACAATCACTTTAACCTAAGGAGTTGATGTCCTAAAAGGAGTAGAAAATGTTCACTTCATAAAGATATTTTCACTTTAATTATACAGTTAGATGCAATGCAAATTCACAACTTCTCTTTGCTAAGTACACATTTTGTATATAACCACTGAATGATTTTTGATAAGTGACATGTTGGAAGGTTAATTGTCTCCTTTCTAAATTAGCCTTAGTATGTGTTTAGATTGTAAGCTCCTTGAGGGCAGGACTGATTTGAATGTACAATATATATGTGTAACTTATATGTGTAGCAAACACTGTGTAAATTGATGGCGCTATATAAGTACCTGTAATAATAAGTGTCTTGCTGTTGCATACAATGGGGTGAAGGGTTAATGTATTATATGTAGGGCTCAGAGAAAGAATGGAAGTCTAGATCTGTTATGAGTTAAGTACTAGTTAAGTACTAGTTCAGTACTAGTCACTCTGCTATGTATTGGAAAAAAATACAAATGTATTAATTAAATATACCACTTAAAAGCAGTTATTGAAAAAAGGTTATCCAATTTATTGTTGACAAAATCGCTCCACTAAGTTTCACCATTTAAAAAAAGAAGCCACGTGTCTCAAGTATATGCAAGTGATATCCTCATATACTGAATATTGCACAATACCTCTGTCTAAAACATTTAATACAAACCATATGCTTCTGGTATCTCATAAGTTCAGTGTATCAAACTCCTTTCAAGAAGAGATGTTTTTAATAATAAAGTAAGATCACACTTCTAGGCTGGTAATCCAGCTATGGACATGGCATACTGTAACTTTCCAACACGTCCAGGGGACCAATGGACGCCATCTGCTTCTGCTGTACTAGTATCTCTCCTTAAAGCAGCCATCTGACAAGAGAGCTAGGAACAACCAACTGTTTGTCTTGGCTCTGAGCATTTTTCCAAGGCAAGCAGTGGCAAGAGGAATGCAGAGAGAGAGAGAGGGGTGGGTCGGCCTCCCATCCCCCTTGCCTCTGAATGTCTCTTGAAAGTGCTTGGTGCTGCTACCCCCTATTCAGGCGCCTGACCCCTTTTCGGGCGCCGGGCGCGTGAATTACAGCCGTGAGGGGTGTTTTGGAAGCACCTGATTAGAGCCATAGGCTCTAGTAGGAATCGAAAAAGGTAAACAGCGAGTGCCATGCTTGGCACACGCAGTTCACCCAGCTGTGTTAGAAAAGCGAATGACGGGTCTTTTACCCATCACCTGATTGGCTGAAACGACAGGCACTGTGATTGGACGCCTATCAGGCATCCAATCATAAGAGAGAGCAGGAGAAGAAGACATCGAGGACATCGCTCGCCGCCTGCCGCTGTCACCCAGTACCCCACTGAGACAGGGTAGGTGCCGGACAGACGGCGAGCGCAAAGTGGCCGCATTCAATGGGCTCAGTGGGAGCATTCGATGGGCACAGTGGGAGCATTTGATGGCACAGTGGGAACATTTGATGGCACAGTGGCAGCATTTGATGGGCACAGTGGCAGCGTTTGATGGGCACAATGGCTGCGTTTGATGGGCACAGTCACAGCATTTGATGGGCGCAGTGGCTGCATTTGATGGCACAGTGGCTGCATATGATGGGCACAGTGGCGGTGTTTGATAGGCACATTGGCAGCATTTGATGGTCACTGTGGCTGCGTTTGATGGTCATATTGGCTGCGTTTGGTGGGCACAGTGGCGGCAATTGATGGGCACAGTGGCTGCGTTTGATGGCACAGTGGCTGCGTTTGATGGTACAGTGAGACTGCAATTTTTGTTTTTTCAGAATTTTTAATGCGCAAAAATTTGGAGCAGCCGCCACTAAGTGGCACCCAGTTCAATCTAATAACTAGGCTCAGGAAACATGTAGGAACATGGGTCAAAGTACTACGTGTACTTTGTCCCATAGGGGACAGAACAGTAAAATAAAAATGTTATAGATAGTTCTTCTTTAAGCTATACGTGGTAAAGTTATACTACTAGGAATAATGCTAAAAAACAAAAAGTGCTCTTTCTCAGTCAAGGCAGGTCAGTTGTCGGTTGACGTCCCCAACATCTTTCAGTTGTCTAGCTGGGAAGATGGATATAGATGGACAGGTACTGACTGGACATGTTTTTAAGCTATTATACACAAGAAGAGACATGAAAACAGGCACATTCGTCTCTAAGGGACAAGAAGCCTGCATTTTTTAACAGATAACCTTTTCATTACTGCCGATAAGACAAAGACCACTAGACATAATTGGGAATTCCTGATTACTTTCAAGGCAGTAATGTGGAGACCCTACCAACATGCACTGAATAGTGGATCTTCATGTTGGGTAAAAGAAATATTAACTGAAGGTCTGATCATTTATTGCTGTACCATCAAATTCTGTTGTGTATTGCCACTTTTATTCTGATTCTTTAAACATGCGTCCATCACCATTCCTGGAAAAGTTCTACAAGCTCTGAGGGTGCAAGGGTCAAAGGATGTTAGGTCAGCTTTAAGTTATCATGTTTCTCACCAGTGAGCTATGTGTGCCTGACCTCCAAGCACTGATGTCTGGACTTATTGTGTGAGGAATGGTTTGTTTAAAGTGACAGCCAACACAGATCTGTTTAACCACTTTAGTTCCAGGACCTTTTCCCTCTTATAGTCCAAGAGTGGGCATTTTGTTTCCAGAGATGTCTCGCTTTCACAAATTGTCATTTTCAGCTTTGGTAGCCTCCTGCAACATATTATCCATTTTCAATTGAACATTAGATCTTGGGTATTCTCATGACTGTGTTTGAATAAATATATATACTGTATATATAATGTATCCTAGGGTTTAAATAGGGATAAATACAGAAAGATTAGAAGATAAAATACTTTCCTTTATTTTTTCCAAATGGAAATTTCACGTGCTTTGTGCAGGACCAGATATTTGCTCAAAAATATAGTAAACACGGTCGCAATTTTTTATTTTTTCCAATTTAGGAAACCATTTTATATTTGAATAAATTGTACCAGATAAGTTTAAATTGGGTTTGCATGGACAACATTTAGAACAAGGGCAATATTTTTAGATGCATGCTAAAATTGCATATGATATTTGTTACAGGTACTTATAAAGCATTGTTAATTTATGAAGCACTTCACACCATAGGCGTGCGCAGGTGGTGTGCCAGGTGTGCCTGGGCACACCCTAATCACTATGTGTTGTGCTGCGCCCCGCAGTGCTGCTGGCTTCCCTCCTCTCCCCCCGGATGCTGATATTTCAGGATGGGGAGTGGGAAAAAGGGCTAGTAAATATGTAATTTACCGGCCCCTTCCTTTTCTAAATTAACACAGTGAACACACTCGCTCACTGTGTCTATTCATAACTGAAGCATAGTATGCTGTGTTTACTATGCTTCAGTTTGTAAATGAACAGGGAGCACAGAGCACTTCTTTTCAGAGCATTCATTCACTGCTCCGTGCAGCTGAGGCTGCAGAGAAAGGCATGTGTGTTTGAGCTTTGGGGTGTACACCCTAATGGAATAGGCTGTGCACACCTATGCTTTTTTTTTTTTTTTTACAAGAAAGCAAACCTATGCTTTACATATATGTTGTGCATTTACATCAGTCCCTGCCCTCAAGCATCTTACCATCTAAGGCCCCTAACTTACATTCATACAGATAGAAAGGCCAATTTAGACAGAAACAAATTACCTACCAGCATGTCTTTGGAGTGTGGAAGGAAACCTAAACTCTGTGCAAGTAGGGTTGTTATTCAAACCAGGAAGCAACATATAAAATGTCCAGCGCTCGGGCTATTTTTGGAAAACAAAATACAACAAGTATAAAAGTTTATGATTTTTAATGAACCAATAATGAGCCAGTGGTTAGCAATAGTCCAAAGTAACAATATTTACTGCAAAAAAACCAGGTTCAGAGGCTCTGTTTAAAAACAAAAAAGCACACGATAAAAACTATTAAAAAATTATAGACTCTTGGTGATGTTGTAAGTGATCAAATAGACATCAAAAAGGTGACAGAGGCATCAAACAGCAGGAGGTTACCACCGGAGATCCATCTAATGAAAGTATACAGAGACTGCTGTGTAAAGTGTGAAAGCAAACATATGGGCTCAAAGCAGGTGAATGAAGGCAAGGTGGTGGAGATATGTCAAAGTACTCACAGGCAGGTAAGAGGGCTCAGAGCTGCCTCATATGGTGAAGACCTTGGCGCCATGAGGAATAACCGGGCTGAAGTAGAAGTGAAGTGGCCGCCGTGTGGAGATGTGTAGCTCCGCCGTGCGGAGAACAGTCTGGCCGGAGCTGTGTGTTGATGGAGGATGACGTCAGCACAGGGGAGCCGCTGTAGCGTCTGAGAAGTAAAACGGAACCGCTGCTAGGCTGGGACGTGTCTCCACAGAGGTGAAGTCTCATCAGTGAGACCTGGTGACACTGCGCTGAGGTCGGAACTGACACGGGGGAATTGGTGGCGGCAGGCTGATGGAGCTCACATCAGCCTGACCTGCCTGGGAAGATAGCCAACAGTCATATGAAAAAATGGATATTGCAATGGGTACAAAAATATAATAAAAATAAAAGAATCAATGGATGTAAAAACAAAGCTGCCCCACCCAGATGGGGTAGTGGAGATGGTGAATTTGCAGGAAACGCTTGCTGATGAAAAAAGCGGCTTCACAAAAAAAAAAAAAAAAAAAAAAAAAAAAAAAAAAAAAGTGAATGGATGAAAAATCGCAGTGAAGAACTCAAGCTGGGGCCTCTGCCATGTGGGGGGGGGAGAGAGGTTGCCTTGACGACGCATTTCGCGCATGAGCGCTTTGTCATAGTCTAGTCATAGACTATGACAAAGCGCTCATGCGCGAAACGCGTCGTCAAAAAAAAAAAAAAAAGTGAATGGATGAAAAATCGCAGTGAAGAACTCAAGCTGGGGCCTCTGCCATGTGGGGGGGGGGGAGAGAGGTTGCCTTGACGACGCGTTTCGCGCATGAGCGCTTTGTCATAGTCTAGTCATAGACTATGACAAAGCGCTCATGCGCGAAACGCGTCGTCAAGGCAACCTCTCTCCCCCCCCCCCACATGGCAGAGGCCCCAGCTTGAGTTCTTCACTGCGATTTTTCATCCATTCACTTTTTTTTTTTTTTTTGACGACGCGTTTCGCGCATGAGCGCTTTGTCATAGTCTATGACTAGACTATGACAAAGCGCTCATGCGCGAAACGCGTCGTCAAGGCAACCTCTCTCCCCCCCCCCCACATGGCAGAGGCCCCAGCTTCAGTTCTTCACTGCGATTTTTCATCCATTCACTTTTTTTTTTTTTTTTTTGTGAAGCCGCTTTTTTCATCAGCAAGCGTTTCCTGCAAATTCACCATCTCCACTACCCCATCTGGGTGGGGCAGCTTTGTTTTTACATCCATTGATTCTTTTATTTTTATTATATTTGTGTACCCATTGCAATATCCATTTTTTCATATGACTGTTGGCTATCTTCCCAGGCAGGTCAGGCTGATGTGAGCTCCATCAGCCTGCCGCCACCAATTCCCCCGTGTCAGTTCCGACCTCAGCGCAGTGTCACCAGGTCTCACTGATGAGACTTCACCTCTGTGGAGACACGTCCCAGCCTAGCAGCGGTTCCGTTTTACTTCTCAGACGCTACAGCGGCTCCCCTGTGCTGACGTCATCCTCCATCAACACACAGCTCCGGCCAGACTGTTCTCCGCACGGCGGAGCTACACATCTCCACACGGCGGCCACTTCACTTCTACTTCAGCCCGGTTATTCCTCATGGCGCCAAGGTCTTCACCATATGAGGCAGCTCTGAGCCCTCTTACCTGCCTGTGAGTACTTTGACATATCTCCACCACCTTGCCTTCATTCACCTGCTTTGAGCCCATATGTTTGCTTTCACACTTTACACAGCAGTCTCCGTATACTTTCATTAGATGGATCTCCGGTGATAACCTCCTGCTGTTTGATGCCTCTGTCACCTTTTTGATGTCTATTTGATCACTTACAACATCACCAAGAGTCTATAATTTTTTAATAGTTTTTATCGTGTGCTTTTTTGTTTTTAAACAGAGCCTCTGAACCTGGTTTTTTTGCAGTAAATATTGTTACTTTGGACTATTGCTAACCACTGGCTCATTATTGGTTCATTAAAAATCATAAACTTTTATACTTGTTGTATTTTGTTTTCCAAAAATAGCCCGAGCGCTGGACATTTTATATGTTGCTTCCTGGTATGATCTGTTTTCACCAATTACAGTTTGCCTAGCAGCACGGGATATTACTATTATGTTTATTGTAGTTTCTAGTTTTCTGTTTCATCCCTGTATATGCATTAACAATTTTTGAATGGATGGTACAGGCTATACATCTATTTTATATGTTTGTTACATTCTCTGGGTGACCTACCACTGGCGCTAGGTTACTCTTCTCTGTGTTTTTCTTTGTTATTCAAACCTACAACCCTAGTACTACTAGTCAGAAGTGCTAACCACTCAGCCACTGTGCTGCCCAATGTTGCTAATTACAATGACATCTACAACATGTGATGTATGTATTGGGATGTAGGAATGAAGGGAGATTTTTAAAAATGTTTTATTGATTTGTTTATTGGTGATCCTGCCAGTAACATATTTCCTGTGCTAGGGTGACAACGCTCGTGCACTCATTGTAGTGTAAACTTTTATCCTTCTCTTCTCAATCACATAGCGAGAGGTGTTCTGCAGTCCTAACATACTTCTTGATAACTTTGTTTGTGATAACACAGCAGAGGGCACAGGACAGCACCGTTTTCTTTGGCAGAATTAACAGTAATGCCCTGTACACACGATTGGACTTTCTGCCAACAAAAACGTGGATTTTTGTTCGAAGGTTGTTGGCTCAAACTTGTCTTGCATACACATGGTCACACAAATGTTGGCCAACAATTACGAACGTGGGAACGCAGTGACGTACAAGACATACGACGAGCCGAGAAAAATTAAGTTCAATAGCCAGTGCGGCACCTTCTGCTTGATTCCGAGAATGCGTGAATTTTTGTGCGACGGACTTGTGTGCCACCACCATGCTTCACTGTAGGAATGGTATTGGCCAGGTGATGAGAGGTACCTGGTTTCCTCCAGACATGACGCTTGTCATTCAGGCCAAAGAGTTCAATCTTTGTTTCATCAGACCAGAGAATTTTGTTTCTCATGGTCTCAGAGTCCTTCACGTGCCTTTTGACAAACTCCAGGTGGGCTGTCATGTGCCTTTTACTAAGGAGTGGCTTCCGTCCTGCCACTTTACCATACAGGCCTGATTGGTGGAGTGCTGCAGAGATGGTTTTTCTTCTGGAAGGTTCTCCTCTCTCCACAGAGAAACCCTCTGTCATAGTGACCATCGGGTTCTTGGTCACCTCCCTGACCAAGGCCCTTCTTTCCCGATCGCTCAGTTTTGCCGGTCGGCCCGCTCTAGGAAGAGTCCTGGTGGTTCCAAACTTCTTCCATTTACGGTTGATGGAGGCCACTGTGCTCATTGGGACTTTCAATGCTGCAGAAATTTTTCTGTACCCTTCCCCAGATCTGTGCCTCGATACAATCCTGTCTCAGAGGTCTACAGACAATTCCTTGGACTTCTACATGGCTGAATTCGCATCGCACAGACATCACATGTGATCTGCACAGTAGTGCGGTGTGAATCACATGCGATGTCTGACATTGCACAAGTGTGAACTGGCACTTAAAGCGGAGTTTCGCGAAAAAATTTTTTTTAGATGTCAGCAGCTGCAAATACTGCAGCTGCTGACTTTTAAAATAAGGACACTTACCTGTCCCGGGGTCCAGCGATGTCGGCAACCGAGACGAACCGTCCCTCGGTCCTCGGGTGCTGCCGCCGCCATTCTCACTGAGGGAATCAGGAAGTGAAGCGTTGCGCCTTCACTGCCCGGTTCCCTACTGCGCATGCGCGAGTCGCGCTGCCCGTCTACACTGGTCCCCGTTGTGTTGTGGGAACTGTGTATTTCCCATAACACAACGGGGGGGGGGATTGCGGCTAGCTGCGGCTAGCTATACCCGGAAGTGGGTGCAGGTACCTGTATTATACAGGTATCTGCACCCCCCTCCCCCCTGAAAGGTGCCAATTGTGACACCGGAGGTGGGGAGGAATCCGATGAGCTGAAGTTCCACTTTAGGGTGGAACTCCGCTTTAAGGATGGTCAGTGGAAACAGGATGCACCTGAGCTCAACCTGAGTATCTTGCCAAAGGCTGTGAGTACTTATGTACATGTCATTTTTTTCGTTTTTTATTTTTAATAAATTTGCAAAGATTTAAAACAAACGTTTTTCACGTTGTCATTACGGGGTATTGTTTGTGGAATTTTGAGGAAAATAATGACTTAATCCATTTTGGAATAAGGCTGTAACATAATAAATGTGGGAAAAGTGAAGCACTGTGAATACCCTCCAGATGCACTGTATAACTAAATTTAATGGTATATTTAGCAGACCAAAAAGAGAGCAAATAAGAGTTATGGTAAGTTAGGTTTTACATACACTCTAATAGTGGTCTGTTGTTTGCTATTATCAGCAGGGGAAGGGGGAGGCAGAGCTGTACTGACTTTATATAACTTAGGAGCATTATTTGCCAATATTACATTAAAAAAGCAAGGTACAGTCAGCATGATTCATTGTTCTGAACCTGGAAACAACATTATGTCCACAATGCAGTTTGTAATGCTGTGCAACCTGCCCACAACAGCTTCTGGGCCCTGGAGCTGCACAATCATATACACCAAACCTCAGTGGGGAATTTCAGGAAGGATCTTTGTTCCTGTTTTATATGAAAACATCACATGAATGTATTTATCAAAATATGCATTTAATTTGGTTTTTGATTTAAAGGAACTGTCCATTTAAACTAATATGATTCGTCCTTCAGCTTTTTGTGTCACTGAGGCTGCATTCACACCTGAGTGTAGCGTCTGTAAGCGTTTTTCCGCACTTTTTTATGTGTGATTTTGGCGCATTTTTATGCACGACTTGTACGCATTTTTGAGCTTTGGCAGTTTTTTTTCTTAGCCGATAGAGAAAACTATCATCTGTTGTATCATTTGTTGCTAGGTATTTCAACTTTTTTAGCTTTTCCCTTAGCTTTTATTTCTTTTTTAATTATTATTTTTAATATATTATTAGTAGCACTGTAGTAGTATTAACACCTTAACCCTAACAAAAAATAAATAAATAAATAACCCTATGTCAGGAAGATAGTTCAGCTAATACTAATTCTCATACAGCTAATACTAATTCTTCTGCAGCTACTGCTCATTCCCATACAGCTAATGCTCGTGCACGTGTACCAGCACACAGACAAGCTCAGGCTAATAACCAGTGTGCACTGACATGTAGGCTCCTCCTGACCACCCTGTTGTCTTACAGTGTATGAACCCTTCTCATCTTTTTCGTTAGGGTAAGGGGTTAGAGTTAGGGTTAGGGTTGGGATTAAGAGTTGGGTCTAGGATTAGGATTAGGGGTTAGGGTGTGACATACCTTGGTTGGAGGCCGAGTTGATGAGAGGGCTTTCCTTGTGGCTCTGGTCCGAGCACCCCTGAATGTGGTGAAAGAGGTACAAGGCTTGCTCAAAGAAGCACTGGTGCCAGTAGCTTGATAGCAGGTCACTACCGCAGTCAGGGACGTAGTCAAGGTGAGCCGGGGTCACGGTAAGACAACAGGGTGATCAGGAGGCACCTGTGTCAGTGCACACTGGATATTAGCCTGAGCTCATCTGTGTGCTGGTATATGTGCACGAGCATTAGCTGTATGAGCAGTAGCTGCAGAAGAATTAGCATTAGATGTATGAGAATTAGTATTAGCTGAACTAGCTTCCTGACATAGTTGTTAATACTACTACTACTACTACTACTACTACTACTACTACTACTACTACTAATAATAATAATAATTATAATAATTAATGAATAAATACATTTTAAATAAATACACAAATAAATAAAATTAATCATAAAAAAAATACTTAGTAATAGCAAATAAATAATTAACCCCTAACTCTAACCCCTAAACCTAACCCTTAAAAAAATAAAATAATAAATAACTAAACACCCTAACCCAACACAAAATAAATAAATAAATTACTATTATTATTATTATTATTAATATATATATATTTTTTTGTTCGGGTTTGGGTGTTTATTTATTATTAATAATATTATTTATAATTATTTAATATTTTTTAAGATTAGGGGTTCATTATCATTAATTTATGTCTTATTACATATTATTAATTTATTTCATTTATTTATGATGATTTTTAGTTATTTGTGAATTTAGTTTACATTTATTTGTTCATATATTTTTGCTATTTTATGTTTTACAATTTTTAGTTTAAGCAGAAAATCGCGCAAACACGCCCAAAAAAACCCAGCGCGTTTCTATGGAAATAAAAACGCTCAAATCTGCCCGATTTGAGCTACAAAAAAAGCTCCAGTATCGTTTTGAGCTCCAGGCATTTGGCTTCAGGCAACTTGTAATGGAGATGTGAATCATCTCCATAGAGAATAATTGATTTCTTCTCCAGCGTTTTGGAGCTTTAAGCTTCAAGCTACAAAATGCTGAGGTGTGAATGGGGCCTCAGAGATTACAGTAACAAATCTCTGCAAGTCCACCATCCCCACCAGTTGAAGTAGTATTACCTCTCCACACTCTTTATTGGCTGTTCTCCTGTATCAGTATAGGTAGACAATTCCTGACTTGCCAATTCCCATGCTCTGTTGTGTTAGTTGAATGAAGTTGTATAGTCCAGCTGTTGGAGCATCATTAGAGCCCTTTCACACTGGGGCGGTTTGCAGGCGCTATTGCTCCAATAATAGCGCCTGCAAACTGACCCGAAACAGCCGCTGCTTTGTCTCCAGTGTGAAAGCCCCGAGGGCTTTCACACTGGAGCGGTGTGCTGGCAGGACAGGAAAAAAAGTCCTGCCAGCAGCATCTTTGGAGCGGGGAAGAAGCGGAGTATCCTTCCCTGCTCCTGCCCATTGAAACCAATGGGACAGCGCGGCTATACCACCAGCAAAGTACCTCTGCAGAGGCGCTTTGCGGTGGTTTTTAACCCTTTCTCAGCCGCTTGCGGGGGGTAAAACCACCACGCTAGTGGGCGAATACCGACTGTAAAGCGCCGCTAACAATAGCGGCACTTTACCGCCGACGCCGCCCCCGCCCCAGTGTGAAAGGGACCTAAAGGTAATGCTGAAAATGCGGAAGGAGTGAAACTGATTCACGTGGTTCAGAGCAAAGAAATCGTGCAATAGAATCTTACTGCAGAAGTGTCCGGTGTTACGATAGACGCCAGTTAATAGCCCATATATCCACAATAGATATTTTTTATGGTACACTGACACTTTAAATGTTGTCTAATATTTCTCACTGTAATGATTAACCACTTGCCGATCGCCTAACATACTTGTACTGCGGCAGGTCAGCTCTATTGCACGAGATCACATACCTGTACGTCATTTCATGCAATAGACACTGGGAGGCGTGCGCGGGGGGACAGAGGGGGAGCCAATCAGCGGGTCCAGCGGACCCGATGTTCGCAGGCTACCCGCAATCCTTCCCGAGAGAGGAAGAACGGCTGTCTGCCTATGTAAACAAGGCAGATCGCCGTTCTGACAGGGGAGATGATAGAGATCTTGTGTTCCTGCTAAGCAGAAACACGGATCTCTGTCTTCACCCAGTCAGAGAAACCCCCACACAGTTAGAAAGCACCCCCTAAGGACACATTTAACCCTTTGCTCACCCCTGGTGTTAACCCCTTCCCTGCAAGTGTCATTAGTACAGTAACAGTGCATATTTTTAGCACTGATCACTGTAATAATGTCACTGGTCCCCAAAAAAGTGTCAAAAATGTCAGTTAGGTGTCCGATTTGTCTGCCGCATTGTCGCAAGCCCCGCTAAAAATCACTGATCGCCGCCATTACTAGTAAACATTTTTTTTATAAAAATGCCATAAAAATATCTCATAGTTTGTAGACGTGATAACTTTTGCGCAAAACAATCAATATACGCTTATTGGGATTTTTTTTTTTACCACAAATATGTAGCGGAATACAAATTGGTCTAAATTTATGAAGAAATTTGATTTTTTTTATTGGATATGTTTTATAGCAGAAAATAAAAAATACAGTTTTTTTTTCAAAATTGTTGCTCTTTTTTTGTTTATAGTGCATAAAAAAAACAAAAAACACAGAGGTGATCAAATACCACCAAAAGAAAGCTCTATTTGGGAAAAAAAGGACATCAATTTAATTTGGGTACAGCGTCGCATGACCAAGCAATTGTCAGTTAAAATAACGTAATGCTGTATCTTGAAAAATGGCCTGGTCATTAAGGGGGTAATTTTTTTTTTTCAACCAGACTAACTATGTAACTATGTAATTATCTTGAGGTGGTCCAGATGTATTCCTATATCTCTATCTAATTCACATATATCTAATGAAGATACTTTTCTGGTTTATAGGGTCTTCAGTAGGGTTGCACCGATACCTGAAACCGATACTTTCAGGCTCGGTTCTTTGAGCTGTCAGTGGGTCTCCCCTGTTGACAGCTAAAGTGTTAAAGAAGTCCCTTAATTGGAGCTGTGAAAAAAAAAGCAGCTGGCAATGTTTATTAACATTATTGCTCACACTGAAACACTAAAATAAAAAGAAACATTGTTTCATTTTGTATCTTTCTGTTTCTTCATCTGCAGATCAAAGGGATGAACAAATGTACCTCTGTTTAACCCCTTACAAACTCTAATCAGCCTTAATTAACTCTCTATTCTCCTCCATTTAATTATTATTTTCCTGCTTTTTTTTTGTTTTGTTCACATCTATTTAATAAACGATAAACAATTAAAACTTTTTTTTTTATTTGCTTTGTTAGTGAATAATTTTGCACATATATTAACATATATTTACAAATTTCACATTGAAAAAGCGCAAAATTAAAAACAAAAATCAATTTATTGCATTTGTAAATAACTTTTCAATGCTTTGTGCCATTGCTGACAGCTGAAGTGAAAACAAAACAATTGCGGTAGGTATCGGTAATTGGTACCGGGGAGTACTAAAAAAAAAGTACCGTACTCGTTCTCGTTTTAAAAAAAATGGTATCGGTGCATCCCTAGTCTTCAGTGTTATTGATGGTTTGTTTAGTCTAGTAAACAATTTTTGTATAGGTTTACAGAATATAGGAAATAGTTTGGAAATAAAATGCATTTCGTTCAGCATTACCAGGTGCTCTTTGCTTGGGGCACAATGAGAATATGTAACACAACATCAAACAATATTGTATTTCCCACGCCTGTCTGACATGGATATATTTGGTCCAGGATAAACAAGGGGCCATTAGCTGTCACAGCTGTCATAACATGTCACCATCAACAAGGCCGTCATGAAGGAAACATAAAAACTTTGCTCTTTCATAGGTAGAGACATCCCTACAGGCACACTATAATTGACAATTCATTTCCTTTGTGTCAAGTAATGGACGATTGTTACAAGTGTGATGATATAGGAAAAGTGTTGCTTGGAATGACCACCTAGAGTTAGAGTTAGACCATAGATTTAGTATGCTGACTTCTACCACAATTTATGCTTCATATTCTTTCTCCTGGGTGGGGTGTTGGTAGCTGTTATAGTAGAGTTATGACCTCTATAGTTCCAGCTTCTCTTTGAATGCTTTCTCAAGGACAGGAAGTATTTGTGCTACGAGATTGACAGTAAAAGCAACAGTGACTGCAACGTGTTGCAGTTGGGAGGGAAGCCACACACAGCTCAATGGTTGTAAGAGATATGCTTGAATCTTTCCAGCCTATGTACCGCATCACACATTTCCAAGGCGGGGAGAATACAACTGGCCAAACACAAGAAATGTAAAAAGCCAATTAAATGTTCAGTTTCCATTTATTTTTGGGCAAAATCGGAAACTAGTCAAAGACAATAAATGGTGGTTTTATTTAGACTGCAAGGAGATTGGATCAAAATTTCCTCAATTGAACACTTGGGAAATACCTGATAGCTTTTAATGAAATTTCCATAATTTGTTCCCGTTTCGATTGCGTTTCAAATCAATCCCTCATTAAACTGAATTGTCCATTTATTTCTCGGTTTTGACTTAACCATAAACCAAATTGTGTAGCCAATTGAACTCATGGGTGGCAGTTTGCATAGTTTTGGCAAACACTAGCAATTCCCAATGGCTTAAAGGTTGTAAAATTGAAAGTCGTCCCTTGTATTGCCGGCTTAAAGCGGAACTAAACCTATGAATTTAACTGTTTCCCAGTCACCTTTAAGGTATGCAGTGAATGGTAACTGTCCAATTGCTAGCGTTCTCAACTGAACTGTCAAGCTATCAAATGGATGGTGTCATAAATGATCACATGTGCAATACCATGCCCTTCCTGCCCAGGCCAATTTTCAGCTTATCGCATTTTGCATGACAATTGCGCGTCCATGCCACGCTGTACGCAAACAAAATTTGAGACAGCTAGAGCTTTCTTTTGGTGATATTTATTCACCATTCGGCTTTTTATTTTTTTGGTAAACAAATAGAAAAAAAGACTGAAAATGTTGAAAGAAAAAGTTTTTTGTTTCTGTTATAAAATGTTGCAAATAAGTTTTTCTCCTTCACATGAAGAGGCTGCACTGACGGGCACTGATGGACACTGATGAAGAGGCACTAATATGCAGCACTGATGGGCATTGATAGGCGGCACTGATATGCAGCACTGATGGGCACTGATAGGTGGCAATGATGGGCACTGACAGGTGGCACTGATGGACAATGGGTGGCACTGATGGGCACTGATAGACGGCACTGATGAGAAGACGCTGACAGGCATTACTGATGGGCACTGAAAGGCATCACTGATGGGCACTGATTGGCATCACTGGCGGGTACTGGTAGGCATCGTGGGTGGGCTATGTTGGGCATCACTGGTGGGCATCACTGATAGAGCTGAACTGATAATCACTGCACTGATTATTAGTGCAGATCTCCCTTGTCAGGAAAGCCACTTATCGACTCTCCTCTATTCACACTCTGTCAGCGTCAGTAGAGGAATGTTGATAACCGGCACTTCCTACTTACGCTGTGATCAGCTGTGATTGGACACAGCTAGTCACATGGTAAAGAGCCTACATCATAGGCTGGAGTGACACACCGAACTACCGATCGCCACACTTCACACCTTGTTCTGAAGGACATCATATAACGTCCAGTCAGAACAGGAGAGCCACCGCCTGGCCGTTATTCTGCTATAGGCCGGGCAGGAAGGTGTTAAACTAAGGCGAAGATGTCAGCTTCCTTGGTTATAAAGGATAGGGGAGTTTATTTCCACTCTAAGGGCTCCTAGACAGATATTACTTTCCTGCATTTGACAGCAGATTCCCTTTTACTTCCAAGATGAAGTTTGATGATAGTTTTGAATGTTTTTTTTTTTTACCTGCTTTGCTTTAGCTGTCCATAAATGCATTCAATATTACCTGAATGCAACCACAATTTGCTCTGTGGGTGGCTCTGTTGGCAACACAGATTGGCAAAAGTCTTTTTATTAATTGACTTCTGTCGAAGGTGCCAGGTGGAATATTGTTGGCTGAACATGCCTGCATAGAGAAACAATAGCAGGAGATCAGTTTATCCATACTGTTTAGCATGAATGGAAGAACCTGTCATATGTCTGAACTTTATATGTCTTTGGCTAATCTTAAGCTGGGTACACACTATACAGCTTTTGATGTTAGATTTACCTTCAACTATGTAGTGCAAGGGCCTGCCTGATTGCATACAAAATGAAAGTGTTTAGGTTTGACCTCATATTATATGGTTTTGTTACCTCTAAAAATCGAAAGAAAATTGTATAGTGTGTATCCAGCTTTAAAGTGGTAATAAACCCTTTAGTACCACTTTTACCTACAGGTAAGCCTATAATAAGGCTTACCTGTAGGTACCGTGAATTTCTCCTAAACTTGCACAGTTTAGGAGATATTCACTTTATCCACATGTGCAGACATCATCGGCACATGCGCACTGAAGAAACAGCACGCTCGTGCTGTTTTTTCAGTAGCTGTGCAGTGACCAGCGGCACCCGTGCACATGCGCTGGAATGACGTCATTGCGACTCCTGCCAATCACAGCGCCGGAGCCCGCAAACCCGGGAGACAAGTCGCCGGTCACAGCGGTGTACGGAGAAAGCTGCAACAGCTTCGATCTAAGGTAAGTATTTCATAATGAGCTAGTATGCAATGCATGCTAGCTCATTATGCCTTTGTCTTGCAGGTTGTTTTGTTTTTTGTTTTTTTAGAGAGTTTACAACCACTTTATGCGAGGTACACAATAATAGGTGGCGGGGTTGAATGAAAAAAAACTGACAGCTTTGGTTGGAGCCGCTGTACTAGCCATGCTTGGTTAATTCAGCGATCTACCCCACTGAGCTGTTATGTTCTGACAGGGGGATGGCCCCCCTGCAGAACACTGCGGCCATTGCTCTCTGCCATTGGCTGAGAGCTCTGATCGGAAGTCAGACTAATGCTGGTTTTTCTCAGCATGCTCATCCGACAGAAGCCGGCAAAACAGCCGACTTCTGTACGTCATACACATGGGCCAGATGTCGGACATTTTGATTTAAACCAGTTGTCTCCCGACATTCGGTCCGTGTGTACCAGACTTTGGGGTTTGCATTGGAGACAAATTAGGTCAAATGTCAAGGTTTGCTGCATCTTATTTTCCAGCAAGTGTATGTCTATGGACATACACAGTACTAGCTGGGAGTGGTCACGCACAGGTATCTTCTTAGCAGCTGACGGCTAAAGCCGAGTACACACTAAAGCCTCGTACATACGATCGGATTGTTGTCCAACAAAACCATGGACTTTTGTCCGAAGGGCGTTGGCCCAAACTTGTCTTGCAATCACGAACGTAGTGACGTACTATATGGTTTTTCAGCTCTTTAGCGCCACCCTTTGGGCTCCTTCTGCTAATTTCGTGTTAGTAGAAGTTTAGTGAGTGTTGATTCGTGCTTTTCATTTCATGCTTTTCAGTTTGTTTCTGAACGGCCGTTCGCCAACCAGACATGTTGCGGAATCGGAGGAGATAGCGTGTTATTTATTATTGGCCTTGTAGTTATTGCTTTGACATTTATTTTTTTGGTTGAATAATGATTTGATTTGGTGTATTTTCTATATTTTTGGATGCATAGAATGCACTTTTTGGTTAAGTTCTATTGGCAGATAACATGTCTAATTTTATTTGTTTTCTTTTTTTAATGCACAATAATAAAAATTGTGTAAAATAATACTTGGCTATGTGTTTTATTTCACATGACAGTTTGGGAGTAGGCAGTTACATTAAAAAAAACACAATATAAAACTGACAAGGGACACCAACATAGTTGTATCTTTGATCTTATAAACTAGGGAATAATGGTGTTGTGGTAACTTGCCCAAATAAATAAATAATATTAATCTTGATATCACTAGAAAAAAAAAGCCTTTGAAAATTAATTTGCAATAACTCCATCAGTATCACCAGCAAAGCAGCTTCATTATTATCCCATTAAAGAAGAAGAGAATGTGCGCTGCATTTCGAGATTTCATAATTTGCCACGTCACAAATGTTAATTCTCCATTACGAACGCTAGTTTACAAGACCGACCGCTTCTGGCTTGTCCTTGCTTCCGAGCATGCGTGTTTGTACTTTGGACTTTTGTCCGACGGACTTGTGTACACACGCTCGGAAAATCCGATAACACACATTTGTCCGCTGAAAATTTTAAAACCTGCCATCCAACATTTGTCCGCGGAAAATCCGACAACAATTGTCCCATGTAGCATACACACGGTCAGATTTTCCTCCAACAGCCTGTCAGGCTTTACAGTTTTTTTTTTGTGCAACTCAGCAGTCGGAGCCGCTGTACTAACAATGCGAGGTTAGTTCAACGATCTCCTCTGCTGAGCTGTTGTGTTCTGACAGGGGGACGGCCCCCCGCCAGAACACTCAAATCAGCGTTCTTTGCCATTGGCGTTTTTTTTTTTAAACCAGCCGTTGTCTCTCGACATTCCATCAGTGTATACCCAGCTTAAGAAGACACATGAAAACAGGCAGGGGGGGCCAGCAGCTTTGGAAATGGCACAAAGACAAAAAAAAAGAGATTTTAAAAAAAGAATAAACATCATTTACAGGACCCCCTCTTTTTTTCAATAAAAATCAAAGGGTTTATTGTCAATTTAGGCAACTATTACAGACCTTACTCATATCCCTTCCTCAGCCTGTGACTGGACAGTAAAAGAAGCATCAGAGGAATGCTAAGCTCATCCCTCTTTAATTCTGATTTCTCCTCCTATAAGTATGCCCCTTTTTTATCACATGTGCACTGCAGCTCAGCTGACTGGCTCCTTGTGCTGCTTCTTCTTCTCCCAGTCTTTGCTGTACAGGGGATTGCAGGAGACTAATAAAAGGTAAAAATTCAAGTACTTACACTGTCTTTCGAAGTATGGTATTGGTGTGTTAATGAATACAAAGCTTTTTTTTTATATACCGTACTTTCCTGTAGTTGATCTTTAAGCAATGGACTTCAAACATTACTGAAGTGACTTGGCACACAACTATAAAGTGCCAGATTAGATCTTTTTTCAACTGTCCAAAAAGACCCCCTTTGTACATGACTGGCATATCACTCCAGTCAAAGCCTGGCTTTCTCATAGGATGAAATGTACCGCCATGTCCTTTCAGTGTATAAATATGCTAGAACTTACAAAACCAGCCAGTAAATGATAAGTGTCAAAACTGAGGCAACAGCAGCTGTGAAAATCATATATAATTCACAATGTAGGGAACTAAAGATCAGGAAATTGGCAATATAACTGTGTAGGCAGGCAGCTGTAGAACATGCTTCTTTAAAGTGGTTCCATGGAGAGCACCAGTTGGCTCTCTCAATAGAGAATCTGTCTACACTCGACATCTGCAGAACATCCAGGATTGGAGTATAATTTTCTGATCACTGTGTGTAAGGTGCTAGTTAGAATCAAAATATGTTCCTCTAAATTTACTAGAGCTTCCTGAGCCTGGACACCAATGTTGCTACTTCAACATCAGGTGATGCATAATCATATGGGACAGGTAAGTGTCCATTTATTAAAAGTCAGCAGCTGCAGTATTTGTAGCTGCTGGCTTTTAATATTTTTTTTTTAAAGCGGTTTAGGTGGACTCCCTCTTTAACCTCCAGAAAAAAATGAAAGTGGCTCTTGACAGGAAAGATGGACGACCTGTGGCTGGATCCGTAATGGGCACAGATGCCAGCAACATGGAGGTGGGGTACTAATATGGGCTGGTATTATTAACCACTTAAGCCGCGTACCATTTGTCTGGAAAAAGACCAGAGCACTTTTTGCGATTCGGCACTGCATCGCTTTAACTGACAATTGAGCGGTTGTGCGACGTGGCTCCAAAACAAAATTGACGTCCTTTTTTCCTCATAAATAGAGCTTTCTTTTGGTGGTATTTGATCACCTCCGCAGTTTTTATTTTTTGCACTATAAACAAAAAAATAGCGACAAAAAAACGCATTATTTTTTACTTTTTGCTATAATAAATATCCCCAAAAAATATATAAAAAAACATTTTTTTCCCTCAGTTTAGGCCAATACGTATTCTTCTACATATTTTTGGTAAAAAAAAAATTGCAATAAGCGTTTATTGATTGGTTTGCGCAAAAGTTATAGCATCTACAAAATAGGGGATAGTTTTATGGCATTTTTATTAATAATTTTTTTTTTTACTAGTAATAGTGGCGATCAGCGATTTTTATCATGACTGCAACATTATGGCGGACAGATTGGACACTTTTGGCGCTATTTTGGGACCATTTACATTTATACAGCGATCAGTGCGATTGAAAATGCATTGATTACTGTGTAAATGTGACTGGCAGTGAAGGGGTTAACCACTAGGGGGCAGAGAAGGGGTTAAGTGTGTCCTAGGGAGTGATTCTAAGTGTGGGGGGATGTGGCTATGTGTGACACGACACTGATCACCGCTCCCGATTACAGGGAGCGGTGATCAGTGTCCTGTCACTAGGCAGAACGGGGAAATCCTTGTTTACATCAACTTTTTCCCGTTCTTCCTCTCCGTGAGACGATCGCGGGTATCCCCGTAGGCATCGAGTCCGCGGGACCCGCGATCATACTCACGGGCCTCGCCCACAAAACCACTTCTAAAAGGGCAACGTACAGGTATACGTTAATATGTCTGTACATGCCCTTCTGCCGACTTATATCGGCGTGAGCCGGTCGGCAAGCGGTTAAAAATGAGCGAGTTGGACCTTTTTGGGTTGAAGATGGACTGAAAAACAACCCCCAAACCTACTGACAGTTTTTAGAAGACACTTTGTTCAAGCAGTATTACAGGAAAAAGTCTGCATCTTTCAAGAAAACAGTGATGTCTATGCAGGACAATTGAAGTACCCCACGGCGTAGCTAGCCAGTAAAGGCCTTAAAGATGAAAGAATAATGACATGGCCCGGTTCCTCACCTGCCCTAAACCCTATTGAGAACTTGTGGGCTTTCTCAAATGGGAGATTTATGGTGAAGGGAAACAGTACACCTCCCTGAACAGTGTCTGGGAAGTTGTTGTTGTTGCTGCTGCACAAAAATGTGATCGTCAGCAGATCAAGAAACTGACAGACTCCATGAATGGAAGGCTTATGACTGTTATTGAAAAGAAGGATGGTGTATATATATTGGTCGCTGATTTTTTTTTTTTTTGTTAGATGTCAGATATGTTTATTTGTACATTTTGAGTTGTTTGCTTATTATTCTCACTTTAACAGATGGAAATAAACAAGTGAGATGGGGAAATGTTTGTTTTTCATTTAGTTGCACAATAATTCTGCACACTAATAGTTGCCCAATAATTGTGCACACATAAATATTCTCCTAAGAAAGCCAAAACCTTGAGGTTTATTAACATTTTGGATTGACTGAGAGCACTGTAGTTGTTCAATAATGAAGTTAACCCTCAAAAATACAACTTGGCTAATAATTGTGCACACAGTGTGGATTTGTTGTGTTTTGTAGTTGTCCAAGCCATGTCTTCAGTTCTAATAAGTGTCAGTAAAATACCCCAGCATTAACTAGTAGATTAACCACTACACATCTGCGCTATGGCCGAATGACGGCCACAGCGTGGACCTAAATTCCCGGGAGGTCGTTATATGACGGCCTCCCCTGTGCACGCTCCCTGCACGCCACAGCAGGGCGCGCGCCGAGCGCGATGTGATCACCGAGTCA
The DNA here is from genome assembly GCA_037952925.1 of Lithobates clamitans. NCBI lineage: Eukaryota > Metazoa > Chordata > Amphibia > Anura > Ranidae > Lithobates > Lithobates clamitans. The sequence goes on along the minus strand of JBBGZY010000936.1, from coordinate 518,980 downwards.
CTGAGACTCGGCTGATCACTGATCCGAGTAAGGGGCCGATCCCGGCCCCTTACCATGTGATCAGCTGTCAGCCAATGACAGCTGATCACATGATGTAAACAAAAGATCGGTAATCTTTTTTTTTTTTACTCGCGCTGACAGCGTGAGTAGAAAAAAAAGCCGATCACCGGCTCGGATGTGAGGGACATCGGTCCCCAAGTGGAAGAGGCACATCTGCCTCATCAGTGCCACCTAATAGTGCTACCTAACAGTGCCCACAGTGCCACCTAACAGTGCCCACAGTGCCACGTAACAGTGCCCACAAGTGCCACCTATCAATGCCAACAAGTGCCACCTATCAATGCCCACAAGTGCCACCTATCAATGCCCACCTGTAGTGCCAATCAGTGCCACTTGGCAGTGCTGCCCATCACTGCCACCCATCAGTGCCCATCACTGCCCATCACTGCCGCCTATCAGTGCCCATCACTGCCGCCTCATCAGCGTACATCAATGAAGGAGAAAAATGACCCATTTTACATTTTTTATAACAAAATATAAAAAAATAAAAATTTTTTTTTTTTTATTTTAATTCAGTTTTTTACATTTTTTTAACAAAAAGTTAAAACTGCAGAGGTGATCAAATACCACCAAAAGAAAGCTCTATTTGTGGTGAAAAAAGGATAAAAATTTCATTTGGGTACAGTGTTGTATGACCGCGCAATTGTCATTCAAAGTGCGTCAGCGCTGAAAGCTGAAAATTGGTCTGGATAGGAGGGGGGTTTAAGTGCCCTGTAAGCAAGTGGTTAAATGGCTAAACTGAGTGCACTCTAGATGGCTGCCTCACCTCCTAAGCCTTGAATGCCCAAGGAGAAAATACATGTTAAAAAATGTCAAAATGTAAATCTCACACCATGACTTCATCAAATGGCTGCATATTATGCAACATCATTGGCCTTTGTGCCATCTTGTTGCATTTGTCTATATACATTTATATCTCTCCAGTCCCGTGTTTAATCACTTCAATACTGGACAGTTTCACCCCCTTCATGCCCAGGCCAATTTTCAGCTTTCAGTGCTGTCACACTTTGAATGACAATTGTGCGGTCATGCAACACTGTACCCAAATTACATTTTTATCTTTTTTTTTTTTAAACATAGAGCTTTCTTTTGGTGGTATTCAATCATCACTGTTTTTTTATTTTGTGCTACATAAACAAAAAAGACTAAAAATTTTGAGAAAAAAAGATGTTTTTATTTATTTCTGTTATAAAATTTTGCAATTGAATAATATTTCTTCATAAATTTAGGCCAGAATGTATACTGCTACATTTCTTTGGTGAAAAGAACCCAAATCAGTGTATATTATTTCATCTGTAGGAAATTTATAGAGTCCACAAACTATGGAATATATATCTGAAAATCAATCAATCCTGATGTACTGACAGGTACCAACTCTCATTTCTTGAAGCCCGAAAATGTCAAGAGAGTGCAAATACCCAGCTATGATTTCTTATAACAGCGAATATCACTGTTATAACTAACCATTTTTTATGAATGAAATCCATTCATTCAGTGTTTACTATTGTAAGTAGTTGTGATTGGCCACAGCTAATCATAGGGTACATATGGGCTTTAATTGGCTCTGTCTGTACCTTGTGATTACTGTGACCAATCACAGAGATTAAGAGCCCATTCATGGGGTGTGCACGAGGCACAATTCTGAGAGGACTTTAACCACTTCCCGCCCGCCCTATGGCGGATTGACGTCCGGGAAGTGGTTGTGTTATCCTGACTGGGCGTCATATGACGTCCAGCAGGATAACATGCCGCAGCGCGCCCCCGGGGGCGCGCATCGCGGCGATCGGTGGAGCGGTGTGTCAGTCTGACACACCGCTACACTGATCTTGGTAAAAAGCCTCCGGCGGAGGCTCTTTACCACGTGATCAGCCGTGTCCAATCACGGCTGATCACGCTGTCAATAGGAAGAGCCGTTGATCGGCTCTTCCTCACTCGCGTCTGACAGACGCAAGTAGAGGAGAGCCGATCGGCGGCTCTCCTGGCAGGGGGGGTCTGCGCTGATTGTTTATCAGTGCAGCCCCCCCGCAGATCACCCCACTGGACTACCAGGGATGCCACTAGGACCACCAGGGAAGGGGCAACGTGGATGGCCAGGTATGTGCCCCATGGCCATCCACATGTGCCCAATCTGTGCCAATCAGTGCCCACAAATGGGCACTGATTGGCACTAGTATGACAATATGCCCAGCAGTGATATATCAGTGCCACCTGTCATTGCCCATCTGTGCCACCAGTCATTGCCCATCTGTGCCACCAGTCATTGCCCATCGGTGCCACCTGTCAGTGCCCATCTGTGCCCATCAGTGCCCACCTATCTGTGCCCATCAGTGCCCACCTATCAGTGCCCACCTATCAGTGCCCATCAGTGCCACACAAGTACCCATCAGTGCCACCCATATATGCCAATCAATGCCACCTACGAGTGCCCATCAGTGCCGCCTGTGTGCCCATCGGTGCCACCTATGAGTGCCCATCAGTGCCGCATACCAGTGCCACCTATCAGTGCCCATCAGTGCCACCTATCAGTGCCCATCAGTGCCGCCTATCAGTGCCCATCATCAGTGCCCGTTAGTGCCACCTCATCAGTGCCACCTCATTGGTGCCACCTCATCGGTGCCCATCAGTGCCGCCGTATCAGTGCCCATCAGTGCAGCTATGTTAGTGCCCATTATTGAAGGAGAAAGCGTACTTATTTACAAAAAAATTTAACAGAAACAAAGAAAAACTTGTTTTTTTTCGAAATTTTTGGTCTTTTTTTATTTGTTGCGCAAAAAATAAAAACCGCAGAGGTGATCAAATACCACCAAAAGAAAGCTCTATTTGTGGGAACAAAATGATAAAAAAATTGTTTGGGCACAGTGTAGCATGACCGCGCAATTGTCATTCAAATTGCAACAGCGCTGAAAGGTGAAAATTGGGCTGGGCGGGAAGGTGTCTAAGTGCCTGGTATTGAAGTGGTTAAGCAGTTAAAGTCTTTTTTTTTTTTTTGGCTGAAGGACAAGTGGTTGAGCTGCTTTTTTGGTTGGCAGACCCTCTGCCAAAAGCAATGTATTCAGGTAAATGGGGCCACCGCAACTGCAATTGTGTGTAATGCCTGTGATTGCTGCATGGTGGTGCTGCAGAGCACCACCACGTTTAAAAAGGCTGCCCTTTGTGGATCGCTTTGTGGCAATGCTAGCCATATATCTCAACATAGCCAAAGCCAAACATAACCAAAGGGTTAAATGCTCAAATCTCCTGGTTTTTTTTTTTTTGTTTTTTTTTTTCCCATTGTATCCCATTGAAGAGCTTTTACTTCATTTCCTGCCCCTTATGTTCAGCCTCTGTGACAATGAGCAAGAAAACAATAAAAACCTTACAAGGGTTCTAATCCTACTCTACTGTATCCAAAACAAAATAGTTTTTTTGGTTCTATTTTGTACAGAAACAGATCCACTTCAACCTCAACATCTGAAATTGTTCCTTACTCTTATAGCATGAGTATCTTACCTAAAGATGTTATTTTACAATTATTTTTTTAGAGTTGGAGAGAAGGCTTGTTTTTCAAAATGCCGCCTCGAGTAAAAGAAGAAAATCACACGAACATTAAACTCATGCCTAACCCTCCATCTGTAGACACTTAGTAGTAATAGAAACAGAGATAAAAGGACCAGTGAAGAGTGGAGGAGAAAGTATACTTACAGTATTTATACCTAAAATAAGTCACTGAGGACTTGTCTGGAAGTCATTTATTCTCCTGTGTGTCCAGCCTTTTATGTGCAGTTCAGAGGTGCGATTTAATTACATGTATGGTTTCATGTTTGACATGAGAACGCTGTGTATATCCCTTGTTTAGGAAACACACTGACAGCAGTGTTGTGGGCCAATACAGTGCGTCACTCTTCAATATTTACACACAGCTCTGAGCTCCATGAACAGCCTTGACTTTATATGAGGTTATTTTACTGATTTATTTCTTATTTATTTGGTAATTGGGAGACGCGGAGCTAAAAATGACAGATAGAAGAAACATTGCAATTCAAAAAATGTTCCTTTTTTTAGCTACTCGTCCTCCAAACATTAGACAACTAAGTGTCTAGGAAGTTAGGGACTTCAGTATTTCTCATTAAGCTCCATTTACACTATTATGTTATGTAAGGGGTGGTTGGGGTTAGCCATTCTGTTGTGACAACATAGAGCCGTGATCCGGGGGGTGTTCTGTAGGGTGAAAAAATGGTGTAGATGCCATTTCTATGCTTGCTATTTAGGAAGTGGTCAGAAAACTGTGAAAGGTTGATCATGCCAGAATGCCCCAAGGACTAGGTGGTGCTGCAGGGATTGAAGCCTTGAAAGGAAGACCTGTACAGTGAACAGAAGAGCAGCTGACTGAGGCCGGCCTTTTTAAAAATAACCCAGATTAGTTCTGTTTTTGCTAGGCATCCCCAACATGAAGAGGGATAATAACCAGTGGTGGCCGCTCCATTAGGGGCGCAGGGGTGCTGCCCCCCTAATCTATGTGCCCGGCCCCTAATCTACATGCAGGGTGCCGGACACAAGTTTTTTTTTTTCAAAGCGCGTTATTAGAGCCAGAGGCTTTAATTGGCTTCAAAAAGTCCACCCAGTTGTGTGACATTAGCAAATTAATATTCGCTTCCTGCCTGTCCTCCCGGCCGATCAGGAAGCAGGTCCTGAGACCCGATTGGCCGGGAGTCTTAGGACTCCCGGCCAATCGGGTCTCAGGACCTGCTTCCTGTTCGGAGGAGAAGCAATGACCCGGCACTTCCCATGAGAAGCTGGAGCGTGGAGCAGCCTAAAGTAAGGCCACTGAACGCCGCCTTCCCATCCGTATCGCACTGCGGGGGGGGGGGCGGTAGTGCGAGTGAGGGGGGGCAGGTTTGTTTGCCACTCCCCCCAAAATATTGAGCACCGGCTGCCACTGATAACAACAGATATATTATGTGTAGAGCCAACCTGGCATGTCAACCCATGTCAGGGCAGAGACAACATCTATCACAGTTATATCCATGTGTCCCACCGAAGGGTTGCAATAAGCAATAATAAATAATAATAAGTATGAGAGCAGCAACTTTAAACCATGCATGTTGGAGATCTTCTTTTTCATAAAAGTAGCAACATGTCAGAATAAAGGGGAACGCTCGTATTTATTGAAAAGTTCAATACTAGGCAGAGTACCACAAATCAGCCCTCTAATGCATTTCAATCATAATAACCCTATATGTAGAGTACATAGTACAACCCCAATTCCCAAAAAAGTTGGGACTCTGTATAAAATCTACATAAAACCAGAATGCATTGATTTGCAAATCTCATAAACTGATATTTTATTGACAATAGAAAATATAAAACATATCAAATGTTTAAACTGAGAAAATGTACCATTATAAGAAAAAAAATAAGGTAATTTTGAAATCGATGGCAGCAACGCATCTCAAAAAAGTTGGGAGAGGGCCACGTTTACTGTGGTGTAGCATCCCCTTTTAACAACTTTTTGTAAACATCTTGGAACTGAGGAGACAAGTTGTTGGAGTTTTGAGAGAGAAATGTTGTCCCCCTTCTTGCCTGATATAGGATTCTAACTGCTCAACAGTCCTGGGTCTTCTTTGTCGCATTTTTTATTTCAAGATGCACCAAATATTTGCAATTGGCTAAAGGTCTGGACTGCAGGCAGGCCAGTTAAACACCTGGACTCTTTTACTACAAAGCCATGATGTTTTTATAGATGCAATATATGGTTTAGCATTGTCCTGTTGAAAAGCCCTCCCTAAAAAAGAAGTTGCTGGGATGGGAGCATATCCTGCTCTAAAACCTGGGCAGATCTTTCAGCATTGATGGTGCCTTTCCAGAGGTGCAAGCTGCCCATTCCATACGCAAGAATGCACCCCCATACTATCAGACATGTAGGATTTTGAACTGAGTGCTGATAACAAGCTGGAAGGTCCCTGTCCTCTTTAAGCCAGAGGACGCGGCATCCATGATTGCCAAAAAGAATGTTCAAATTTAAATTTGTCTGACTACAAGACACTTTGCAACAGACCATTTTAAATGAGCTTTGGATCAGAACTGTGTTCATACACAGTGATTTTTGAAATTCCGGAGAAAATGCAGTGATGTCAATCACAGAATCATGCCTGTTTTTAATGCAGTGCCATCTGATGGCCCGAAGATCACGGCCATCCAATATTGCCTTTCGGCCTTGTCCCTTATGCACAGAGATTTCTCTAGATTCTGAGAATCTTTTGATGGTATTATGTGTTGTAGATGACGATATGTTTAAAGTCTTTGCAATTTTACATTGCGAAAGCAGTGGGTAAGCCTGTCCACATGAACATATTGTTGAAATATTAGCTGTGAGATTGTGAATTGTCTCATTTAACATATATGGAAAGACAACACCTATATTTTAATATTTGGGTAGAGCAGGGAATGGTCAAAACCCCTGTTTTTGTCATCTGTGTCCCATTGGAAAGATTTCCCCTCACTTCCTGTCCAGTAGACAAAACAGAAAGCTAGAATAAAATGATGAATCTCTCTTGACAGGGGCTCCAACGCAAATCCATTTTTTCTGTGCTTTAGATACACTTTAATTACTTCCCCTGGTTAAGATTATTGTATTTGATGGCACAATTAAATAATATGCGGATAATGTTTTTGGTAACTTTTGAATTTTTAAAATTTGAATTACCTTGCCTTGAATATAGCATCTTTGATGTGTTAAGAAAGATACACAGGCAACAGGTTGGTGCCTGCAGGCAAAGCTGACAGGGCGTATCTATAGCTGATGTCATGGGTGTGGAAGATGCGGAATTGTTAGCAGGGAATAGAGGCATCCTAAGCTCCCACTAGCCAGGCTGTACATCTGTGGAGGGAGTGCCTCTGCTTTATAGGGATTTCAGACTGGGTGGGATGCTATTAATTCACTGGTGAGAGCATTAGGGCATTTCAGAACTCCCTTTTAAATTAATACATTTCTGTACACTGTCTAGCTGAAGCTTCTGGCAATTTATAACATGTATGGTACTGAAGAGGGAAATGTGTGCTCTTATAGAATTGCAGTCTAAATAAAACTATTCAAGAGGACCCGCCCTAGGTTTTTAAGCCTGCATTAATAAATACCTAATCAAAGGGGTGTTATGTGGACAAAAAAAAGAGTTCCTCTTTAGTTTTCAGTCTTGTCTTCTTTTGTTAGCACATTCAAATAAATATCCCTCTTCTGTCCAACTTTTTGTCTCTCTTGTTTTTTTTCATTCTTCTCGTTTGCAGGTTGCCCCTTTTAACTAATGCTGGTTCAATGTGACATTTTCTATGTTTTAAAGTGTTACTAAACCCAGGACCCTGCATTCACTATATCTGGTCTCCCACAGTAAACAGAACATTGAAATGCAATTATTTTAGTAAATATAAACTGCTAAATACCTTTTCTTATCAGCAGTATATAGCTGCCTTGTGACTTCTATCACTATCTAGCCGAGCACTGGTTTAAGCTTGTAGGAAGAGTTTTCATTCCCCTCTGACTGTCCTATGAGGTTGTATGACCCCTGACTTTCTGTCTGGACAGTAATGATTGGCCCTGTGCTGATCACATGCTCCTAGCAATACACACACCAAACTGAGCATGGGCAGAGTGACTCCAAAGGCTCTGTACTATCAGGAGATGGATTGGGGGGCAGTAAAAGAAGGGGACGGATCAGAGAAGACAGGTTGAAACAGTATAACAAGCATGCTTTAGTGCAGGGGTAGGCAACCTGGGGCCCTCCAACTGTTGTGGAACTACATTTTCCATGAGGCATTGCAAGGCTGGCAGTTACAATTACTCCCAGAGGCATCATGGGCCTTGTAGTTCTGCAACAGCTGGAGGGTCCCAGGTTGCCTACCCCTTCTTTAGTGCATATACAGTACCTTGAAAAAGTATTCACACCCCTTGACATTTTCCACATTTTGTCATGTTACAACCAAAAATGTAAATTTATTTTATTGGGATTTTTTACACAAAATGGAACATAGTGAACAGTGATAGTGAAGTGGAAGTAAAATGATAAATGGTTTATAATTTATTTTACAAATAAATATGTGAAAAGTGTGGTGTGCATTTGTATTCAGCCCCCAGTCAATGCTTTGTAGAACTACCTTTCACTGCAATTACAGCTGCAAGTCTTTTTGGGGATGTCTCTACCAGCTTTGCACATCTAGAGAGTGACATGTTTGCCCATTCTTCTTTGCAAAATAGCTCAAGCTCTGTCAGATTGGATGGAGAGTGTCTGTGAACATCAATTTTCAGGTCTTGCTACCGAGTCTCAATTGGTTTTAAGTCTGGACTTTGACTGGGCCATTCTAACACATGAATATGCTTTGATCTAAACCATTCCATTGTTGCTCTGGCTGTATGTTTAGGGTCATTGTCCTGCTGGAAGGTGAACCTCCGCCCCAGTCTCAAGTCTTTTGCAGACTCTAACAGGTTTTCTTCTAATACCGCGTACACACGAGCGGACTTCTCGTCGGACTGAACTCCGAAGGACTTTTCAACGAAGTTCCGACGAAACGTACTTGCCTACACACGATCCCACCAAAGTCCGATCCTTTCAAACGTGATGACTTACGACCGGACTAGAAAAGGAAGTTCAATAGCTAGTAGCCAATAGCTGCCCTTGCGTCGTTTTCGGTCCGTCGGACTAGCATACAGACAAACTTTTTTCGATAGGAATCGAGTCCATCGCAAAGATTTGAAACATGTTCTATTTCTAAGGTTCGTCAGATTTTTCGACTTAAAAGGTCTGGTGAAGCCCACACACGATCGGAATGTCCAACGGATTCGTTCCGTCTGACCTTTTCTGCCGGGAAGTCCGCTCATGTCTACGCGGCATAAGATTGCCCTGTATTTGGCTCCATCTATCTTCCCATCAACTCTGACCAGCTTCCCTGTCCCTGCTGAAGAAAAGCATCCTTACAACGTGAAGCTGCCATCACCATGTTTCACGGTGGGGATGGTGTGTTTAGAGTGATGTGCATTGTTAGTTTTCCGCCACACATAGCGTTTTGCTTTTAGGCCAAAAAAGTAAAATTTTGGTCCCATCTGACCAGAGCACCTTCCTTCCTTGCTCTGTTCCCCATATGGTTTCTTGCAAACTGCAAACTGGACTTCTTATGGCTTTCTTTCAACAATGACTTTCTTCTTGCCACTCTTCCAGATTTGTGGAGTGCACAAATAATAGTTGTCCTGTTGACAGATTCTCCCACCTGAGCTGTGGATCTCTGCAGCTCCTCCAGAGTTTCCATGGGCCTCTTGGATGCTTCTCTGATTAAAGTGGAGTTCCACCCACTTTTACAACTCTTCAGCATCCCTCACTAAACTGTTTACTGTAAACGAATTGGATATTTTTAAAAAAATTTTCTCAGCACCTGCTGTATATCTGCTGTATTCATTTTTCACTTCCTCCTCCCTGGCCGTGGCCCATCGCATCATTTCCTGTTTGCAATGCCTTCTGGGAAGGGGCGGCAACTTCCTCTAACACTGCTGTTGCTATGGAAACCTGACCTGAAACCTATTACACTGCTTGTGCTGCACTGAGCATGTGCGAGATCTGCAAGGATGAGATCCAGGAAGAAATACAGTCTGGCTTCAGATGCCCACACTTAAGATGGCCACAGCCTGCTGTAAGTTTATAAAATAACAAACTACTGCTATAAACTAACAAAACAGACCTTAGATTACAGACTAAATTTACTAGAATACATTAGGCTGGTGTATTATAGGGGTATTTTTATTTAAAAAGTATAATTTCGGCCAGAACACCACTTAAATGTATTGGTAAGTTTGCAGTTGTGCCTACTCTTTCCATTTTCGGATGATGGATTATACAGTGCTCTGTTCAAAGCTTGGGATATTTTTTCATAACCTAACCCTGCTTTAAACTTCTCCACAACATTATCCCGGACCCGTCTGGTGTGTTCCTTGGCCTTCAAGATGCTGTTTGTTCACTAAGGTTCTCTAACAAACCTCTGAGGGCTTCACGGAACAGCTGTATTTATACTGATATTAAATTACCAGGTAGACTCTATTTACTAATTAGGTGACTTCTGAAGGCAATTGGTTCCACTAGTTTTTTTTTTAGGGGTATCAGAGTAAAGGGGACTGAATACAAATGGACTCCACACTTTTCAGGTATTTATTTGTAAAAAAAAAATGTAAAACTATTTATCATTTTCCTTCCACTTCACAGTTGGGTGCCACTTTGTGTTGGTCTATCATATAAAATCCCAATAATATACATTTACGTTAAGGGGTATGAATACTTTTTCAAGGCACTGTACGGACTATATTTTTACTGTTGTGGGTTTAGTAAGACTTTAAAGCAGAGTTCCGACAAAAAAGAAATAAAAAAAAAGTCAGCAGCTACAAATACTGCAGCTGCTGACTTTTAATAATTGGACGCTTACCTGTCCCAGGGTCCAGTGATGCAGGGGAACGAAGCCCCACTCATCTCCCCCTCCTCTCTGCGGCGTTGGCATTGTCACTGTGGGAGCCCGGCTGTGGCTTCACAGCTGGGTACGCACTGCGCATGCGCGAGCCGCGTTGCGCGCTGTGACTGGCTGGGCAATCATCTGGGACCCGTGACGTGTCCCAGATGATTTCCGAGAGGGAGGGGGGAGAGGTGAACTTACTTCCGGCGCTGCGGTTTCCTGTCCATTCATTACTAGAAAAGCTTATGTATTCTGAGTGGAATCACCCGGATAACCACTTTTTTCCTCCTAAAAAGTTTTCAACACTTTATCCTATGGAGGAAAAATTTACTAAGATGTGGTGTATACCAGCAATTGATGCTGCTATATCCTCTGTGAATAAAAGTTTGACTTGTCCGGTTGACAATGCGCAAATGCTTAGGGATCCAACTGATAAAAAAATTGGAATTCCTGTTAAAAAACATTTTCTCCCTGGCAGGTTCAGTGGCTCAACCTGCAGTGGGGTATGTCAGTCCTTGAGAGACCATTTGGAACAAGTACTCAAGGTGTTCCCTGAACAGTAGGCCCAGGAATTAGCTGAGCTGCCAGCAGCTTTGTGCTTTGCAATTGATGCAATAAGAGATTCTATTCTTCAAACCTCTCGCCTTACGCATGGGTTGGTACATATGTGTAGAATCTTATGGTTAAAAAGTTGGTCAGCCGCAGCGCCATGCAAAAAGCTCCTGGCTGGTTTTCCTTTTCGCGGTGAAAAGCTGTTTGGGGAGGATTTGGACAAATATATCCATAAAATATCAAGTGGGAAAAGTACCCTTTTGCCAGTTAAGAAAAAGAGTAAAGGTCCCTCATTTAAACTGGCTTTTTCTCTAATGTCAGGGGCATCAGCCTCCAGGCAGTCGCGACGGCCTCCACAATCAGGTTCAAGAGGTAAACCTCAGGGTCAACCCCAGGGACAAAAGAAGTCATGGGGGAGGAAACCTGCAAGACAGAACGCTAAAGCCTCTTTATGAAGGTGCGCCCCCACTCGCTTCAGTAGGGGGAAGACTTCTGCAGTTCTCAAAGGTCTGGCAGGAAGAATTTCGGGGCAGATGGGTGGTCTCCACAATAGCTCTAGGTTACAAACTGAGTTCCAAGAATTCCCGTCTCCTCGCTTCCTTAGGTCAAATGTCCTCAAAGATCCATAGAAAAAGAAGTCTCTCTTTCTAGCGTTAGACCGACTTTTTTCGCAAAAGGTCATCATGGTGGTTCCTGTGGAAGAGCAGGGGTCAGGGTTTTAGTCAAACCTTTTCACGGTACCAAAACCAAATGGGGATGTCAGGCCCATTCTGGGTCTCAAAGATCTAAACCGGTTCCTGAAGATTCGCTCTTTTCGCATGGAATCAATCCGATCAGTAGTCTCCATCCTACAAGGCGGAGAGCTTCTGTAATCAATCGACATCAAGGATGCATACCTGCATGTACCTATTTTCCCTGCTCACCAGAAGTATCTGCATTTTGAAGCAGAAGGACTTAATTTTCAGTTTGTAGCCTTGCCTTTCAGTCTAGCTACTGCACCTCGGGTGTTTCCTTTCTTTGTTTCCCGTGGGCTAAATGAGAGAAGTCAATTGATTCTCCCATCTATGCTAAATCTACCCTGCCAGCAATTGTATTAAGACAGCCACAGCACCTGCACTAAATCTACCCTGCCAGCAATTGTATTAAGACAGCCACAGCACCTGCAGCTGTCAGAATACCCAAATAGAGAAAGCATCTAAATGGATGCAGTCACTGTAAGGCCACAATTTTCTAATCAGCTTCTTTGATTTTGAAGTCGACTTTTGTCAAGCCGGATGGTGGCAAAAGGGCCACCTATGACTCGAATTATAGGTTAATCAGAAGGAATCGGCCAAAATTCAAGCCATGTTTGGCCAGAAAGTCTCACTTAGTTCACTGTGCAGTCCCCTGCAATTGCCAGAGTGGATAAACCTACCTCCTTGTCCTCATCTATTCCTGCCATAGCCCCAACATCAGCCATTGAGGAGTCAGCTGAGTTATTTGACCACAGCATCAGCCACTTGCTCCTTGATGATGCCCAGCCATTACTGGATTCAGATGTTGGTTCTGAGGTTGAGGATGACAGGAACATGAGCCTAGAGAGAGGGAGGAACACTGGTAGACAAATTGGCATTCATGTTCCTTAAGTATCCATTGTCTCCAGTGGTAATGATGAAGATGGAGGAGATGGAGATGATGATGATGATGAGGTCACTGATGTGACTTGGATGCCAGATAGAGCAGAGGAGGAAACTGAAGGTGAGGCGGCACAACCCCAAGGAGGCCGAAAGAGTAGCGAGCAGCCACCCTATTCCATCACATTCTGCGGCTGTTATCTCCTGGCCCACTCCCCAAAGTTCAGCTGTCTGGGCCTTTTGCAGCACATCTGCAGCAGATCGCACTGTTGCTATCTGCAAACTGTGTCTCAGGCACATCAAACGTGGCAAAAACACCAACCAACAAGGCATTTAACGTCCAACCACTCAGCCCGTTGGCAAGAGCACCACCTAAAAGCCACACAAAAGGGGCACAAATCTGTCCCTCCTCCTCCTTACCCACATCAGTCTGCCCCTGCTATACCGAGTCCACTGATAGGGATGATGGTATAGCACAGGGTGTCCCAGGTCCTAGTAGCACATCTGCCAGCAGCACACCACCAGCTTTAGACTGTACCTGGCACATTTCTCTGCCCCATCTGCAGCGGAAAAAAAATACAGTCCTTGCCACCCACATGCCCAGCGTCTAAATGCAAGCTTGTCAAAATTGTTGGCTCTCCAACTTCTGCCTTTCAGCCTGGTGGATTCTGCCCCTTCCGTGAATTCACACAATGTGCTGTAGCACAATGGCAGGTTCCCAGTCGCTACTACTTTTAACGTAAGGTCGTTCCATCTCTCTACCATCACGTGAAAGAGAGTGCTCTGGCATCATTGGGCAAGGCAGTCAGCCGTAAAATCCACCTTACTGCTGACACGTGGTCCAGCAAGCATGGACAGGGACGATATATTTAGTTCACAGCACACTGGGTAACGCTGCTTGCAACTCAAAAGGATGCAGGACAGGGCTCGGTACTGAAGCTTGTTGTAACCCCAGGTCTCCATACAGCTGGTGGTAATGATGCCAGACCTGTGAGCTCTACCCCCTCCTCCTCCTCCGTCACCTCCATGCCCTTCTCTGCAGAATTGTCCTATGAAAATCAGGTACCCCCTAAGCGTTCAAAGGGCTATTCCCCGAGTCAGGCTAAAAGGTGCCAAGCAGTGCTTCAACTGGTGTGTTTAGAGGACAGGAACCACACCGGAGCAGAAATTCTTGCAGCTCTGCAGGGACAGGCCCAGAGGTGGTTCACACTATGACAGCTGGAGCCAGGAATTGTGGTGTGCGATAATGGCTCAAACCTCCCGTCCGCCCTTAGACAGGGAAAGTTGACACACTGCCATGCCTGGCACATGTCCTCAATTTTGTGGTGCAGCATTTCATAAAAAAGGAACCCAGGGTTGCAAGATGTGCTAAAGCTGGCCAGAGTCTGTATCCATTTTAGGCTGAAATTCAGCGGGAAATCCACCTGCCCGTAAACCGCCTGATTTGCGACATGCCCGCCTGGTGGAACTCGACTTTGTCAATGCTGCAGCGGCTATACATGCAGCAGAGGGCCGTTAACGAGTACCTGTGCAAATATGGCACGACGACAGGCTCAGGCTGCCTCGGCTATTCTTCCCCACGCCAATGGCTGATCATTAAGGATGCATGCACTGTATTGTCACCATTTGAGGAGGCTACAAGGATGGTGAGCCGTGACAGTACATGCATCAGTGATACAATCCCTGATGTGTTCCTGCTAGAGCAGATTCTGCGTGGCATTATGGACAGGGCGCTAGAGGCAGAGCAGCAGGAGGAAGAGGAGGACTTCCTTTCCTCTCAAGGCCCACTTTATCCGGACACCATTATTACTATGTCACAGAACACAGAGGAGGAGAGAGGGGAGGTGGATGAGGAGGAGGATTCTGGCACTTTCATAGGCTTTGAAGAAGAGGAAGACATGCGTCAATCTGTAAGCAATGGCTTTCCAACCCCAGGACCCTTGGAAGTAGTACGTGGCTGGGAGGAGGAAGTTCCAGATGCTGTCATCCTGAGTGACCCCGAGGAGTCTGCTTCTCAAGCCTCTGCAAATTTGAGGTGCATGGGCAACCTCATGCTTTAAAGCCTGCGAAAGGACCTAAGAATACATGGCATAAAGGAGAAGGATGATTACTGGTTGGCAACCCTCCTTGACCACCGTTATAAGGGGAAGGTCTCAGAACTCATCCCGCCCCCACAGAGAGTGCAGAATATAAAATCTCTTGAGGACACATTAAAGAGGATTTTATTGAATGTTTTTCCTGACTCTAGTAGGTTACAGTGTCGTGGAAAACATAGTTTTGAGTCTTCTTTTGGTCAAGAAAGGAGCGTTGGAGAAGGCGCCCGCCTAAGTAAGGCATTTCGGAATTTTAGTTAGTCCTCGCCGCCCAGGGCTGTCAGCTTCCACATCCCATCGGCAGCGTCTGCATCACATGGTGGACGATTACCTCAGGGCCAAAACAGAGATGGAGAGCTTTCCAGCTGATGATCCACTCACTTACTGGGTCATGAGAATAGACCACTGGCCAGAACTTGCCCAGCATGCTATTGAGTTGTTGGGCTGCCCTACATCCAGCATTCTTTCAGAACTGGCATTCAGTGCTGCAGGAGGTTTTGTTACTGATCATAGAACGCGTCTGTCCACAGACTCCGTGGACCGTTTGATTTTTATAAAAATGAATCAGTCCTGGATTACCAGCTATGAAGCCCCTGATGCCGATGTTACTGATTAAGTATTTTTGGGATGTGGAATCTCTACAGGACTTTGAGGCTGCCTAGCTTTGAGGGTGTTCAATCATTTCATCTGAAAGAATGTTTTTGGTATAGGTTTCATGGGCACAATTAACACCTAAAGACCAATTTTTCAGTACCTGTTTGACAGGTGCATATCATTGCAATTTTTTTTGCCTTCGTCAAGAGCACTTCTATAGGGTTACGGTGGGAAGGTACCCCCAACACCCAAAGAGTAATTTTTTTGCACCTGTTTGACAGGTGCATATCATTGCACTTTTTTACAGCAAGGCTAATTCTTACTTTCATCAAGAGTACCTCTATAGGGTTACGGTGGGAAGGCGCCACCGACACCCAAAGACCAATTTTTCTGCCCCTGTTTGACAGGTGCTTATTATTGCAATTTTTTTTGCCTTCGTCAAGAGCACTTCTATAGGGTTGCGGTGGGAAGGCACCCCCAACACCCAAAGAGTAATTTTTCTGCACCTGTTTGACAGGTGCATATCATTGCACTTTTTTACAGCAAGGCCAATTCTAATGCCGCGTACACACGGTCGGACTTTTCGTCTACAAAAGTCCAACGGACGCTGACGGACTAAAGCTGGCTGGTAATCCGATCGTGTGTGGGCTGCTTCGGACTTTCAACGTACTTTTTTAGCCTCAAATCCGACGTACTTTAGATTTGAAACATGCTTCAAATCTTTACGTCGTAACTACGACGGACCCCGAAGTCCGCTCGTCTGTATGCTAGTCCTACGGACAAAAAAACGACGCATGCTCATAAGCAAAAACTAAACGGAAGCACTCGGTCTAGTAAAACTAGTGTTCGTATTGTAGGTAGCACATTCATCACGCTGCAAAATCTGTGATCGTTGAATGCAGCGCATTTTATTTCTTCTTTACGAATGCTCTAAAGAACGAAGGTGTTTTGCTGTTCATAATCAGAGTTCTCCCAAACTGATTTCTGAATTCTTTTTCTCTTTGATCTCATGAATGATATAGTATGCTTTTTATAAACAATGTTTCCATACTAATAATACTTTTTCCCTTTTTTTTTTTTTTTTTTTTAGGTTTGTAAAGTTACCACAAAGAACCCATTATTCTTTTTTTTTTTTTTTCTAGTGATTATTTTTTAATTTTTAGATAAAGTTAACCCAAAGCACCGTTTTTGTTTATGTATATATTTTTTTTTCAAGACTTACCACTTGAACATTCTTAACATTAGTAATGTATTTTTGGTGTGTTTTTTTAAAACTCAATGAGATTGTTGTCCCTTGTTAATTTAACATTGTGTGTAAAATCAATGATTTAAAAGAAAACACATAAAAGTCTTTTGCTAAACTCAAAAAAGATCCATTTATTCATGGTCAAAATAAAATAAAGAGGAAGTCAACGCTGGAAAAAGTCGGTGTACAAGAAAATTGGGATCTTGAGGAGTCCATATAAGAGGGAGCACAATCTGGTCCAAGAATCCCAGAGATCAACAGCACCAGCAGATGATCTAGATGTCCCCAGACTGTGGTACTACAACAGCCTGCGTCTTCTGTCAGACCAGACTGAACCCAGGTCATCACTTTCTTCTCTTCCCTGCAGCCTTTCCTCCACGCTGCCCTGCAGCCTTCCCTGCAGCCTTCCCTGCAGCCTTCCCTGTAGCCTTCCCTGTAGCCTTCTTTTGAGGCTGTGGCTCTGGTGTTTCAGTTGTGGCAGGAGGAGGAGGAGGAGGAGGAGGAGGAGGAGGAGGAGGGAGGGGGGCTGCCTCATGTAGTTGGGTGTTTTTGGTTAGCGTGCCCTGCAGCCCCTTATGGATTGTTTCCCCAAATAGGCGCTCACAAATGAGGCGCTGCTCCCAATCCATCTGAAGAAGCCTGCTGGCTAAGTAGCAGCCATAGGCTTCTTCCGCTTCGGGGGGGCTTGTTAAAAAACGGGTGGCCTGTTGCATGAGGCGCAGGGACGCGTCCTGTGTGACCATCCCCTTCCTGGCCCTTTTTTTGGGAAGGTGGAGGGGAGGCACTTGGGATTGGGTGAGGCTCCTACTGGGCCCAGCCACCTCACTTGGCCCAGCCACCTCACTTGGCCCAGCCACCTCACTTGGCCCAGCCACCTCACTGGGAGCAGCCACCTCCTGCCTGACACTGGGCCCAGCCTCCTCCAGGATGATGGTGAATCCGGCCTCCTCCAGGCTGTCCATGGGCCCGGTCTCCTCCTGCCTGCCACTTTCCCCACATTCCTCCTGGATGGACTCATCCTGTGTATAAAAAAAGGACAATAGTTTTAGTTTCTTTTTTTGGGTTCATCAATGACACACAGTTTGCTTCTCATGACTAGCAAATTAAATGTGAATACATCTCTTTAATAAAAGAGTCTAATCAGACACCCTAATTATTTCAAGCAGGTGCCAAACATATTTAGTCACTACTATCATTTGATATGTATACACAATTTGGAGTGCTAAATTATTTGAGACAATTATAACATCCAGTTAACATCATTAATATTAGTACAGTAAATCTTTGTTAAAATAATTTACCTGACTCCAGATGGTCATATCCGGTTCATCCAGGATGGAAGACCCAGCTTGCTCCTCATCAGCCTCTGCTGGGGTGGAGGGAAGGGTGGAGGGAAGGGTGGAGGGAAGGGTGGAGGGAAGGGTTGAAAGTGATGCCCTGGCTTCATTCTGGTCATCAAGAAAACGGAGTTGTTTGTAGTACCACAGCCTGGGTACATAAACATCATCTGCTGATGCTCCTGATCTCCTTGATTCCTGGATCTTCCTATGCTCCCTTTTATACATGTTCCTCAAGACCCCAATTTTCTTGTACACTGTCTCCATTGTTGCTCCAGGGATGGTCTCCTGGACAAAGGACAGAAGTCTCTCCAGCGTTGACTTCCTCACATGCTTGTTATAATACTGAGGGTGTTTCACCTCCCACAAATTCCTCATCTCTCGATACTTTGAAATAAAAGAAGTAAGGAACTCTGGATCCTTCAATAGGGGATTCATTATATCTGGAAAAGAGAAAGTCACAAGACCAAAAAAACTTATTATATGTTTCTGCTAACCCCTCATCATCTTCTCCCTATGTAGGCCTCATCAATCTATCAAGCCATATAGGCCGCTTGCTACAAAGTCATGACCATAAACCCCCCCCCCAAAAAATATATATCTCAAATTACCTTCGTTTTGGAACGTCCTGGTCCACTATCACCTACGCACAGAACGTACGTACGACACGCGCGAAAGGCCCTCCTTTATACACTACGCATGTGTGAAACTCCGCCTGCGTCGCCCGCCCCTGACGTTCGAAATGAACTCATGTTCTCCGCCCCCTAATTTGACGCACAGAACGTACGTACGACACGCGCGAAAGGCCCTCCTTTATACACTACGCATGTGTGAAACTCCGCCTGCGTCGCCCGCCCCTGACGTTCGAAATGAACTCATGTTCTCCGCCCCCTAATTTGACGCACAGAACGTACGTACGACACGCGCGAAAGGCCCTCCTTTATACACTACGCATGTGTGAAACTCCGCCTGCGTCGCCCGCCCCTGACGTTCGAAATGAACTCATGTTCTCCGCCCCTTTTTTGTTACGGCGCGTAGTGGAGTTAAAGAATGGCGGAGACACCTGAAATGTTGACGACCTCAGGTAGTGGAGACAGCCCGCAGGCTGGAACGTCTGGAACGTCAACCAAATCTGTGAGGCCTAGATTTAAGGCCTCTAATATGAGTTTCAAAGAGATGGTGGAGATGGTGGCCATTCTTCGCAAAGACGACTATGATGGCAATTATGGGCCGTACGCACGGCCAAATTTGCGCAAGGCCAAAATCATGGCAAAGGTCGTGGACACTTTGCAGGCATCATTTGGGGTCCAGCGCTCCAAGGATCAATTGCGCAAAAGATGGTCTGACCTGAAACTCAGGGAGCCGGATCAATACCGACGTATCCGGAAAGTTCTTAAAAAAAGTAAGTACTTGTCGTGTTTTTCTCTTGTGTTTATTACCTTGTATACTGCTCCATGTGCTTTTCCTTTCTATACGATTTTTGTTCATCGTTCTAAACGATCTTTGAAGAAACCTCGTTACATATCCATATCTATATCTATCTATATATATATATCTATCTATCTATCTATCTATCTATCTATCTATATATATATATATATATATGTATATACATATATATATATATATATATCTATATATATATATATCTATATATATATATATATCTATATATCTATATATATATCTATATATATATCTATATATATATCTATATATATATATCTATATATATATCTATATATATATCTATATATATATCTATATATATATCTATATATATCTATATATATCTATATCTATATATATCTATATCTATATATATCTATATCTATATCTATATCTATCTATATCTATATCTATATCTATATATATCTATATCTATATATATCTATATCTATATCTATATCTATATCTATATCTATCTATATCTATATCTATATCTATCTATATCTATATCTATATCTATATCTATATCTATATCTATATCTATATATATATATATATATATCTATATATATATCTATATCTATATATATATCTATATATATATATCTATATCTATATATATATATCTATATCTATATATATAGATATATCTATCTATATATAAATATATAAATATAAAAATATAAATATATATATATATATATATATATATATATATATATATATATATATATATATCTATTTGAAATTCTCTTAATTTTTTGGATTTACATTTAGTTAGATATTTAGAGATTTTGTTACAGATATAGAGAGAGATCAAAAGATTATTAACTATATTTTGAGATATTGATATCTATCTATCCGGTATGTCTTTATAATTTTAAATATTGAACTAAAATAGGAACTCTACACAAACCACTTCACTACAAATGTTGGAAAATTATTATGTCCTAAAATATCTGTGTGCTAATTAGATTACTAATTTTTTGTTTCACATAGGGGAAAAATCACTCAGCCAACCAAAAGAACACAGTCCACCCCAAGCAAAACAGGATTGGGCAATCAGTCCAAGTCCCATTGACGATGTGGAGGAAGGAGAGGTGGGCGACATGGGCACCCCACCAGGTGAGTGTCTGACACACCAGCTTACGTTAATCTATGCATGGCTGCCTTTTGTTTAATTGAATTTGTCTACTCTATTTTAGGGGATCTGCTTCATTCAAGCAACAGTGACACCCCCGAGGATGTGGAGGAATTAGGCTACATGGCCACCCCACCAGGTCAGTGTCTGAGACAACAGCTTTATTTCTGGTAAGGTAAACTATGTATGTGTGCATATTTGTAAAGACATTTTTTGGTTTCATTCCACTTTAGGAACAACAAGAAGTGACCATTTCACCTCGGAAAGTGCCCAACGTCTAATTGGTCAAATAATGGGCTGGAATCAAGACATGGATCAAATGCGTAATAGGCTGGATCGTATGCAGCAGGAAATGAAGGACATGATTGATGTTTTGGGTCGAATCTAAATGCCCTTTTTTAAACCCCAAAACATCAATCATGTCCTTCATTTCCTGTTTTGCTGACCCCATTCTGGGCCTTCTCTTTGTTTTTTTGGCATAACATAAATGGCTGTTTAACCTAATGTCAAAAAGGAGGGCTGTCAAAAATCCACAAAAAAAATAAAAATTGATTTTCTAAAAAACAACAAAAAAAAAATAAAAAAGTGATTTTAAAAAACCCAAAAAAAAAAAAAAAAAAGTGATTTTAAATAACCCAAAAAAAAAAAAAAAAGTGATTTTAAATAACCCAAAAAAAAAAAAAAAAAGTGATTTTAAATAACCCAAAAAAAAAAAAAAAAGTGATTTTAAATAACCCAAAAAAAAAAAAAAAAGTGATTTTAAATAACCCCAAAAAAAAAAAAAAAAAGTGATTTTAAATAACCCAAAAAAAAAAAAAAAAGTGATTTTAAAAAACCCAAAAAAAAAAAAAAATTGATTTTAAAAAACCCAAAAAAAATTCAAAAAATTAATGTTAAAAAACCAAAAAAAATTAAAAAATTGATTTTAAAACACCAAAAAATCGAATAAATAATTAATGTTAAAAAACCAAAAAAAGTAAAAAAAAATGATTTTAAAACACCAAAAAAATTAAGAAAATTAATGTTAAAAAACCCAAAAAAATTAAAAAATTGATTTTAAAAAACAAAAAATAAAAAATAAAAAACTTGCTTTTAAAAAAAAACAAAACTTGATTTTCCAAAAACAAAGCCTGTTTTTGAAAATCCAAAAGCCCAAAATATTTTTTTGTGGATTAGGTAGAAATATTTAAATATAATTATATTTTGCTACATCATTAAGATACCATTATATTTTTGTCTAGGAACATTTTATACTAAATGCAGAACTGAATGCATACCAACCATTAATAAAAACATCTCCTTTTATAGGATTTTAACAAATGTGTGGTTTGTTATTTCAAGGCTCAGTATCAGTTTGGTTATAATTGTCAAAAAGTTGTTTACAGTGGCAATGGAGCTTATTTATACATTTTTAAAATTCTAATACAGTTGGCACTACAACTGCTCGACCATAACCTAGGAGACAGCCCAAAAGAAAGGCAAGCAATAAATATAATGCCAGATTTCAGCAATATTTTTTTTATTGTAAAAAAAATTATATATCCTGGCCCATTGCAATGGCCCCCCTACCCATAAAATAATCAACATATTGCTGTCTAACCTGACGGGAACTTTGGGGGGCCAAGCCAGTACGGACAGTATCCAGGCCTGTAAGGTTGGCTTCTATTTGTCCGGCCTCAGGCCCAACTGTGCCTATATAATTGGCAGAATGCTTATTTAAAAAGTTGTGCAGAATGCAGCATGATAAAATTATAAAATTAAGTTTGTATTCCGCCAAATTAATGGCTGTTTGAAACAGGCGGAACCGGCTGGCCAGAATTCCAAACGCATTCTCAACCACTCTTCTAGCTCTGGCCAGCCGGTAATTAAAAACCCTCCTCTCCGGGGTGAGGGTTCTTTGGGGGAATGGCCTCATGAGGTGCTTGCTCAGAGCGAAGGCTTCATCGGCAATGAAGACAAAGGGGAGTCCTTCCACGTTATCCTCATCAGGTGGCAATCCCAGGCCACCACTCTGGAGACGCTGGCAGAACTCCGTCTGGGCAAATACTCCTCCATCCGACATCCGGCCATTCTTCCCCACGTCCACATATAAAAAATCATAGTGTGCCGACACCACCGCCATTAAAACAATACTGTGGAACCCCTTATAATTAAAATAATATGACCCCGAATGGGGTGGTGGCACAATGTGGACATGTTTCCCATCTATAGCCCCTCCACAATTGGGAAAGTCCCAACGGCTTGCAAAATGGGATGCCACAGTCTGCCATTCCTGTGGCGTTGAAGGAAACTGGGGAATCAAACAAGAAAACCAAAATCAATTAATTTGGAAGCTAACATTGCAAGAAAATTAGACAATTAAAAACATTATTCCCCAGCATCAGTATAACATTCAATAATTTAATTCTTCTGGAATAACTAATATGGAAAAAGGCACACTTATCAGATTGCTCACCCCCTCTGATAGAACATTGATTACATTTTAGGGGGTTGTGAAATCCCAAAAAAAAATTACTTTAACAACACGCAGGAATTTAGGGATAACAAAGGCTACAAGACTGCAGTTGTCGCACTCTGCAGGTGCAGTTGCAAACCAGCTTACAGTAAATGAGGTAATGTCAAAAGGCATTCATGTTGCAAACAGTACACAATCACATGCAAGGGCAATTAATGAAAACACTTTGAGGCTTGCATATGATTTGATGATGGAAATCAGCAGAGCTTCTGCTCATTTACTAAAGCACTGGAACAAATGCACTTGTAGAGTGCACATGCATTTTGCAAAGTGCAACATAGATTTGCTTTAGACAAATCAACACCACAGAACATTCAAGCAAATTTTAACGAGGGTGGGGGTGGGGGGGTTGTGAAATCTAGCTAATTGCTAATTAGCAGCACACTATTTGGAGTGAGTTCAGGTGGGGGGGGGGGGTTGTGAAATCTAGCTAATTGCTAATTAGCAGCACACTATTTGGAGTGAGTTCAGGTGGGGGGGGGGGGGGTTGTGAAATCTAGCTAATTGCTAATTAGCAGCACACTATTTGGAGTGAGTTCAGGTGGGGGTGGGGGGGTTGTGAAATCTAGCTAATTGCTAATTAGCAGCACACTATTTGGAGTGAGTTCAGGTGGGGGGGGGGGGGTTGTGAAATCTAGCTAATTGCTAATTAGCAGCACACTATTTGGAGTGAGTTCAGGTGGGGGGGGGGGGGGTTGTGAAATCTAGCTAATTGCTAATTAGCAGCACACTATTTGGAGTGAGTTCAGGTGGGGGGGGGGGGGTTGTGAAATCTAGCTAATTGCTAATTCTAAGCACACTAAATACACTCCAACAAAATACATTCAAAATGAGTAGACTAGGTGGATATGTTCCCATCACTTCATGCTGGGAAGGTTATTGAAGGAAACTATACATGCATGACAAAAAATAACAGGAAAAAATCCCAGCATGTGTGAGGATAAAAAGGGGACATTCACACTATATTGCAATGATGGGAAGTAGTGTTTGAAGCAAGAAATACATTACTTTATCAAAGATTACATAAAAGAACATGTGATGCTAATAAACTAAAAATAGCTTACCTTAATATAGTCCTTCTGCAGGACCTGTATGATGGCAGAACAGGTCTCTGGGATAATGATCCCCAGAGCCTGGGGGGAGATGCCTGTCGAGAACTTAAGGTCCTGCAGGCTTCTCCCTGTGGCCAAATACCGCAAGGTAGCGACCAGCCTCTGCTCCGGAGTGATGGCTTGCCTCATGCAGGTATCCTGCCTGCTGATATAGGGGGTCAGCAAAGCCACCAAACGATCAAAAACGGGGTCCGTCATCCGGAGAAAGTTCCTGAAATCCTCAGGATTATTCTCACGGATCTCACGGAGCAAAGGCATGTGACAGAACTGGTCACGCTGAAGCAACCAATTCTTGGTCCATGAACTCCTCCTCGCCCTGTTCATGGACTGGTCTTGGGCTGAAGAATAAACTACAGCACCAAGCACATACAATGCACGAGCTCTACGACGAGTACGTACAGGTAACATGGCTTCAAAACGGTCGGCTGGTCAGAACGCACTAAACAGAACGCACTGAAGAACAGCAAGGCCTGTGAAGAACGACCTGAAAATCAGGAACGAGCGGCCAATAAAACAAAGATTTCTCAATGCCAACTGACCAAACGCACTGAAAAGCAGATACAAACCTCACAAGCACAGACTGAACACCAGTTAAAACGAACTGAAAAATACGAGTCTCACAAGCGCGAATCGTCTCTCACCAAACTTCTACTAACACGAGATAAACACGAGATTAGCAGAAGGAGCCCAAAGGGTGTCGTACGGGCTATTGAACTTCCGTTTTATAGTCTCGTCGGACTTGGTGTACGTCACAGCGTACTAAACTGGCGTACTTTTGTGTGGTCGTGTGTGGGCAAGTCCGTTCGTAAGAAAGTCTGCCCCAAGTCCGCCGAAGGTACGCCGGAAGTATGTCGGACAGACTGTCCGACTTTTGTAGCTGCAAAGTCCGACCGTGTGTACGCGGCATTACTCTCATCAAGAGTACCTCTATAGGGTTACGGTGGGAAGGCGCCACCGACACCCAAAGACCAATTTTTCTGCACCTGTTTGACAGGTGCTTATTATTGCAATTTTTTACAGCAAGGCTAATTCTTGCTTTCATCAAGATTACCTCTATAGGGTTACGGTGGGAAGGTGCCACCAACACCTAAAGACCAATTTTTACGCACCTGTTCCTTCTATACAAAGTCAAAGTGACACCAGAATGTATTTAAAAAATCTCTATTCTTGTTCCCAGTGCACTACATTGTGGCCTCATCATACACACTGGCTCCCCAGTTGTTGCTGAGCAAAATAAAGGCAGCTTGCAGGGAAAATGTAATTTTTTTGGCTTTATAAATGCAATTATTGCTGCAGCAGATTCTAGATATGGTACAGATCTGCCACTTTACAGGTAGACTAAGGAGACCCCCCATGCACTATATTGGAAGGAATTTTTAATTTTTAGGGTTTCACTTTAAAAATCTAAAAATCACTGTTCATTTAAAAATTACATTTTTCACAAACTTTTTTTTTATTGATACATGTCCCCCACGGCAGGACCCAGACCCCTATAACCAATGCATGCCCGATTACTTGCATATAAGCCTTCAAAATGGGCACTTTTGATTTTTGATGTTCAGGTCCCATTGACTTTAATGGGGTTGGATATTCGGGTCCGAACTTTCACAGTGTTCGAAAGTTCTAGTGCGAAACGAACAGGGGTCCGTTTGGCCCATCCCTACTTTTATCCTGTCTTTCTGGTCTCTGCTATCTCAACAATGTCTCATTCCATATCTCCATCTCTCCCTTTTATCTATCCATTACTCTTCACATCTGCCCAGTGTTCATAGCATTTGTTTACTCTTTTACAGATCACATTCCAATCAGTCATACATAATATCTATATGTTTCATAATATAAATATTTAATCTAAGAGCCTTCCCATTAACTTCATCATGAGGTCATCTTGCCCAGTCTTAGTATACATCATCTTTTAGTACAGTTTTAAGCTCTTCCATATGCTAATGTCTTTTGGCCTTCAGCTCCTACTTGATATAATTTCAGCCACAGTGACCTTGTCTCATGGTCTTTCTACTCAAAAACTCATATGTAGTACATATTGATACCTACTTCTATATGTAGTACATATTGATACCTACTTCTTAGTTCTCACATACTACTTATATATTATCTTTCAAGTATAACCTCAAAGCTACATTTTATTCCCATTGAAGAGATTCACTGATTGTTTTTATTTGTACTAATGTAATTATCCAATTATGAGATTGGCACATAGAGGAGTTCAAGTTTTCCCTGTCTTTAATTACACCTTATTTTAGACGAGCCCTTTTCTAGGCTGTGCCCCTTGACTATTGGGCCAGATATGTCTGTTATATTGCCATCCCCATGATTTAGAAAGTTTTACCTGTAAGTTATATACTATATTGCCAAAAGTATTGGGAAATCTGCCTTTACATGCACATGAACTTTAATGGCATCCCAGTCTTAGGGTTAAATATTAGGTTGGCCCACCCTTTGCAGCTATAACAGCTTCAACTCTCCTGGAAAGGCTGTCTGCAAGGTTTAGGAGTGTGTCTATGGGAATGTTTGACCATTCTTCCAGAAGCACATTTGTGAGGTCAGGCACTGATTTTGGACGAGAAGGCCTGGCTCGCAGTCTCTGCTCTAATTCATCACAAAGGTGTTCTGTCGGGTTGAGGTCAGAACTCTGTGCAGGCCAGTCAAGTTTCTCCATCCCTCGCTTAAAACTCACTCATCCATGTCTTTATGGACCTTGCTTTGTGCACTGATGTGCAGTCATGTTGGAACAGGAAGGGCCAACCCCAAACTGTTCCCACAAAGTTGGGAGCTTGAAATTGTCCAAAATGTCTTGGTATGCTGAGGCCTTAAGATTTCCCTTTACTGGACCTCGGGGGCCAAGCCCAACCCCTGAAAAAACACCCCACACCATAATCCCCCCCTCGACCAAACTTTACACCTGGCACAATGCAGTCAGGCAAGTACCGTTCTCCTGACAACCACCAAGCCCCGACACGTCCATCAGATTGCCAGACAGAGAAGTGTGATTTGTCACTCCAGAGAACACATCTCCACTGCTCTAGTGGCGGCGTGCTTTAAACCACTGCATCTGACGCTTTGCATTCCACTTGGTGATGTAAGGCTTGGATGCAGCTGCTCGGCCATGGAAACCCATTCCATGAAGCTCTCTATGCACTGTTGTTGTGCTAATCTGAAGGCCACACGAAGTTTGGAGGTATGTAGATACTGAGTCTGCAAACAGTTCGCGACTTTTGCCCACTGTGCGCTTCAGCATGCACTGACCCCGTTCTATCATTTTACGTGGCCTACCACTTCGTGGCTGAGTTGCTGTTGTTCCCAATTGTTTCCACATGCGTCATCTGATGTTTTTCCACTTCTTTTTAGGCTGCCTTCAGTCAGTCATTGAATAAGTCCCACAAATAACTTTAAACTGGTCACATTTGTATTTGTACATCTAGTAAACCACTGGAAAATAATTGAAATTCTTTGTAATCCTGTCGCTCAAATTACAAAAGTAGATCTAAACCCAATTACTAAAATCTCATGTAGGCATTAACATTGTAATGTAATGTTAAAAGTTGTTTTAAATCTTTTAAGCCTGCAGCTTTCATTAGAAGAATACCTAGAGATCCTGCCATGAAGATCCTTGTTTAGGTACTTCCTTTCACGAGGTGACAACTGTCTCCCGTTTGTGATCCTGATGGAGCCCATGCGTTTTTTTTCTTTCCCCTGTTAATTTGTCTGCTGGTTTGTCCTCAAAAACTATACTCACACAACCCAGAAAATCCAGTGTTGTCTGGGGTGATCTGCCACTGCATTGCCATCTTCTCTTCTTACATCTTTAAGGGGTTGGCTGTCTCTTCCATGTCATGCAGCGGGCCTCCTCATGACGTTTTGTGAAGGTCGCCCCATAGCCTCATTGGATGTGTTAAGAGAGTACTCCAAGAGGTTATGGGCAAAAGAGGATGTCATTCTTGCTTTGGCGAGAAAGCCAGATGTGAAGTCTTGCAAAAAAGAAATAATATAGAAGTTTAACTGTATGATTGTATAACAGGAGGGGACTTGTTGGGTAAAAGTAATCAAAGAGGGTGAAAGTCCACTTTAATATAATACGACAAGGACCTCTACAGAGTGCCTTGGCTGCTGTTCGAGTTTTCCTCTGATAAAGAAGAACTGCTGAACATTTTCAACAGAAAGACTATTGATTTTAGATCGGCTTGTTCCTAATTACCAATATTGGTAGACTCATTTAATAGCTTAGAAATTGGCGAATTAGTATACAGAATTAGGCACCAAATTAGCAACATTTTGTCTTTTCTATAGATAATTACTTTCAGGATTCTCGCTCAAACAAGTGATTTTGAATGTCATGTACTGTATCATAAAACAAGAATGTTATGAATGCTCGGAGCTAAAATAACCATCTATGATTTGTGGCATAGTGAACTTATAAGGACAAAGAATAAAGAGCATAATGATCTTTTAATAAATTATTACTTTACCGGATGTTGAAGGAATTCTGCTGTTTCCATCTGCAGTAAAACAGTAACAGAGCATTAAAATTTCATTTCATTTGCAAAAAAGAGATTGAAATCATTTTCAAATGTATTTAAACATACAACAGACACATTTAATTCAATAACCAGTTCTTATTATCGTGTATGCTCATTCACATAATGCTACAAGGATAACTTGACCTGGTTTCCGGAAATCAAATGGAGTATGTGATTTAGGTGCACGCTGGTTTTTTTTCTGTATTGGAATTTACTAAACTTAAATGATTAACATACCTGCTTCTTTATAGTTTAAAAAATACCCCCCCCCCCCCCCCCAGTTCACAAGACTAAAGGCCTAGAAATTTTTAAAGTTAGTATGTTTTTTTAAATTGTTTGTCTAGGCATTATCCAAAGGTATGTCTTAGCAATATTTGTGTTTTTATTTTACTCTGTCCCTGTAAGGAGAAACTGCCCTTATTTCTCCTTGTGACATCATCACCAGGCTTGTAAAATTCTTTGGAGCACTAGCTGCTGGGAGTTTATTTCCAAATGACATATGCATGTCCCCAGAACTACTTCTCGCAATGGCCCTCTTCCTACACACAGTGATTTTGATTTACTAAAGACAAATGAGAGAATGTAATGAAGCTCTGATGGCTATTATCCAATCATGTGCAGGCAAAAATATTTTTTTTCCTGTATTTTCTTTGCACGTGATTTGGTAATTTGTGCAAAGTAAATTTTGATCACTTTCACTAAGAGAAAATTCCCTTGCAAAGTGAACAGCCTATTTGTCTTAGTAAATCAACCTTAATGTGTGGACAGGCTCTTAAGAGTCATGGGGGTTATTTCCGAAAGGCAAATCCACTTTGCACGACAAGTGCACTTGCAAGTGCGGTCGCTGTAAATCTGAGGGTTAGATCTGAAATGAGGGGAGGCTCTGCTGATTATATCATCCAATCATGTGCAAGCTAAAATGCTGATTTTTATTTTCCTTGCATGTCCCCCTCGGATCTACAGCGAGTGAGGTTTCAGTGCACTTTCAAATGCACTTGCAGTGCATTTGTAGTGCAAAGTGGATTTGCCTTTCGTAAATAACCCCCATAGCAACAGCATTGTTTTGCTAGGAAAGAAGTTAAAGTGATTCTAAACCTTTGTTTTTTTCATATTGAACATGTCACACTTACCTGCTCTGTGCAACAATTTTGCACAGAGCAACCCCAAACTTCCTCTTTTTGGGTCCCCCGCCAGCACTCCTGGCTCCTCCTCATCAATGAGTGCACCCATAGCAATCCAAACACTACAGTAAAACTCCTGGTTTGGATGCCAACCCTATTTATAGGGTTGGCATCCAAACCAGGATTTTTATTGTAGTGTTTGGAATGTACTTTTTTTTTTGGTGACTCCCCCTTAACACTTGGAAACTATTAACCACTTAAGCCCCGGACCATTTGGCTGGCAAAAGACCAGAGCACTTTTTGCAATTCGGCACTGCGTCGCTTTAACTGACAAAACAAAATTGACGTCCTTTTTTCCCCACAAATAGAGCTTTCTTTTGGTGGTATTTGATCACTGCTGCGGTTTTTATCTTTTGCGCTATAAACAAAAACAATTTTGAAAAAAATAACGCATTATTTTTTACTTTTTGCTGTAATAAATATCCCCAACAAACTATATATAATAAAATAAAAATTTTTTCTTCAGTTTAGGCCGATACATATTCTTCTACATATTTTTGGAAATAAAATCACAATAAGCGTATTGATTGGTTTGTGCAAAAATTATAGCATCTACAAAATAGGGGATAGTTTTATAGCATTTTTTTTAATATTTTTTTTTTTACTAGTAATAGCGGCGATCAGCGATTTTTATCGTGAGTGCGACATTATGGCAGACAGATCGAACACTTTTGGCACTATTTTGGGACCATTCACATTTATACAGTGATCAGTGCGATTAAAAATGCATTGGTTTATTATTATTATTATTATACAGGATTTATATAGCGCCAACAGTTTACGCAGTGCTTTACAATATTAGGGCAGACAGTACAATTACAATCAGGGGTGGACTGATAACTCATGGGGCCCCCGGGCAATAGGAGATTATGGGGCCCCCAGGAAATCAGAGATTATGGGGCCACATAGTATACACGCACACAGTATACAACTACATAGTATACACATACATGTACACACAGTATACACAGACAGATGCAAAAAAAAACACAGATTTATACATACTATCCCTGGTTTTACTTAGGCTGGCAACCCTGATGGGGCCCCCTAGTGGCCCAGGGCCCTCGGGCAGTGCCCGAGTGGCTCAATGGTCAGTCCGCCCCTGATTACAATACAATTCCATACAGGGGGAATCAGAGGGCCCTGCTCTTTAGAGCTTACAATCTAGGAAGGAGGGTCAAGTTATACAAAAGAGTAATAGCTGTGGGGGATGAGCTAATGGAGAAAATAGTGCAGTTGTTAGATGGAGATTGGGGTAGGGAATTCCAGAGGATGGGTGAGGCTCGGGAGAAGTCCCGGAGGCAGATATGGGAGGAGGTGATGAGGGAGCTAGAGAGCAGGAGCTCTTGGAAGGAATGAAGAGGGCGATTAGGTTGGTATTTTGAGACTAGGCTAGTGATGTAGCTGGGGGCAGAGTTTTGAATGGCTTTATAACTTATTGTTGGTATTTTGAATTTAATTTGTTGGGCAAGTGGCAGCCAATGGAGGGATTGGCAGAGATTGGTAGCAGACACTGTGCGGTTTGTAAGGTGGATGAGTCTGGCAGCAGCATTCATGATGGACTGAAGGGGGATAATCTATTTAAAGGTAAGCCAATGAGGAGGGAGTTGCAGTAGTCAAGGCGAGAGATAACCAGGGAGTGAATCAGGAGCTTTGTTGTTTCACTGGTTAGAAAGGGACGTCGTTTGGAGATGTTGAGGCGGCAAGCTTTGGAAAGTGATTGGATGTGGGGCCGAAAGGAGAGTTCAGAGTCCAAGATAACACCTAGCACATTGATTACTGTGTAAATGTGACTGGCATTTAAGGGGTTAACCACTAGGGGGCAGTGAAGGGGTTAAGTGTGTCCTAGGGAGTGATTCCAACTGTGGGGGGGAGGGGCTACGTGTGACATGACACTGATCACCACTCCCAATTACAGGGAGCTGTAATCAGTGTCAGTGTCACTAGGCAGAACGGGGAAATGCTTATTTACATCAGCATTTCCCCGTTCTTCCTCTCCGTGAGCCGATCGTGGGTATTCCCGCGGACATCAAGTCCGTGGGACCTGCGATCACACTCACGGAGCTCGCGGCAGAAACCGCTTCTTAAAGGGCAACTTACAGGTACGTTAGTATGCCTGTAAGTGACCTACTGCCGACATATATCGGCGTGAGCCGATCGGCAAGTGGTTAAAGTAGAATGGATTTGGAACCTTGAGGTTTTCTGTCTCCTTTGTGTTTTAGCCCCATAGCTAGTCGCTTGCTATGAGGGCACTTGTGCAGGCTCGATCCTGAGCTTCGCTGCCTGCGTCTATAGACACAGCCAACGTGGCTTTGCCCTGCCCACCGCACTTTCGTTATAGGATTTGATTGACAGCAACAGGAGCTCTCCCTGCTGCCTCTCTGTCCTGTGAGGAGGAAGAGAGCGGAGAGAGAGATGCTGCTCTTGGGCGTAGGGCTGGATTGAGATCAGGCTTGGGTAAGTATTTGTGGGGGGGATCCTGAGAATCCATTAATGTAGAAAACCTTAAGCCTGTGGAATCACTTTCAGCTCAAAACATGTATGGCCTTTAGTGAATGCAAGCAGTGACCAATGAATGCACTCCACCACACTACAGTTGTGCTAAAATCTGAAAGTTCCCTGTAATAATACAATTCCCTGTATTATGCAGCATACACAGGTCATCTCACAGGATCCTCAGAAATGCAGTGAGGTCTCTGTTATGTAACTTTTCTCTCTGCTTTCTGCATTACCATTCACCATGGGGGCCCATTCACACTATCATGTTGCCTTAATGAATATGTGTTTTTTCATGCTTTGAGTTAAGGAAGTGCCTTCATTTTGAAAAGCCTGCAAATTATAATCAGTGCATGAAGAAATGCATCTGCACTATTTTGGCAACATACCAATGCACAAAGTACTCAGAACTGTGTGCTGTGGTACGATATAGTACATTTTTTGCTTCCTGTGTGCATCAGAATAAGTGGCACCCCAGTGCACATATCCCCCTGACAGATTCATCTCTTCAGCTTATTGCTGGACCACAGCTGCCCCTACCAGACAACCGTGCCATCAGTGAAGCCAGCCGGGTTCTGCAGGAGCCTCTTTAAAAATGTTACATACTTACATACAATGATCCAGTACATTGACACAATGTAAGTATACATATCTTATACCTGATGGACTGCTGGGGAAGCTGGTAGTAGTTACTACAATGGTAGCCACGATCTTCCGGGTCCTGCTCAGGTTTTATGTGAGCCGCTTCCCTTTTACACACTGACCACAGGGTGTTACTTACATGGCGTTGCTGCCATTCATAGAATGCCCTATAGTTTTTTCAATTAATACAAGGTGTTCTGTGATTGGACAAGGTAAGAGAAGAGGTGCAGTGACTTCAAAATCTCCACCTCGATCAATTGGAGAATGGGTTGAATTCATTGGAAAAAAAAAAGGTATTCTATGAATGGTGGCAGTGCTGAGCAAGCAGCCCCCTGTGGTCAGTGTGCAGTGGGGCAGCCACTTGCATAGAGCCTTAGGCACACTATACATGGAGCAAATTTCTTTCCTGCAACCATGGGTTGCAGGAAAGAAATTTGCTTGATTCCCTCATCAACAGTCAGTGTTGATGTGGGAATTCCTCCTGCTGGGCCATTGTCTTCTTCCGGGGGAGGGTGGAGTAAGCTCTCCCTGCAGGGAGAAGACAGTCATTATTGCAATCGGCTATAGAAGTTGCTAGTGATAATCGCAGGTAAAACTGCCCATGCACAGTTCTAATCTCGGCCAGTTCCTGCTGAACCATCCAAGATTTAAACTGTGTATGGCCTTTTCTTGGGGGTTCTAGAGTAGGACCTAGACAATTGTGACTATTACTGTAGTAGTACAGCACTATAGTGATTTCCAGCTTCCCCGTACACAAGCTGGACCAATGAAATATGCAATACAGATAATTCCTGAAGTTCAGCTTGAGGCTGGGTTCACATCTCTGTGCGGAGCGTCTCACAGCAGGGGTCCAGTGCATCCCTGTTCACCATTTTGGCTGAATTCAGACCTGAAATTGATGAGGAGACACACAGGACTCCTGTGTAATTCGCTCCGCAGCCATCCCGGAGCTGTTTGAACGGGCTCCATAGAGAGCTGGTCATAGGCTCCTGGCATGCCAATTGGATGCGGCTTAATCCATATCCAATTCGCAATAGTGTGCACCCAGCCTTAAGGTTTCTATTATAAGTATTATGCTATTGGATGAGACTATTATATTTATCATTATTATTGTTGTTTAATCACATTGATCAAGATCCTTGTAAGCATAAAGGGATTACTTATAGACTTATAGAACAGTGTATCTGATGAGTTTTTTGTTTTTTTTGTTAAATATGACTATTGGTTGGGCATATGCAGTAAATGGAGTGCTAGGTCTATCAGAATTATTATTTTTTTTTTTTTTTTTTACTTACTAGCGAATAATTTTGTGTAAAGCGCAGAAAATGATATTACTAAAAGAATAATCAAACACTAGTCTCTGATGACATGTAAGTCATTTCCGTACTCTGTCAAAATAGAAAATGACAGTAGACCAAAAAAAAAAATACATTCCGAAATAAAAAATGTTGATTGCCTAATGGATCTATTGGCAATAAATGACTCAGACTGAGAAAATACATATTGTTCCCATCTACACTGAGTGAACGCTGTCATCGGCCGCGTAAGCCTGCTCACCATTCTGGAATGCTGATAAATGTCTTCTAGGCTCCAAATAGCTGTTCCAAGTGAATAATACATTTAAAGAACATGCTGTTTTAATACAAAGATTATCCATTGTTTATGAAATCACCTTAAAGGGCTGCTTCCGTTTGTACTTGAGCGAGTTGCTTCTGATTTTGCAGTTCTGATGTAAACATTGTATCCTTTTTAAACAAGTCTTTCGTTTGTAAAAATACGACTACCCTTTGGATCACTTGTGAAGCTGGTTTTATTCATATATATGAGATTTGTGAGTTATATATTCATATTCATTTTATCTACGTTGTGTCTCCATTGCATTTTTTTTCTTTTTTTTTCTTCACATTTTCTCTCTTGGATGTCAGTTTTTCTTTTAGTATTTACATAGTTACTCAGTTAAGTTGAAAAAAGTCCATTTCGTTCAACCATCAGATTTCATTTATATTTTCTTATTTGTATTGTCCCTCCTTCTTTTGCTTTTAACAGATGTGCATAACTTTTTTGATTCTAGCAGCCCATTAAAGTGGTTGTAACCCTAAAAAAACTAACAAACACGCTCCTGTCCCTTTAGGGAACGAGATATAGCACAGTGCTTTTGTCATGTCAATTGTCCCTTTCTATGTTGTACAATACCTGGCTGAACCTCCCTGTTCCTGTCCTCCTCTCTGTAAACTGACCACGTTTATCATGGCTGCTGATCTCTGATAGCGTTGTCAGTTTACATGCATCCTTCACCCAGCTCTCTCCTCAGCTTCTCTGCATTTCCCCAGCTCCCTCTCTCCTTGTCTCTGTAGTCTGTGTGAGAGCAAATCTCCTCCCCTCCCCTCTCCTCTCCTCCCCTCTCCTCCTGCCTAGCTACAGCAATGCTATTCCCCTGAAGCTACTCCGCTCCACCTCTTTGTTAACCACTTCCCACCCAGGTCAATTCTGACATTTCTCTCCTACTTGTAAAAATCAGTATTTTTTACTAGAAAGAAACTAGAGCTGCACGATTAATCTTCTAGAATCGTTATCGCAATTTTTTCCCCCTTGCGATCTTGACAAAAGTGTTTCACGATTTTTTCTATGCAAAGAATTCTCTCTGCTCTTCTGAAACCACAGCTGTCAAAAGAAAGGAAGAAAAAAAACAGTCTGCCAAGAATCACAACATTCTTTATCAGTGGAACTTAAGTATAAACATTGTAACAATTTGTCAAAGGAATAAACTTTGGTGTATAATGAGGAAAGTTTAACCACTTAAACACTAAACCTTTTTCTGACATTTGTTGGTTTCAAGTTAAAATAATTTTTTTTGCTAGAAAATTACTTAGAACCCCCAAACATATATATTATTTTAGTAGAGACCCTAGAGAATATATGTCACACTGTATTTGCGCAGCGATCTTTCAAATGCAATTTTTTTGAAAAAAATTACTTTAATAAATTAAAAAAAAACTAACCAGTAAAGTTAGCCTAATTTTTTTGTATAATGTGAAAGATTTTACGTCACAAGAATCGTGACAGAATTGTGATCTTTTTTTTCTAAGCAAAAAAATTGTGATTCTCATTTTGGCCAGAATCGTGCAGCTCTACTAGAAACCTACTTAGAACCCCCAAACATTATATATTTTTTTTAGCAGGGGCCCTAGAGAATGGTGGGTGTTGCAATTTTTTATGTCACTTTGTATTTGCGCAGCCGTTTTTCAAACGCAATTTTTTGGGGAAAAAAAACATTTTAATGAATATTTTGCACACAAACACTAAATAATACCCAATTTTTTGTTAAAATATAAAAGATGATGGAGCACTGGATAAATAGATGCCAAACATGGCACACTTTAAAATTGTGAATGCATGCGGAATAGCGTTAAACTACGGTACTTAAATTGACGCTTTAAAAGCCTTTACGGTTTACCAGTTTAGAGTTACACAGGAGGTCTGGTGCTAGAATTATTGCTCTCGCTCTAATTCACATTAGTGGTGCGATTACCGTTTATATATGCGTGTGCGACTTACGTTTGCATTTTCACCGGGGGAGGGGCGCTTTAAATTTTTAAAATTATTTTTATTATTTATTTTATTCAAAACCTTTTTTTAACACTGTCTCTTACTTTTATTTTTGATCAACACTATTGTTTTAACAAAGGATGAACAATCGACCGGTCCGACCCTTCCTTTGACTAATCCTTCTATTGATCGATTGACCAATCCTTTCTTACTCTTATTCTTCCTGCGATCGACCGACAGATCCTTTCTGTGACTGACCGACGATGCTTTCTGTGACCGACCGACTAATCCTTCCTGTGGTATACTGTATTGTATTGTATTGTATACTTTTCTATTTCCATAGTTATATGACAATCAATTCTTTACACAGTCTAAATATAGAAATCTCCTGAAGAAGCTTCAGCAGCAGTGGTACACAGTCGCATTTAACCTTTTCTTCGATCGCTAGCGGGGCGCTTTTAACGACTTGCGCAGCTAAAACGATGGTAAAGCGCCGCTAAAACTAGCGGCGCTTTAACGATAACGCGGCCAGATGGCAGTGTGAAATAGCTCTTAAATTAATTCAGCTTCACTCCATGCCCATATAAATATAGTTTAGAGAATGTACATCTTTATATTTGCAAGGTATTGCAATACATCTGTTGTGACCATATTTTGATCTTTATGAAAACAGCCTATACTGTATAGGTTGCTTTCATAAAGATCAAAATATGGTCACAACAGATGTATTGCAATACATTGCAATATAGAAAGATGTACATTCTCTAGGCTATATTTATATGGGCATCATGGACTGGTATGCCTGAGAGACTGAATAACTTCCATACAAAGTGAAGAAGATATTATAACACACAACACAAATATCTTTTTCCAGCAATAGCTCAGCTGTCCAACTTTCCAAGTAATATATATACTGTATATATTTTCCTCCTAACTGGCACAGTGGCACTGCAGTGCTGTTACCTGTGG
This sequence comes from Lithobates clamitans, assembly GCA_037952925.1. Lineage (NCBI taxonomy): Eukaryota > Metazoa > Chordata > Amphibia > Anura > Ranidae > Lithobates > Lithobates clamitans. The sequence goes on along the minus strand of JBBGZY010000936.1, from coordinate 481,444 downwards.
TTCTGCAGTGACGCGATAGCACTGGCAGCGTATTCTCTCTCGGCCACTGCACGCACCTGTGGAAGGAGCCGGCACCGAGCCAGCTGGATCGGCATAGCGACGTTGCACAGGCAGGCTGAGGCAGCCAATCACATTCCGGAACAACCGAGATGTCGAGCAGAGGCCCATGCGGCAGTCAGAGCCAATCCGATGATCGGGCTGGGGGTGAGGGAGGGACGGATGTCTGTACTAATCTGTGATAAGTAGGAACAGATTGAGAGCAGCCCCAGGCCAGCAGACATAGAAAAAAAAATCCACGGCTGCCGCGGAGGTGGCCGCGGCGGCCATTGCGTTGCACAGGGCAACTGTCTTCACTCTTCAACACCTTCTTATAGAGGTCGACCGATATGGGTTTTTCTCTGGCAGATGCCGATATTTAGAAATCGGGGCGGCCAATGGCCGATATATGATGCCGATTTTTGCGGCCGATATTTTAGGACGATTTTTTTTTTGGCAGGTGGCATTGGTTGGCACTGGCAGATGGCACTGGTTGGCACTGGCAGGTGGCACAAATTGGCACTGGCAGGTGGCACTGGATGGCACTAATTGGCACTGGCAGGTGGCACTGACAGATGGCACTGATTGGCACTGGCAGATGGCACTGGTTGGCAGGTGGCATTGGTTGGCACTGGCAGGTGGCACTTGCAGGCACTGGTTGGCATTAGCAGATGGCACTGTCAGGTGGCACTTGATGGCACTGGCAGGTGTCACTGGCAGATGGCACTGATTGGCACTGGCAGGTGACACTGGTTGGCAGGTGGCACTGGTTGGCACTGGCAGGTGGCACTGGTTGGCATTGGCAGATGGCACTGGCAGGTGGCACTGGGTGGCAATGGCAGGTTTCACAGACGATAGTGTAACTGTGTGAAACTGTAGAGAGAGAGAGAGGGGAGCTGACAAATTCAGCGTAATGTCTGAGGTGGGCGGGACCCGGGGTGGGCGGGACCCGGGGTGGGCAGGACCCAGCAGCTATCCAACAAATGATTGGGCTGTTTAAGAAAGGGGCGGGCCACATACACGTAGCGACCCGCCCAGATCCCATCTCAAAGGCTAGTGTTGGATAGCTGGGTCCTGCACACCCGGGTCCCGCCCACCCCTGACATCCAACCTCAATTTTGACACCTCCTCTCTCTCTCCATACAGTTTCACACACCGCGGCACTGCTCTGCCAACAGCATGTGGAGAAGAGAGGAGGAACCCCGCGTTACGATTCCAGGGGGGGCAATTGCCCCCCCCCCTTGCCCTATGCTGCGGACGCCCATGCACAGTTGGTATCTATGTTTAAGTTGTCCTGATAAGATGCAACTTTTGAAGTCTTTTTTGATTGTCATGGTCTGCTTTTTATTCTGTGAATATGTTCTTTATATATATTTTTGTAATAAAATTCCTTACTAATTTTACTCTTGACTACTTAATACCAGTTAATATATGGTACCATCAAAGTCCGAACTTAGCCTCTTTTTCTGTATCCTGATCCTTCCTGCAATTGATCGACCGATCCTGCCTGCAATCGATCGCCTGATTCCGACTGATCCTTCCTGCAATCGATCAACAGATCCCTCCTTGCTTTGATCCTTCCTGCGATTGACCAAATGATCCTTCTTGCGATTTAAGCGACCAAAGGGCCACGTTTAATTTTTAGTTTTGCTCACAAAAAATTGCAATCAAATTTAAAATGTAACTACTAGCAAACAGTTTATTTGATTTGTCTATTTTTTTTCTCTAATTGTTTGCTTTAATTTCTGAGGCTTTGTTGGGGAGATTTCTTCCAACCTCCTGTCTTAAGTACAGTCATCCAGATAGGAACTGCGGGAAACAGACAGCAATAAAAAGCTTATGGGGGTTTTAGCCTTTCTTTAATCTATTGGGAAACATGTTTTTACTGTTGTCCCTCTTGGAGATCACATTTTGTCACTGAGGTAGGAAGGGGCACAGAAAATTGTAAAAACTGACAGAGGTTCCAACCATTCTCCACTCTATTCATAACTAAATAAATGTTTGGCTAGAGCTGGGGTCTCCAAACTGTACCTGTTGCGTTTTCATCTAATAAAAATAAGGGGGATCTGAGGCTATGTCTCAGATTGTGGGAGTATATGATTTGAAACAAAAATAAAGTGTGCTACACTTTATTAATCTCCACTGATTTTGCACTTGGACAAACTTAGCTATGGTTAACATATAGTCATATGGTGACCAACCACAAACATGTGATTGTGGTGATTCCCCATCCACATCGAATGTGTGGATGGAGGAATGGATCAATTTTTTTATGTTCAACCTGCAGGTTGAACAAAACAAAATGAATCATGTATGAGCAGCTTTAGCGCATCTCTTCCCTATTCTACAAGTAGATGTTATTATTGCTTGTTGTGTCCCCAAGGGAGGAATTTTCCTTACTTCCTTTCCCAGGTAACACAAATTTCCAGAACTGATGAACACAAACAGCAGTTACAGCTAGTAAGAGGTTTCAAATTTTTCCACACTCTATCCAAATTGAAAGAAAAAAGTTGTTCTTGTTTATCTACTTTAGCAAAGAATATACAATGCTATTTTCCATGACATCCTTAAAATAAAATAGTGTGTAAATTAAAAAAAAAGATTTCAGGACCACCGTGGTAAGACTGGGAGAGTCACTTGAATAGGCCATAAAGAACTATAAATAGACATTTATGCAATATAACGTTTTTTTTAAATCCAACCTTCAAACAACACTTTCCAGCTTATCACCTCTCATCACTGTAAAATAATGAACAATGGTTGAGGTAGAATAGGACTTACACAGCTGCCTATGGAAAATAAAACCTCCATGTATAGCTGTGTCTTGTTATCGGTCTGTTTATTCCTATTGAATATTCTTACCTCTTCCTATTTGTTTTATTCTATCATGAACAGTCTATAGCTTATTTAAGAGATCTGCGGGTTGCTCAAGCTTATATTAAATTAGATAAGGTTTTAGTCAATTACAAGGCAATAACCTGTGTAATAGGAAAGCTGGAGTTGTAATTGATGCAAATAATTGTAAAGCTAAAATTTGCACTGACTGATCGTCAGATTTTATTTGATGGCTTTAAACTCTTTAAAGCTTTTAAAAATATGATGCACCAAATATAAATCTCAAAAGTGTAATGCTACAGTGTACACTTGCTTTTTTTCTGATTTTTTTTGCAATGTTCAAGTGGTTTTCTAGGATCACATAAAAGTGGACCCAGACATACAACTCCACCAGCAGGCAAACCCTGGTATTGCAGCTTGACCCTTTCAAGTCTGTGGCTGAATTCTACTATAGTGGAAAAACACATGCAAGACATGGGCTGTTCATATATTCCTAATACCCAGATTTTTTTTTTCTCTAAAACTAAAACTAAAAATAATAATAAAATAGCCATTTTTATAGCTAGTATAGAGGGTTTTCAAGCTCATCAGCTCTCATTAGAAAAGGTGAGGAAATCACGTTCCTCTCATAGCCCATCTCTGAGTCATTTCCAGTTTTTTCCATATTTGATATGTGTACCTTTTATAATACTTTACAGGGAAAGTGTTTGTCATGAACTAGTCTTGTTACAAATACAGTTAGGTCCATATATATTTAGACACAGGCACAATTTCCATTATTTTGGCTCTGTATGCCACCAGAATACAATTTAAACAAAACAATCCAAATGAATTTGAAGTGCAGACTTTCAGCTTTAATTCAAGGGGTTGAACATAACTATCGACTACAAATTTTAGGAACTGCAACGATTTTTATATACACAGACACCCCACTTTCAGGGGCTCAAATGTAATTTGACAAAAGGAATATAATCATAAATAAAATGTTCATTTTTAATATTTTTTTGAGAATCATTTACTGACCATGACTTTGGTTGAATTTGGTTCCTTTCCCAGTGTATAGGACAGAATTCCAAATGTAACCAGTGCTCGATTCACATAGCATGAAGGATTTGATGCCAAATTGTGCTCTCTTTGACGCCATATATTGTATTCAGCTGAGTCTTCCCTTGTAGGCCATTAGACTTTCATCTATGCTGATGTCTCTATCTGGCACATAGCTCTGTTGGAAATTTTTCTGAATCATTTGATATACCTCCCAAATCTTCTTGAGTTTGGGTGCTGGATGAGTAGTTTTGTCAAATTCTTCATTATTTCAAAAGTGCAAATACTTCATTATCAGGGAAAATTTGTACTCCGACATGACCGTGCCAAAGAATGGAGTGGCTAGTAATTTATTGGTTGTCCAATACCACTTCTGCAGGGGTTTTCCCACCACTCCCTGAAGAATTATTAGGCCCAGAAATTTCCAAATGTCCTCTTTGGTCACTGGTTCCCACTTTCTGCTCCTTGAAAACCTCTGATGCGTAGCAGCTTGTTGCTCCTGGTACCGGTTTGTCTCCGTAACTATTTTTCCAATAACCTCATCAGTCAAAAATAGTTGGGGATATGCTAAGGGGTTGTCATCTTCAACATCCACTTTTATACCAGGTGTTCCAGTAAATGGGAATCTTTGGGGCGCTAGGTGATCCATACCGCAGTCAATAGAGTACCAAGTCCGCACATCACTGAGGTCAGTCGCAGGATCGTCGCTGAAATCACTTTCTGTGTCTGATGACGAACTTCCCCACGAATCGCTATCACTCAATTCTGCAAGTGAATCTGTGCTACTATCGCTGTTTTCCAGCACGTCATAAACTGCTTTTGAGGTAGAGGCGCACTTTTTTGATGCCATGGTCATTCTCCAGTTTCCAGGCAGAAAGTACAGTAAAACTGCAGGCAAAGGCACTGGACAAAGCACTGGGGGGCCCGAAGATCAAATTATTTTATTCAGTAATGTAATACAATAAGATTACAATGTGTTTTGTGTGTTGTGGTTTATACTTTTTGAATCTGCTGCTGGTTCCACCCCCCCTGTGTCGCAACGCTCACAGGGAAGGGAAGCCGGAACACACAGAGCATCAGGCGGAAGGTCCGGCAGCCGTACACAGCAGGAGGGACAAGGTAAGTCCCCTCTTCCAGGATCCAGCGATGCAATCCTGAGTGTGGTCCAGGGTTACCACTAATGGTACTGAAATTTCACCCCAAGCCACACTTGGGAATACCACGAAGGAGGTTAATGAGCTGTTCAAAGCCTTCTCCACACGTTTTTCTTCCCGTCATTCTGGTACAAATTGATCTTAGTTTCATCCATCCAAAGAATGCTTTTCCAGAACTGGTCTTTTTAGATGTTTTTTGGAAAAGTCTAATCTGGCTTTTCTATTCTTCAGGCTTATGAATGATTTGCATCTTGTGGTGAACCCTCTGTATTTGCTCTCGTGAAATCTTCTCTTGATTGTAGACTTTGACAATGATACGCTCACCTCCCGGAGAGTGTCCTTCACTTGTATGGATATTGTGAATGGGTTTTTCTTTACCATAGAGAGGATCCTGCAATCATCCACCACTGTTGTCTTCCGTTGATGTCCAGGCCATTTTATATTGCTGAGCTCACCAGTGCGTTCTTCTTTGCTCAGGATGTACCATTCTGAGGAAATGTTGACTTAGCCACTCCTCCTAATGTTGCTGCTGCTATCTTTCTGATGGATTTGTTTCATTTTTGAAGCCTTACAATGGCCTGTTTCACTTGCATGGACAGCTCCTTTGAAAGCATGATGTAAGTTCACAGCAATAGATTCCAAATATAAATACCACACTTAGAATCAAATCCAGACCTTTTACCTGCTTAACTGATGAAGAAATAACAAAGGAGTAGCCCACACCTGGCCACGAAACCACTTTTGATTAAATTGTCCAATTACTTTTGGTCCCCTGAAAAAGGGGAAATTACTATTCTTAAGAGCTGTCATTCCTAAATCCTTCCTCGGATTTGAATGTACATACCCTCAAATTAAACCTGAAAGTGTGCACTTTCAGCCCATATCAATTATATAACTATAGCTTGAATATGTTTTGGTAAATACCTGAAAAAACAAAACAAAATTGTGCCTGTTTCCAAATATATATGGACCTAACTGTATCTCAGTGTGGGGAAATAAAGTATATGTATAGACATTAATGATCTGGTTACTTATTAGTGAAATATCCTAGAAAACTGGGGAAAATGCTGGCAAAAAAGTGTAATTTTAAATTCTAATTGAACTTTCAGTTAAAATGATCAACTAAATACATTCCAAAGTTCATCAAAACAAAAGATTTGCAAAGTCAATTTGTTTTCCATTAAACTTAGCCATACCCTTAGTAGAAACACGTCTTGCCAGAGATCTGACATGCCCCCTCTTGAGCTCTCTGATCAGTGGGGAGCATCATTTGGTGAAACCTCTGCTTCCTCACACAATGCAAGGGTCCCACTCTGAAACTGGTGGTAGGGACAGGCTTTTCTATTCAGGCTGTGGCTGTTTTAGAAAGAAGATGGTGAACATATTTTGTTTTGATACATTTTATTTAGCGAATTTAAAGTGAAGGTTCAATTGAGCGTTACAGGAGATCTATAGTTACAGCATACACTTTTATTTTATAACATTGTAATAGCAATACAAACAATAGTAATATTTGACAATCCAATATAAGCTTATTAAAAAAAGTGTCCTCCTCCAGCCCCCCCCTTCCCAGGCGCTCCTGGCGCCTCCCCCTCTCTGTGTGCCACCATAGGAAGCCTCTTTCTATTGTGGCACACCTGCGGGCTCGAGTGGAGCTGCCTGTATCCATAGACGCAGATAGCTTAGCTCCGGCTCCCTCATGACAGGATTTGATTGACAGCTGCAGGAGCCACTGTCTGCACTGTGAGGAAGAAGAGAGCCGCTGCTCTCGGGCACAGTGCTGCATTGGGATCAAACTCAGGTCTGTATAAGGGGGGGGGGGTTGGCAGGAGGAGCGGTTGGCAGGAGGAGCTGGAGGAACTGTACACGGTGGGTTGTTTTTACTGTAATGTAGAGAATTGATTAAGGTAAAAAACCTTCTGCATTTGGCAAACCACTTTAAGTCTGTAATGTGTGTCTATAAGACTTTAGTAGGTACATTAGAATGTAAGCTTGTGTAATGGCGGGTGCAATATCAGGTTCTAGCAGATTCTGTCAACCATTGATAACTACAAGTCAGTCTGCATCAATTTCAAATTTGACAGCTGCTGCGGGGGAGGGGAGATTGCTTAGCATATGTTACATGTTACACCCTAAATACAGGAGTAACATGTAACATGTTGCTAAAGGTGGCGTTAGACTTTACTGCTCACTAAATTTTTTGAAGGTTAAACATCTCTGTTAAAAAAACATTTTTTGAAGGTTATTAATGTGAATATTTGTAAACTCCTTTAGTAAATCAGCCTCTGAGTGTCTAAGTGGAGTAGTAGTATTCTCAGACTGTTTATCCTTTTAGTGGATTTCTGCTTTATATTAACCTGTAGTTTTATTTTTGTAATCCTTCGTGTGTAATATTGTGGTGCTTTTGGTCTCTTATATGCAAAGATTTATTATTCAAAGTTAAACTCTTCCTATTACTCTTCCTATTTAAACTAATAAGCCCTGATTGTTTTTCTTTAATATTATAGATGGTAGTGAGGCCAGTAAAATGCATTAGGAAGTGATGAAAGAAATCCACGTAAATGGACAAAATCTAGACTCGTGATTTCCTCTTGTAGTATTCTATAATTATGTGTGTGATACCATCAAGCTTCTGTTTGACTGGTACATGCTTTTGCATTAGCAAAATGTATGAATAATTAGTATTAATACCACTATAAGCTGTGTGGGAAAATGACAGGGCTCCAATTTACCACCAATGTGATTGCAGAGTCCTGGAGCTCCCCAGCTTCCGGTTGTTCTCCTTCTCGTAGAACGTTTTCTTTTTTAGGTCTGTTTTATACACTATCCCCTCCCACATGAAGCATTTTCCCATGAAAACCCAGACTGCAGAGACGCACTCAGCAAGGCCTGTATGCCCTGGGTTGCTGTTCAAAGAGCAATGATAAGATACACTTAACTCTTTAAGCTTAGGCATTTAAACTAAACAAATGGATTAGGCTATTAGAAAACAGGTTATAGATAATTGGTGTGATTGCATACTGGATCTATGTAGAGGAAGAGAGCTTTAACCTTTCTTTAACCCCTCTAACCTATATGTTTTATAATAGAACCACCTCATACATGCAATTGTAAACCAGAATTTGCTATTTTGAGATATCTTCAATAGAAAATACACAGAACTTTTAGACTAATGAGTATATCAATACTCTATTCGTTGTAAATTATATAAAAACAAAAATCCTGTTTTATTTATATATTTTTCCTTCAACATGATTGGCTATTCAAATTGAATCCAGCTTTATTCATTAACCTAAGTAAACAACCACTTTGAAAGTGAACATTCTCATTCTTCTTTAGTAAATAAACCTAAGTGAGTATTTAGTACATTCACATTCCAAAGAAATGCACACTGTAAGAATTAGTTATTATTGTCATGGACATTTATGATCTGACTGGCCTTAGGTGCCTTTAACAGCTGTTTGAGCTAAGTGTTCATGTTTATGCCCATGGAAAGGGTTGAGAGGAGTGATGGAAAGGTACATTAGAATGTAAGGCAAAGTGATGGAAAGCACTTCCAGTGGAGGCACATCTCAGGGACCAAAAGGCTTTTCTAACCTTTCTGACTGCTATTTCTTACCAACAAGGGTTGGCCAGCAGTGTCTCTAGGTTCTTAGATGACATCATCCCCTGATCTGATAAAAGCAGTCTTATCAGCAAATGTTATCCCATGTCTATGGATATCCTTAAGATGCTTCCAAACATTACAGAATGTCCTTCCAACCTAGTTGTTTAGAGTGGGACTGGTGAATGCTGTTATGTCTGTAGATATTCCACAATGCCTATTAGTTGGGCCTGCTCAGGATAAGAATCAATCGTGTGGGATGTGTTCTCCAGATTGCAGGTACATTCAGTGCATTCCCTTCCCTGCACTACAGGCACAATTTAGCAAATTTGCCCAATGTAAATTTGCATGTCTGTACAATGATTGTAAGAATTATTGTTCAAGATTTGGATTGTCCATGCATGGCCAGCCACCATGTAGTGTCTGTAGGAAGGAGTGGGCCAGTGGCAGCCTGGGGGCGCAAACAAACGGAAAAATACTGAACCCTCCCATCAATTGCAGCCTCACTTTCCCCATCAAATGCAGCCATTGTGCCCATCAAATTCAGCCACTGTGCCCATCAAATGCAGCCACTGTGCCCATCATACGCAGCCACTTGTGCCCATCTTATGCAGCCACTTGTGCCCATCTTATGCAGCCACTTGTGCCCATCTTATGCAGCCATTTGTGCCCAGGGCCGGATTAACATAGGGGCTGATGGAGCTGCAGCTCCAGGCCCCTGCCTTAAAATCGGCCCTCCCAGCTAGTAATATAAGCCCGACTTTCTCCTGCCCATAAACGTCTATGGGACAGGAGAAGCTGTGTGTAAATGGAGGGGTGTCTGGCTGCATCTGTGTTGGCTCACTGTGTTTAGTACAGTGTCACAGTGCACAGTTCCCCCCCTACACAAATGGCTCTGCCTTCCCCCTCCCCTCTCTCCTCTCTCTGTGTGCAGTGAAGGAGCCGTGTGGGTTGGGAAATTATGAACAGAGCAGCCGGCAGATAGAAGGTGAACTGAACAGATATCTGAGTGATGAGCTTCCAACCATCCAAGTGTGAGCTCAGTGACTGGACTCTTATCTCCCTTCTCTCCCCCTCTTTTACCTTTATCTTCAGCAATGGCTTTTATAACTGCAGTCAATATGTAGATTTAGCTTCTTGTGCTTTTAGGTATGTTCACACTCATTTGCTGTGTTTTGGCCATTGCTGGTGTATCCGCAGTTTTCCTGCGTTTTACCCACAGTCCTATTGATTTCTATTAGGTTGCATGTTTGTTCTGAAAGCGCACCAAAATCAATAGGACTGCAAGCTAAAACTGCAGATACACAAGCAGTGCGGCCAAACTGCAGCAAACCAGTGTGAGCCCAAAGGCTGTACACACCCCCCTCTATAGAACTTGGTCTGATCAATACTCCTGGCATTCATTTTACACACAGCCATACCATCCCAGATCAGGAGGGGTGGGGGCTCCAGGGATTTGTTTGACTATGCAGGCCCTGTCCCTTCTCTACCCATCCTGGAAGAGTCCTGGAGGGAGTGGCAGGCTGCTGGTGGCAAGTGACACACTGTATCTGGTGGCAGGCTGCTGGTGGCAAGTAGCACACTGTATCTGGTGGCAGGCTGCTGGTGGCAAGTAGCACACTGTATCTGGTGGCAGGCTGCTGGTGGCAAGTGACACACTGTATCTGGTGACAGGCTGCTAGTGGCATGTGGCACACTGTATCTGGTGACAGGCTGTCAGTGGCAAGTGGCACACTGTATCTGGTGGCAGGCTGCTAGTGGCAAGTGGCACACTGTATCTGGTGACAGGCTGCTAGTGGCAAGTGGCACACTGTATCTGGTGATAGGCTGCAGGTGACAAGTGGCACACTGTATCTGGTGGCAGGCTGCTGGTGGCAAGTGACACGCTGTATCTGGTGACAGGCTGTCGGTGGCAAGTGGCACACTGTATCTGGTGGCAGGCTGCTAGTGGCAAGTGGCACACTGTATCTGGTGACAGGCTGCTAGTGGCAAGTGGCACACTGTATCTGGTGACAGGCTGCAGGTGACATGTGGCACACTGTATCTGGTGGCAGGCTGCTAGTGGCAAGTGGCACACTGTATCTGGTGGCAGGCTGCTGATGGCAAGTGGCACACTGTATCTGGTGGTAGGCTGTGGTTGGCAAGTGGCACACTGTATCTGGTGGCAGGCTGCTGGTGGCAAGTGGCACACTGTATCTGGTGGCAGGCTGCTGGTGGCAAGTGACACACTGTATCTGGTGACAGGCTGTCAGTGGCAAGTGGCACACTGTATCTGGTGGCAGGCTGCTAGTGGCAAGTGGCACACTGTATCTGGTGACAGGCTGCTAGTGGCAAGTGGCACACTGTATCTGGTGACAGGCTGCAGGTGACATGTGGCACACTGTATCTGGTGGCAGGCTGCTAGTGGCAAGTGGCACACTGTATCTGGTGGCAGGCTGCTGGTGGCAAGTGGCACACTGTATCTGGTGGTAGGCTGTGGTTGGCAAGTGGCACACTGTATCTGGTGGCAGGCTGCTGGTGGCAAATGGCACACTGTATCTGGTGGCTGGCTGCCGGTGGCAAGTGGCACACTGTATCTGGTGGTAGGCTGTGGTTGGCAAGTGGCACACTGTATCTGGTGGCAGGCTGCTGGTGGCAAGTGGCACACTGTATCTGGTGGCAAGCTGCTGGTGGCAAGTGGCACACTATCTGGTGGAAGGCTGCTGGTGGTAAGTGACACACTGTATCTGGTGGTAGGCTGTGGTTGGCAAGTGGCACACTGTATCTGGTGGCAGGCTGCTGGTGGCAAGTGGCACACTGTATCTGGTGGCAGGCTGCCGGTGGCAAGTGGCACACTGTATCTGGTGGCAGGCTGCCGGTGGCAAGTGGCACACTGTATCTGGTGGTAGGCTGTGGTTGGCAAGTGGCACAATGTATCTGGTGGTAGGCTGCTGGTGGCAAGTGGCACACTGTATCTGATGGCAGGCTGCTGGTGGCAAGTGGCACACTATCTGGTGGAAGGCTGCTGGTGGTAAGTGACACACTGTATCTGGTGGTAGGCTGTGGTTGGCAAGTGGCACACTGTATCTGATGGAAGGCTGCTGGTGGCAAGTGGCACACTGTATCTGGTGGCAGGGAGCTGGTGGCAAGTGGCACACTGTATCTGATGGCAAGTGGCACAATGTATCTGGTGGCAGGCTGCTGGTGGCAAGTGGCACACTGTATCTGGTGGCAAGTGGCACAATGTATCTGGTGACAGGCTGCTGGTGGCAAGTGACACACTGTATCTGGTGGCAGGCTGCTGGTGGCAAGTGGCACACTGTATCTGGTGGCAAGTGGCACAATGTATCTGGTGGCAAGTGGCACACTGTATCTAGTGGCAGGCTGCTGGTGGCAAGTGGCACACTGTATCTGGTGATAGGCTGTCGGTAGCAAGTGGCACACTGTATCTGGTGAAAAGCTGCTGTTGGCAAGTGGCACACTGTATCTGGTGGCAGGCTGCTGGTGGCAATTGGCACATTGTACCTTTTGGCAGGCTGTGGGTAGCAAGTGGCACACTTTATCTGGTTGCAAGTGGCACACTGTATCTGGTGGCAGGCTGCTGGTGGCAAGTGACATGCTGCATCTAGCGGCAGGCAACTGTGGAAAGTGATACGCTACATTTGGTGGCAGGCTATGGGTGGCAAGTGACAAGCTGCATCTGGTGGCAAGTGACAAGCTCAGGTCCCACTGATTCTGCACGATGGTGAGTTGAACTATTTCACTATATATTACAATGTAGTAACTGAAATAATGGAATTTGATCATCCTGACACCATATCAAGCATGGTGTCAGGATGATTAATTTTAAGTACTAACACCAGCCATTTGCCTGACAAATCACCTCCACCACCGATTTCCCTGCCAACCCCGAGACTACATCCTCCACCCTCATCTTTTTTTCGAAAGAGGGGGTTGTCTCTGAATGACAGTTTGGAAATGTGGTCTCCCTATGTTGCTGCTGGTGAGAGACCGCATAGCAGGTGGTATTGGTGGTGTTGCTGCTGCTCAGAGGCTGCACAGCTGGTATTACTGGTGAGAGTATATTTAATTCGTTTTAGCGAAAAATTGTTTGCATTTTCATTTTGTTTCCATAAAAAGGCCCACCGAAATCCTCAGCACCATGCCCATGATGCTCTTAATCTGGCCCTGTCCGAATGCATTTTCTATAATGAATTTTCTGGATTGTATGGGATTTTTGTGTAGTGGTAAACCTCACTCTATTCTATTAAAGTATTAATTCCTTTGTATATGTGCAAATAGTGACCTTGTCACACTGTTTACCTCTTATTTTTTAGTTGGATCTGTCAGCTGAAATGACGCATGGCTGGTTAAACCTCTTCTCAGTTATCAAAACAGAATCGCTGTGCTGAAGTCTGGCAGCCAATTAGAGTTCATTGTAGGACAGCTAGTGATGAGAATTACTTGAAGAATAAAAAGGGACAATAATGGTAGAATCAATTTGCTCATACCTTTCTCTGTGGTCTAAAAAGTCCTGAATGGTTTAGTTTTTTTTTTAATTAACAAAATAATTGAAAAAGACTATTTAAAAAATATAGTAATATCTGTTTAGAAATGCTTCCTAATAGCCTCATAATGGGCCTGATTCATGAAAAGTGTGCTACAGGAAAACATTCTTGCTTTCAAACTGTCATTTCTACATACCAGGATTGCACATAAAACAAGGATGCTTTCTATATTGCTATAGGTAATATTCATTTTTTTTACAGCATACTTCTCCTACGTCTGACGCAAATACCTGTATAGTGTTCATTGTAATAATTACTCTGTTGGATTTTGTCATGGATTTTGTCATAGCATCTTTTGGCACTACATGTAATCCATCAAGCCTTTTTCTAAAGTACACCTATAGATGAGGCCGTTTTTTTTTTCATTCAGAAAGCCAATTGAGCAAAAAAAACTGACCCGATGGATCGAAATTAGGCTGGTTCAGCAGTCGATCTTCTTCTGTAGAACCACCCTGTCATATTTTCCCTGTTTGATCAGCACTGCAGGTTATAGACTGCAGCGCTGATCTGTGTATTTTGATGGGGGGGGGGGGTCTCCCTGCTGTCAGAATACAATAACTAAGCGGGGAGGATTTCCTCTATACATCCCAAATGTGTGGCTGAAGGAAATCCTCCCCACTGAGGAATTGTACTCTGCCAGCAGGGACACTTCCCCGCCATCAGAATACACAGATCAGCACTGCAGTCTATAGCCTGAAGCGCTTATCGAGCGGTTGTACAGAAGTAGATTGACTGACTGTCTAATTTTCGATCCATGTATGGCCAGCTTTAATCTTTAAAGAGAGGAATATTGGGGCTGCAATTGATAACCTCTTTCTGAAAAAGTTCATTATCTGGCCAATATACTCAACCTTAGCTGCAATACTATCAGAGAAGTCCTTGTCTGTATATTTGTTCTAATGGCCTGTACACACGATCCGAATATCGTATGAAAACGGTCATCCGAAGAAGGATCGTACGATATTCGGATCGTGTGTACACTACTTTCGACAGCCGATCATGACCATTCATCCGATATTATTCGATCGGACATACACGAAAATTTTGCTCATACGATTTTCGTTTAGTCAGTATAGTTGTCATCCGAAAATACAATACAAATACATTACAACACGTGAAATCACTTCCGATTTTTTTGTCTGTCGTACGAGAATTTTCGGGACTTTTTATTTAGCTAATCAATTTCTACTTGCGACTATTAAGCGAGAACGGTCGTACGATCGGTCGTACGATATTCGGAACATGTGTACGAGGCATAAGTCAGTGAGTACTAAAGAAAGAGGAGCTGCAAAACAACCAGAGAACTAGCATATTTATAATGAAAGGTCAGCAGTGGCAACCTCAATGCTTTCTCATGAAAAGGTTCCTTCAAAGTGTATGTTAGGGCAAAATACAAAAAACATGTACATGTTTTGTCCACTTAAAGACCCTACACTTACAGACAGTGGTGGCAGCTCCATTAGGGGCACCGCCCACCTAATCCATGCGCCCGGCCCCTAATCTACATGCAGGGCGCCGGAAGCATGGATTTCAATGGGGTTTTTTATTTTTTTTGAAGCACATGATTAGAGCCTGAGGCTCAAATTGCCTTAAAAAAGGGTGGGCTCAGGGCGCAGAGCACTGCGCCCGGGGGCCCACCCAGTTGTGTGACAATAGCAAATTAATATTCACTATTGTCTTCCTGTTTCTCCTCCTGGCCAATCAGGATGCGTGTCTTAAGACCAGATTTGCCGAGAGGAGAAGCGACCATATTGGTCGGGAGCAGAAGCAGGGGGAAGCTGCCGAGGAGGAGACGCAGGGGGAAGACACGGAAGCAGCCCGCGACCTGGATGGGGTAAGTGCAGGGCAGGTGGGTGGATGGGCGAGTGATGGGGAGGGGGTTTGTTCGCCAAGCAATGGGGGGTGGGGCCGGGTGGTTTGTTTGCCGCCCCCCCCCCCCAAAAAAAAAAAAATGGAGCACCAGCCACCACTGCTTACAGATAAATACCTACAAAGAGAAAGCTCCAGGTGAGCACATTAGCCATCCATTCACAGCACAGCCAGGGTCTAGGTGAATGTCCTAGCACAGCTCGTCTGCAGATATACAATTGAACAAAATCTGGAATTCACTGCAACACTTCACCTTTATTGATTCTTCATGAATAAGACATCACAGACAGCGCAGGGGGACAGTAAAAGTTGATGCGTTTCGTGCTGTGGCTAGTGCTTACTCATAACCTCATACACAAAAATACAATAAATCGCAATTTTTAAAGCACTATACCAAATTCAGTATGCTCCCTAAATTGGTTATTTCCTCCAAGGACAAGCTGATACAGACAATATTTTTCCAAAGGGTCTATTACACCCTTGAACGGCTGCATAGGATTTTTCCTGGGGGTACCCCTATTTCCTTGCACTGTTTGCTCTCTCAGGACACCTATATGCACGTTTTGGGAATGTCCTGTGGTTCATAGATTTTGGGTAAATGCCTTTGATCTCATTCAGGCTCGTGTTCAGATGAACCTCCAGTAAGCCCTGAGCTAGCTCTTCTGGACATTCATGATGATGATCAACCTCCACACCATGCTAAACTGTTGATATCCTACTTGCTGTACTACACTAAAAAAGGAACTTTTGTATCTTCGATTGTGTCTTCCTGGGAGGCTATAATTGACTCTGCCTTACCATAAGTTATTGGTTGTTAAGTCACTCTAACCTGTATACACCATCAGCACTTCCTCCTATTGCAGTGTCCCCCTCTGTGTATGATTTATAAATATAAATGCTGCAAATACCTAATTTCACGAGATTATCGAGATTGTGATCACATGACCAGCCAGCTTTCTCCTTTCATTCTCGGAGAGATGCAGCGGGCGGGGCTGAGATTTCTCTGCTGACGTCAGTCTGGAGGGGAGGAGGTGAGCAGGTGAGGAGGAGAGAGCTGGCTGGTCATGTGATCGCAATCTCATCTGTGAAATTAGGTATTTGCAGCCTTTATTTTTATAAATCATACACAGAGAAGGACACCACAATAGGAGGCAGTGCTGATTGTGTATACAGGTTAGTGTTATGCAAGCAGCAGGAGGGGGGAGGAGCAGCACTGTCACGAGCAGAGAGGGGAGGTGGGAGGAGGACACAGGACCAGAGAGGAGAGCAGATAGCAGGCTGCGGATGATGGTGGCACGTAAACTGACCACGGTGTCAGGGCTCAGCAGCCATCATACTGCTGAGCCCTGACACCGTGGTCAGATTACGTGCCGCCGTCATCCGCAGCCTGCTATCTGCTCTCCTCTCTGCTCCTGTGTCAGTTTACAGAGGGGAGCGCAGAAACTAGCAGGATCAGCCAGGTTTTTTAGGTTTTACAGGGGGCCAAATCACACAGGACAAGCACTGTGTCATATAACATGCTTTAAAGGCGCAAGATTCATTTTTTTTTTTGGGATAACAAACATACTTTAACACTTTAACCTACCTTAACCGTGGCTGTCCTTGGAAATACGACATGGTCCAGTTCCCTTGGACTGACTATCAGCCTTGAGCTTTCGCTTTTTGGCCCTTTATTTTAGACCCTTTCCTTGTGATAATCTTCACTTTCTTTTTCCTTTTTATTCCCTCCCTCACTTGTTCCTTTCCCCTGTTGCCCTCCTGGCTTAATTCTTATATTTGTGATATGATGTTTGGGGTTATGGACCTCTTTCCTCAGGAACTTTACGCCACTAAGTTTGTTGGGATTTTTAACTTCCACTGAGGTTGTACTGCTAGCCTTTCCGTATGCTTGGATGTGCTGATAGACTCTGTATTGTTTTACTTATGTATCATTTATGTGCTGACCTTTACTATGTCAACTTGTTGTTTCTTGTTCTTGGTAATCGTTTTTTACTTGTTAAATTCTGCTTGGTAAGAAATTCAGTAAGCTGTTTTTTTGCTAGAGGAACAAGCTAAAAGACATGCTATAGAGAGAGGCAGGGTGGTTTAGAGGTAAATTTGGATAATGCCAGGACATGCCTGGGCTATGCTCATCACATCTTAACGCATTTCAAGCAGCCCCTAGATTATGCGATTTTCTTTTCTTTCCACCATGGGTGAAAGAAGAAAAACACTTGATCATCAACCCATCAACACTAAATGCTTCCCACAGTGCTATTGTGTTCTGCTGGCGGGGGGAAGCAGGGAGCCTTCCTGGCTAGCAGAACACAATGATTACTGGTAGCTATAGCCACTGGCAGTAACCACATGCAAAAAATCCAACAGGCTGGTTGTTGATAAATGAATCGGTTTGGGTACAACCAGCCTACTCATAGATGGATCGAATCTTGGCTGATCCCTGCTAAATCAGCCGAGATTCAATCCATCTATGTCCGGCTTTAGTCTTGCTGTAGGCTGACAACACTCGCTTTTTTGTAAACTGAGTGGTGCCAGCCCTGCCCAGTGGTCTTTTGCTACACTACTCAAACCTATCCTATTGTTTACAACAGAGACACTAATTAATCTGTAGTCCAAGATAAGAACAAGAATGCCTAATTAGGAATAATGCAGGGAATGTGCACAGGACTGTTTTTAAAGTGTAACTTTACCCATAACAACTTGATAAAAAAGAATGTTCTTTAGCAAGGAACATACATTCCACATTAATAATTATGCTACCAAAATGAGTAAATTGCCTCCAGCATTGCTCCTTTTTCTTCTTGCTGAAGGATGCCATTTTGCTGAACCCCAGAGCCCTTAAGCATCAGTAAAACTTTAAATTGTCAGCAGATTGATCTCTACATTTTCGGTACATTGCTGAAAAATAGAGAGCAACTGAGCATGTACAGAACAGGATATTGTTGATTTTTAAACAGTGTAGGCACTTATTTTTAACGTTTTACATACAGTGAGGAAAAAAAGTATTTGATCCCCTGCTGATTTTGTTTATTTACCCACTGACAAAGAAATGATCAGTCTATAATTTTAATGGTAGGTTTATTTTAACAGTGAGAGACAGAATAACAACAAAAATATCCAGAAAAACACATTTCAAAAAAAGTTATGAATTGATTTGCATTTTAATGAGTGAAATAAGTATTTGACCCCTTTGCAAAACATGACTTAGTACTTGGTGGCAAAACTCTTGTTGGCAAGCACAGAGGTCAGACGTTTCTTGTAGTTGGCCACCAGGTTTGCACACATCTCAGGGGGGATTTTGTCCCACACCTCTTCGCAGATCCTCTTCAAGTCATTAAGGTTTTGAGGCTGATATTTGGTAACTCGAACCTTCAGTTCCCTCCACATATTTTCTATGGAATTAAGGTCTGGAGACTGGCTGGGGCACTCCAGGACCTTAATGTTGCCTTGGCCATGTGTTTTGAATCATTGTCATGCAGTAATATTAATACCCATCCACAAACCATTTTCAATGCCCTGGCTGAGGCATGGAGGTTCTCACCTAAGATTTGATGGTACATGGCTCTGTCCATCATCCATTTGATGCGGTGAAGTTGTCTGGTCCCCTTAGGAGAAAAACACCCCCAAAGCATAATGTTTCCACCTCTATGTTTGACAGTGGGGATGGTGTTCTTGGGGTCATAGGCAGCATTCCTACTCCTCCAAACACAGTTGAGTTGATGCAAAAGAGCTTGATTTTGGTCTCACCTGACCACAACACTTTCTCATAGTTCTCCTCTGAATCATTCAGATATCCATTAGCAAACTTCAGACGGGCCTGTACATGCGTTTTCTTGAGCAGGATGACCATGCGGGCGCTGCAGGATTTCAGTCCTTCACAACGTAGTGTGTTACCAATTGTTTTCTTGGTGACTATGGTCCCAGCTGCCTTGAGATCATTGACAAGATTCTCCTGTGTAGTTCTGGACTGATTCCTCACTGTTCTCATGATCATTGAAACTCTAGACCGAGAGAGATTGACAGTTATTTTGTGTTTCTTCCATTTGTAAATAATCACACCAACTGCTGTCACCCTCTCACCAAGCTGCTTGGCGATGGTCTTGTAGCCCATTCCAGCCTTGTGTAGGTCTACAATCTTGTCTCTGACATCTTTGGACAGCTCTTTGGTCTTGGCCATGGTAGAGAGAGGGGAATCTGGTTAATTGATTGCTTCTGTGGACAGGTGTCTTATACATGTAACAAACTGAGATTAGGAGCACTCCCTTTAAGAGAGTGCTCTTAATCTCAGTTCGTTACCTGTATAGAAGACACCTGGGAGCCAGAAATCTTGCTCATTGATAGGGGATCAAATACTTACTTCACTCATTAAAATGCAAATCAATTCCTAACTTTTTTGAACTGCGTTTTTCTAGATATTTTTGTTGTTATTCTGTCTCTCACTGTTAAAATAAACTTACCATTAAAATTATAGACTGATCATTTCTTTGTCAGTGGCCAAATGTAAAAAATCAGCAGGTGATCAAATACTTCTTTCCCTCACTGTATACAGCTAGTAGCTATACTTGCAAAAGGGGCCAGACTGAAGTGATTTAGCAGAACTTAATTTTCTGAATAAAGTTCCACTTTAATTTTCATGACATGAGCAACAGGTATTTTATGCACTTATTGAACAGATACAACAACGTGCTTTCATTGGTATATTTAACAGACTAAAAGGGAGGCTAATAAGAGAAGTTAAAATGGTTCTAAAGGCTGAAGGTTTTTTATCTTCATGCATACTATGCAAGAAGGTAAAAAAAACGTCAGTGCCCAGCTCCCCCTACAGCCCCCCTAATACTTACCTAAGTCCGATCTCGATGCAGCGATGTGCACGAGAGCAGCGGCTCTCCCGGATCTCTCCCTCCTCATTGGCTGAGATGCAGAGCAGGAGTCATTGGCTGTCATTCACAACCAGTGAGGAAGGACCAGGGAGCAAGGCTGTAGCATGCTCTCTGTGTCTTATGGACACAGAAAGCAGGGCTTGGGAGTGAGCAGGAAGAGTGCCTCTCAAGCACCTTGCTCTGGGGGGCACTTGGCAGGGGGGAGGAGCCAAGAGTGGTGGCAGGGGACTCGAGAAGAGGAGGATGGTGGCTGCTCTATGCAAAACTATTTCACAGATCAAGTAAGTTTGGCTTGTTTTTTTTTAATTACCTTTACATATACTTTAATTGTTAGGGTTTACATATACTTTACATGAGATGCTAATGCTAGTCTGGGGTGTACATATTTGTAGTACATTTAGAAGCTGATTTACTACAGGAGTTTTTTTTAGTCCAGGCTGTGCTCACTTCTATTGCACAATCAGGTTCAAGGAGCGTTATAAAAATAGAGATTACCAGTGAACCAGAGCTAGTATTTGATGTGAACACAAGGTGGTGTGAAATCTCTTCCTTTCATAAATCAGCAGCTTGCTTGGATTTGTATTATTCATGGCAGGCTGCAAGTATGATTGAGATAGTTGCTGTTGGTCATAATGTCTAAATTCAGCACTGTACTGAGAGATTTGCTATTGGGGATCATATTATAGGAAGCAATCATCTGCACGTCACCTTGCATCAGCAATCCCTGTGAGAGATCACATTCAACGTCACAGAAAAATGTAATTTATCTTCACTGTGTACTTTAGACCAAAGCACAGTTGATTTTTCTCATTTCTAAGAATAGATTTTAAGGGGTAGTTACACTATACTTACTCTGCTGTGAGCCCTGGGGGTATAACAATCTGAGTACATATTAAAGGCTCTGATGTTGTAACATCATACCACAGTGTTGTCATAGTATAGTGATATATTTGTGTTCCTGGAGTCATTTGGTGTCATCCACTCATATCACTGGTCATTTTATAGCGTATGTCGGGCAGTAAAAAAATAAACATATTTGGTGCGCTGCTGGTCAAGGGGACGAAAAATATCTGGCGTTGGTGATCAAAGTGAGTTAAAATTGTTGTCAGGGGGGAGAAAGTAATGGCCAGTTTTGGGGATCAGGTGGAGGAAAAATACTTGGTATCAGTAGACCATAGGAGTAAAAAATATGCCAGTGTCAGTGATCAGCAGGAAGGAAAATGCCTGGCATTTGTGGTAAATAGGAGGAAAGAGGGGGCGTGGCCAAGATGGCGATGTGAGCGGCTGCTTCTCAGAGAGCTCCGCACATCGCCGGCATAATCCGGATCCATCTGGCTTCTAAATCCTCCGGACACATCCCCACTGTCTCTGGGGGGCTCACAGACCCTCTATCTCTTGAGGGGGAGGAAAATTTTTTTGATCCGGGGCCGCGATCGGGTCCGCCGGACGCTCCGGCCTACCTCGAGGCACTAGGCCGCAGCCGCGGACTTTCCTGGCGGGCCGCGCCGCGATCCGGATGACCCCTGGCGCGGTCGGAGCCTCCGGAAACATCACGGCCCACCACGGGCCTCAGATAAAAGCTCAGGCCTAGCCACGGCCGCGGAATCGGCCCGGATTGTATCCTCAGGCCCTACGAACAGCTAGGCCGCATCCGCGGCCTCCCCTGAAGATCTGAGGCCGCCGGAACAGCTGAGGGTGACACTGACCCCAGGGATCTGGAGGGGGAGAGCCCAGGAAAGCTGAGGGTCTCCATCTGGATTGTGGAGCAGGCCCTGGACCATCTCCTTCCCTGACACCCTGGGAGAGACACACAGAAAGTCCCTGTAGGCCTGTGGAAGTCCGAGGACAGCCCCGATTCTACTCAGCCTGCAGGTGAGGGGGCAAACTCTCTGGGGGGCACGTACAGCTCTAAATATACTGACTGCATACCCCTGAACCCCCCCCCCCTGATAGTCTCCCACAGCCAGCCACTAATTACTGCCCAGTCCGGGGCCTTGCTAATCTGAATGAGGCGCAGATCTTCTAGTACAAAATATAGCAAGGGGGGCAAAAGGTTGGCCTTTCCACCACAGTCGGACTTCCCCCAGACGCCCACCTGTCCCACTCCGGAGGCCCATACCACACGCAGCACACATAGAGCCTCACAGACAAGCATCATGGAGCCGGATGACTCTCGTCCCCCCTGGCTGGCGGACGTCATGGCGGCCATAGCAACTTGCCAATCCACATTAACAACAAAAATAGAGGCTGTTCAGCTGGATATGGGTCTAATCCGTCAAGACATAGACAAAATTAGGTCGCGAGTTACCGAGACGGAACAAAGATTGAGTAACACTGAAGATACCGTTGCGGAACATGGAGCAACACTCCGTACGCTCCAGACCAAAGTAAAGGCCTTAGAATACAGAGCTGAAGATGCGGAGAACAGAAACCGGCGCAATAATCTTCGTATTATCGGTTTACCGGAGGGGGCGGAGGGGAACAATCCTACCTCCTTCATAGAGGGCCTGCTGCGAGACCTCCTACCGGAAGCCCGTTGGTCGCCCTACTACACAGTTGAGAGGGCACACCGTATACCGCCTAAGCCAGGGCCTCCTGGATCCCCTCCTCGCACCTTCATACTCCGTCTCCTTAATTTCAGAGACAGGGATGAAGTTCTTCGTGCCTCCAGAAATGTTGGGGACCTAAGATTTCAGAACACTAAACTGATGATTTTCCCTGACTATTCGGTAGAGACCCAAAAACTCAGGAAATCGTTTGACCAGGTTAAGGCCGCACTGAGATCACGCAACATTCGCTATAGTGTACTCTTCCCTGCTCGCTTGAGGGTCCAGGATGGCGAGACGACTCGATTTTTCACCACACCAAGGGAGGCCTCTGTCTGGCTGGATTCTCTGCCACAGATCCGTTGACCGACCGATCGGTACACACCGAATCTCCTCTTTATTCTTTACTTGTAACAACCTGGGCCCAAGTCTGAATTCACATACGAACTGCTCCATGGATGACTTAGTTTTGTTGCACAGGTTGTGCCCAGTTCATCCCCATGATGTGTTCAGACTTGAGGGGGGTAACCAACTATCCCCTTTCAGGAAAACTCTAAGTTAATGCCCCTGTCTAAGCATTTGGTCAGGAGACTGTTGAGCTATGAGGCTTCATGTTACCTGCATACCTGTATCCTCTTAGTGATGGATCGACTTCACTGTGGGGTCACAACACGATTTACTTCTTCTCTATTTGACTTCTAATACCCCACAGCCTGTTATAATCCATTAGCGGAGTTCTCACACTCGAAGGGCCGCTTGAGCTCTTGCTTGCCCCCCCGTGTGCAATTTAGGGGGGTCGGGCTCGCCTCTTCCACGGACCCCTTGCTGCAGCCGGCGAGCTGAATTGGTTTGGGATTGAAACCCGCCTCAGTTTGGGGGGGCTGGGTGGGGTGGGGGGTGGGGAAAGTTCCCCTAATGGGGCTGTTCTAATTTATGTTAGAAGTTGGACTGTTTTCAGTTTGGTTCTGTTTTTGTTTTACAATTGTTTTTTTAAAAAAATTGACTCATCAGCATTGCAATGTTTTCAGGTATGTCCATTATGGGTCCGGGGGTCCAGTTCGGGAGCCACGACCTACATTGATCCTAACATTATTATCATTCTGAGTAACCATGTCCTCCCTTAATATTGTTTCCTGGAACACTAGGGGACTGAACTCCCCGGTTAAGCGTTCCCTGGTGTTCCAATTCCTTAAAGCTTACAACCCACATATATGTGTGCTCCAGGAGACGCATTTGATAGGAAGTAGAGTTTTGGCCCTCAAAAAACCGTGGGTGGGTTATCACTACCACTCCACGCACTCCAGTTTTTCCAGGGGTGTCACTATTCTGATATTGAAATCCCTTCCTTTCCGGCTCCTGGATTTGGCCCTGGACCCTGATGGTCGTTATGTCATCATACATGCTAAAATATATTCTCTAACGTGGACCATTGTGGGTTTATATTTGCCTCCTCCGGCTTCACTACTGGTGCTCAACCAGATCACCGGTAAGATAGCTGAATTTGCATCTGATAACAATATTATATTGGGTGATTTCAATCTAGTCCCTGATCCGGATCTTGATAGACTGGCGTCTGCGGGGTATCACCATCCTGGGTTGACTGAGTGGGCGGACACGTATGGCCTGACTGATGTGTGGAGGTGGAGACACCCCCAGACCAGGGCATACACATGCCACTCGGCCTCTCACAGGACGTTCTCCCGGATAGACTTAGTCTTCGCGGGAAGTCCGGTCCTCCCACGGGTTACAGATATACAAATACTCCCTAGAGGAATTTCTGACCACGCTCCCCTGCTGTTGTCATTGGACCTTTCACTGGGCCCTGTAGACAAGATATGGAGGCTCTCGAGGTTTTGGATTTCAGACACGGCCGTAGACTCTCAATTCAGAACGGAGTTGCTTGACTTCTGGGTGGTAAATGTGGGCTCGGCTGACCCCACAGTTGTCTGGGATGCATTCAAGGCCACGACAAGGGGACAATACCAGACCATTATAGCCAGAGTTCGTAGGGAGCGCAGGGCAGAGTTGGTAAGGGCTGAGAGAGAGGCGAGTTGTGCAGAGATCCTCTTTGCTCGTACCCGGGACCCTATACACTACTCACATTTACAATTTATGACATCGGAGGTGGTTCGTCTTCGTACCACTCTTACCCAGAAAAAAATGCTAGCTCAATCCCAACGGATTTTTGAGCAGGGGGAGCGAGCGGGTCGCTTGTTGGCCTGGCTCTCCAGGGAGCAGGCGGGGGGGATGAGCATCTCCCACATCAGAGACCCTTCGGGACAGATAGTCCACACACCGGAAGAGATCAATAGCTGTTTCGCGGAATTCTATAAATCTCTCTACATGTCCAGGGCAGACTATAGGGAGGAGGACCTGGTGGCATACTTAGACAGTATTGATGTCCCAACCCTTACGGTAACATATCGTGATAAGCTTGATGCCCCAATTACATCCTTGGAAATACTCCGGGCACTCAAATCAATGCAGACAGGGAAAACACCGGGACCCGATGGAATCCCTATAGAATTTTACAAACAATACGCTGCAGAACTAGTAGACAAGCTTCAGGACCTCTTCTCTGCGTCGATGCGCCTCGAGAGACTCCCGGATACAATGAGTGAAGCGATTATAGTGGTGATCCCCAAGCCCGGGAGGGACCCTACTTTATGCTCCTCGTATCGCCCCATATCTCTCCTGAATGTGGACGCAAAGGTCCTGGCAAAAGTACTGGCCAATAGGCTTAACCTTGTCATCACTGCCCTGATCCACAGAGATCAAACAGGCTTCATGCCCGGGAGAGGTACTGACATCAACATTAGGCGTCTTTATACTCATATAGACAGGGCGGATGGGGAGTCCGGAGGAGTGGTGGCCTCACTCGACGCAGAGAAGGCTTTTGATTCCGTCGAGTGGGGCTACTTATGGGAGGTGCTCTCGCGTTTTGGGTTTGGCCCGGGCTTCACAAAATGGCTCCGCATGCTATATCATAGTCCTTCAGCCAGAATACGCACCAATGGTTGTCTATCGGAGAAGTTTAAATTGTTTCGGGGTACGAGACAGGGGTGTCCCCTCTCCCCGGGCTTATTTGCCCTGGCGATGGAGCCCCTGGCTATACTGCTGCGGGCTGACCCCGGGGTGAGGGGGCTTCAGGTGGGCCCAATCGAGGAGAAGATTTCGCTGTATGCGGATGACGCTCTGCTCTATTTGGCGGACGCGTCGTCCTCCCTGCAGACTGCACTAGGTCTAATTAACCGATTCGGCGGGTACTCGGGGATCCGTATTAATTGGGATAAGTCGATACTGTTCCCGCTCCATCAGTCGACCCCTAGGATCCCACACGTGCAGCTTAAATGGGTAGAGGACTTCAAGTACCTAGGGATTAAGATTAGTGGTAAAGTCCAGGATTATATGGACGATAATCTGCGACCACTTATGACACAACTAACGGCTAGGTGTGCTTCTTGGCGTTCCCTCCCACTGACCCCGGTTGGCAGAGTAAATCTGCTAAAAATGATTTACCTTCCCAAATACTTATACTTTTTTCGCAACACACCCATCCATATCCCAAGGGCCTTTTTCCAGAGATTGGAGGGTCTGCTGATACACTTTGTGTGGGCTGGGAGGCCACCCAGAGTGGCCAAGCAGATCCTGTATCTCCCATTATCCGGGGGGGGACTGGCACTACCGAACTTTCAAATTTATTACTGGGCAGCTGTTCTTGTTACGGTTCGGTGGTGGTTCTCCCAGCCCGCACAGAATCCTGCTGTTACTCTTGAGGCAGCCATTTTGGGTTCTTTTGCAGCCCTGAGCAACCTTCCGTTTCGTGGACTTCGGGCTAGTCAGTCCATGACAACTCTGATGCGAACCACTGTAAGGGTCTGGCAGGAGGCCAGGAGGATATATGGGAAACCCAATCATATCTCACCTCATATGCCCTTATGGGGCAATCCCATGCTCCCTCACCTTTATAGTATACCAGACCCCTCTATCTGGGCAAAAAAGGGTATCCTCACACTAAAACATATAGTTCAGGATGGTAGGCTTAAGTCTTTTCAGGCCCTGAGGCAATCATTTTCTATCCCTTCCTCCTTCCAATTTAGATACTGGCAGCTAAAGCACGCTTTTGAGGCTCAGTTCCCTGCCCCCCTTATTTTGGAACCAGACTCCATTGAACGGCTCCTGATTTCTAGCGTGATGGGGAAGCCACTTTCTACATTATATCTATACCTCACAGTAGAGTATGACACCAAACTAACCAAGACATGGGAAAAATGGAGGGTCGATATCCCTTCCTTGGATGAAGAGGAATGGAAGGAGTGTTTAATTTCCTACATTCCTTCCATGATAGCGGCGAAAGATAGGTTCATACAATTTAAGTTCCTACACAGAGCATATTTCACCCCACAGAGACTGGCACGCATTTATGATCAAAGGGACCCCAATTGTCAGAGATGTAGGCAGGAAGTGGGCACCTTTTGGCACATGGTCTGGTCCTGTCCCAAACTCAAACCCTTTTGGTTAGCAGTGGCCACCACACTGAGCGATGTCACAGGTTTGAATGTACCGGTTGACCCTCAGATACTATTGCTTAGCCATTTGGAGGATATTGAGGGAGACAGATATAGTAAACTGTGTCTTACCTTCGCATTATATTATGCTAGGCGTGAAATATTAATGGTATGGAAAAAGGCAGAGCCTCCTACTTTGGCATCATGGAAAAGGTCAGTGAACATGGTACTTCCCCTGTATAGATTGACATATGAAAGTAGGCAATGTCCAGGAAAGTTTGATAAGATCTGGTCCTCTTGGGTAGATGCCTCTGGGGCCCCGGAACCCCCTCTCGCATAATTATTATGCTATGAAACTGGTTGGAGGAAATCTAGTGTCTCTTTGACTGCTCTCCCGCTGCCTGTTCCCTCTTCCCCCCCCCTTACCTTTCCTTCGTTCTTCTTCCCCTCCCTCTTCCCCCCCCTTCCCCCCCTCCCCTTTCCCCCTCCTTCCCCTCCCCCCCCCCCTTCCTCCTCCCTATCAGGTTGGATTGAAAATGGTTACTTATGTAAGTTTATCTACGATGCTATAATATTATAATGTATTAAGGTGTACTGTTAAGTGATACTTCTGATATTTGCACAATTGGAATATCTGATAGGCAATGACTACAGGTTGAAGGTTGATTTTAATGTCATTTTCTTCTATACTTTGAATGTCTTAAATCACTCTGTAAAGTAATGCTGATTTGTTTAATAAAATTTTCTGTTAAAAAAAAAAAAATAGGAGGAAAGAATGCTTGGAGTTGGTGATCGGTGGTAGGAGGTAAAGGCTAAGTGCTGTTGATCAATAGAGGAAAATTCCATCTGCTGTTGATCAATAGAGGAAAATGCCCCAGTGATGGAAAAGAGGGGGCACTGGTGCTCAGTGGGGAGAGAGGGGGCATTAGTGCTTCGTGGGGAGGGGCATTAATGCTTATTAGGGAGGGGCATTGGTGCTCAGTGGAGGGGGGAAGGGGGCCCAATATTCTTTAGGGGAAAAGAAGGTACACTTGTATTGCAGGGGTCAGGAATACATAACATACATAGTACAAGGATCAGGAGGATGTAATGGACAAAGGAGTGTATAACACACATGATGCAGGGGTCAGAATTGTATAATCTGCAGGGCTCAGGAATATGCCATGCATGGAATGCAGGGGTAAGGAGTACAGGAGGAGTAGAGATCAGGAGAGTGCAACATTTTCCTCCTAACAAGTAATATTCTCCCCCACTTTTCCATCTCAGTAAAAATCCCCCCTTCTAAAAAATCCAGCACTACTCTGCACACTCACTACCCAAGCACCGATTCTCTCTGCAGGCCAAATTCTCCCCTCCTAGTACATATCTCGTCCACTCTGCTGAAATCCCCCCTTCCAGCACGACTCCCCCTCCCAGGAGTCTGCCGCAACAACTGCATGTAGATTTATACAATATCTTTGCTTGGGGCAGTGACAGGGTCACTTTAATAGTTCCATGTGGTCTGTGCAGTGCCGGGACAAGGTCATCCAGCATCCAGGGCAAAGATGTTAAACTTCGTCCCCTTCCCCAATTCATTATGTGCAAGCTTAAAGGGATCCTACACCCAGCAGTCACTCATCTGTTAAAATTACTGTCTTTGTCACTACTCCTGTCAGTTTTGCAACAGAAGGAAGGCACCCCCAGTAAACCATTGCGCCTAGGGTGGCTCTCCCTTTCACCCACCCCTTGTCCTTGCCCTGGGTCTGTATACTGATCTAGAGCTGGATGATGGTCATTTCACAGTACCAGTACATCTGATTTAGCAGAAGTTACCCAGTAGCCTTCAGTGTCTCAAAGCTCACATAATCCTTCCAGAAAGGCAGGTAACAGGGCTAGTGACTCGCCCAGAGGCACTCGCATGCAGTACAGTGGATGGCTGAAGGGACGTAAATGACAGCCAGCTCAGACACAAGGTACTGATGTACAATGTATTCTTAATCCAGGGTGGCAGCCAACTCCAACCTTAGCTCTGACTGGCTTGGTGCTGCAATGAGCATTCCAGCACCAGGTCGCCAGTAGGAGACAACCCAGATCTGCAGATCGTTGGGATTTTGTTAAAATCCTGGACAGTCCCATGGAATCCAAGACTGTGGGAGGTATACTAAGTGCCTACCAGCCATCAGATGGCACCTGTTTTGCCAAATATGCAGACATTCAGTGATATGTCCAAATCAGCACCTTTTGCCGTTTTTTAATTTTTTCATACTAATGCCACGTACACACGAGCGGACTTTATGGCAGACTTGGCCCGGCGGACCGGACTCCGTCGGATAATTCGATTGTGTGTGGGCTTGGCGCTAGGGCAGCTATTGGCTACTGGCTATCAACTTCCTTATTTTAGTCCGGTCGTATGTCATCACGTACAAATCCGTCGGACTTTGGTGTGATCATGTGTGTCCAAGTCCATTCGTTTGTAAGTCCGGCGCACCTACGCTACAAAGTCCGTCAGAAAGATCGTCGGACCAAGTCTGCCGTAAAGTCCGCTCGTGTGTACAGGCATTATGCATCACAGTAGTCTGTGAGTGAAGAATTCAAATTAAAAATATTTTATGTAGCCATGGTGTTGCAGCTAGTAACAAACAATCCGCCAAATCACCCCGCCAGACTTCATACATCACTTCAGAGACAATGAACAGTCTTTTGCGAGCTTTGTTTTTGTCATTTTTATTGAGGGGTACAACTTGGATAGGGATTAGGAATATGGGATGCCCATAGGATAAGTTATTGTCATCATATTTAAAGATTTAGTACATTCTGAATAAAGTTAGAGCCGGAAGATGTAATGTGCATATTTAGGTATGAATCTCCTCCTGCATCTCCATGCAGACTGTTGTTCCTCCTGCGGCTCAACCTCCGCAGACTATTCCATCTAAGAGTTCCCCGGCATCTGACCATGTGGTGGCCTTAGACATCACTAATGACCGTGTAAAAGCAATGTTCTTAGATCTTTCACCTCCTGCCCATAACTTGTTTCCTCCTGTACACTTGGTTCCTGCTGCACAAACTTAGTTACTGTATTGAAATATGACACATCCTCTTCTATTGAATAGTAGGGGCCCACTCTGAATAAGCCTCCCTACTGTGGCTCTGGTTGCTCACTGCCACTAGGCCTGAGGCCTGCAGAATCTCTCCCCGGAGGCCCAGTGGGTTAAAAGCATATCTTCTAGGAAATATGGACTACTGTTCCCAGCCAGCCCAACTTGCAAATCATGTGCCCGCAGGCAGCATCTTGACACAGATCCCCACAGTCTCTTTTCTGATTCAGGACTCCCCATCATCCACCGTGTGTTTGATGAAGACTCCACTAGTGACCCTGTACTATAGAAGTGCCTTCAGACTCCTTGGCACTCCAGCCCTTGGCACCTCCAGCCCCACTGTGATAACACTAACCGACCTTCCAATAGCCCTGAGTCCTTGATGAGGAACTTTGACTGGACCATGCGTACCGCCAGTTTCACCTGCCCTTCAGCTCCAGAAGTTCCCTGCCATCCAACCGTGTGGTGGCAGAGACATTGCCAATGACCGTGTAGAGGCAATGTTCCCTCACAGCTCTCCCCGGGCCTTCTCCTGCGATTGGCGCACCCCCTCCCCCCAGATGGGGATGGCCTCCTGCAACTGACTAACATGCCATTCCTCACTATACCCAGCCGACTCTGACCCCCAGTGGCAATCACCTCAGCTTATATATGAGGCCCGCCCCCTGCCAATACCAAATGGGGATTGGTCAGGACTCACACACAAGCTGCCTGCCACTCCAGTTCTAGGTCCAGCCCCTTTTCTAGAACATTTTGCTCAGAAACAGGGGAGGCACCTCAGAACTGATGTGCAGGTGGTCACACCCACTGCTACTTTGACCACTCCCAGCCCTCAGATCAAAACAGACAGGCCTAGCGCGCAGCATAAGCCTGCCTAAATTTACCTGTGCTGGATACAATAGTAAAATAAGCCTTACTAGCACCTACCTATTGGTAGAGGATGCTACATTTAACTAATGGTTATTTTTTTTTACTAGTGTCAGAATGGGGGGGGGGGGGGGGGCGGCAAAGTAGCATGGGAGGGCTGTCTCTGGCATGTCTCAATACCTGTCTGGGTGTCAGTAACTGTGGTTGTCTTGCAAATGACAGATGTGCCAGTGAACTGTGCCTCTCCCAGTGCTGTGTCTTTATATACACCTTTGATCCTGAATCATACAATTGTTTCCTATCCAAGGAGTACATGTAATTATCACCTCCCTTCCCAAACACCATAAGATTTGTGACCGCTGACTTATTATGTAAAGCCTGATACTGCTCAAATGTAAAACCATCCTTAGCAGTAGAGCGAGCTCCATGGAAAAGAGAGAGAACAAGTTGTCATGGCAGCCACAATTACAGTATTGATACATGTCATGCGAAGGGCATAAACATACAGCTCACACACTGACAACAAATGACTGACTACTTTAAAAAAGTAAAAACCAATGTCTGTGACACATGCACAAATATTGATTTTTAAAAATAATCTTCTAGACTCTTAAGAATGTATTTTGAAAAATTGCTAATATAACAACCTGAAAAATGTTTTTATTTATTACAGGTATTTATATAGCGCCAACAATTTATGCAGTGCTTTCCATAAAATATATACTGTATACACACACACACACACACACACACAAACTAATCAACCATTACCTTATGACCACTGATAGGTTTGGCCTAGGTCCACACTAGAATGCGGTATAGGAAACCCTCGATCAGTACGTGTTTCCTGCACCGCATTCAAATCGCAATGCCCTTGCCATCTGAAGCAGGTGTCAGTGCAATAATAACTACACTACAAATGCAGGTCGCAAACGCAGTGTGTTTGCCTGCACCGGATCGCATAGTACAAAATAACCATGCGATCCAGTTGCAATGCAGTTCTAAAACTGGTGCATGCACGACTCCGGTGTAATGCAGTTCAAAATGAATGGGCTCAAATCGCACCACACTGAATTGCACAGGAATGCAGTGTGGTTACTGTGTGATTCATATGCGATTCATAGTGTGAATAACATTGATTTTCAAGTGTGCTGTTCATTTATGCTGTACATTTATGATACCTTTTGAGTATAATTGAGTCTAATAAAATTTAGATTAAGGTAATGCACTATAGTTAGCCACTAGTATCCCAAGTTGAAAGAAATGCTCAAAAATATAGAAGTATAAAAATTCTAATTTTATTAGAAAACATTAAAGTTGATAAGAAACTGTAAGCGTCATATAAATATGTGCTAACACAACATTCTCTCTCCCATATATGCTAAGGAATAGTGTAAGTATACAATATAATTCTGCGCTGCCCTGAAAACAAAAACCAGCAGCTAACACGGCCAATAGGATATATGCCAAGTAAAAAGAAAACAAAATAAGTGTAGCGCTAAAAAGTTTTAAAATGTCCTATATCAAGATGAAAAAATAAACCAACAGTTCTGAGTATAGAATGTGGGAAGAAATCATCCATATATATATTAATCCTAGTGATAGGAAGTCCTCAGAGGTTATGTGACTTCAGACAAAGAGCACGTCAATAGGTATATAACATCTGGAGTGAAGACAGACACACCACCACCGACAATGAAGATCTAATGGACTCAAAGGGGCATACGCCGAGTTGGGTCAGACAAAGCTTGGGTGGTCAGTGGCTGTAGATTAGTAATGTCTTTCTTCCTCACAGACTGTAGGTCATGACCTACAGTCTGTGAGGAAGAAAGACATTACTAATGGAAACGTCTGGATTCATGGATGAGCACAAGAAAACTTATGGTTCATCCCAAGAACATCACCCTTCTGGATCATCTACAGCCACTGACCACCCAAGCTTTGTCTGACCCAACTCGGCGTATGCCCCTTTGGGTCCATTAGATCTGGTAAGCCTCTTCATTGTCAATAGTGTAAGTAGTTCATAAAGAGCAGCCTAATACGTGTTTCGCCAACGGCTTCTTCAGGGGATCCTAATTGGCACTGTGAGATACATCACGATTAGCATCTAATTACATATATTTCTACACATCTTAAGTACACATACATAATAATAATGTTGTTGAACATTGCAAGAATGCTGCATCTGTGTCTTTGTCCATATAGTACACACCAAGGTTAGAACAGAGAGCATGGAATATCTATTCCGTATAATGGGAGGAGGGAGAGGGACGAGCAGCAAAACCGAGAAGAAGAAGGGCATGTAGTGGAAAACAGACAAAAATCAGGAGCCCGACCAGGGCAAGGCCTCTATAAATGAAATAAATCATATGTACTTGGGTGTCCTGACCCTCAAGGGAGAAATGCACATATAAAAACATATACATATATATACATATTCGCATTTTTTCCCCTTTTTTCTTGTACTTTACCTTTGAATGTGGAGTCACACCATGTGAGTTTATGTCTTCTAACATTGTTTCTTAATGCACTATAGTTCCTCCATTTATTTATATGGTGAATCAGAATTTGTGCTGGAGTCATTATTGCTGTATTGCCTTAGGGCATGTAACATCTGAAGTCACTGTTATATGGTTTGAAGCTGGGGAGTGGAGGATCTGACTGTTCTTGCTGTATAGTGACTGGGCTGCTGTCAGGTTTGAACCCACATCCGGGCACTGTTGACCTCTTGGCTTTTTAGCTTTCTCCAGCATGCATGTGGTGCATGCTTGTGGTGATGGAGCACTGGGAATGCATTGAGGATAGTTTGCATATGTAGTTCACCTTTCATAAGACTGTTTTAAAACACCAGTTCATTTACTAATGTAGACTATTCACTGCCTATTTGTTTGGTCACTTGTATCACTGTATGGTGTCACTGTATTTGTTATATGTTGTGTGATATTAAACATGTGCAGAACAGAAAAATGTGTTTTTTTTTCCTTTCGGATAGATTTGTTATGTTACGAATGTCATTTCTTTGATTTGTTTCGAAATTCGTTTAGTTTTGCTTAATTTAATTTCATTTATACATTTTCTAACAAATTCTAAATTTTCGGAATGATTCAAATTCAGATCGACCAATTCAAATTCTACGTGAACAATAGCCGGTTGTTAAGGAGCAGGCCAGGAAGCTGGCTGCCGTGTGCTTAACAACCGATGACCCATCAGCTGTCATCGGCTTCCCCACTGATAGCTGAAATGTGAACAAAGGAATGCCGGGTCCACAGATCCTGCCCCCCCCATGTGAATGAGTACATAGTACCGCTATCCATTCACCAAAAAAGTGTAAAAAGTGAAAAAAGACACAACACAAGTTTCTGACAATTCCTTTATTAAAAAAATAAAACGTAGATCCATCGTCAATCACGACACTGGCCGCATCCCCGGACCTTGTCCCCTTGTGACGTCATCAACCCAGCATGCCCCGGTCAGTGACGTCACAACTCAACCACTGACATCATTAGGTGAGTCCACCCCATAGCTATTTAAGAACTGTCAGACAGCGGAGCAGGCAGTTGGTGGTAGCCTTTGATGAGGCTTATACAGAGAATGCATTAGGGTAAAAAAAAAAACTTCTGTCTTTTCCACCACAAGCATTTTGTTAAAGAGATTTTACAGTCCACTTATCTATAATCTATCTTTCTATAAAAATAGACTCATATATGAAAGTGTCTGAAAGAACTGTCTGGGTTTCCATCATCATCCTGGT
Organism: Lithobates clamitans; assembly: GCA_037952925.1. Taxonomy (NCBI): domain Eukaryota; kingdom Metazoa; phylum Chordata; class Amphibia; order Anura; family Ranidae; genus Lithobates; species Lithobates clamitans. The sequence goes on along the minus strand of JBBGZY010000936.1, from coordinate 446,732 downwards.
GAGATTACACATTCAGTTATTAATATCATTAAGTGTCATCTTGAATAGTGTTTCTCCAGAATGATTTGTCTTCTATTTTGCAATGACATGTTCATAATTTCTGTGACTGTATTCATCAATCTACCTCATTGCTGGTCATCTTCTATTCCCTTCAAATTTTCCAAGCATAATTGGCTTTTCAGTTGGGTCGAGTTGTTTTTTTTTTCATTCCATGTCCAAAATAAGACAGCTTTACTTTAATGCTGGGCTTCTGATGAAAAAATGGGCTTAAATTGTTCACAATTATAATCAGGTATGTTTAAACTCATGGAAACAGTCCTAAGCACATTGTAAAGCACTACTTGAAAGATCTACACTAGAAACATATCAGAAACAAATAATAAAAATAAGGAAAATACAAAAAAGATAGGAAGCGATTGTTTACGAGGTTGAATAGTGAAGTTTAGGGTTATGTCAGGCAAAAGAAATGTTGGCTAAGAACAGGATTATGACACAATACTACTATTACTTTTTCTGTATGTGTTTTTTTTAGATGTTTAACCACTTGCCGCCCACCCACAGTAGATTTACTGCAGACGGGTAGCACAGGTAGGCCACATAACGTACCTACAGTATATAATACTACCTGTCTTCTGAGTTTGGGGAGTGCTGACCTGTGCTGTGTCCAATCACAGTTTAGCAGGGAAGAAGCTGCTGAAAAGCAGGGAGAAAAAACAGGCAGATTAGTAAGTAAAAGCAGCCCTTGATTGCCCCTAGATGGTAACCCCTTCCCAGCCAGTGTCATTCATACAGTGTCAGTGTACAGTATTATCACTGATCACTGTATTGGTGTCACTAGCGAAGTCAATGTGAGTTATTGACCCTCCAGACCAGTGTCTGTTAGCACCAGATTACCCACCATCCTAGCACAGTCACACTATAACTCACTGAACACCAGTGGCAGCAAACTAACACCACCCCCCCCATGAGATTTTACATGTATGGGACTCACTTCTTCCGGCAGTCCAGGAGGATACTGCTGTACGACTTCTTCCCGCAGCTCAGGGTCACCAGCAGCGTGTCATTCACCATCTGCTCCACCAGGACTGGTACCAGCAAGCCGACCCGCAGCTCCTGCCCAGCCTTGGCCTCCATGCTCGCTCCGGCTTTCAGATGCCAGCTCCAGCCCTCCCTGGCCACAGGCCTGCACCAGGAACAGGAAGTGTGTCCTGACTGAGACCCAATTGGCCAGGGAGTCTTAGGACTGCTTCCTGATTGGCCAGGAGGAGGATCAGGAAGACAATAGCGTATATTAATTTGCTATTGTCACACAACTGGGTGGGCTCAGGGTGCAGTGCTCTGCACCCCGAGCCCACCCTCTTTTAAAGCCAATAAGAGCCTCAGGCTCTAATCATGAGCTTCTAAAAAAAAAACCCCATTGAAATCCATGCGTCTGGCACCCTGCATGTAGATAAGGGGCCGGGCACATGGATTAGGGGGGCGACGCCCCTGTGCCCCTTACTGCTGATCACTGCCATTACAGTATAGCTTATATAGCTGTGTAAATTTCAGTATATTTACAATAGTTTGTAGACTCTATAACTTTCACACAAACCAATTAATGTACACTCATTGGGATTTTTTTTTACCAAAGACATGTAGCAGAATACATTTTGGCCTAAATGTATGAAGAAATGACATTTTTTGATTGGATATGTTTTATAACAGAAAGTAGAAAATATCTACGGGGCAGGGGGGGTTCAAAATGTTTCTTTTTTGTTTATATAATAAAAAATATAAAATGCAGTTGTGATCAAATACCAACAAAAGAAAGCTTTATTTGTGTGAAAAAAAATATATACATTGAATTTGGGTACAGTGTTGCATGACTGCACAATTGCCAGTTGAAGTAACGCAGTGCTGAATAGCAGAAAATGACCTGGTCATGAAGGGGGTAAAACCTTCCAGAGGTCAAGTAGTTAAAGTAGAAGTATAGTCAAAGCTCTTTTAAATATACTTCTCCTATGGATCACAGGAGTGCAGTTTATTCTGCACCCCTGTGACCCGTTTTTAGCCTACAGCTGGCTGAAGCTTGCTGTCGTCTGACATCACAGAGCCAGTCCAGGCTCTGAAAGGGTCCCAGGGGCAGAACACAGAGCGGGTGACTGACAGTCCCGGGACACTGAGAACTGAGCGATCAGCAGTCTTTGATCACTCTTATGCAGCGTACACATGGTCGGACTTTTCGACCGGACTGGTCCGACAGACCGAGTCCAGCGGACAATCCGATCGTGTGTGGGCTTCATCGGGCCTTCAGCGGACTTTTCCAGTCAAAAATCTGACGGACTTTAGATTTGGAACATGCTTCAAATCTTTACGTCGTAACTCCGCCGGAACCAGAAATCTTGTATGCTAGTCTGACGGACAAAAAACTACGCTAGGACAGCTATTGGCTACTGGCTATCAACTTCCTTATTTTAGTCCGGTGTACGTCATCACGTACAAATCCGTTAGACTTTGGTGTGATCGTGTGTAGGCAAGTCCGTTCGTTAAAAAGTCAGTCGGAAGTCCGTCAAAAGTCTGTTGAAAGTCTGTCGGAAAGTCCGTCGGACCAGTCCGGTTGAAAAGTCCGCCCATGTGTACGCGGCTTAAGTCTCAGTCTTAGAGCTGGTGTGGGACAGATGCAGCATCGGATCGATGCTGTATCCACCTAGATGAGTATTATTTTTTTTTCTAAATCCTGAACTTCTCTTTTAATTCCTGACCTGCTCAGTATTTTCTTGTATACATTGTGCTTTATTTTTTCAGGAACCTCAAGATACATTTGGTCTGTTTTTACTTTGTATCTCTTTCGTTTGACACTTTAACAAGCTCTGTGCCTGTTACTAAGTAGAATATTTTTTTTATGCTATTGAGGTGAGAGTTTTTTTTAGGTATAGGGTGTTTGCAACATTAGGCCACCCCAATACTCTTCCCCAGTACTTAGCAGGGATGATCAAATCTCTCCACCTAATTTTGGGGGTCCATTCATGTGCTACTGGCTGCCAAGGCCTAAATCATCCTTTTTTTTTGCTAGGCCAGCTGCTTTGTTCTCCTTCCCATCAACACACACAGAACCAAAACTTAATCATCAGCACAGAATATTATAATCAAATAAACACAATCACAAGCAGAAACATGTCCATGGGGACACAGTCAGTACTGTACTGACACACTCAGAAACATTTACAAAAGCATGATCAGTACCGGTACTGACACAACCAGGAATACGTCCACATAAACTTAAGTAGTACCATAGGAAAAAACCCATAAACGCGTCTGTTAAACATTCAGGTGCTTACTGACATGTATAAATCTATCTGCCAATACAATCAGTACCATACCAATATGTCCAATGACCGTAACCATACTGTCCACTCAGTACCATACTGGCAGTACGTAGTTAGTACTGTACTGGTAACCTGAAGATGTTTCAGTAATAAAGCATATAGTACATACAGAAATGGATGCAATCCATTTTGTACCTACAACAATCCATCTGCCACCTACGCTGAGCAGTAGTAACAAGTAATGTTTAATATACTATTTTTATTGTATGTCAACAAATTAATTCAGGTGAACATTTGTTTTAAATAGTGCTAGTTTAAATCCTTGGGATACATTGACAGGCACTGGCTGTTTTTTAGGCCTCATACACACAGAGCTATAAAGCTAGTACCGACGCCGGTGTTAAAAATGTGATTTTAACCGCATTTTGCATTGGTGTCAATGCGCGTTTAGCTGTGCTAGCTTTCAGCCGTGTTCCTCTGCCTCTATTCAAAATCAGTGGTTGCCTATGGGAGCATGAGGTTCTCCCCCAAGATGATACCAGACCCTTCGGTTTGGTATGCATCTTAAGGGGAACCCCCACGCCCAAAAAAATGACATGGGAGTCCCCCCCAAGATCCATACCAGACCCTTATCCGAGCATGCAGCCTGGCAGGTCAGGAAAGGGGGGGGGGCGAGTAAACCCCCCCCTCCATGACCATACCAGGCCACATGCCCTCAACAAAGGGGGGGTGGGTGCTTTGGGGCAGGGGGGCGGGTGGGAGCTTATCGGAATCTGGAAGGATGAGGGGCTGGGATCTGGGGGCCCCTTGTTAAAGCGGGCTTCCAGATTCCGATAAGCCCCGCCTGCACACCCCGACAACCACCATGCAAGGGTTGTCGGGGAGAGGCCCTTGTCCTCATCAACATGGGGACAAGGTGCTTTGAGGTGGGGGGCGCAGGGCCCCCCGGCCCAAAGCACCCACCCCCCCATGTTGAGGGCATTGAGGACATGTGGCCTGGTATGGTCCAGGAAGGGGGGTGCTCTCTCGTCCCCCCCCCTTTCCTGACCTGCCGGGCTGCGTGCTCGGATAAGGGTCTGGTATGGATTTTGGGGAGAGCCTCACGCAAATAGTTTTTTTACATTTTGGCTGGGTTCCCCTTCAAGATTCTCATCTTGATCCAACTTGTGGTGCGACTTCTATTCAAATCAATAGGCTCTCATAGGGAACCATTGATTTTGAATAGAGGCAGAGAAACGCCGGACGAGGCTTAACGCTGTGTATACAGCATTAAGCCTTCTTAAACCGCATTTAACACCTTTTACCTGCCTCTGGCATTTTTACAGCTCTAGCGCTGAATCCTCAGAATGTGCTGGTACTGGGTTTTTTTGGAGCTTAAAACGCCAACGCCAATGTTACAGCTCAAAAACACCATGGTCTGTATGAGGCCATTGAATAACATGGAGTGGCATTTTTAAGCTGCAAAAAAAGCTCGAAAATACTGATGTAAAACCATACATGTGTATGAGGCCTTAAATTTACAGTATTTATATGCTGTCACTTGTACAGCTCGCGATCATCAGCCAAGCACATTGGTAAAAGTAAACAGACCCTTGTTTATTCCAAACAAATAGGCAAACAGAAGCACCGCTTGTCTTCAGGAAACAGAAAACACGGAAAAGTCCATACTCAGGTTCAAAATTGCAAAACAAGTGAAAAGCACACCACCACCATAGCAGTGTCACTTTGGGGTTTTGGGGTTTTCCGGTTGGCTTCAGGGCTCCTAAGGAGAAGGTTTTTCACATTCTAAGCTCAGTCTACCCTACTCACACAAATGTACTATTAACTCTCTAACAGCCAGCTGCACACTGTTTCCTCTTATTTTCTGGACTATGAGGCAACCTTCCAGACCCAAGCCCCTGTAATCAGGATTTGGATGTCCTTCCTACTCAAAACTTTTCAAACCTCACAAATTCCAGGTCCGTAATATGGATTTAGCAATCCAGAGAGTAGTGAAAACCACTTCTCTCCTACCAGCGGACTACCACAGAATTCCTCACCCTGAATAGTTGAGAACCACTGAGTAATTAGCATTACCTTCAAATGATCCCACTTAAAGGGACCTCAACCCAAACAGTAGGAAAACATACCTGCCGTCCAGGACCCAACATTGGTGCCCTGTACAATGCTTTATAGGGCCTATTAATGACAATGGCAGTGCATGAAAACACATAATTGTTAATAATGCACATGAAAATGCACACAGAGAGATGTAAATCCAGCCCGAGAGATTCACGTCTGTGGGAGTCTGTGGGAATTGACTCGTAAACCTGACTGCAGTGTTAAGCAGAAAAGGAGGGGGCGCCACAAAGACCTTCTGAATGGCTTAAAGAGTAATGCGTGATCGGACCTTGTTGTCGGAAATTCTGACCGTGTGTAGGCTCCATCACACATTTTCCATCGGATTTTCCGACACACAAAGTTTGAGAGCAGGCTATAAAATTTCCGATCGTGTGTACACAAATCCGACGCACAAAGTGCCACGCATGTTCAGAATAAATAAAGAGATGAAAGCTATTGGCTACTGCCCCGTTTATGGTCCCGACGTACGTGTTTTACGTCACCGCGTTCAGAATGATCGGATTTTCCGACAACTTTGTGTGACCGTGTGTATGCAAGACAAGTTTGAGCCAACATCCGTCGGAAAAAATCCATGGATTTTGTTGTCGGAATGTCCGATCAATGTCCGACCGTGTGTACGGGGCATAAGAATGTCCATACATTATACAATTTTTCTTTTAGATTTACCAAAACCATATATTACGGTATGAGGTCAAACCTAAACTCTTTTAATTTGTATGCGGTCAGGCAGGCTGTTGCATTACATAATTGAAGCTAACTCTTAACAAGAAAACTATATAATTTATGGCCTTTACTCCACTTTTGTTGAGATAAAAACATTCTCCTCTGGGTGATCTATGTACACTGCGAGGATTTGCAACAAACTTTTTTGCAGATACCTACCTTTTGTAATTCTTAATAAATAACTGTTAGTTTGTCTGTGTCCATGTGCAAAATAAATGTCATTGGGAGCGATTTCCAAATTATCAATCAGCTGCTGCACTTACTGGGTTCTAATGAGGAAAATGTCAGGGTCTGCATCCCTTTAGATGTGATTTCCCTTTGGGAGTATCTCGCCAAAACTGAAATGTTTGTTGCAGTGGATGTGAGGATGCCTAAAATCCGACTTGTATCTCTGTGCAGACTTCTGAGAAAAATCGGCGAGCCAGTCACACAAACAGCAAATGACATTTCTGGGGATTGTTCTGTACACCATCTTTGTACAGAACACCTACAGGTTGCCATATTGCATTGACTAGATTTTGCAGGTAATTTTAATGAATTCAATCCAAATATGACTTGTGTAGCATCTGTACATGCTATATTATGCTGCATTTGGGGGGTGGGGGTGGAGGGATTTATAAAGTCTTATAGTCTTATTTTCCCCCTCCAGGTCACTGGTTACATTGTTACAATAAAACCCAATGTCCAAAACAGGCATACGTTTGCTACAATGTTTTATTTAAAAGTGATGCATCACTACAGCTACTCAATTGTAACATTTTATATTTACATTTTATCCACTCTACTTAGATTTCAGAAGCCTGCTCAGAGGATTCTGTGGCACCTGAACACAGCAGTAATGAGGAGATTGTGGAGGAGCCAGAAACCACAGATGTGGAGGAAGAACACAGTGTGGAGCTGTCAGACACAGCCGCCAGCCAGCTGACCCCTCCTGAAAACACATGCCCGGGAATTGGCAGGACCCGACGTCTCTCAGATTTTCGAGCTTGGTTTGCAGAAAATTTTCGGCACTGCTCAGAATCAGAGGAAGGTAAACCAAAGCATTATAAATATTTATAGTTTTCATTATATTACTTAATAGGCAAAAATGTGAGGTGTCTGTTTAGCCTCGAGATTTATGTTGAGGTTTCCTATTGGTTGGTGAAGGGTGGGGCCAAGCTTGACTTTAACGGGGAAAAGTCAAGATTTGCTTATAACTTTAGCAACCTATATCCATAGATGTAGTTTTCTCTTAAAGTAGTTTTTCACCCTCCCCATCCCCACATATTTTAAAATTAACCCCTACCTTCATGGTGGTGAGATCAGCACATATTAGATACGCAACCAACCAGCGGATCCAATCATGTCCAGCGGATCTATCACTATCCAACGAAGATCCTCCTACCTTCTGGCAGCGCTCGGTCTAGCGCTGCCATGTTTTGCCGTGACATCATTGAGAGGTTGCCAAATGCTATTCCCCCTCCTTTTTTACTGAATTAAAGACTTTGCCTACAGGTATATGTGATGTTCATATCTCAGAAGGCAAAAGGGGAACAGTGCACATTGCTCGCCTCGGCTAATGATGGGCAAACGGGAACAGGGGTGGACAATTTCATAAAAAAAGGAAATAAAAAAAGAGGAGGGATGATGATTCGGAGGGTGAAGATCCACTTTAAAGTAAACCAAATCCTCCTTCTCTTGGGATACAAGGTACCATGAGGGGCCAGAGATACCTTTACATAATCTGGGAACCCTCTGGGTTATGGAGTGGCATTTGGCCAGCAGCATGTTATGCCTAACCCTATAGACATACCGACCTGCAGAAAGTCAATATTGGCATACGAGTATTTGTGAGGTACAGCATAGTTTGCCTAGTACAAGTTTACTTTTGAGTATTTTTTACACAATGTTTTTTCATTATGTTCTCAGTTTAAATTAGCAAGGTTGTGATAAATATTATTTTCATCTTCTATGCACCTCCCTTTTTATGCTTTACTAATAGGAATCCTAGCCAAGATCCTTCACCCTTTCTTGCTATATTTATCAGCTGTGTGGGATTGCTTTGCTTTTAGTGGATTTTCATTAAATGAATTTATCTTCTCAACAGGCTCAATTCACTAAGCTATAACAAGCGTTGTTTGTCAGTAACAGCCATTTTCTATGAACAATAAAGATCCATTTTGTATGGATGTATCTTAAAGAACATAATTAGGTACCAATATCCCAATATATACATATATATATATATATATATATATATATATATATGAAAAAGAGAGTCAACAAGTCACAAATCACATTTAAAATATATCATTTTTAAATTAACCTTGTTAATATCATGTGCAAACTTATGCTAATAATAAAAGATCACACTTTTTCTTGTATAAAACATACATATGCTATTCATATACTACAGTGCCAGTTATGCTACCTCCATATCTACCCATCTAATATACCTGTCACCCATTTGATTTTATCAGTTGGGGTACGTCAATAAACGTAACTGTTGGGAAGATATACAATCCTTTATGCATTTCTTAAGCTGGTCATAGATGGATCGAAATTCAGCTGGTTCAGCAGGGACTGGCTGAATTTCATTCCATCTATGGCCGTTAATGTTTTGGAGAAGTTGACCAGATGGATAGGGAAATTCATTCAAAAAACTGATCCATGTATGGCCATCCTTAGACCAATGGACCACTTCCTCAAGAGAAGTCAAGTCATCTCCTTAGAATGTAGACTATTGCATATCGTCCCATCAGTTTCTGTCTGAATGGTATTGTGATATGCATGATTTTAATGAAATTAAATAAGAATATACATATTTAAAAAGCGATTCATGATCTGTTAAGTGCCTGAAACGTCCCGTCTTTTTTGTTCACATTTATTCAGTTGAAAATACGTAACACTCACAGGGCCAATGGCATCCCCTAGATAACTGTCAATATTAAGTCAATAAAAGTCAATATTAACACAATTTTTGAGTGAAGATTCTTAACTCCTCCAATAAATCAACAAAAGATGTAGAGATATTACTATTTTAGCATGCATAATTTTTAGAAATTAAACATACTTTAATAAAGCTGTGAATTCACCCTTGTACAAATTGTAAGGTATGTGGGTGCAGCAAGGGTGTGACAACACAACCAGTGTTATGTGTACTACAAAAGGGAAAATAAAGGATCGCGCTTGTTCCTGTTTAAAGGATGTTTCACTTTTGGCTCTTAACATGTAATTAGATGAAATTATAGTTCACTGGGGATTTTAAAGCCACCACAATAATGTCTGACCTGGAATATACCTCGAATTTAAAGCAATAGTAATTACACAGTTATTACAGTGACAATTCTTAGGTATCAATATACAGACATTAATTTTGGTTTCATGCATTTTGTACTTAATTTGCTGTCAAAATGATCTACATTTTAATAAATAAGATAATTTTATTCTGTTTGTATTGGATCTGTGGTGGTCAAGCTGTGTTGTAATTTTTTTACAAATATATGTAATATATTTGTAAATGGGTGAAAAGAAATCTTACCTCTTGACCCATGAGGATGGGGGCCTACCATGAAATTTGTTAGTATTGGGACTTGAATTATAAGGCTGTAAAGTAGCTTATCCCTCCGATATCTTAACCCTCTGAAACCCTAATGTGTATGGTATATTTTTAGTGACCATAGATTTTGAGTCATTATTTCACTATTTACCTGAAAAATTTTTATAGGATTTTGAATGTTCCCAAGCTTGCTCTTTCGTGCTTTTTTGGTGGGCTCTTGCCTCTCTGCAATTTGACTTCAGGTAGACATTGGCCAGTACATGGTAATCCTTATGTCTTAAAGTGTATTCCCACATTTGCAGTCAAATTTGAGAAAATGCCCACTATATGTTTGTTATGTCTTCCCATTCACACAGTTCAACCTTTTGGATGTTTGGAGTAGGTCTCTGGGCAGACTCTACTCTGAAAATATTCACAGTGAATCTGACCTCACACACATATTGGGTACACACTGAATTCCCCCTCATCAACATACAACACAGAAGACCAGCTTCTAGATCTTTAACACTTTGTTAAGAAAGATTTGCTCAAAACTAGTTTACGCTTGATAAAGAGTCTTGCCAGCACACTACAGACAGAGTTCATTATGGTAAAGAATAACTCCCTACCCCCCCTCATAAACATTACAGGAAAAGGAAACTAACGTGGTTGTAAAGGCTAAAGCCTTTTTTTACCTTAATGCATTTTATTAAGTAAAACACCTTTTATGTGCAGCCTTCCCCCAGCCCCCCCCTAAATACTTAACTGAGCCCGATCTTGATCCAGCGCTCTGCCCGAAAGCAGGGGCTCTCTCTCTTTCTCCCCACCAGACTCAGTGAGAGCATTAAGAGCCAATGGCTCCTGCTGCTGTCAATCAGATCCAGTGAGGAGAGCGCAGGGGACAGGGATGAGCCGCGCTGTGTATGGCAGTAGACACACACAGCCCAGCTTGGTATAAAGCCTGCACATGTGCTACCATAGGAATCGACTTTCTGTGGTGGCACATGGAGACGAGAAGGAGCCCAGAACAGTGGTGGGGGACCCCAGAAGAGGAGGATCAGGGCTGCTCTGTGCAAAACCATTGCACAGAGCAGGTAAGTATAACATTTTTTTTTTTTAAAGAACCTATACAATCAGTTTCAGCAGTATTTTTTAGGCACAGAGTTTTCAGAAAATAGCATTTAAAAAGTAAGCAGCAAATTTGTAATGCCTTTTTTAATGAATGCTATGTAAGGGGAACATGTAACAAATATAAAGTTAGGTATTATGCCAATTTGGCTGCAAAACTTTTTGTTTCTTTAATACACTTTAAAGAAGCAAAAAGGGTTCAGCATGGTGATCTGAAGGCCTTCTCTGTTCTCTGCAAATAATTAGAAACACACCATCTCCTTCTATTTCCTTCCCTAGCATGTCTTTGTAGTTCCGCTCTGTCCTCACTCCAGGATAACTCTCATCATATTCCTTTCTCTAATCTGCACATCGCTTCTTTTTTTTCTCTGTTTCACCAGCAGGCCTCTGCCGCTTTTTTCTATCTCGTTATCACATTCTACATCTGCCTCTCCCTATGAGGAACATTCTTAAAATTTGTATAACCATGAAACCACGCACTTTGTGCACTTTGTTGGAAACATCCATACTAATATACCTCAGATAAAAAGTTTTAAAAATAGGTGTCAGCTTCTATATAATATAAAACATGTGCTTCAGCGTTTTTTGCATTTTGGAAAACGTACTCAAAGGGCAGATGTTGCCTGGTTTCATTAATGTTTTTCGCTTTTTCTCGCTTTCACGCGCACGTCTCATTCACAATTCAACTGTTCTCGATTTGCAGTTACCATACATTCTCTCTTTCTCTGCATGTAACAATCAGATCGTATCCTCTGTTCATTTAAAATGTATATGTACTAGAAGAGGCAGCTGCCAATAAAGTAGACTGTAATAAACCCTATTTTGTAAAATGTCTCTGTAGACCATTCATGGGGTGGTATTGTATTGTGTATGTTTGTGCACCTGCATGTTGAAGTTCATGCAGTAGATGGTGTATAAGATTCTGTATGTTGGTGCTTGAAATAGAGATTTCAGTGATAAGTAATATATAAGAATAATACAATGTCTCTGTGTAGACCATTCTTGGAGTGGCATTGTATTGTGTATGTTTGTGCACCTGCATGTTGAAGTGCACACAGTTGATGATGTATGTTGGTGCTTGGAATAAAGATTTCAGTGATGAGTAATTGTACATAAACTGTCTTTTTTTCCTATGACAGCATGGCATTCAGGGCTTTGTTAACATGTGTTTTCCATAGTGAACCCTATAGGAATAGAAGGCACTTAAGCAGCATATGCACTGAATATGAGTGCATGGTCATCTAAATAAGTTCACTGATTGTGTTCACTAAAGTCTCGTACACACGACCGGATTTTCTGCAGACAAAACCTCTGACTTTTGTCCAAAGGCATGTGCCTGGATTTTGTCTTGCATACAAACGGCAAGGAATTGTCGACCAATAAACACGAACGTAGTGACGTACTACATGGTTTTTAAGCTCTTTAGCGCCACCCTTTGGGCTCCTTCTGCTAATTTCATGTTAGTAGAAGTTTGGTGAGTGTTGATCCATGCTTTTCATTTCACGCTTTTCAGTTTGCGCTTTTCATTTCGTGCTTTTTAGTTCGTTTCTGAACAGCCGTTCATCAACCAGACATGTTGCGGAATCAGAGGAGATAAAGTGTTATTCATTATTGGCCTTGGAGTTATTGCTTTGACCCAAATCCAGTCCAGGAACAGGAGGAGGAGTTCTTGGACCAAAAATTGGTTGCTTTATTAATCGTGACCAATTATGTTATATGCCTTTGCTGTGGGAGCTCCAGGAGAATAATCCTGATGTTTTTCGGAATTATCTCCGGATGACAGACCCCTGCTTTCACCAACTCTTGGCATTGTTGACCACCTATATTAAGAAGCAGGACACATGCTTGAGGCTTTTATTTTATTTTTTGGTTAAATAATAAGCATTTGATTTGTTATATTTTCTATAGTTTTGGTGGATAGAATGAACTTTTTGCTTAAGTTCTATTGGCAGATAACTTGTTTAATTTTATTTGTTTTCTTTTTTTAATGCACTATAAAAAAAAATGTGTAGAATAATACTTGGCTATGTGTTTTACTTCAAATGACAGTTTGGGAGTAGGCAGTTACATTTAAACAAATACAATGTAAAATTGACAAGGGACACCAACACCAAACTACGGTATAATGGAGTTGTGGTAACTTGCCCAAAAAAAAAAAAAAAAAAAGCATAATAATATTATTCTTGATATCACCAGAAAAAAGAAGCCTTTGAAAATTTGTTTGCAATAGCTCCATCAGTATCACCAGCAAAGCAGCTTCATTATTATCCAATTAAAGAAGAAGAGAATGTGCGCTGCATTTCGAGATTTCAAAATTTTCCACGTCACGAATGTTAATTCTCCATTACGAATGCTAGTTTACAAGCCCGACCGCTTCTGGCTCATCCTTGCTTCCTTGCTTCCGAGCATGCGTGTTTGTACTTTGGACTTTTGTCCGACGGACTTGTGTACACACGCTCGGAAAATCTGAAGACAAATTTTAAAACCTGCCATCCAACATTTGTCCATCGAAAATCCGACAACAATTGTCCGATGGAGCGTACAAACGGTCGGATTTTCTGCCATCAGCCTGTCATCACACAATTCCCGTCGGAAGATCCGATCGTGTGTACGCGGCTTTAGTATGTGCATTTTAGTGCACGCATGTGTACTATAAAGATTTATCCCTGTTCTTGCTTATTTGCTTTAATAAAATAGACCCGTTCTCTATTTCCTTTCTATACCATACTAAGCCTACGAATCCACTGGATCCCAGCAGTTCAGCATGCAGCATTCAGCTTTATTACTTAAAATGTATTTTTAAATGCATTATGCTAGTTCTCTTGTGGAGAAGGCGTGTTCTTTTTTTTTTGTTTTTGCTGTATTTCTTTGAGAGTATACCCAGTCTGCCTCCTGGCGGTATAATACATTTTTTGTTTTAATGTGTCTGAAGAGGGGTTACAGACAGGATGCTTTCTGATCATGAATGCAAGTTGAGCTTGTATAATCTGACATACATCATTTCCTTAAAAACGTTAACTAAATATAAACTAATGAATGGATATAACAATGTTTATGTTATATACAGCACACAATACTTTTCAGTTAAAGAAAAACAAGACTGATACTCTGTCCAGGAATATTATTATTTATTATACAGGATTTATATAGCACCAACAGTTTGTACAGCGCTTTACAACATAAGGACAGACAGTACAGTTACAATACAATTCAATACAGGAGGAATCAGAGGGCCCTGCTAGTTAGAGCTTACAATCTAAAAGGGAATGATAAGTGATCTGAGATTTCTGCCCATCCTTCAAATTATAATAGCACACCTTAAAAACAAAGATTTAGGATCTTTATCAGTTTTTACTGTTAAAGCGGAGATCCGACGAAGAAAAAAAAAAAAGTCAGTAGCTACAAAAAGTGTAGCTGCTGACTTTTAACAATCAGACGCTCACCTGTCCCACGGTCCAGCAATGCGAGCGTACGAAGCCCCGCTCCTCTCCCCCTCCTCTCCGAGGCGCCAGCATTCTTATTGTGTGCGCCCGGCTGTGGTTTTACAACCGGGCGCTCACTGCACATGCGTGAGCCGCGCTGTGAATGGCCGGGCAATCTTCTGGGACCTGTGACATGTTCCAGAAGATTACAGGGAGGGAGGGGGGAAAGGTGAACTTCTTTCCGGTGCCGCGGAGCCCTGGGAGGAAGTGGGAGCTGGATACCTCTAAAAAGAGGGTATCTGCTCTCCCCCCAAAAAGATGTCAGGGGGTCACCTTCCCCTAAAATGGAAGCTCCATTTTTGGGTGTAACTCTGCTTTAAGGTGAAACTCCATAAAAAGAGAGGTTCAACCCTTACCTACTTTAACCAAAATAAAGGAAAACATGGTTTGGTTCGAGTTACACTTTCAGTGGATTTCAAGGAAGGTGGAATGCATTGACAGATTGGTAAATTTACAATAGGCGCAGGCGGGTACTTCCAGGCCTACAAATGGGTCAAGGATAACCAGGCTACTCAATGCATTATTTCTGCACCTGATGAGCAGGCATCATCAGACGACAACCACATACTGAAATATTAGAGAAGGTATAGGAGCAGTACACTGTTGCCTGAACAGCTGCAACAGTGATTGCTATGCACATATACTGTAAGCGTACTGAAAAATAGCACACTCAGCATTGTAAAATATTCGCACAGCATAGAAAATGGTGCAACATTTAGAAGTGAACACATCATCGCAGAAGGCAGGAAGGCAGAGGAGAAATCACCACTCCAGGTGAGCCGAGGAGATCAATAGCAGGTAACCCCACAGGTGCTGGCTAGGTTCCCCACCGCGACAGACAAGGAAACTTGGAATAGGCAGCCGCACACCGCACACCACAACGGGACACCAACAAAAACTTCCCTACTGTAATGTAGACAGATGCAGTCACAGGAATGAACGGAAAGTTAACATGTTTCACAAATCTTGCACTTAGTCAGTGAGTTATGACTAAGCACAAGATGTGTGAAACATGTTAACCTTTCATTCATTCCTGTGACTGTATCTGTTTACATTACAATAGGGACGTTTTTGTTGGTGTCCCGTTGTGGTGTCCGGCTGCCTATTCCAACTTTCCAACACATCAGTGCAATTGGACTGCTAACTCTCCTAAATTACCCCTCCTCATCGCTTCTGGGACTTTAGGTTAAGACCAAGTGTAGTATCTGTTCTTATCAGTTTAATACAGTGGCGGCTGGTGGGTTTTTCGTTTGGGGGGGTGCAAACAAGCACCCCCCCTCCTGGCAGGCCAGCGGTGGGGCACTAACAGCACCTCCCCGGGTGCCCCATGGCGTTGCACTGACTCCACTAGCCCCCCCCACTCCGGGAGGCCGACAGCACGGCACTGACAACTGGCTCTCGGGCACTGACACTCTGCACCTCAAGCCCACCCTTCTTTGAAGCTTATTAGATCCTCTGGCTTTAATCAGGTGCTTCAAAAAAACACTGCTCCCAATTGTAACCCATAGTCTGGCGTCCTTATATGTAGATCAGAGGGCCGGACACATGAATGGGGGGCGGCGCCCATGCGCCATTTCTAGACGGGCCACCACTGGTTTAATATTTGATACCTCCCCTATCTGGGGACCATATAATAAATGGATTTTTACAACAGGGAGATGGAAGAAAAGCTTGCTCTTTCCATTCCACACATCGACCTGGAATTACATTTTTTTTTAAAAATACCCCCCCCCCCTATTCCTGCACCACCATTTTTGAAAAAAATGCACAGATTCATCGCCGTTCTCTTTTAGGCATTTCGCAGCATATGCTGCAAACTCACGTATATGTGCACAAATGCCAACAGCTTCTGGTGCAGCATTTGTGCAGGTGCAAAAATCTGCCACAAACTTGCGGCTTAGTCACACACTGCCTCCTAGAAATCCTAGGAGGCAGCGGAACCTGGCCTAGGCTGGAAACTCTGAAGTGTTGCCTTGCAGCACAAAAAGCAACAAAGCAGTTAAAAATAGAATAAAAATTGCTGGAGCATTTATAAGCCTTGTTTTAAAGCTCGTTTGTGAGTATAATTCTTGTTATAGTTTATAAATAAATGTTATCTTTGGTAATGCACAAGGTTGGTGCGCCCTCCTTTTCTTTTTGCATCCCAATGGGACCATGGAGTAGTCAAAAGAAAATGTGAAAAATTAGAGCATCACAAGTTTATAACAAGTTCAGTAATGTATAGATTTATTAGCCTCAATGAAAGACCAGAAGGTAAAACCAATGCTTTTTGTGGGGCTCACAACTCCCCCTCAGTAGGACTTAAAGCGGGGTTCCACCCAAATTTTGAACATTATCTCTATGCATTCTCTTCCTTGTCTAAATGCTGACATGCTGTGTAAAAAAATTTAAATCGCCGTAATTACCTTTTTTTTCCTAATCTTCTTAGCACTTCCTGGTTTTCCTCCCATGGGAGTAGGCGTGTTTCTAGCCTCTCCCAGACCTCCCACAGTCCCCTGGGAGCTAGACTCAGGCTTCCCAGCATGCATTGTGCAACAGCGTCATCACAACATCTCAGTGAATGCTGGGAACACAGCATTCACCGCATCCAGGAAATACATGCTTGTGGGCTTCAAATGCCCACAATGAAAATGGAAACCGCTTTCAGTGAATTTTATGAGTTATTCTTTACAACGAAATTGGACACAGGCGGACTTATTACACAGAACATGTGAGTAGATAATCATGAGAAGAAAAGTTTGTGAATGAACTCCAAAAAAAATAAAAACGATAGATAGGTGGACCCCCGCTTTAAATTCTGGTGGTGATAGAAGATAATAATGGGCAATAAAAGCAAAGGGTCTAGGCTTAAAATAATGCTGCAGCAACCTGCCATTGTTAAACTAACAGCACTGTGCAATGTAAGAAACTAATATAAAGCTAGTTTCATATATTTATTTTTGTGGATTATATTTTTTTAAATATCTGCTTAGAGTTCGGCTTTAAATTTGCAAGCAAAACAAATATTTTTAAGTGAATGCAACTCAGGTTTAATTAATTAAATTCTTGAAATCCTTTCTTTAAGGTTATTGTTATACTTTGTATGACCAAGAATCTCTGTCCTGAAAGCTAAACATTTGTCTAAACAAGGACAATTAAACTTCACCAAATAACACGCTGTTTACTGAGTTCTTTGAAGACAAAAATACAGGTGGACTTTAAAATCTGGTTTTAAGTAACATCTTGAAGAACCCATTATCATGGTGTTCCATGCTAGCATTTAGAACATGCTTTTTTCTTTTCTCTAAGGTATTCAAAAAATGCTAAAAATGTGGTCCACTACTCAATGTCATTATTGGCATGTCATTCACAGTGTTACACTTATCTTGATAAACACATTATTTGTTTTTTCTTTTCCTCTTTGTTATCCTCAGTAATTAAATGATCTTAAGCCTCGTACACACGATGAGCATATCAGACAAATGATTGTTCGTTTTTTGTTTTTTTTTGCTTGATAATCTCATATCGAAAATAAAGAGGTTACTAAATTTACTAAAATTCTCATTTTAGGCTTTTCGTCCACTCTAAAGAGGAACTTCAGTTCTCTCTGTACTGGCTTTGCCACCCCCTCCAGTGCCCCCAGGGCACTGCCAGAACTTTTGGTTACAATAGCCCATACGTGCCACAAGGCTCACTCACCCGGAACCCTGTGGCACACAGGGGGGTGCAGACATCATTCTCACCTAAATAGCTGTTATACAACAAAAAAGAATAATATATATATAATTAATTGTGAAGGAGGGGGAAGGAGGCAGGGCAATATGGCATATGTACAGCATGGTGAAGGTCCACTTTAAACTTCTAGAATGAAAGCCAGGTTTTACTTGTAGAATTACGTAAACTAATTAAATAAAGTTCTGTCCCCAGAAAGTTGGTATGTCAGTATTGGATGAATGCAGGTTTATTTTAAAATGGCCATACACCAAAAGATTTCATTTATACTTTTGCTTCAATGGCATCCGACAGATACGAGTTATGGCACATACATACATACTTACATTGGTCCAAGCTGGATGTATTTCAGTTATCTTGCAAACCTGGCCTGTTAGTAGGTCCTGAGGACTGGAGTTGAGAACCACTGCACTACCTGCATGAAGTTTGTAGTATGAAGTTTGAAGTATGTTCTGCCTGTGTGGGTTTCCTCCGGTTTCCTCCCACACTCCAAAGACATGCTGGTAGGTTAATTGGCTCCTGTCTAATCTGGTCCTAGTGTATGAATGTAAGTTAGGTACCTTACATCAGTGGTCATCAACCCTGTTCTCAGGGCCCACTAACAGGCCAGATTTTAAGTATTACCTTGGGGAGATGCAGACCAGAATACTGCAATCACTGAGCAACAACTGACACACCTGAGATGTATTTCAGTTATCTTGCAAACCTGGCCTGTTAGTGGGCCCTGAGGACAGGAGTTGATGACCAGTGGTTTACATTGTATACTCCCTGAGGGCAGGGACTGAGTGAATGTGTAAATTGGCGGTGCTATATAAGTACCATGTAAAAATTGCCATGCCTGGATGTCAGCTTTAGGCCTCATGCACAATGGATGTTTTTACAACAGCTGTTTTTGGCTTCAGATGAGTAAACTCCCCAGCATGTTACCCTATGTGTCAATACTCACATAGGCTTTTATCAGCAGTGATTGGCAGGGGCGTTTTCTGATTGAAAAAACCCCCCTAAACTAGTGCCTTTGAAGAGGAGTTTTTCAGGTATAAAAAGACTTCAACTCTGAAAAATACTGAAAAACGCAGCTATTTAGCATTTATGAGCATTTTTAAGCCATAAGCTTTTGTGGGAGTATAGTTTTGCTAAAAAAAAAAAAGCTATCAAAAGAGAAAAAAAACGCTAATGCAAAAACGCTGCAAAATGCAAAAAAAATGCTAAAGCTACTGGCGCTTTTATAACGTCCAGTGTGCATGAGGCCTTAGTAAAAGATTTATTAGCACCTGAAGAAGAAATCCATTTTAACAGTAAGGAATAGGGTACTAGCTTAAAATGCTATACACCTGATGTGAATAAACGTTTTTCTTTTTTACACAGTAGATATTAAGAAAAATTAGTTCTGCTTAAACATTTTGCCCTCTGTCTGTTTTACAGGACAGTATAAGGCAATTATCCCTAATAAGTTCTCTCCTAAGCCTGAATGGAACCTGACTTGTTCCAAAACATAATTATTAGGGATGAGCCGAACATAAAGCTCATCCCTAATAATTAATAGAAGTAAAACTCTATGATTAACTAACAAACAGCACAAATCACGTGGGCCTTTCCACTAATATGCAGATGGCAATGAATCATTCCTTACACTGCAGTGACTCTACTGAGATAAATTGCTTGTCATTGTTGCTTTGATAGGTATGTACTTTTTCCTAAGTCCTCTCAAGACCATAATACCCTACTACCTATTTCAATAATTGTCAAATTACTGCTGGATAAATACTGTTTTGTTGCAGGTTGAAATAACTGTTAATGGACAGACATCATTTTCTACTGTATATTGACACACATCCTCAGTGTTCCTGCAGGCAGTACAATACAAACATGGAGCAGTACACAAAGGTTTCATAGCTTATAACAAGCTGTTCCGGATGTCATGCTCATTGACTTGAATAGGATTTATATCTGCAGCAGCTGTGTTAAGGACCCTTGCTCTGCAGTAAATTACCCCCAAATGAGTTGGTTGCAATGCTAAAACTTTCTCGGGTTTTTGTTTGTGTGCCATCTATTTAAAATGGGATTATCATTAAAATTCACAATTCACATTAATTAATGGGACACATGTCGGCAAAATTAAATCTCATTACTGTTTTGAATGTAAAAAAAGTACCTCCTGCTTGACGTGTATATTATTGGTCCGCCCCAGCTGTCAGCCTGAGCGTTCAAATCAATCAAGTAGTCACTATTGTAGAAAGTCTGTTGTTTTCAGCAATTAGTTAATGCCTCCTTCATATGGTGATCAGGGGCCTACATACGGTTGACACCTGTCCGGGATTAACCCAGACAGTTCGGGTTTTGAATCATGTGTCCGGGTTTCAGTCCACCTGAAACCCGGACACATTATTCAGACCTAATCTCATTAGGATTCCCCCTATAACAGCCACTGGCTCTCCCCCTCCCTCTGCACCTGTGGCCACTCACAGCTTCCAGCTCCCCCCCTCCATCTGCACTTTCAGTTTACACTCTACCCCCTGCACTGTTTTCTTTCTCACTTGGATGCTCCCTGAGCCTCTCCTGCTCCTCATCCATCCATGCTTTGGTCCACCTTCACTGTAATACAACATAACTGCCTTTCATTCACATTACATGCTGCTCTATCTCTCACTCCTACCAGCAATGCTGCATCTCACTTCACTTCATCTCACTGCCACTCTCCCATTTATTCACCCTCTTCCTACCCCTCACCACTGACTCTGGTCCTCCTCTGATCATTGCCTCCTTGCTTACCTCCATCCGCATCTCACCTTATAGAGCAAGATCCTTTCTCTCTGCAAGTCTCATTCCATTTCTCCTCTCGCATTATGCATTAAGATAAAAAAACCTTCTGTGTGCAGCAGCCCCCCATCAGCCCCCCTAATACTTGCCTGAGCCTCATCGTGATCCAGCGATGTGCACGAGTGCCTTCGGCTTTCCCGGACCCCCCCTCCTGATTGGCTGAGACACAGCAGCGGCGCCATTGGCTCCCGCTGCTGTCAATCAAAGGAAAATAGCCAATGAGGAGAGAGAGGGGGTTGGGCCGAACCACGGCTCCATGTCTGAATAGACACACAGAGCTGCGGATCGGCTCAGGTGCCTCATAGCAAGCTGCTTCTGGGCTGCTCTGTGCAAATCCACTGCACAGAGCATGTAAGTATAACATGTTTATTTTAAAGAAAGAAAGACAAGACTTTAGTATCACTTTAAACAACTTGCTGACAGTGACCTCATTAGAATAGCGCTCCATAGAGTCTTTATGATACCAAAATTGACAACTATTAATTTTTAGGAGTAGCAATTGATTGCTAAACAGATGATACAAATGGTTCATTATGCAGTAACAAGTAGCATGTAGTATCGATCATTTTTGTGTGACTGCACAATGCTCCAGTCATTGCGATTGATTGGTATACGGTGCTATAAGGTCGCCTTTTTTCATACAACATGTTTCTTCTCTAAAACAGTTTGAGGGATATTTACTAAAACTGGTGCACACAGAATCTGTTGCAGCTGTGCATAGTACCCAATCAGCTTTGAGGCTGTCAAGGCTTAATTGAACAAGTTGAAGATAGAAGCTGATTGGTTACTATGCACAGCTGCACCAGATTCTATGAGCACCAGTTTTAGTAAATCTCCCTCTTTGTGTTATCGGATCAGCTTGGATACAAACAGCTCTCAGGAAACTTCATTTCTATAAAAAAAATATATACTGTGATTTCTTTTAAGACAGTATTGTTTTTCTCACACTACAGAGGGGATTTACTAAAACTGGTGCACATAGAATCTGGTGCAGCTGTGCATAGTAACCAATCAGCTTCTAACTTCAGCTTGTTCAATTAAAAAAAAAGTTCAGTTTGTTTTCTTTCTTTTAAGAATCATACGGTGGATGCAGCATCAGTTCAGAATCTGCATTTGTTCTATGCCGTCTCTAAGACTGAGAACTGACCGATCAAACACCGCTGATCGCTCAGTTCTCAGAGCTCCGTGAGCAGAGAGCTGGTGACTGTCAGTCACCAGTGTCTGCTCTGCCCCCCGCCCCACCCCCGCACTCACTGGAGCACTGGGCTGTGGAGGGAGCAGCAGCGGCTGGCTCAAGCTCCCTGCAGACAGGTGACGGTACAGGGTTGTGACCATATTGTCCTGATCTTGCCCCAGCCTAGACTGGCTCTGTTACTTCAGCCAACAGTGGGCTTCAGCCCGGTGTCTGCTGAAAACGGGTTACAGGAGTGCAGAACAAACTGCACTCATGTGATCCATAGGAGAAATACAGCTAGATGAGCTTTGGCTATACTTCACCTTTAATCACTTCAATACAGGGCACTTATACACATTCTTGCCCAGACCAATTTTCAGCTTTCAGCGCTCTCACATTTTGAAAGACAATTGCACGGTCATGTGACACTGTACCCAAACAAAGTTTTCATCATTTTTTCCCCAACAAATAGAGCTTTCTTTTGGTGGTATTTGATCAGCTCTGGGGTTTTTAGTTTTTGTGCTACAAATAAAAAAACAACAAAAGTTTTGAAGAAAAAAAAAGTTTTTTTTTGTTTCTGTTACAAAGCTTTGTAAATAAGTATGTTTTCTCCTTCACTGATGAGCATTGATGAGGCAGTACTGATTGGCACTGATGAGGTGGCACTAATATGCAGCACTGATAGGCGGCATTGATAAGCAGCACTGATATACAGCACTGAGGGGAACTGATAGGTACTCAAAGGCGGCACTGATGGGCACTCATAGGTGGCACTGGGCACTCATAGGCAGCACTGATGGTCACTCATAGGTGGCACTGGAGTGCATGTATAGGCGGCACAGGTGGGCACTGATAGGCAGCACTGATCAGAGGCGCTAGCAGGCATCATTGATGGGCACAGAGTGCCATCCCTAATGTGCAACAATTGCCATCCCTGGTGGGCTCTAGTGGGCTTACCTGGTGGTCATGGGTAGCATCCCTGGTGGCCATGGGTGGGCATCCCTGGTGGTCCCGGGTGGGCATCCTCGGGGGGGGGGGGCTGCACTGATAATCAATCAGTGAAGACCCCCCTGTCAGGAGAGCAGCCGATCGGCTCTCCTCTACTCGTGTCTGTCATTACGAGTAGAGGAAATGTCGATACACGGCTCTTTCTGTTTACACTGTGATCAGCTGTGATTGGACACAGCTGATCACATGGTAAAGAGCCTACGTCCGAGGCTCTTTACCTAGATTGGATATGTAGTGTGTCAGACTGATACACCACACCGCCGATCGCCAGGGCACGATCGCGGCTTATTCTGCTGGACGTCATACCATGCCCAGTCAGGATAAATGATCCACTTTGCAGCCGTCATTCTGCTATAGGCCGGGCAGGAAGTGGTTAAAGCAGAGTTCCACCCAAAAGTGGAACTTCCACTGATTTGTCTCCTCCCCCCCTCAGGTGCCATATTTGGCACCTTTCGGGAGGGAGTGCATACCTGTCTTTGACAGGAATCCTGTTCCCACTTCCAGGAGTCTGGGCCGCGGCCCATGATGTCACTGCTCGGCACCCTCCTCTTTCCCCGGCTGCCGGGCCAGTAGAAGAGAGGAGCGGAGCCTCACGCATGCGGAGTAGGGTTCCCGGCGTGATGCTGCAAGGCTACACTGCCGGGTTCCCTTACCCATAATGGAGGCGGCATGCACCCGACAGCTGATGGAAACATCAGCTGTGATGTTGATATTTCTGGACTCCAGGACAGGTAAGTGTCTGATTATTAAAAGCCAGCAGCTGCAGTATGTGTAGCTGTTGTCCTTTAATTTTTGCAGCGGTGGGATGACCTCCGCTTTAAGCTTTGACAAAAAAAAACAAAACAGGAAGCTGATTGGTTTCTATGCACAGCTGCAGCAGATTTTGCACGCTCCGGTTTAATAAATCAACCCCACTATGTTTTTAAATTCATAGATTTCAATGGGAGTGCATGAAAAATACATCAAAAATGCATATAAAATGCTACATGAAAATGCAGACGCATAAGTGTGAACCTGGCCTTAGATCACTTCAATAACCAGCAATGTGTCTGAGGAAATGATTTGAATGTTTCATGTCTAGTTTCTTAATGCAGTACAGTCTAATTTCCACAGAAAGCATTCTTAATTGTACACCTGCTGATATCAATTTACACCAATTAGCAGCTGGTAGCACCCACTAATTGCAGGGAAGGGCAGTGGCATGATGAAAAGGGTCTTTGTAATTGATACTGAGAGCTAACACTACCAGTGTGCCACCATCCCTGGTGCTTTCAAAGCTGCCATTATCCTAACTGACATGTGCTACTAATTATCTCATGGGTGTGTTCCAGATTTATGCAGTGCCACACATTTCCTTGTAGCAATATTCTGCTACACGATGTGATCCCGGCGAGGTTACATAACACAGTGGAAGCTTTGGACCTGTCAGTGACCACTTAGGACGACTATTGTATGAAGAGGAGGAGATCACTTTAGCTTTTCTTCCTCTTAAGATCATGTTGGTAATATATACAGAGACAAGCTATGTTTTGAATATTTGACTTGCCACTCTAAGGAGAGTTCATGGTAACAGGATCGATACATAAACACTAGAAGGGGAAATATCTGTGTTGCAGTTAACAACTAATCAAGTGCAGTTTTTCAGGTTCTGATCTTCAGTTGACCAATAATCCCTCAATGCTGATTGGTTGTCATGAGCAAGACATGCAATATTCTTTTTCCCCAGCACTTTGTATCAATCATGTTAGGAAGTTGGAGGTAGGGGTTTATGGAAGATTATCTTCACTGGCATTATAACTTCTAAGACCCCTTTCACACCCCAGCACCGCTAAAGCGCCAGTTGTATTTTAGATGTTTTATCGGCGCTTTTGCTGCGCTTCTCAGGCGCTAGTGGGACCTTAATAAAAAAGGAAAAAAGTCCAGTTTTGCGATTTTTAAGTCGTTTTGGAAGCGCTACCCATTTATTTCAATGGGCAGGGGCGTTTTGAGAGCCCAAAGATTCTGCTTACAAAACTTTTCCTAACGTCCCGCAAGCGCACCGCCCGAGTGTGAAAACACTCATTGCAAAAAATGGGAGGCAGTTTTTAGGCGATTTTTAGAGGCTATTTCTAGTGCTGAAAACTGCCTTGGTGTGAAAGGGGTCTAATAGGTAGGTTTCATAACAAAACCAATTTTGAGCCATTTGAGGATCACGATACACGTTACAATCTTTACGTTTTTCATTTGATAGTACAAAATTTTCACAGTGTTAGGCCCCACAAAAACTTT
The DNA here is from genome assembly GCA_037952925.1 of Lithobates clamitans. Taxonomy (NCBI): domain Eukaryota; kingdom Metazoa; phylum Chordata; class Amphibia; order Anura; family Ranidae; genus Lithobates; species Lithobates clamitans. The sequence goes on along the minus strand of JBBGZY010000936.1, from coordinate 421,475 downwards.
GCATAGTTTTACCTTGCAACATGTATAGTCAACTTCAAAGGCAATCTCACTATAAAGATCTCTGCCATCCTTAAAAATGTCACTGTTAAATGCTGTTAAAGTGTTACTAAGCCCACAGCAGTAAAATCAGTCTGTAAATGCAGTATCGAATGCTTGTTATACTCACTGTGTAACCTAAGGGAAAAATCCTCCACATTGTGTAAAAAAGGCTGTTTGTTCCTGTTGTCTCTGATCCTCCCCCTCTTCTGCAGTCCCCAATCCATCTACTGATAGAACAGAGCACATTCTCAGTTTGGTGTGTATTGCTAGAGAGCTTTTTTTTCTTGGAAGAGGGCATGTGATAAGCACAGCGCCAATCAGCACTGTCCAGACAAAGGGTCAGGGGTCCTGCAGCCTCATAGGACAATCAGAGGAGAATGAAAACTCCTTCTACAAGCTTTAACCAGGGCTCGACTGGACACTGATAGAAGTCACAAGACTGCTATATACTGCTAATGAGAAAAGGTATTTAGCAGTTACTAAAATAATTGCATTTCCATGTTCTGTGTACTGCGGGGGACCAGATATAGTGAATGCAGGGTCCTGGGTTTAGTAACACTTTAAAGCGTAACTCCACTTTTGTTGAGAAAAAAACATTCCCCTCTGGGTGATCTATGTACATTGCAGAGATTTTAACAAACAAGTTGCAGATTCCTACCTATCGTTATTCTGAAATGAATAGTGAATGCAGTGTTCTTGGTTTAGTAACATTTTACGTTGACTGCCTGATCTGCTGGTCGATATGTTGTATTTTTCTTTTGTCTTAACTCAACATAACATGAGGTGTGTGTGCTTTATCTGTAGCAGTATTAACAAATAAACTATGATGTGGGAAGTAATGTGTGTGTCGGTTAGGGGATGGAAATTGGACAAGAAGCAAGACGTACAGCAGCTTTACAAAAGTGGCCATACAGGGTACTGATGCCTTTGGGAAGCGTATGTAGTGGATTCCCAATGGATGATTGATAATGCCTTCCAAGATGAGTAGTGAGACCAATGGGAGAAAGTTTTTAGTTACTGCAGAGGGGTCGAGTCTTATGTCCCGTACACACGAGCGGAATGTCCGACAGAAAAAGTCTTTTCATCGTATATTCCAATCGTGTGTATGCCCCATCGGACTTTTTACGTTGAAAATTCAGACGGACCTAGAAAGAGAACATGTTCTAAATTTTTCCGACGGAAACCAATTCCTATCGGAAAAACCGCTCGTCTGTATGCTGTTCCGATAGACCAAAAACGACGCATGCTCTGAAGCAAGTACAAGACGGAAGCTATTGGCTACTGGCTATTGAACTTCCTTTTTCTAGTCCCATCCTACGTGTTGTACGTCACCGCGTTCTGGACAGTTGGAATTTGGTATGACCGTGTGTATGCAAGACAGCTTGAGCGGAATTTCGTCGGAACTCCATCGGAAAAACCTTCAGAGTTTATTCCAAAGGGAAAACCGGTCGATGTGTACAGGGCATTAGATAACCCTACTAAGAGAGCCTACTGGAGAGCGAATGTGTGCACCTCGGAAGCTCCTGGTAGTGTGTGAAATAACCGAAGCTTAGAAGATGTAATGTTTTCTCCCTTCACTATGTATAGAAATTTGCCACTTTCCAGGAATGGGGCCTTACCAGCTGATAGGTTTCTAAAGGTGGTGCTAAAATTGTATATATTGAAAGGCACTGACTGGCATATTTCCAGACATTATGTATGTGTCACCTACAGTGCCTTGAAAAAGTATTCATACCCTCTTGAAATTTTCAACATTTTGTCATGTTACAACCAAAAACATAAGTGTGTTTTATTGGAATTTTATGTGATAGACCAACACAAAGTGGCACATAATTGTGAAGTGGAAAGAAAATGATAAATGGTTTTCCAATGTCTTTCCACTCTTCCATAAAGGCCAGATTTGTGAAGTGCATGATAGTTGTCCTGTTGTCAGATTCTCCCACCTGAGCTGTAGATCTCTGCAGCTTCTCCAGAGTTACCATGGGCCTCTTGGCTGCTTCTCTGATGAATGCTCTCCTTGCCCGGCCTGTCAATTTAGGTGGACGACCATGTCTTGGTAAGTTTGCAGTTGTGCCATATTCTTTCCAATTTTGGATGATGGATTGAACAGTGCTCTGTGAGATGTTCAAAGCTTGGGATGTTTTTTTATAATCTAACTTTGCTTTAAACTTCTCCGCAACTTTATTCAGGGGACCTGTCTGGTGTGTTCCTTAGCCTTCATGATTCTGTTTGTTCACTAAGGTTCTCTAACAAACCTCTGAGGGCTTCACAGAACAGCTGTATTTATACTGAGATTAAATTACACACAGGTGGACTATTTACTAATTAGGTGATTTCTGAAGGCAATTGGTTCCACTAGATCTTAGTTAGGGGTATCAGAGTAAAGAGGGCTGAAAATAAATGCATGCCACACTTATACAGATATTTATTTATTAAAAAAATGAAAACCATTTATCATTTTCCTCCACTTTACAATTATGTGCCACTTTGGCTCTATCCCATAAAAACACAATAAAATACATTTACATTTTTGGTTGTAACATGACAAAATGTGGAAAATGTCAAGGGGTATGAATACTTTTTCAAGGCACTGTACTTCTCTCACATAAGCATGGTGAGGGGCTTCAGGATTTGTGGCTGATGGAGAGAAAAAGAAAAACCTTTTGTTTACACACAATTTTTAATTATTTTCTGGGTCCCGGAGTCTGGAGATTTGTAAAGTATTGGGTGGCATAAAGCCTCCATTTCTAGGTCCACATCTTACCTGAAGGCCACACCTTATTATTAGTCTTAACTGTCCACAGGCCTTTAGAAAATGTGAGCTGACCAATGCATGTGACAGGGAGACATGGAGACACGGACATGGCCAGCAGCGATCAGCTTGCAGCATTCCCCCCCAGACACTGACACATCCAGCAGTGACCACCCTGCAGCACCCCCCCCCCCCCCGGCGGGTGACACAGCCCGCAGCGATCACCTTACCTGCTAGTGGAGACACGGAGGCAGGGAGAAGGAGGAGCCGGGTCGTTCCAGCGAGGACACAGGCTTTCTCCTTTCCGGCCGATTGGAACCCAGAAGTGTGTTCTAAGACACGATTGGCCGGGGAGTCGTAAGAATGTGGCAGAATGTGGCAGAATAGCGAATATTCATTCGCTAGTGTCACACAACTAGGTGGGATCGGGGCGTAGAGAGTGCCCACCCTATTTTGAAGCCTATTAGAACCTCTGGTTCTAATCAGGTGCTTCAAAATACTCCCCCCCCCCCCCGCCTATCCCTGCAATTGTAATTCATATGTCCGGCGCCCTGAAAGGGGTCAGACACATGGATAGGGAGGGCAACGGCGGTGTTAGGGGGGCGGCGCCCGTGCGCCCACAATGCAGGGAACCCTCCTTGCCTCCAGAATACAATGATCAGTGCTGCAGAGTAAAGTGGCAAAATTGATCGGTTGGGGGAAAACCTGACAGGCTGGATGTACAGAAGTCAATCTGCAGATCAACTTCTGTATAACCAGGGTGCCCATGCATACATGGATTGAAAATTCATCCAGTCCCTGCTGAACAGGCCTTATTTCAATCCATGTATGGCCGCCTTTAGATGAGCAACAAGGCACAAACAGAATGTACAGCCTGTATATGTAATGAGCAATGAGCCCCCATTTGTACATGTATGACTACAAACATACAACGTTTTAATACACAATTATAACCTTAGTTATATAGATCACATTTACATAAAAAAAGCAATAAAAAGACTATAGCTCCTCTTTGAGATATAGGAAGATGGGCATCCAGTGCCAACATTCTTTATCAGTACATTCCAAAGATAAATAAGATAGACTGCTGAAAGGAAAGAATGTGTCCAAGTTCTTAAGTGTACAGCCATTTTTTCTGACAAATCTCATATTTTCAAGTGAAACTGCTGGAACTCTTATCAAAACTTAAAAAAAAAATCTGGTTGGAGTCCAGTTTTAATATAATGCAGTGAAATAGTTAACTTTGTATTTAATATCCATCACCTGTTCTGTTTCATTATCCGAGTGACAGGCTTCGGATCATTCATTCAATAATGAAGCAGGTTATTGTCATGCTAATTTACATTTACAAGTGTCTATGGAACCTGTAAGTAAAACATAATTAATGATAATTAGTAAATGTTTTTTTTTTTTTTGCACTGATTGTTTTGCTGCCCTGAACTAAATACAACATTTTGCACAAAGATAGGAAGTATAAATTATATGAACTATAATATCGGACAAAGGTGAATTCCCCTTATAGCTGAACAGCTGATGGGCTGTTATGCTGCAGTCTGAAGCACAAGGATAAATACAGAACGTCTTCTGAGCACGCACGGTTAGGTAGGTATGTGTTTGTGGTTTGGACACATCTCTAGATTTAGTCTAGGCACATTGCTTTCTTCTCCATCCAGCATCTAAGTGGTTAAATCTAAGTTTGCTAGAGTTGTTTGGAGGCAGAAATTTTGGCAAGAACTTGCATAGTTTCCAGCAAGGCCCATTATAAAAAGATTCTCTTCCTGCTGCTTTTTTTAACATTGGGTTAGGGTTTCACAGTTGAAAATTGTACATTTTGCGGTTTGGAGTCTGCTTCTTCATTTCATTGGCTGTATTCCTGCCTGTGAGCCATTAACAAGGCTTTTTATCTGTTACTTCTAAACCGTAGAGTGCTCTAAGTCTGGATCCTAGATATAAACCTACTGCGTATTCTGATGTTAGATGTAGAGGTGTGATTGAATGAGACACCTAGCTGTCTGCCCAGAACGACTGTATTATACTTGCGGTTACAGGAGAAGAGCGAATGATTTGTTAAGGCCTCACGCACACGGCTGCTTCTAATTGTGAGTTTAGGAGCTTTTGGCTTTTTTTTTTTTTTTGGTGTTTGGCTGCTGACTTTTAATTTTTTGCTGGGGCGGAACTCCTCTTTAAGCTGTAACTCCAGCTAAAACATTTTTATTTTTGTATATAGAAAGGGTTAAAAACTCTGTAAGGTTTTTATTGGTGTTTGTATCCTCATCAGTGGAATTTCCAAGCAATGGGGGGAAGATCTCAGCTTTTAAGTTGCCACTGGTCCCCATTGGAATATTTCAATCCTAAAGCCATAAAAATCTGCATTCCCCTCATTTTCTGTCCTGGTGACAACAAGTTAGATCTTCCTAGCAAGGAACACAACACACAGACAACAATAAAAACCTAACAGGATTTAAATATTGCCCCATCAATTCAAATCTAGAAACAATATGCTTTGGCTGGTGTTTTACTATAAGGCGCCTTTCACACGGACGGCTATTCTGCCGCAGTTAAAAGCATGTTTTTTTTCTGTGAAATTCAAGACACCAGGCACTGCGATCAGCTGCATTTGTACAGTGCGATTAGCTGCGATTGCCTCGAGCTGCGCTTTGCCATTGCCATAGCAACCCGACAGGGTACCGACTCATATTGAACGGGGATCCGACTTGGATCCCCACCAATACCAGGCACTATGTTTGGTATGAATCTTGAGGGGGAACTCCACGCCAAATTTTAAATAAAAAACCTTCGGTCTGTTACAGATTCCAAGGGGCACCCCCTACGCCGAAAAAACGGTGTGGGGGTCCCCCCCAAATCCATACCAGACCCTGTATCCGAGCACGCAGCCCGGTCGGTCAGGAAAGGGGGTGGGGACGAGCAAGCGCCCCCCTCCTGAACCGTACCAGGCCGCATGCCCTCAACATGGGGGGTTGGTGCTTTGGGGCAAGGGGGGGCGCCCTGTGGGCCCCCCCACCCCAAAGCACCTTGTCCCCATGTTGATGAGGACAAGGGCCTCTTCCCGACAACCCTGGCCATTGGTTGTCAGGGTCTGCGGGTGGGGGGGCTTATCGGAATCCGGGAGACCCCTTTGACAAGGGGCCCCCAGATCCCGGCCCCCCACCCTATGTGAATGAGTATGGGGTACATGGTACCCCTACCCATTCAGCTGGGGAAAAAAGTGTCAATAAAAAAACACACTACACAGGTTTTAAAAGTAATTTATTAGGCAGCTCCGGGGGTCTTCTTCCAACTTTGGGGGTCTTCTTCCAACTTTGGGGGTCTTCTTCCAACTTTGGGGGTCTTCTTCCGACTTCGGGGGTCTTCTGCCGACTTCGGGGGTCTCTCAGGCCTCTTCTCCCTCACTCCGGTGTCGTCCCCGTGCTCTCTGGTTCTTCTCCGGTGCCTCCTTCCTTCTGCCGGGCTCCTCCGCTGTCTTCTGCTCTTTTGCCGCTCTTTTGCTAGTGGAGGAGCCTGATCTTTTGAGACGCCTTCTTTCCTCTTCTCTTCCAGAGATGTTGACACGACCCTCCCTCTCGCTGTAATGCCGTGAGCGAGGTCCGCAACCAATTATATAGGCATGGGGCGTGGCCACCGGGTGATGTCACCCAGTGGCCCTGCCCCCTTATGATGTCACAGTCCCTGGGCATGATGGGACTGTGACGACATAAGAGGGCGGGGTCACAAACACAGTACCTGGTATTGGCGGGGATCCAAGTCGGATCCCCGTGCTTGTCGCTCATTGGGAAAGGAAAAAAAAATGTTCCTTTCCCGATGAGCGAGCCAGTTTGGCGCTGCTATCCGCAGCTGACACAGTGCACTGCGATTACCTGAGGTTATGTGCGGATAGCTGCGCTAAATCGCTCCTGGACGCAGTCAATTCTATTTTTTCTATCCGCACAAAACTGCAGGTAATCAAAACGCAGCTAAACGCAGTGTGTGAATGGGGCCATAGGAAAGCATTGTGTGCGTTTAGCTGCGGTAAAAAACGCAGCTAAAAGCACAATTCTATCCATCCGTGTGAAAGGGACCTAAAGGACAAGTATAGGCCAAAGCCCAATGTCGGGTGACTTCACAAGTCGGTCCGGGCTCTGAAAGGCCCCCCGACCAAAGGGTTGGGATCCACCCAGATGCCTGAACTGGCAGCTGGCTTAGCCTCTCATCAAGCCACTGAGAGCCCTTAGCCAGCACCCCCTGCCCCCTCCGCAGCCCAGTGCTCCAGTGAGTGCTGGAGGGGCAACGCAGAGCAGAGAGCCAGTGACTGATAGTCACCAGGTTTCTGCAGCCTGAAGACCGAGAGCTGACCGATCAGCAGTGTTTGATTGCTCATTTCTTGGTCTTAGAGGCAGCAGTGGACAGATGCAGCATCGGACCAATGCTGCATCCACCTAGGTGAGTATAATTTATGTATTTTTTTAACCCACCCATCCATGTCTCTATGCTTTATTTTGTTGAGTAATCACTTTGAAAAAACGCCCCTTAGCATTTCTAGCTGTGGCTATCTTGAGTAAGGGCAGATGAATCATGTGGTATTTACCTCCTGGAATCCATCTGCCCTTAGCTGAGGCATGAAGGCATGAGGGCATGTTTAGCTGAGAATGCTCCTCCTCCACTCCTCCAGATTAAAGAAAAAAATGCCTATGAAGACTCCTGGGGTGTATGGCATTATTTTGGCCTAGGCCAGAAACCAAGAAACAACTGAAGAAATGTAAAAAAAAAAGTTTAAAACAAGTAAATATAATATAGCTTACAATCTACTTACTAATGCTAGCAGCATAAGGATTAAAAATAGTTAATGCTGATTGAGAGAGTTTAGTTCCGCTTTAAAGTATGAATACTTCAACAGCTTTGAGTATTTACATTTACTACATCAAAAAATAATCGCCTAAAATAATAAAGCCAGAGACATATAGGCAACTGCCATGTTCATAAGGTATTTGGCAATGGTCAGCAATGGCAGCCTCCATTTTGGTCCCAAAACTGATTTGTTTAAAGCTTGCTATGGGAACACTCATGTGGGCTCAATGGCTCCCACCTGGGCCGTCTTATCAAGCGGGCACCCCTGGGCACTGCCCAGGGGCCCCAGCCGCACATGGGGCCCCATCAGGGCCAGGTCCATCACTCCAATAATCTAGGATTGTCCCAGTACCTTCATTCCGGGACAATACAGTGTCCTGGAATGAAACTGACAGAGCCAGCAAACCCGGACATAGCGCTGGCTCCGCGTCCACCTCCACCTGAACCTTACTGGCCACTGGTTGCTAGAGCCGTCTGGCGTCTAGCAACCAGTGACGTCACGGGCGCAACTCCCTGCACACCACACAGCATTCAAACCGGAGGAGGGCCGTGCTTCACCTAGTGCTCTCCACTAGGGTCGGGATAAGGGGAGGGGCGGCTGTCCAGGGTGTAGTGTTGTGTCGTACTATGGAGGAGAGGGTGCCGAGAGCTTGTTAGAGTCTGACAGAAGTGATGCTGCTTTCATTCAGGTATGGGGAAATTGTGATGGGGGCACCTGATGTAGGGGGACACTGTGATTGGGGAACCTGATTTAAGAGGACACTGTGATAGGAGACACCTGATGTATGGGGACACCTAACGTATTGGGGCACTTTGATGGGGACATCTGATCTATATGGGCACTGTGAGGGGGACAGCTGATGTAAGGGGCACTGTGATGGGGACATCTGATCAATATGGGCACTGTGATGGGGGACACCTGATGTATGGGTGCACTGTGATGAGGACATCTGATTAATATGGGCACTGTGATGGGGGACACCTGATGTATGGGAGCACTGTGATGGGGACATCTGATCAATATGGGCACTGTGATGGGGGACACTTGGTGTACATTATATGGGCAATGTGATGGGGTGACATGATTTAAGAGGACACTGTGATGGGGTGACATGATGTAAGGGAGCTTTGTGATGGGGTGACATGATTTAAGAGGACAATGTGATGGGGTGACATGATTTAAGAGGACACTGTGAGGGGGGGCAGCTGTTGTATGGGGGTACTTTTTAAGGTGACATCTGATCAATATGGACACTCTGATCTGATCTATATAATGGGGGACACCTGGTGTAAAGAGATAATGTGATGGGGTACACCTGATATATGGGGACACTGTAATGGGGTGACATGATGTATAGGGAAACTGTGATGGGGTGACATGATGTATGGGGACACTGTGATGGGATGACATGATGTAAGGGGGCACTGTGATGAAGTGACATGATGTAAGGGGGCACGGTGATGGAGGAACCTAATGTATGAAGGCACTGTGATGGTGACACCTGGTGTACAATATAAGGGCAATGTGATGGGGTGACATGATGTAAGGGGGCACTGTGATGGGGTGACATGATGTATGGGGGCACTCTGATAGGGTGACATTATGTAAGGGAGCACTGTGATGGGGTGACATGATTTAAGAGGACACTGTGATGGAGTGACATGATGTATTGGTGCACTGTGATGGGGTGACATGATGTATTGGGGCACTGTGATGGGGTGACATGATGTATTGGGGCACTTTGATGGGGTGACATAATGTAAGGGGGCACTGTGATGGGGTGACATGATGTAAGGGGTCACTGTGATGGGGAAATCCAATGTATGGGGGCACTGTGATGGCGACACCTGGTGTACAATATAAGGGCAATGTGATGGGGTAACATGATGTATATGGGCACTGTGACTGGGACACCTGATGCAGGCTGGTAGGGGCCCCAGTGCATTACTTTGCCCAGGGGCCCATGATGCTAATAAGATGGCCCTGGCTCCCACTGCTGTCCCATATCTTGAGAGGAGAGAGAAAGAGAGTAGAGAGCTGCTGCTCTCAAGCTCAGCGCTGGATCAAGATCGGGCTCAGGTATATTTTTAGTGGAGGCTGGGGGGGGGGGGGGGGGAGCTGAGAATTGAAGGTTTTTTACCATAATGCAGAGAATGCATTAAGGTAAAAAAAAAACTTAAGCCTTTACAACTACTTTAAAGGCTGGTCAGATCACAGATTTTTTTTTGGGTAGAGTAGAGGTGCCCCTACTCTTCTGTTCTGCCTTCTAAGCACCAGACAAAACTGCCCCAACTTCTAAGCAATGTCTCTCCAATCTCCTTCGAAAAGAACAAGGAGCCACATTATTATGTTGGCATTGATATAGCCTACTTTAATAAATAATTTTATTAAAGTAGTTGGGGAGTTAGGGACAACATAGCAAACAGCAGATGTTGAGACCATAAATACTTTTTGGTCAACTGTAATATATACAGAAGTCTGTAACATACAGTACAGCCTGCAGGTGTAATTATTCTCTGCAACACACAGGGAGGGGGTATGGCTGATGAGGGGACCACAGGAGGTAGTGTTGTCTCCCTTTCTTGTGTGAATGACAGAGGAAGTAGAAGGTAACAGCTGGCTGGAAGTGCTCAGTCTCCTGGGTCCTGCGAGACAGCTTCCAGGACAAGGACTCTGTGGGACAGTGAGCAAAATCATTGACTGTCCTGCAGGATCCAGGACATATGGCAATTATGAGACAAAAGAGGAGCAGCCCCATACAGCCACTTTCAGGGCACAGGGACAGTGTACCTGCATGTACTGGCACAAAAAAAAAAAAAAAATAAGGATCTGATAAGCAAGTGTAGCCATAAAAATAGTCTTGTTTTCAGTCTGATATTACCCATAGCGGTAAATGGAGTAAAGAGCATCCATGTAAAGCACTGCAAAGTATGTAGCACAGGCCATGCTCATGTATGGTAAAGCTTTTTCGCAGTTAAAAAAAACAAACACTCAGTTCCACCCCATCCACAACTACCCAATTTGTGGGAGGGCTCTTTGAAGTTCCATTGATTATCCAGTGATGGACACTTGTGACAGCCAATGGGCATCACGCACATAACCAGAAAGCAGCGTGGGTACTGCAGACTGGACACTCCCATTCTATGGAGCAGAAGAAAGAAAAAAATAGGACCCAGTATGTGACATGACCAGAGCTGTAGCTAAGTATTTGGGAATTTTTTAAATAAAAAGGATAGATTAGGTAGAGAAAGGGTTGGCGTAAAAGAAAAACATGTACAACTTTTCTGTCAAGAAAAGCAAATCTAACCTCAACCAAGCAGGGTTTGCTAAAGTGTCAGGTGATTTTAATTAGCGAATGGGAAGTTGAGAAACAATGTATTACTGTTTTATGGGCTGAGTTTTTGGATATGCTAGTATGGATGCATTAAATCTCCCATGTCGAAATACATGCCCACAGCTAACTGCTTTTTTACATTAGGAAATATGCTTATAAAGCAGATCTCGGAAAGAACATAGTGTGCATGGATATTATAGGCCTCATAAAGCAAAATGTTTTCTTTCCATTTTTCCATCTTATCCTCAGCTGTACATTTATTCTGAACTATAGTGACTAATGTCTAATCTCTGATTTTCCTATGAACTGGGAAGTCTGATACATTGTACCCATACCTCTTAAGTATTTGATGCATCTGGCCTTTTAGGTTGTACCTACCCGTGCAGAAGATGTGTGGGAAGCACCTGAGACATTAGTACTTACAAAAGGCAGATGTATGCTTGAGTGCAGCTTAATAGACTGATAGCAGATCGAAGCACGCAGTCCTCATTGTTCCTGCAGCTGGTCTGTTCCTTGTTTCCTATTATGTATTTAGGGCCTGAGCATATTAGCAATCAACATTCAGTACATGTAGGATCTAAACATTCTAATTTGTATATTTGTACAACCTTTGAGTTGTACAGGAAAACCAAGAAAATTATTCATTAGAAAGTTGGAGGTTAATATTAGAACCATCCATATAATTTTCTTAGGTGGGCTGTACAGCATGACACATGTGCAGGCTACAGGTCCAGATCATGGTTTGGGACAATTGGGCCATTTAATAGCATTTATGAAAGCTGAGAGTTTTACATCTCCCATATATTTCCTATGTTGGAAAATGGATGTAATTAATGAGTGACTGTTTCATTTTCTCCATAGAAACTGCAACAGTTCCTTTCTTTTATATATGTGCTCTACCTGAGGACAGCTGAGATGCTTCAGTGATTTTTTTGCAGTATGATGATCAGAGTGGGCACATTGCTTAGAGAGATCTTCTGCAGGCGGATCATGACGACTACAAATTAGTCAGTTGGCCCAACTCATTATGCAAATGGCCAAACCTACCCAATCTAGTCATAAAGCATACTTGCCTCGCCAAACCTCCACATTGTTCAGGATATAAAGAGTACACAAAATATTTTAAAGACCTCCATTATGGTTAATAAGTGAAAAGGTTTGCATTTTAATAAACCTAAAAACTGCAAAAGCAGTCTCCCACTCCCCCAGACTAAAGCCTGGTGCACACTGTTTGCTTTTTTTGTTCAATCCCGTAGGCTAAACGGAAAAAACTGAAGAGCTCAGGAGGAGCTTGCAGTACTAACTATGCAATGTTAGTACATCAATCTCCCCACTGATCTATTGTGTTCTGACAAGAGGACTGCTCCCCACCAGAGCACATCAGTCATTGGCTGCCAGCACTGGTCGGATGCCAATCAGCTACAGGCTTTCCAGCATGCCTGTTCAACAGAAGCCAGTCGTTTGGCAGGTTTCTGTTGGACAGGTTGATGTACACATGGAATGTAAATGGAGGGCACAACCTTTTGGGCCCTCCTTCATGGGTCTGAGGCTGCCCCCCCTCTTTTCCCTTCATTTCATTTACAGGTATAGGTAAGGGGTTGGTGGGTACGCTGCCCCTTTAAGAAGATTGCAGGTTTCACAGGTGAGTCAGGTATAGCCAATGGGAACACCTGGAAGGTGCTGGAACAGGCAGGGAGCTGTTAAAAGGGGGCCAGAACAGGAAATGGTCCTCTGTGGACCTTCTAGCAAGTAGCTTTCCCTCCCCCCGCCCCAGCAAATTTATGTGGTTTTTTCGCCACCCTGGATACAGAGTGGGAGCTTTTTCTGGTAATAAATTGCTCAATTTCCGAAAACTGGGCATAATTTGTGTTATTGGTACATATTTCATGGTTTTTGAATAATAAAAATTATTGACAATATTATGTTTATGAATTTCTGGTAAACCATTAAATAGAGCATTGGCCATTTCATGCCATTATCTTTTATTTAGGGTGTTGGAGGTTTTGGTAGTTGGGGGAAGAAAAAACAGAGAGAAAAATCAAGCCAATTTTATTTAGCAATTTAGAAAAACACACCACACAAAAATTGACAATTCGGAACAAATAGGGCTATAGTGAGTGACTATCACTGGCCCTAAACATAAAATTGACAACGTTGTCATTAAAAACAAGGGAAGCCTGAGGGTTTTCTGTCCTCTTGAGAGTTATCTTCTCTCAGTTTTTTCTTATATGCCTTAGGACATCCCTGACCGGTATCCTGCATCCTATATGTGGTTGATTGCCTGACATAAGCCTGTCTTTTTAATAATTAAAATTGGTAATAGGGTTGATCCAGCCTAACCTTACCTATTTGTTGCTTTTGGTGGTTGGGGGGTTGTCACCTGCGGTCCCAAGTTTCTGTTGAACCAGCCGATATTTGGTCCCTGTGTACCAGGCTTTTCACCTGCCCATTGATACATTTTGATGTTTGCACAGCTCCTCCTAAGGGCTAGCCTATCGCTTGAATCAGGGCTGAGGGTTCTAGAGAGGAGTACTGAGGCAGGGTGCTGCAACGGACCCTCCCACCAGTCCATGATCTACCTTTAATGCATAGAGATCCACAAAGACACAGAAATGTTATCATTGGGTCTAAAATAAGAAGTGTGAGAAAAACAGAAAAAGTTAATTTAATAATCTCATTAGCATGTTAAAAGAAGGGGAAGAATGAACCAGAGAAGGCAACATATAAACAGATTAAAGTTGAACTCTTGAATACTAGTAATATTGCACCATAACTTCCGCTATATATATATATATACACACACATTACAATCCTTCTAATGGTTTATATGAAAAATACCCTTTTTGTCTCTGAGACATCACAGTTTTAATTGACAAAAGTGCAGCTTTGAATGTGGGTGGGATTGTAGACCCGATCTAAACTTTGATGAGCAGGACAGACCAGGACATTCCTGGCTTGTCCATCAAATGGTGCTGTTAGACCCAAATGATGAAATTAATGGTATGTCAGACTGTCAGTCTAATGCCTCGTACACACGAGCGGACTTTACGGCAGACTTTGCCCGGCGGACTTTTCGACATACTTTACGACGGACTTTCTGACTTTCTTGCCTACACACAATCCACCAAAGTCCGTTGAATTCGTACGTGATGGCGTACGACCGGACTAAAACAAGGAAGTTCATACCCAATAGCTGCCCTAGCGTGGCTTTATGTCCATCGAACTAGCATACAGACAGCGGACTTTTCGACCGGACTCGATTTCGACGGATTAATTTAAAACATGTTTCAAATCTAAGTCCGTCCAACTTTTGAGAAAATAAAGTCCGCTGGAGCCCACACACGATCGAATTGTCCGACCAAATCCCGACCGCCAGGCAAAGTCTGCCGTAAAGTCCGCTCGTGTAAACGCGGCATGAGACTGCCGGGTCCTTCCACTACAGTGAGCAGTGACGTAATTACTTTACCTCTTGCATACATAGGATCTACATTGGGGATAAGACCAGTGGTCGTAGAAAGAGCAAGCACAGTGGCCGCAGGTCTTATGAAATGGATATATAGGAGTACTACCCCCTGTTATGCTGTAATCAAGTAGGGATTAATCAATGACTGGAAGTCTGCAATTAACAACATGAAGATATTGAGTAAATGTAACTGTTTATTCAGGGAATAACATTTCTACACATAGTTCAGCTTTAAAGGGCAAAGTGAAAAAAATGCAGTACATTTCTGAAACACATGCACATTTTTCTAGGTTTTACCTTTATCGATCCTACAAGTACAGAAAAATACCTGTTAATTTACCAGAAATGCACTCAGCCCTTAATAAAGTGGGAGTAAACTCTCATCTCTGACTTTAGGAGATATTTACTGTATATGCAGCCAATGACGTCATTGGCGCATGCGCACTGAAGGACCGGCCACCAGGGCCTATGTTGTAAATGGCGGCTCCCCTACTCATGCACGGGAGTGATGTCATCGTGGCTTCGGCCAGTCACACAGCCGGAGCCCGCGAACCTGGAAGGAAGACAGGTGAAGATGGAAGCGCCCTCCAGCGGTGACAACGCTTTGCTGGAGGGCTTCTTTTTCAGGTAAGTTCCAGATAATGGAATGTGATGCACACTAGCACATTATGATATTACCTTGCAGGTCAGAAAAAAAAACAACCCAGCAGTTTACTACTGCTTTGATTCTCAGTTGTGATATTACAACACAGTACCATTTTTGGACTGAAACTGAAAGAAATGGGGTAAGCCTGCCCAGCCAGTTGTCTCTTGCTAAACTATGGAAACCCTCTCTGTCTCCTCACCTTCACATCATAGTGTTGAAGTGTTCTGTAGTCCAAGATAGCTACTGAGAGGGCTGATTAGACTCATTGAGATAACAAGGAACCAAGGACGGGATTCAGGACAGCTCTGAATTTCTGACAGGATCATCAGCTATTTTTTGCGCTTATAGAAAAGATATAACAAAATGCTTCTAATGGTATATTTACCAAACCAAACGGAAGCAAACAATAGAAGTTCAGGGTCAGTGTTTACATGCAATTTAAACCAGTCAGATATTTCCAGTTTGTGGCCTCCCGAATACAGGCAGAGGGAAAATCTTTGATATCCTGTCTCTGACAGACAAGAAATTGATACAAAGTTTTTTTTCTTCCTGATATAAGCTACAAAAAAAGACACAATCACTATTAGCGAAATTCTGTAGCTTATTTGTTCAACCACTCCAATGTTGATAAAAGAATGTCCTATAGGATATAATTGGCCGTAAAATTGTGTACACTTTGGAGGCAACCCCCTTTTATTTAATTTTGTTTTGCCTTCATTTTATCTCCCATGCCTTATAACAATCCACCAACATCATCTGCCAACCTCTCCTCATTTAGGATTGCCAGCATTCTGAATTCTTTATCTAATTGTTTGATACAAGATGCTTCCAAAACCTTTAAGTCTACCCCTGGAGCATTATCTCCTAATTAGAAATGCTGCAAGCTTTTTAAGTCAATAATAATAGTGATAACGTCAAAAGATTTTCTTGACAGCTTAGCCTATACTTTTCTAGCACCCATCCAGTTAATATGATAAAATATTAACACTTCAATTGGTACTCTTCCCTAGCAGTGTTAGCTGTGATATGAAATTAGATGGAAATATTCCAGCGCATCAGGGGTTATTTACTAAAGTGTAAAATGTGCCCATTCGCGCATGCATGCAGCCATCTGTGTATCTCTGAGTTCAGAAATGCTTATGCATAGGAATTTGCCAAGAGTTTTGTCCATATATAATAGTTTTGTCCCTGGGATGGGAAAGGTTGGGAAGATTGGAAGCAGTCCTTTCTTATGCCCCGTACACACGGTCGAACATTGATCGGACATTCTGACAACAAAATCCTAGGATTTTTTCAGACGGATGTTGGCTCAAACTTGTCTTGCATACACACGGTCACACAAAGTTGTCGGAAAATCCGATCATTCTGAACGCGGTGACGTAAAACACGTACGTTGGGACTATAAACGGGGCAGTAGCCAATAGCTTTCATCTCTTTATTTATTCTGAGCATGCTTGGCACTTTGTGCGTTGGATTTGTGTACACACGATCGGAAATTCCGAAAATGGATATAGCAAGCTCTCAAACTTTGTGTGTCGGAAAATGTGTGATGGAGCCCACACATGGTCGGAATTTCCGACAACAAGGTCCTATCACACATTTTCATTTACTATGGGTACAAACAACAAATAATGTACACATGTGGTATCCTCATATGCATCTGGAGCAGAAACATTTATTTTGGGTTATTTTTTTAATGGTAAGCCATGGTAATAGCAAGAAATAAACAGTCAACATTAATATATATATATATGTGTGTGTGTGTGTGTGTGTGTGTGTGTGTGTGTGTGTATATATATATATATATATATATATATATATATATATATATATATATATATATATATATATATATATATATATATGTGTGTGTGTATGTATATATATATATATATATTTTAACTACTTTGAGAAAATTTGTATTTGATAATGAAACAGAATCAGGAGATGTCCATTACCATTTACCACCAAATGAAGGTTCAATTTGTAATGAAAAAACAATGTATAATTCACCTGGATAAACTAAGTAGCTGAAATATGTACCGTTTTATTACCACTTGCCAGAGTTGCAAAACTGGGTCCACTGGTTAAAGTATATCTAAAGGCTAAACTTTTTTTCTAGTTTTAATAGAGTGGACAGAGATTAGAAGACCTGTCAGACTTTATTGCTGTCTGTGCCTCCGGCCTCTCTATTTGTCTTGTTTACCATTATCATTGAAAGTGACGGTGAAAGAAAAGCCCACATTTTGGTTTGTCCCCAGAAAAGTAATAGAGGGAAAATCTTCCGATGGTGACAATAGTTCTGGTGACCTGGGGGCCCCCAAGGAATTCTTTTAATTTGCAGGGATTTCCTCTCATTTCCTGTTCAGCTATGGGAGAGGAAGTGAAGGGAAATCTCCCCAATGGTATACAGATGGCGGAAAAAAAACCTCCCTTACGCTACCAAAAATGAAAAAAAAAAAATTTGCCTATAGTTCTACTATAAGGTTTCTTTCTGTACTGTATTAGGGGTTAAATGCCAATTTTGGGTGAAATGACTCTTAACCCCTTCCCGCCCGTGCTATAGCCAAAAGACGGCTACAGCTCAGGCTTACTTTGCCGGGAGGGCATCCATGGACGTCCTCCCATGCTCACGCTGTGCACGTGCCCTCTCCTTCGGACACGGCTGATCACAGATCAGGGTAAAGGGCCAATCACATGGCCCTTTACCACATGATCAGCTGTCAGCCAATAACAGCTGATCACGGAAGTAAACAGAAGCCGGTTATCAGCTTTTTTTCCCTCACGCTGACAGCATGAGGAGAAAAGAAGAAACCTGTTAACCGGCTTCTGTTACAGGGACATCAGTCTCCAAATTGCCGTATAGTGCTGCTTGCCCACCAGTGCTGCTAATCCATACCCATAAGTGCTGGCAATCAGTGCCCATCAGTGCCTCATCTGTGCTGCCTACCAGTGCCTATCAATGCCACCTCTCAGTGCCCTTCAATGCCGCCAATTAGTGCCCATTAGTGCCACCTATCAGTGCAGCCTCATCAGTGCCTCCTGATCAGTGCCCACCAGTGCCACCTATCACTGCCCATCAGTGCCACCTATCGGTGTCCATCAGTGCAGCTTATCAGTGCCCATCACTGCAGCCTTATTAGCGCACATCAGTGAAGGAGAAAAATTACCTGTTTGCAAAATTTTATAACAAACTATGAAATTTTTTTTTTTTTTAAATGTTGGTCTTTCTTTGTTTAGCAAAAAATAAAAACCCCAGTGGTGTTCAAATACCAGTAAAAGAAAGCTCTATTTGTGTGAAAGAAATGATAAAAATGTCATATGGGTACAGTGTTGCACGACCGCGCAGTTGTCATTCATAGTGTGATAGCGCTGAAAGCTGAAAATTGGCCTAGACAGGAAGGGGGTAAAAGTGCCCAATAGGCAGGTGGCTAAAGACCATTGACAGCACTGCATTGCTGTATCGCACATTGGTGCATTTTGATGCCATTTCTGAATGGCATCCCAACTCACCTTCACCAAACACCTACCTTGCAGCACACTACTACAATGCACAGTGCTACAAGACACTAAAAAAAAAGGCAGTAGGCATGATTTTAGGTCCCTTGTGGTCCGTTTCACATTTGAATGGGATGCTTAAACACAATGCATGTTAATGTAGGACATTAACCTATGGCCTTCCTGTGGCCATAAACATGAGATGGCTGTTGCCTAAACTGGCTAGCTTAAGCCTGCTTTATGTCTCCAGGTCCCAGTTTAATATGCCAAACTCCCTTGCCTAACTGAACTTGAGAGAAAAATAGCTATCTGCCATGTTGGATAATTTTAGCTGAAATCTTTCTTCTAAAAGAAAAGGGGATCTGGGTGTACTTCATCTCCCACCTCTCTTAGACCCTTTACACACTGGCGCCACCCGTGCATTAGCAGTAAAGCGCCACTCATTTTAGCAGTGCTTTACTGCTGTTTAAGTGGCGCTTTTCAGTCGCTAGCGGGCGCTTTTAACCCCAAAGAAGGGGTTAAAAACTCCTGTGATGCAGCGCTTCCGTAGTGCTTTTCTCTCTTATCTGTGTGAGAAAAACATGGGATTGTGGGTAAATCTTATACACATAAACACATGTTGTTTCCTTGTAGTTAAAGTGCTTGTTAACCCCCGCTGCTATTTTTGTAAAATAAAAATTTTAAACTTTAAATTATCACTGCTCGCTTCTCTATTAGAGGCTGGCATAGCACACTATGTCAGTAGTTTTAAAAAACGAGTGTTCTAAATACCAAATTTGAGCTGTCTTCAGGCCGGTCACATGACTCGCGGCCACTTTACAGCTGCGATACACGGCTTCTGCAGAGGAGACGAGCGGCCACGTGATCTCCCCGGCTAATGTCAGACGGAGATCACGGCTCCTCCCGCAGAAGCAATCCATCAGAGCTGTAAAGCGGCCGTGAGTGATGTGACCGACCTGAAGACAACTCAAATTAGGTATTTAGAACACCCATTTTTTTAAAACTACTGACACAGCGTGCTATATAGATGGATTAACAAACCCTTTAGGGGGGCTGGGCTGGAAATGAGCATTTGTCTTTTAGATACATGCCCCTGCAGTGAGAGGCGTGCCTCCACTGCAGCATTTTTTTTGGACAGCAGGGACCAATGGTACTTTACCATTGGTCCAAGACTCCAAGCTGTTTATTGACCTCAGTGCCTCTGACAAGAATTGAGAGGCACTGTGAGCTCAGCCTCTCAGTCTTCTGCAAACAGTGTGTCAGCTTGTATTTAAAGTGGTCGCTCTGTATTTAGTTTCTGACGGGCTGCGCAAGGAGCCCCATATCTCTGGAACCGTAGGTCGTAGGAGCCCCAATTTTTTTACCAGTGCCGGGGTAGCACTCAGGCTATATACCCTCAGGTCGCCGAGTTATGACCCTCGAAGCTCGATTTTTTTTTTTTTACCTTATATACTCGAGTATAAGCTGACCCGAATATAAGCTGAGTCACCTAATTTTACCACAAAAAACTGGGAAAACTTATTGACTCGAGTATAAGCCTAGGGTGAGAAATGCGCAGCTACTGTAAGTGGAAAAGAGGGTCAACAATGCCCATTTGCATGCCTCACTGTGCTCATTTGCATGCCTCACTGTGCCCATTTGCAGCCATAGGTCCCACGAACTTCAAACTCAGTAGTTAAGGGTTCTTAGATGCCCCTAAGCTGCAGCCAAAATTTGGGGTCTCTGGACTCAAAGGGTCCTGAAATGACATTGCTGCAGATGGACACAGTTGATCAACTTTGGGGCCCCGTATCTCGGGGCCACTTGGTGCTAGGAACTTGGTGTGCAAACCCAGTGGAACTAGCACTACAACATATCCAAAGCTGGGGTTCCTAGCACCAAGTGGCCCTGAGATTCGGGGCCCCAAAGTGGGTTCGGAAAATGTCAAGCACTTTTCTGCAGCAGAGAATGATATGTTGGATATGTTGTAGTGCTAGTTCCACTGGGTTTGCACACCAAATTTGGGGTTCCTAGTACCAAGTGGCCCCAAGATACGGGGCCCTGAATTTCGGTTCGGAAAATGTCATTCTCTGCTGCAGAAAAGTGCTTGACTTGAGTATAAGCCGAGGGGGGGAATTTTCAGCACAAAAAAATGTGCTGAAAAAC
Source organism: Lithobates clamitans (assembly GCA_037952925.1). NCBI lineage: Eukaryota > Metazoa > Chordata > Amphibia > Anura > Ranidae > Lithobates > Lithobates clamitans. The sequence continues at coordinate 400,755 of JBBGZY010000936.1, read as the reverse complement.
TCGGCTTATACTCGAGTATATAAAGTAATTTTTTTTTTTGTCGTGGCCCTGTCTCACCTGCCTCCCCTGACTGCACGTCCCTGTTTGAACCCCACCCAGGACACTATCTGCATGGAGTTTACATGTCCTCCCTTTGCTTGCATGAGGGTACACCATACTCCAAAGAAATACTGGTATGTTAAATTGGATGTAAACCCTCACATATACCCAGTGAAGTGAACAGACTCAGATGATACACAGAGATGGAACAAATATCCCTACATAAGTTTTACCTGTATATCTGCTGTCTTCAGCTCCCTGTATTCTTTAGAAAGTGCACATCTTGTTAGAAATTTTCTCTTCCTGTTCAGAAGTGGGAGTGAAGTCTGGGCATACACTGTGTGACAGCTGATTGGAGGAAAGGCGCACACCCCCACTCCACATAGGAAGAAGAATGAAGATACTTTCAGCGCTGGGCTATGAATAGACCAGCTCTCTGCTAATCTATTTATAGCACCCACCCTGACACAAATTTCAGGCTGATTTTATCTTGGTTGCCGGAGAACTTGTCAGAAGATATCATGCTGATAACAGAAGAACGGAGCAGCAGAAAGACACAGGACTTAGTGCTTTGGAGAGAGATAAGAAAACGCTGCAGATATATGTACCTAGGTCAAATTTCATGAATCGGGTTTACATCCACTTAAATTATGTATGTATGTGAGATAGGACCGTAGATTGTAAGCTCCCTGAGGGCAGGGGCTGGTGTGTATGTGCAGTATGTAAAGATCTGCGTAAATGGATAATTGCTTAGAGGAAAGTTTCAAAATTCTGATTTCTTTTAATCAAAACTTGCTTTACATTGAAAAAACAACTAATCAACTTCATGTGCTTTTCGTACTAATGGAAAACTTTAAATATGTTGGAAAAAAACCTCACATGACAACATCAACACAACCCACTTGGTATTCTGATGGGATGTTTTTTATGCTTTTGTGGTACAAATTGAATCTCTTGGCATGAATAAAACAAAGCCTTTGCTTTGCTTCAAGATGTCTTTGTTGGTTGAGTGCAACAGTTTATGGCAGTTATGCATTTACTAGCAAATGGCAAGAGAATTCTTCAATCACTAAGGCTTGGGACGTCTTGGGATGGGTCCAGAAAGTTGAGAAAATTCTGCCTGATGTAGTGGGTTGCAGAGTCATTAAAGGAAAATGTATAATTACAGACATTGGGGAAGAAGACAAAGGCAATTGCAGATTTGTCAACAGTCCCAGATTAACAGAACAGACTACAGCAAATGAGACTGAGTGTGCAGGGCACTGCATGAAAGTGGGCAAAGTTAAAAGATTATGCTACCCCAACATTTCATATTCCTGATATGTTCCTCTTGTACCGTCTACTTGTTTTAAAAAGTATCCTGTTCTCATTGTAGTGCTTCCTGTGTGTGAAATACCTGGTGATCCTGCCTGTCCCTCTACTTTCCTATTTCAAACTGACCATGCTAGGTATGAGAACACATCCATTCCAGCGTGGTCAGTTTTCTAGCTGTGCTGGAACCTCAACCTGCCTGTCCTGCAATGATCAGAATTGTGCTGACACCTTCCTCTACACGGTACTTTATTTTTCTCCTAGACTCCTGCTGACACCCCCCCTGCAGTCTCCTTCCACAGCTCTCTAAGCCCCATGCAGCTGAGAACAGAGGTCATGTAATTTATCATTTATAGAAAAAGAAAAAAGGTATGTATGTATGTGTATATGTATATATATGTATATATGTATATATATATATATATATATATATATATATATATATACACAGGGCTTTTTTTCAGGGGGACCTGAGCCTCTGGCTCAGTCAGTCCCTCTGCTCCCTGCCCACCACTACCACAAAAGTCTGGTTTCTGTGTTTACAAGTGACTGCTCCGCACTGTGTGTGTAATGCAATCCTGGTATTTAATGACCTTTAAGACCCTCCTACTGTTCGTGAAATTTGATTGACCACACCCACTATTTGATGTGATTTGGAGGGTGTGTGTGAGTGGAGGAGTTTTGGGGGGTTGTGGTTGAGTTCCAGCACCTATTTATTTATATATATATATATAAATATATATATATATATATATATATATATATATATATATATATATATATATATAATGTGTTTTGTTTTGCCTTGCATTTTTGTTTTAAACTGAATGAATGAATGCAAAATGGCGAGGATGTGGTTATCACAGCCTAAGATCCACCCAACCCTCCCAACCCTGGCATATCAGTTTTTGGAGGATCCTGGAGATGTAACCCACTTTAGAAAGTCTTATATCTCTCAGTAGCCTCCATGGGGGAAATCTCCGTGCTTGATTTCCTAGAATCTGTACACACGCAAGTGTCATTTCAATACACTAGACATGTGCAATTCCTTTCGTTCCAAATTCATTTTTGGGGGAATTTTGACAATTTGTTAATTCCGAACTTTCTGAATTTCCAAATTTTTGAATTTCCAAAATTTTTGAATTTCCGAATTTCCGAATTTCTGAAATTACGAATTTCTGAATTTCAGAAATTACGAATTTCCGAATTTTGAATCTTCTGAAATGACGAATTTCCAAAATTCGAATTTCCGAATTTTCCAAAATTACGAATTTCTGAAATATCGAATTTCCGAATTTCGAATTTCCGAAATTTTAATTTCCTAATTTTCCGAAATTACGAATTTTCGTATTTCGAATTTTCGAATTTCCGAAAATTCTAAATTTCGGAAATTCGGAATTTTGGAAATTTGAAGATTCGAAATTACATAAATTTAAAAATTCTAAAATTTGGAAATTTGAAAATCCAAGAATAAGAATGAAAATCTGAAAATTCAAAAGAATGAAAATTCAAAAGAATAAAAATCTGAAAATTCGAAAACCCAAAAATCTGAAATAATAACTAACTACATAATAATAGATATTAAATTATAGGTATTGGAATTTCCTTTCAAATTTGGCTGCTAGTGAACATAACGAGTATGAATTTATCCGAAGTTATGAATTATCTGAAATAACGAATGCCGAACAGCCAAATTTGAAAGGAAATTCCAATACCTATAATTTAATATTTTGTTATTATTTCAAATTTTACGGATTTTCTTTTTTTTCAGATTTTTGAATTTCCGAAATTCAAAAATTCAAAATTTGGAAATTCAAAATTCGAACTTCGTAAATTCGAAATTCGGAAATTAAAAAATCCGAATTTTCATTTTTCCGATTTTCGTTTTTCTGAATTTCCGAATTTTAGAATTTCCGAATTTAGCAAATAAACTAATGAAACGAAACAAAAAAAAAACTAATTTTTTGTCAGTGCACATGTCTACAATACACCCTGTTGGGTTTTAAATTCAATCTTCACAAGGTGAATGTAGCGGGAGAAGTGAAATTGCCCTTAGGTGGGCAGTAATAAAGCTGCAAACTAAAACTTGTCAGACACTGGATACTAATATTTAGGCTACATGCCCACGGCTGTTTTAAAAAACGAGCTGCAAAGCTAGTACCGACGCCAGGAAAAAAAGCGGCGTTAAAAACGCAATTTTTTCCCGCATTTTGCATTGGCGTCAATAACCGTTTAGCCACGTTAGCTTTCAGCCGCGTTTCTGTCTCTATTCAAAATCAATGGTTCCCAATGGGAGCCCATTGATTTGAAATAGAAGTCTCACCAGAATTCAGATCAAGATGATCCAATTTGTGATGCGACTTGTGTGCTGAGAATCTTGAAGGGGAACCCCAACAAAATTTTGCGTGAGGTTCCCCCCAAGATCCATACCAGACCCTTATCTGAGCACGCAGCCCGGCAGGTCAGGAAAGGAGGGGGGAATAGCGAGCGCCCCCCCTCCTGGACCATACCAGGTCACATGCCCTCAACATCCTCAACATGGGGGTGGGTGCTTTGGGGCAGAGGGGGGCCCCTGCGCCCCCCACCCCAAAGCACCTGGTCCCCATGTTGATGAGGACGAGGGCCTCTTCCGGACAACCCAGAACAACCACCCTTGGTGGTTGTCGGGGTCTGCGGGCGGGGACTTATCGTGATCTGGAAGCCCCTTTTAACAAGGGTCCCCCCAGATCATGGTCCCACACCCTGGGTGAATGAGTATGGGGTACATCGTACCCCTACCCATTCACCTAAATAAAAAAAGTGTCAAAAATAAACACACTACACAGGTTTTTAAAGTATTTTTTTTAAAGCAGCTCTGGCTCTTCTCCGCTATCTTCTGCTCTTTTGCTGGGGTCTTCTCCCCTCTCCGCTTCTTCTCCTCTCTCCCTGCTATCTTCTGCTCTTTTGCTGGGTCTTCTCCCTCTGTTCTTCTTCCAAGGTTGACTCGACGCGATCTCCCGGTGTAATGCTGGGTCAGTCGTGTGCAATGACTTATATTGGCATGGGGCGTGGCCACCCAATGACATAGTTAGAGGGCACGCCCTTTGTGATCTCATCACCCGGGGCATTATGGGGTTATGACATCACAAGGGGCGTGTCCTCTAACTACATCATCGGGTGGCCCTGATATAAAAATCCAGCTCTGATTTTATTTAATTTTATTATACCAGTAATGCATGGAATGCCTGTGTGCTGTCACATCCATATGTGTATTCTGCTTTACCAATATATTGTTTTCACTCTGGTAGATGGTAATATGTAGATGAGATTTACATACATATTACTATCAGTGACTTCTCCTACCTTAGTCACTGACTAAAGGGCTCTTATCTTTGCTGGATTTGTCTGATGATCGGAACATGCTGCAGAGGAGGTGGGAGAAGGGAGGGGGTAGGGAGAAGGGAGGGGGAGCGGCAACCTCTGGGAGAACCTCCCACAGGTATTTAACTTGATTTTAACAGAATGGGGGCACTTTTGAGAGGGCTGGAAGGATTTATAGATATCAGTAGCTGGCATAGAATAGATGTAAGAAAAAAAAAGGAAACCCATACTTCTCTTTTAAAGTCTTCCTCCAACTCTGTTATCACTTTAAATAGCTTGTTTGTGCCAAGCTCGACTAAATGAACTATTTCCTTTACCAATACATATGGGCACTGTCAGCACTGCATAAACTGTATATAGCATATAGCCACATGCTCAGCCAGTCACAGCAAGCTCTTTATTTTTTATCATTGGATACAAGGCCTCCTCAGAATGGCTAAGGTGGAGAGGCATGCGGATGACATTGTGATCTCTACCTCAGCCAATCAGAGGCAGGTTTGTATTTGTTGATTAAAATACAAAGCTTCCTGTGAATGGCTGAGCAGCACTCAGTCCAACTTGATTTTGTTCCAGGAATGGGACAGGAAGTTTCCATACCTCTGCTGGAACACAGCGCTGTATACTATATGTAGCTTATGCTAAATCTAGTTTATACAGTACTGACAGCGGTTGCATGTATTAGTAAAGAAGATAGTTAATTTGGGCCAGCTTGGCCCAAACTATTTAAAATGATAGCAAGCCTAAAGTTCATCACAGTTGGGTGAACTGACCCTTTAAACAGACTTAGTAAATCACCTATGAATTTTTGGTACATATGTTGGAGTTTGCAATGGGTGGCAAAGTAGGCAGTGGAAACTATAGGCACTGCATCATTTTTCTGGTGGGGGTTAACAAAATACATTCGGAGATACTGCTACATTTTTAATCCTTGAAAGCAGAGGCTGTGTTTTAATGAAAGGGCTAATGAGAAGAAAAAACTAAACACATAGTAATCATCCCACTTAAAATGTACAAACACAGAACTATATAAACATGGAACATTCCTTTCATACATATGATACAATTTAGCCAAAAACAAATAAATAGGAGCAAAAAAAGAATGACACTGCTTCTAAACAAGACCAGCATGGAGCCACCACTGGTAATGTAGCTCATATTAGCATTTAGAGTCACAGCCATGCAAATACTCCATGCCTGCCATTATCCGTTGTGATGAATGCTGTGTAGACCCTTTTTAGTGATGAAGCAGTCACATGCTATTTATACTATTTCCTAACTTTCCGATCCTTGTGTACAGCTAGAAGATTCCAGGACTACTGTAGGAGGAACAGATGTCTGGTAAAGCACTAGTACTATGAAGTTAACTAAAGCAAAATAATTTAGGGGACCACAATGCATTGGGTATAACCCTTCAAATTAGGGATGCACTGAATGGGTTTTTTGGTGCCGAAACCGATACCGAAAATAAATCTTCCTTGATCCTGAAAACCGAAACCGATACTGAAACAACACTGATACCGAAAGTGACTGTTTTTAAAAATACTTTTATACAGGAGATGGTCAGCAACTGGGGACATGGTACAGGAGATGGTCAGAGACTGCAGAGATGGTACAGGAGATGGTCGTAGACTGAGGACATGGCACAGGAGATCGTCAGAGACTGCAGACATGGTACAGGAGATGGTCAGAGATTGGGGAAATGGTACAGGAGATGGTCAGAGACTGAGGACATGGTACAGGAGATGGTCAGAGACTGCAGACATAATACAGGAGATGGTCAGAGACTGCAGATATAACAAAGGAGATGGTCAGAGACTGCAGACATGGTACAGGAGATGATCAGAGACTGCAGACATGGTACAGGAGATGGTCAGAGACTGCGAAAATGGTACAGGAGATGGTCAGAGACTGGGGACATGGTCAGAGAGTCAGAGACTGTGGACATGATACAAGAGATCAATGCAGCCTCACCAGTGCCCGCCAGATGCAGTCAGCGAGTGTCCCCAGTAGTGCAGCCTGTGTCCCCAGTAGTGCAGCCAGTGTCCCTGGTGTTTTTTAAATCTGAGTTATATGTGATGGATCAGAACACAATAGTCTAAGTTGGTGAAGTAAAATTAGAAAAATATATACATAAAACTATTTTTCAGAAATATAAAAAAACTGATAATTGGCATGTGCGTAGGTATTCACCCCCTTTGTTATAAAGCCCATAGAAAGCTCTGGTGCAACCAATTACCTTCAGAATTCACATAATTAGTGGAATTATGTCCACCTGTGTGCAATCTAAGTGTCACATGATCTGTCATTACATATACACACCTTTTTGAAAGGTCCCAGAGGCTGCAACACCTAAGCATGAGGCACCACTAACCAAGCACTGCCATGAAGACCAAGGAACCCTCCAAACAAGTAATGGGCAATGTTGTTGAGAAGTACAAGAGACGGCCGCACACCAAAACTCATGGACCGGGCAAGGAGGGCATTAATCAGAGAGGCAGGACAGAGACCTAAGGTAACCCTGGAGGAGCTGCAGAGTTCCACAGTAGAGACTGGAGTATCTGTACATAGGACAACAATAGGCCGTACGCTCCATAGAGTTGGGCTTTATGGCAGAGTGGTCAGAAGAAAGCTATTACTTTCAGCAAAAAACAAAATGGCACGTTTTGAGTTTGCGAAAAGGCATGTGGGAGACTCCCAAAATGTATGGAGGAAGGTGCTCTGGTCTGATGAGACTAAAATTGAACTTTTTGGCCATCAAAGAAAACGTTATGTCTGGCTCAAACTCAACACATCACATCACCCAAAGAAAACCATCCCCACAATGAAACATGGTGGTGGCAGCATCATGCTGTGGGGATGTTTTTCAGTAGTCAGGACTGGGAAACTGGTCAGAGTTGAGGGAAAGATGGATGGTGCTAAATACAGGGATATTCTTGAGTAAAACCTGTACCACTCTGTGTGTGATTTGAAGCTAGGACGGAGGTTCACCTTCCAGCAGGACAATGACCCCAAACACACTGCTAAAGCAACATTTGAGTGGTTTAGGGGGAAACATGTAAGTGTGTTGGAATGGCCTAGTCAAAGCCCAGACCTCACTAGAATAGAAAATTTGTGGTCAGACTTAAAGAGTGCTGTTCACAAGCGCAAACCATGCATCTTGAAGGAGCTGGAGCAGTTTTGCAAGGAGGAATGGGCAAAAATCCAGTGGTAAGATGTTGCAAGCTCATAGAGACTTATCCAAAGCGACTTGGAGCTGTGATAGCTGCAAAAGGTGGAGTCTACAAAGTATTGACTTTAGGGGGGTGAATAGTTATGCACATTGACTTTTTCTGTTATTTTGTCCTATTTGTTGTTTGTTTCACAATAAAAAACATCTTCAAAGTTGTGGGCATGTTCTGTAAATTAAATGATGCAAATCCTCAAACAATCCATGTTAATTCCAGGTTGTGAATCAACAAAACACGAAAAATGCCAAGGGGGTGAATACGTTTGCAAGACACTGTAGCTGCTCATCCAGGTGCTTCCATGTGAGCAGAACCTCCAACTGACCCTGGATGCAGACAGTTAGCATTCTGAGTAATGCCCCATATATACAGTCGGAATTTCCGACAACAAAGTCCTATCACACATTTTCCATTGGAAAATCCAAATGTGTGTAGGGGGCATGAGTTTCTGTGGAGTTCTAGTTGCAGACAAACTGGCCCTAGCTAATCAGCCATTCTGTACACAGCCATAGTACAGAGTATTGTTGCATCCAGAGGCACCGCTTAGCCTCCTCAGAACGCAGCTATAACTATCTGCCTCTGTGTGCTCATGTGAATTTAGTGTGAGCTGTAGATTATGATTGTAGACTGGAGGGGAGCCAGCAGCACACACATTAACCTCCTGCCATACGCTTACAGTAAATATACTGCGAGCGGGTGGCAGGTGCAGGCTCGGCAACGGACATGTCTGTTGCCGGGTTCAGCTTGCTTTCAGGTTTGGGCATGCATGCATGTGCCCCCTGTTGAGCTGTGCTATGATTGGACACAGCACCAGTTTGCCAGCAGATTTTAGCCAATGATTTTGACTGAAACCTGCTGATTGGCTGTGTTCAATCACACACAAAGTTCTGTGTGTTTAAAAACACACAGAACTCTATGTACATAGGAACGCCGATCTGGCTGTTTTTTCTCCCCGAAAAGCAAGGAGAAAAAACAGCCAGATTAGTAAGTAAAAGCAGCACACATTACACTTGTTAGGCACACAACTAACTCCTTGATCGCCCCTGGGTGTTAACCACTTCCCAGCCAGTGTCATTAGTACAGTATTATCACTGATCACTGCATTAGTGTCACTAGTGACGTCTGTGTCAGTTAGTGTTCCTCTCAGCCAGTGTCTGTTAGCGCCAGATTGCCCGCCACCCTATCACGGGCCCACTGTAAGACGCTGATCACCTCCATTACAGTATAGTGTCTATAGCCGCGTAAATTCCAGTATATATACCATTGTTTGTATACCCTATAACTTTCATACAAACCAATTAATATACACTTATTGGGATTTTTTTTTACCAAAGACATGTAGCAGAATACATTTTGGTTTAAATGTATGGAGAATCTTTTTTTTTTATTGGATATATTTTAGAACAGCAGAAAATATAGTCTCCCCCCCGCAAATTTTAGGTCTTTTTTATTTATATCACAAAAAAAAATAAAAAATAAACCACCAAAAGAAATCTATATTTGTGATAATGTTAAAAATTCAATTTGGGTACAGTGTTGCATGACCTCGCAATTGGCAGTTAAAGTAAAGCAGTGCTGAATAGCAAAAAATGCTCTGGTCATGAAGGGGGTAAAATCTTCTGGTGATCAAGTGGTCGTCTATGAGTACCTGAGTCAGTTAGAACGAAGCTTTCCAGCAGCGCGCTGTCACCGCTGAAGGCGCTTCCATGTTTACCCAGTCTTCCTCTCCTCCCCGGCCAGTCAGGAAGTGGGTCCTGAGACCCGTCACCCAGAGGAGACGCATGGCGGAAGCCGCCAAGATGCCGAGGAGGAGGAGATGCAGGGGAAGCTGCCGCCCGACGCTTGAAGGAAGCGCTGCCTGTGACCAATGGGGTAAGTGCAGGGCTGGTGGCCAACCGGCGACAATAGGGGTGGCTGTGGGTGCATTGTTTGCCGCCCCCCCCAAAAAAAATATACTACCAGATGCCACTGGTGGGGGAAGAGGCATTGTATGGAAGGTGGACTGATTGGTGCAGTGATGGAGGGGGGAGAGGAATTTTATGGAAGGTGGTGTGTATGTAGGGTGATCAGTGCAGTGATGGAGGTGGAGGGGGGGAGAGGCATTGTATAGCATTATTATACCAGCCCAACAGCATAACATCACAGAGCCTGTGTGGACATGCTACAGGAGATGTCAGAGGCTGTGGGGACATGGTACAGGAGATATCAGAGGCTGTGGGGACATGGTACAGGAGATGTCAGAGGCTGTGAGGACATGGTACAGGAGATGTCAGAGGCTGTGGGGACATGGTACAGGAGATGTCAGAGGCTGTGGGGACATGGTACAGGAGATGTCAGAGGCTGTGGGGACATGGTACAGGAGATGTCAGAGGCTGTGAGGACATGGTACAGGAGATATCAGAGGCTGTGAGGACATGGTACAGGAAATGTCAGAGGCTGTAAGGACATGGTACAGGAGGTGGTCATAGGTTGTGGGGACATGGTACAGGAGATATCAGAGGCTGTGGGGACATGGTACAGGAGATGCCAGAGGCTGTGAGGACATGGTACAGGAGGTGTTCATAGGCTGTGAGGACATGGTACAGGAAATGTCAGAGGCTGTGAGGACATGGTACAGGAGGTGGTCATAGGTTGTGGGGACATGGTACAGGAGATATCAGAGGCTGTGGGGACATGGTACAGGAGATGCCAGAGGCTGTGAGGACATGGTACAGGAGGTGTTCATAGGCTGTGGGGACATGGTACAGGAGATATCAGAGGCTGTGAGGACATGGTACAGGAGATGCCAGAGGCTGTAATGACATGGTACAGGAGATGTCAGAGGCTGTGGGGACATGGTACAGGAGATGTCAGAGGCTGTGGGGACATGGTACAGGATATGCCAGAGGCTGTGAGGATATGGTACAGGAAATGTCAGAGGCTGTGAGGACATGGTACAGGAGGTGGTCATAGGTTGTGAGGACATGGTACAGGAGATGTCATAGGCTGTGGGGACATGGTACAGGAGATGTCATAGGCTGTGGGGACATGGTACAGGAGATGTCATAGGCTGTGGGGACATGGTACAGGAGATGTCATAGGCTGTGGGGACATGGTACAGGAGATGTCATAGGCTGTGGGGACATGGTACAGGAGATGTCATAGGCTGTGGGGACATGGTACAGGAGATGTCACAGGCTGTGCGGACATGGTACATAAGGTGGTCATAGGCTGTGCGGACATGGTACAGGAGGTGTCAGTGGCTGTGCGGACATGGTACAGGAGGTGGTCATAGGCTGTGGGGACATGGTACAGGAGATGTCACAGGCTGCGCGGACATGATACATGAGGTGGTCATAGGCTGTGCGGACATGGTACAGGAGGTGTCAGTGGCTGTGCGGACATGGTACAGGAGGTGGTCATAGGCTGTGCGGACATGGTACATGAGGTGGTCATAGACTGTGCGGACATGGTACAGGAGGTGGTCATAGGCTGTGCAGACATGGTACAGGAGATGTCAGAGGCTGTGCAGACATGGTACAGGAGGTGGTCATAGGCTGTGCGGACATGGTACAGGAGGTGGTCATAGGCTGTGCAGACATGGTAAAGGACATGTTAGAGGCTGTGCGGACATAGTATAGGAGAGTAACAGGAGGTGGTCATAGGCTGTGCAGACATGGTATAGGAGAGTAACAGGAGGTGGTCAGAGGCTGTGGAGGGGTCTGGTCTTACCAGGCCATTATGTGGAGAGGCGCGCGTCACTGCCGAGACCGAGTGCCAATATGTCACTGCACATACTGCAAATATGGCAGAGCGTAGGGGCTTTCCCGAGCCTGGCTAGCTTCCGAGCGGTGCATGCACAGTTGACCCACAGCCATATTTTTTTACAGGCAGCCCTAAAACAGGCTGAAATTTACAGGCTGCCCGTAAATTAATGGGTGGTTGGCAACACTGGGCCGATGGCCGGGAGGTCACAGCCACAGCTCAAAGCAGCCCCAGGGCGGCCGGCCTGCCGGGTAATTTCCCACTATCCCGATAGGCCAGTCTGGCCCTGGTGCTGTGTGTGGAGTGATCGGTGCAGTGATTGAGAAGGGAGGGGGAGGCATTAGGTGCTGTGTATGGAGTAATTGGTGTGGGATTGGTGCAGTGATAGAGGAGGATGGAGGGGAAGGCTTTTTATGGAAGGTGATGTGTATGGAGTGATCGGTATGGAGTAATCGATGCAGTAATGGAGGGTGGGGGGGGGGGGCATTGTATGGAAGGTGATGTGTATGGAGTGATCGGTGGGAAGTGATCGATGCAATGATGGAGGGGGAGAGGCATTGTACGGAAGTTGATGTGTATGGAGTGATCGTTGTGGGATCGGTGCAGTGGGTAGTGATGGGGGGAAGACTCATTGTATGGAAGGTGGTGTGTATGGAGTGATCGGTGTGGGATCGGCGCAGTGGGTAGTGATGGGGGGGAAGACTCATTGTATGGAAGGTGGTGTGTATGGAGTGATCGGTGTGGGATCGGTGCAGTGGGTAGTGATGGGGGGAAGACTCATTGTATGGAAGGTGGTGTGTATGGAGTGATCGGTGTGGAATCGGTGCAGTGGGAAGTGATGGGGGGAAGACTCATTGTATGGAAGGTGTTGTGTATGGAGTGATCGGTGTGGGATCGGTGCAGTGGGAAGTGATGGGGGGAAGACTCATTGTATGGAAGGTGTTGTGTATGGAGTGATCGGTGTGGGATCAGTGCAGTGGGAAGTGATGGGGGGAAGACTCATTGTATGGAAGGTGGTGTGTATGGAGTGATCGGTGTGGGATCGGTGTAGTGGGTAGTGATGGGGGGAAGACTCATTGTATGGAAGGTGGTGTGTATGGAGTGATCGGTGTGGAATCGGTGCAGTGGGTAGTGATGGGGGGAAGACTCATTGTATGGAAGGTGGTGTGTATGGAGTGATCGGTGTGGAATCGGTGCAGTGGGAAGTGATGGGGGGAAGACTCATTGTATGGAAGGTGATGTGTATGGAGTGATCGGTGTGGAATCGGTGCAGTGGGAAGTGATGGGGGGAAGACTCATTGTATGGAAGGTGGTGTGCATGGAGTGATCGGTGTGGGATCGGTGCAGTGGGAAGTGATGGAGGGAAGACTCATTGTATGGAAGGTGGTGTGTATGGAGTGATCGGTGTGGAATCGGTGCAGTGGGAAGTGATGGGGGGAAGACTCATTGTATGGAAGGCGATGTGTATGGAGTGATCGGTGTGGAATCGGTGCAGTGGGAAGTGATGGGGGGAAGACTCATTGTATGGAAGGCGATGTGTATGGAGTGATCGGTGCAGTGGTAAGTGATGGGGGGAAGACTCATTGTATGGAAGGTGGTGTGTATGGAGTGATCGGTGTGGAATCGGTGCAGTGGGAAGTGATGGGGGGAAGACTCATTGTATGGAAGGTGTTGTGTATGGAGTGATCGGTGTGGGATCGGTGCAGTGGGAAGTGATGGGGGGAAGACTCATTGTATGGAAGGTGGTGTGTATGGAGTGATCGGTGTGGGATCGGTGCAGTGGGAAGTGATGGGGGGAAGACTCGTTGTATGGAAGTTGGTGTGTATGGAGTGATCGGTGTGGAATCGGTGCAGTGGGAAGTGATGGGGGGAAGACTCATTGTATGGAAGAGCCGCACTGACTCCTCCTAGAGCTCAGCTCTCAGTGACAGCTCCGTACAGCCGTTCAGCTCCTCTTCTCTTCTCTCCAGCATTAGGGCAGCAGCTGGCTCTTCTCTCCGCTCATAGTGTAGATCTGTCCGCTCCTCCCTCCTCCGCTCCTCTCCTCCAGGGGGGACACAGCGGGGGTGCACCATCCTCCTCACCGGCATGCTCTGGAGTGGGGGGCTCGGCATCGCCATGCCTGGGGAGCAATGAGAGGGGGCAAACCACGCCACGGCTGTGCTTGCCAAAACCTCTTCCGTAAAGTCTTGTCTCAGTGCAGCTGCTGCTACGCCCGGGTGAGAGGTGAGTGCGATCCCCGCTACGTCCCTTCTCTGTCTGTCTGTCTGTCTGTGTCCCCAGTATCCCCCGATCTCCCAGTATCCCCCGATCTCCTAGTATCCCCCGATCTCCCAATATCCCCCGATCTCCCAGTATCCCCCGATCTCCCAGTATACCCTGATCTCCCAATATCCCCCGATCTCCCAGTATCCCTGCTCTGACACTGCCCCCGATTCTCTGATCTCCCAGTGTCCCCCGATTCTCTGATCTCCCAGTGTCCCCCGATTCTCTGATCTCCCAGTGTCCCCCGACTTTCTCCATCCAGTAGTCTCTGCTGTTTTGCTGATCATGTCTCTGACATTCCGATGTGTGATGTCTCTGCAGCCAGCACAGCCCAGCAGACAGTCACAAATACAGCATGGGATGGTTCCCACTTGGATTGCAGAGGAGAGAACTTGCACTGTGTGTTGTCTTCTCTGTAGTGTTCGTTGTGATGGGTGTCCTGTATATACAATGTCTCTGTATAGTGTTATTGCCGGGTGTCCTGTATATACAATGTTCCTGTATAGTGATATTGCCGGGTGTCCTGTATATACAATGTCCCTGTATAGTGATATTGCCGGGTGTCCTGTATATACTATGTTCCTGTATAGTGTTATTGCCGGGTGTCCTGTATATACAATGTCCCTGTATAGTGATATTGCCGGGTGTCCTGTATATACAATGTTCCTGTATAGTGATATTGCCGGGTATTCTGTATATACAATGTCTCTGTATAGTGATATTGCCGGGTGTCCTGTATATACAATGTCTCTGTATAGTGATATTGCCGGGTGTCCTGTATATACAATGTCCCTGTATAGTGATATTGCCGGGTGTCCTGTATATACAATGTCCCTGTATAGTGATATTGCCGGGTGTCCTGTATATACAATGTTCCTGTATAGTGATATTGCCGGGTGTCCTGTATATACAATGTTCCTGTATAGTGATATTGCCGGGTGTTCTGTATATACAATGTCTCTGTATAGTGATATTGCCGGGTGTCCTGTATATACAATGTCTCTGTATAGTGATATTGCCGGGTGTCCTGTATATACAATGTTCCTGTATAGTGATATTGCCGGGTGTCCTGTATATACAATGTCCCTGTATAGTGATATTGCCGGGTGTCCTGTATATACAATGTCCCTGTATAGTGATATTGCCGGGTGTTCTGTATATACAATGTCTCTGTATAGTGATATTGCCGGGTGTCCTGTATATACAATGTCTCTGTATAGTGATATTGCCGGGTGTCCTGTATATACAATGTTCCTGTATAGTGATATTGCCGGGTGTCCTGTATATACAATGTTCCTGTATAGTGATATTGCCGGGTGTCCTGTATATACAATGTCCCTGTATAGTGATATTGCCGGGTGTTCTGTATATACAATGTCTCTGTATAGTGATATTGCCGGGTGTCCTGTATATACAATGTCCCTGTATAGTGATATTGCCGGGTGTTCTGTATATACAATGTCTCTGTATAGTGATATTGCCGGGTGTCCTGTATATACAATGTCCCTGTATAGTGATATTGCCGGGTGTTCTGTATATACAATGTCTCTGTATAGTGATATTGCCGGGTGTCCTGTATATACAATGTCCCTGTATAGTGATATTGCCGGGTGTCCTGTATATACAATGTCCCTGTATAGTGATATTGCCGGGTGTCCTGTATATACAATGTCCCTGTATAGTGATATTGCCGGGTGTCCTGTATATACAATGTCCCTGTATAGTGATATTGCCGGGTGTCCTGTATATACAATGTCCCTGTATAGTGATATTGCCGGGTGTCCTGTATATACAATGTTCCTGTATAGTGATATTGCCGGGTGTCCTGTATATACAATGTTCCTGTATAGTGATATTGCCGGGTGTCCTGTATATACAATGTTCCTGTATAGTGATATTGCCGGGTGTCCTGTATATACAATGTTCCTGTATAGTGATATTGCCGGGCGTCCTGTATATACAATGTTCCTGTATAGTGATATTGCCGGGTGTCCTGTATATACAATGTTCCTGTATAGTGATATTGCCGGGTGTCCTGTATATACAATGTTCCTGTATAGTGATATTGCCGGGTGTCCTATAGTGATGTTGCTGAGATGTGTACAGGTTCCCACGGTGCTCAGTGTTCTGAAGTGTACACAGACTGTGTGATGCCCCCTCCCATAGTCCACCAGCACCCCTGATCATTAGTGGCCATCAATGATGGAACCCCCTTCACCAAGATGATGAGCCAACCCCTTTTACAAATGTCACATTTTTCTCTCTCATATGGGAAGGAGGTTGTCTGGAAGCAGTGATTCCCCATGAAAGGAATTTGCATTGTCTAAATCCATCACTGAATATTGTTACATGTGTCAGATGGGCCTGTACTGGGAAGGAGACCGTGGGGACCAGTCAGGGAGTAGGATAGGGTGATGGCTCTGTCCAGGCCGAGCACATATAAGACTAATGGCGCGTACACACGAGCGGACTTTACAGCAGACTTTGCCCGGCGGACTTTTCGACTGACTTTATGACGGACTTTCCGAATGAACGGACTTGCCTACACACAATCCACCAAAGTCCGAAGGAAGTTCATAGCCAGTAGCCAATAGCTGCCCTAGCGTGGCTTTTTGTCCGTCGAACTAGCATACAGACGAGCGGACTTTTTGACCGGACTCGAGTGCGATGAATAGATTTAAAACATGTTTCAAATCTAAGTCCGTCCAACTTTTGAGCAAACAAAGTCCGCTGGAGCCCACACACGATCGAATTGTCCGACGAAATCCCATCCGCCGGGCAAAGTCTGCCGTAAAGTCCGCTCGTGTGTACGCGGCATAACTCTTAGGCTGGCCATACATTGTACAATTTTCTTGTTCAATCTCCTTTTAGATTTACCTTTGACTATGTAGTGCAAGGGTCTGCCTGATTGCATACAAATTTGAAAGTGTTTAGGTTTGACCTCACAGTATATGGTTTTGCTAAAGGAAAATGGTATAATGGCTAGCCTTAGTCTGAAATCTTGTCCAGCATCAAGTTGTAGTCTAAAATCTTGTCTGGCATCAGATTGTATGTTAAAGGAGCTGGAAACCTGTTTGGTTGAAGGACGTCACCCAACATTATTATGGTGGGGTGACTGCGAAGAACATGAATGTTGAGCTTTCAGCTGCTGCACACCCAAAGATTTTCTACACTTACCTGTGATTGTGATTGAGGTAAATTTTAGAATTGAACTTCACACCATAATATTTGAGTCCAGAAGATAGGTTTATTCCAGATATTTGGTATATGAAAGCCAATGTGTTTCTGAGGCTCTACTTAACTAATAACTACCTTCATCTGGGCTTACAAACCGGGTATGTGGACTCAACGACATGGACCGATCGCTCACCGTTGCTGTGCCAGGCCACTCATATTTTTAAAAATTGCAGTATTCTCTGAGTCCACATGCCCTATTTCGATCTTTATTTCTTCAAGTCCAGGTGAAGGGGGAAGGAGTATGCAATGATATATAGAATTTTGTTTGGAATAAACCTATTCTTTCGACTCAAATATGGTGGCATGATACTTTAATTCTAGATTTACCTACCATGTCAGGATTGGTTGAGGACTGGTTTGGAAAGGTTCTATGTTATCTCATGCTCTTGTCTTGTAAATTGGGATTAATTTTTAAAGTAATGTGTATCCATGGTAAAGCTACATAGACAATTTAAAGAGACCCTACCACCAACCTAAAAACATTGCAGAACAATCAATACCTGCAGCATCTTCCCCTTTTCTAAATGATTTTTTATTGACTTGCAATGTGCCTTTGAATTTGCAAATGTAAATACTTCAGGAGGGTCCCTTTCCTAGCACCATCCCCTCCCTTCTCGTAAGTCATAACCCTCTCCTCTTCTGGGAGCCACTAATAACTGTCTGTGCTGGTCAAGCTCCTTCAACCCTCCCCTCAGCTTCCTACAAAATCTTTTATATAATCTCTGGTAAGCCCCATTTCACACTGCCGTGACTTCTGCGCGACTTTGAATCCGACATCCCTGCACGACTTCATCGCGGCCTGCATACGAATTCTATTATTATTATTATTATTATTATTATTATTCAGGATTTATATAGCGCCAACAGTTTACGCAGCGCTTTACAATATAAAAGGTAGACAATACAGTTATAATACAATACAATACAATAGATTTAAGAGGGCCCTGCTCAGAAGAGCTTACAATCTAATAGGGTGGGGCAGGTGGTACAAAAGGTTGTAACTGTGGGGAATGAGCTGGTGGAAGTGGTAGGAGATTAGTTGCAGACGTGATAGGCTTTCCTGAAGAGATGAGTTTTCAGGGATTGCCTGAAGGTAGCAAGAGTAGGGGATAGCCGGATAGATGGAGGTAGTGAGTTCCAGAGGATGGGAGAGGCTCTGGAGAAATCCTGGAGACGAGCATGGGAGGAGGAGATGAGAGAGCTTGAAAGCAGGAGGTCTTGAGAAGAGCGGAGAGGTCGATTTGGGTGATATTTGGAGACAAGATTAGTGATGTAGCTTGGGGCAGAGTTGTGAATGGCTTTGTATGTTGTTGTTAGAATTTTGAATTTAATTCGCTGGGTGATTGGGAGCCAGTGTAGGGATTGAAGTAGAGGGTTGGCAGACACTGAGCGGTTGGTAAGGTGGATAAGTCTGGCAGCAGCATTCATAATAGACTGAAGAGGGGATAGCCTATGGAGCGGTAGGCCAATGAGAAGGGAGTTGCAATAGTCAAGGCGAGAGATAACAAGGGAGTGAATGAGGAGCTTGGTGGTTTCATTTGTTAAAAAAGGGCGAATTTTAGAGATGTTACGGAGGTGAATTCTACAAACTTTTGACAGCGATTGGATTTGAGGCTGAAATGACAAGTCAGAGTATAGGATTACACCTAGTACCCTGGCGTGATGGGAGGGACTGATGGTTGCATTGTTGATTTTGATGGAAAAGTCATGGAGGGGGGCACGGGCAGGGGGGAATATTAATAGCTCAGTTTTAGAGAGATTTAGTTTAAGGAAGTGGTGCGACATCCATGCCGATATGTCAGTTAGTAAGTTAGTGATGCGAGAGGAGACTGAAGGAGTGAGGTGAGGAGTAGACAGATAGATTTGGGTGTCATCAGCGTATAAGTGGTATTGGAAGCTGTGGGCAGTTATTAAGTGACCAAGGGAGGAGGTGTAGATAGAGAAGAGAAGGGGTCCAAGAACCGAGCCTTGGGGGACCCCCACAGAAAGGGGCAATGGAGAGGAGGAGACAGAGTTGTAGGTGACACTGAAGGAGCGCTGTGATAAATAGCCAGAGAACCAGGATAGAGCAGAATCTCGGAGGCCAAGGGAATGTAGTTTATTGAGAAGGAGTGGGTGGTCAACAGTATCAAAGGCCGCAGAGAGGTCAAGTAGTAGGAGTATGGAGTACTGGCTGTTGGTTTTAGCAGTTATTAAATCGTTAGTGAGTTTTAGTAAGGTAGTTTCCGTGGAGTGCTGCGAGCGAAAGCCAGACTGTAAGGGGTCAAGAAGGTTATTTTCATTGAGGTAGGAGCCAAGACGGTTGTAGACTAAGCGTTCTAGAAGTTTAGAGGTGAATGGGAGTAATGAGATGGGTCTTAAGTTGTTCAGGTCGGTGGGGTCCAGTGAGGGCTTTTTAAGAATGGGAGTGATCTGTGCATGTTTTAGAGGGGAGGGGAAAATGCCACTAGAAAGGGAGAGATTGAAGATGTGGGTGAGGGAGCATAGGATAGAAGAAGAGGGTGACCGTAGTAGTTTTGAGGGAACAGGATCCAAGGGACAATTGGTTAGGTGGGCATCCGAGAAAATTTTTGTAACCTCTTCCGTAGTAGCCAATTCAAAAGAGGAGAGTGTTGAATGTGCTGCTGGGCAAGGTATGATGGGTGGGGAAGACGTATTCTATAACAGAAGTCAATGCAAGTCATGCTGAAGTCACACCAAAAGTAGTGCAGGAACCTTTTTCTAAGTCGGAACAACTTAAGTCACATCGATTAGAACGGATCCATTGCCGTTCATGGGGTGCGACTTGTTATGTGACTTTGAACTCTCGCGCCAGTGTGAACCAGGGCTAAAGGAGTGAAGGGGAATACTATAGACTTTCACTGAAGCAACACCTTTGAGCCTGCTGGGGCTACTGACATCACATCCAAGATGGTGGCACCCAGTAGCAGTTTAATGGCTTTTGGTGGTTTTTACAGGTAAATAACATGCATAAAATACACATATAATCTTATGGGACGGTAGTTGTTGAAATGAATGGTATGCCAGGAAACACACATGGGTGTGTTTCCTGGCATGTCAGGGCTGCTTGAGATCAGGTTTGGAAAAACTTTGTATTACCTATTGATCTTTTCTTGTGGATTGGTACTTTTTTTTTAAGTGATGTGTATCTGTGGTAAAACTACATGGGCCATGTCACAATAATGCCTCTGGCAATCAAAGCTGTCAAACTGAGCCAAAAAATTTGTGGATAAATGAACCCTATGATATTACATACATGTGACATGGATATATGGAGAACACCCCGTAGATTATATTCTTAAACTGGCCGTAGACAGTTCGAATCAATTGGCAGGTTCAGCAGGGACCAGCAGAGATTCGAACCATGTAAAGCTAGACAACTTTTTACCCGTTGGAGCCCTTGAATGAAAAGGGGAACTTATGCCCCGTACACACGAGCGGAACGTCTGACAGAAAAAGTCAGACGGGAGCTTTTCGTCGTATTTCCGATCATGTGTAGGCCTCATCTGACTTTTTACGTTGAAAATTCTGATGGACCTAGAAAGAGAACATGTTCTAAATATTTCCGACGGAACCAATTCCTATCGGGAAAACCGCTCGTCTGTATGCTGTTCCGACGGACCAAAAACAACGCATGCTCTGAAGCAAGTACGAGACGGAAGTTATTGGCTACTGGCTATTGAACTTCCTTTTTCTAGTCCCGTCGTACGTGTTGTACGTCACCGCGTTCTTGACGGTCGGACTTTGGTGTGACCGTGTGTATGCAAGACCGTTTCAGCGGAATTCCGTCGGAACTCTGTCGGAACGCCGTCGGAAAAACCTTCAGAGTTTATTCCGACGGGAAAATCGGTCGTGTGTAGGGGCATTAGACTTTTAAAAAAAAGGTCCTTTCAGAAAGCAGTGATATCGTAAAAATTGGAAAATAATGTGAATGTGCACATAAACCTATTTATATATAAGCTGCGGATGCCTTCTATCTTGTGCACAGCCTTTTTAATCTGATAGTGTGTAATACTTTTCCATAATCTGTATACTGTGCATCAAACAGCTGTTTGTCTTTCATCTAAAATATCTTCGGTGGTTTCATTGAATTTGGCCAAGTTGCTTTCAGGATGGATGCAGAATGTTCTGAAAGTCAGGGTCCTATTTATAAGACATTGGTGAAGTCAGACGCTTTAGTTTTACCTGACCACTAAAATGTAACTTATTGATGGCCACGGTTTTGGTATTATTTATCAAACATCTAAAGCAGGCCATACGTTGATGGAATTTCTATTGATTCCTGATGAATCGTTTATAATGTTTTATGGGAGGCCCTGTCGGCATCACCAGGCTTAAAGTCTATAGACTTTTCTAGAAAGAGCTGGTTAAAAAGTTCTCAGCCGAACAGCACCTGCATCCAACCAGATGCTGGAACTTTTTGTGCCTTCTGACAGCCACGGGTACCATCTGTTAGAATGCAATTGGCTGTACTGTAGATTTATCCATGTGCACTGTTTAGCATGGTAAGGGGGATTAAAGTGGAGCTTCCCCCAAAAGGGGGGAAGCTCCACTTGTTCTCACCCCCCCCTCCACTGCCATATTTGTCACTTTTTGGGGGGGAGGGGGAACAGGTACCTGGTTTTGACAGGTACCCACTCCCACTTCCGGGTAAAATCAGCAATGTACGACATTTCTGGCCCCTCCTCTTTCCCCCCACTGCCTTCTGGGACACACACAGGTCCCAGAAGGTGGCGGGATCATTCAGAAAGCACAGCACGACTCCCGCTTGCGCGGTAGGAAACCGGCTGTGAAGCCTGTAGGCTTCATTGGTGGCTTCCCTTACTTACAATGCCAGCGCCTGCACCCAAAGCTGATTGATAAATCGGCTCAGGGTGCTGACATCGCAGAATCCCTGGACAGGTACTGTAAGAGTCCTTATATTAAAGCGGGGTTCCACTCAAATTTTTAACTTAATGTTACACCCTTCAGTTAATTTCATAGATGTTCAAATGCCGTACGAAAAATTTTTTTATCGCTGTAATTACCTTTATATTGTACTTTATTGTGGCACTTCCTGTCTCTCCTCCCATGGGAGTAGGCATGTTTATTGCCTTTCCCCGGCGCCGCACTGTCTCCTGGGAGCTTAGTGTCAGGCTTCCCAAGATTCAGTGCGGAAACAATGATCATGCGTGTGAACAAGCTGTGAATGAACAGCATTCACCGCATCCAGGAAATCAATGCTTGTGGGCTTCACATGCCCACAAGCAAGATGGAAACAGCCAGCATCACATTTTTAAAGTTATTCTTCAGTACGAAAACAGACAGGGGCGGAAATATTACACCCAAACTGTGAGTATTATTTTGGGGTTAGCAAAGTGTCTCAATGACCTAAAAAAAAAAAAAAAAAAAAATTTGTCGCTGGACTCCCGCTTTAAATCAGTAGCTACAGTATTTGTGACATATATATATATATATATATATATATATATATATATTTTTTTTTTTACGAACTGGAGCTCCTCTTTAAGTGATTGATCTCATTCAGTCCACAGGCTATACAAGAGAAATCCTAACATATGTGACCAGCTTAATTCTAAGACATAATTTTTAGACAGGTATGGTGAACAGATAAAAATCAGCCTTTTTACTTTGATGCTCTTGGCAGCTTTTTTACATTGGGATGTACCCATAAACAATCAGCTAGAACCCTTGCACCTAATTTACACTTCGGCTCAGTGTTCGGTAAAAAAAAGGTAGTTAAGTTTAGACATGGTTTTATTGCCTCACCCCCACCCCGACTGCCCCTTAAGCTGCAAAGGCAGCCAGATAGGGCTGTACACATGCTATGATGCTTTGCTTTGTATTGAATTCGGCAGGCGGGACCACCAAATGCTAGGCTCACAGTTGCAGCACAGCATTCCTATTCAAGAACCTGGTTCGGCTGCAAAAAAAAAGAAAAACAGCACTCCGGAGGCGGCAGTAGCGCCACTTGAATGCCCGACAGCTGTGCCTGTGCTGGTTTCTGAAAAGTGATCAGCATTGAAAGGCTAGGTTCACACTATTGTGGTTTCCCGTTTGCATGAGCACAGCAGCCTATTCATTCGAATGGGCTGCCGTACCTACGGAGAATGCAGAGAAAAGGTACCTGCACCTTTACAAGATTGCAGCCACATCTTCCTATGTGCAGTTTCCGGTGCATGGGGGTGCTTTTTTTTTTTTTATTAAGAGTTGGGTCCGCTAACATCAGTGCATTTTTGCTGCAGCTGCGGGAAAGCGTGCGATTTACATGCAGTCCCGCATTTGCATGCATTAAAAGGGGGATCAACTCCAGAGATAAAACGATAATTCTCCCGCTCTACAAGACTCTGGTCCGGCCGCACCTGGAGTATGCTGTCCAGTTCTGGGCACCAGTCCTCAGTAAGGATGTACTGGAAATGGAGCGAGTACAAAGAAGGGCAACAAAGCTAATAAAGGGTCTGGAGGATATTAGTTATGAGGAAAGGTTGCGAGCACTGAACTTATTCTCTCTGGAGAAGAGACGCTTGAGAGGGGTTATGATTTTAATTTACAAATACTGTACTGGTGACCCCACAATAGGGATAAAACTTTTTCGCAGAAGAGAGTAAGACTCGTGGCCACTCATTACAATTAGAAGAAAAGAGGTTTAACCTTAAACTACGTAGAGGGTTCTTTACTGTAAGAGCGGCAAGGATGTGGAATTCCCTTCCACAGGCGGTGGTCTCAGCGGGGAGCATCGATAGCTTCAAGAAACTATTAGATAATCACCTGAACGACCGCAACATACAGGGATATACAATGTAATACTGACACATAATCACACACATAGGTTGGACTTGATGGACTTGTGTCTTTTTTCAACCTCACCTACTATGTAACTATGTAACTATTTGCAGAAGTGTGATTTGATCGCCTCTGCGGTTTTTATTTTTTGAGCTATAAACAAAAAAAAAGCGACAATTTTGAAAAAAAACAATATTTTTTACTTTTTGCTATAATAAATATCCCAATTTAAAAAACAAAACAAAAATAATTTCCTCAGTTTAGGCCGATATATATTTGTCTACATATTTTTGGTTAAAAAATAGCAATAAGCGTATATTGATTGGTTTGCGCAAAAGTTATAGCGTCAACAAAATAAGGGATAGATTTTTGGCATTTTTATTATTATTTTTTTTTTTTACTAGTAATGGCGGCAATCTGTGATTTTTGTCAGGACTGTGATATTGCGGCGGACATATCGGACACTTTTGATACTTTTTTTGGGACTACTGACATTTATACAGCAATCAGTGCTATAAATATGCACTGATTACTGTATAAATGTCACTGGCAAAGAAGGGGTTAACACTAGGGGGCGATCAAGCGGTTAAATGTGTTTCCTAGGGAGTGATTCTAACTGTGGGGGGAGGGGACTGACTGGGGGAGGTGATCGTTCGGTGTTCCTATATAAAAGGAACACACGATCTGTCTCCTCTCCCCTGACAGGACGTGGATCTGTGTGTTTACACACACAGATCCACATCCCTGCTCTATGGCAGGCAATCGCGGGTGCCCTCTAGTCGGCCGGGAGGCCTAGGACATCATATGACGGCTGCCCAGGATGGCAGAGCCACCTTGCGACCGTCATATTACTATGCGCGAGATGGGAAGTGGTTAAAAAATCAATCCTAAATGTAAACACGGCAAAACAGACGTTTTTTAAACATTGTTTACTATCTGTCAAGTTAAATGGTTCAGGGGAGGTTGTAAAATGTCCCCTGTACATTAAGCCGTACACGCTGTTACAAGCATTTAACGTTTCAAATGCCCCTGAACCACCGTCCTGAACGCAAATTTTTGCTTTCACGAAAATGCTTCTAACCTTAACTGCTTCTAAATGACTATAAATGCCTGAATGTACATGAACTCATAAGATAACATTGAGGAGAATTCAGGGGTCCAACTGCTTCTAAACGACTATAAATGCCTGAATGTACATGTACTCATAAGATAACATTGAGGAGACTTCAGGGGTCCAACTGCTCCTAAACGTCCAATTACCAGCTGCAGTGTACATGAAGCCTAAGTGCTCTTAAAGGGGTTGTAAACCCTCGTTGTTTTTCACCTTAATGCATTCTATGCATTAAGTTGAAAAACATTTTTTAATGCAGCAGCGCCCCCGAGCCCCCCTTATACTTATCTGAGCCCCGAAATTTGCGCGACGGGAACGAGCACACCAGCTCCGGCCAGTGTCTCGTGTCCTGATTGGATAGATTGATCGGAGCGCAGTCATTGGCTCCCGCTGCTGTCATTTAAATCCAATGACGCAGGGGGTGGGGCCGAATCATACATTCGGCGGCTATGGATGCCGAATGCTGAACTCAGGAGCGTGCCCGCAAGGTAACCCCCTCTGGAGAGCGCTTCTCCTAGGGGGTTATCTGATGTGGGGAGGAGCCACGAGAGCCTCCGAGAGACCCCAGAAGAGGATGTTCGGGGCCACTCTGTGCAAAATGAGGTGCACAGTGGAGGTAAGTATGATATGTTTGTTATTTTAAAACAAAAAAAATGAACCCTTACAATCACTTTAGGTGAGGCAAGTACACACTTTAGAGGGATATGCTATGTTCATATTTCATGATTGAGGTTTATAACTGCACCAAGCTCCAACCTCATTGTTCTGTCCAAAACTCATGAGGAAAGCTTTGACACTTCCAGGTCATGTTGAAGCTTGCCCGCCTCTTCCTGTTTACTGCATGCTCCTTTTGACCAATGGGACAGTCCATCCTGTAAATAGCCCAGTAGGAATGTGTGGTAGGAGGCTGGAACGCTTTGGTGGTAACCAGGAAATATTGGAACTTTGCTTGTTGAAATGGCTTGGTATTCAGGTATATTAATGGAGCTTGGAGGCTTTGGACATGATAGCAGTTTTTTGTGACAAGAGTTGTTTTAAAGTGTATCTATGGTCTAAATTTAAGATGATATGTTCATTTCCAAAATGTATATAAATTATTTCTAGCCTACTCTTATTATTATGAACGATCTTGAAGTTTGTAAACTTACTTTGTAAAGATCCCCACACATTTACTTCCTTGAATTCTGTGTGACCTAATCACTATGTCCTATGAGTAAGCACTTCTGTGTCACACATTTCACAGAGTCTGCCTTCTGAACTACAGAGGAGCTAGGAGGAGGAGTTTCAGGAGGTGGAGTCAGTACAGGAATTACTGCTTGCAGGCAGCAAGGTACCATGGGATATGTAGTCCTTAGAAATGAAAAGTAAGCAGCAGAGGAGTAGCTGCAAAGCATGCAGGGAATGTAGGAAGTTGTGGAAAGAGATGGCCAGCAGACAGGCAGAACTCACTACTTGAAAGGAGATTTTTCAATTACAATTATATTGTTTTGTTAGAAATGCCTATTGTTTGTATTACTATTACAATACTGATGCTATAATGAAAGTGTATACTGTGAATATAGATTTACTTTACGTTTACTTTAAAGCTAAAGTGTAACTAGGCGCAAGGGTCTTCAAACTATGGCCCTCCAGTTGTTCAAGAACTACAATTCCCATCATGCCTAGCCATGTCTGTGAATATCAGATTTTATAATGCCTCGTTGAATGTGTAGTTCCGCAACAGCTGGAGGGCCGTAGTTTGAGGATCCCTGAACTAGGGTTTTCAAGGGCTGATTTTAGTTGTTGTGATGACCAAGAAAACTGGTCACGTGGCAATTTAATTAAATCTCCTCCTATGAAATTTCCTTAAGATTTTCCAACAATTGTGTACCCAAGAGCCTATTTGATAGGATATACAGCTGTGGCCAAAAGTTTTGAGAATGACACAAATATTAATTTTCACAGTCTGCTGCTTCAGTGTTTTTAGATCTTTTTGTCGGATGTTACTATGGTATACTGAAGTATAATTATAAGCATTTCATAAATGTCAAAGGCAATTACATTAAGTTTATGCAAAGAGTCAATATTTGCAGTGTTGACCCTTCTTTTTCAAGACCCCTGCAATTCCCCTTGGCATGCTGTCAATCAACTTCTGGGCCACATCCTTACTGATATTCTTACATAATCAATGCTTGGGGTTTGTCAGAATTTGTGGGGTTTTTTTGTTCACCCACCTGTTGAAGATTGACCGAAAGTTTTCAATGGGACCAAGTTCTGGGGTGTTTCCTGGCCATGGACCCAAAATTTCAATGTTTTGTTCCCCGAGCCACTTAGTTATCACTTTTGCCTTATGGCAAGGTGCTCATCATGCTGGAAAAGACATTGTTCATCACCAAACTGTTCTTGGATGGTTGGGAGAAGTTGCTCTCAGGGGATGTTTTTTTACCAGTCTTTATTCATGGCTGTGTTCTTAGGCAAAGGTGTGAGTAAGCCCAGTCCCTTGGCTGAGAATCAACCCCACACATGAATGGTCTCAGGATGCTTTACTATTGGCATGACACAGGACTGATGGTAGTGCTCACCTTTTCTTCTCCTGCCTAGGTTTTTTCTGGATGCCCCAAACAATTGGAAAGGGGACTCTTTAGAGAAAACGACTACCCCAGTCCTCAGCAGTCCAATCCCTGTTATTACATTTTGGTTTGGTGTTTTCATTTTTGTACCATTCAACCTAATCAATAGCGCATGATCAGTGGCTCGCAGGTGCAGTGTTCGGCTCCAGTAGACACTGCCTTTAGCTCTCTACCTGTACCATTATACAGGCAGACAGTTACTGAGCTGCAGGAAGTGTCAATGGACTACCAGGGTGCTGGTCAGCGTGCTCATAGTCCATTGAGAACTACAAGTTCATGGACTGCGGTAGCAGATGGAACTTGTAGTTTATTCATTCACAGATCGCTGTGAATGAATGATGCAGCTATGTGGGTGGAGCCCATAACAGCCTCAATGTAACAGGGAAGGGGGCTTTTGGAGGTGAGGGGGCTGGTATTATCAAAATGTTACATGTTAGTAAAGGTGAGCCTATCCTTGAAAGCTGTGGTTTAGTCAAAAAATAATTTTGCTCCTATAGCTGAAATTACACCACTTACCTGTAATGAAGGATGATCCACATCTGTCAGGCACCTGGTTCTCAGTACCAAATTGGAAATTGACAGTGAAAAGGTTGTCCCGTATCCACCTACATGTCATCCTGAATATAAAAGTAGGGGACACCACAGCAATGTGACTGGAAACTCAATGAAGAGCAAATTTTTTTTGCACATAAAAATAGATCAGGTGACCGTATAGCTCCACTTGTCACTTTTTACAGTTTGCAGAAAGGCCACAGATTAACTAAAAACAAGTGCAGCAATGAACTTTGATTGCCGTGAAGTATGCCATAAGTCATTTGTAGAGGAATAGTCATGAGGTATGGAATATGATATTTTTAGTTGGTTTATTTTCAGCTAAAGAGAAATGGAGAAAAAAAATGGAAAATGGGCGGTGAGAAGCAGGGTTTGTTAATTCCTTTATTTTATTTTTCCATATAAGAAAAAAGTTTGGTTACTTTGGACAGCTGGTATATTTTCCATGCCCTTTAAGCCTGGTACACACAATGAGATTATCGGATGAATAACTGTCCATTCTTTTATGCTAGTCTCCATATCGAAAATGAAAAGATGACTAAAGTTACAAAATTTCTCGTAGGGCAGAATAAAAATTTGGAAGTGTTATAATGTGTTGTATTGCATTTGTATTGTATTTTGGGATGAAAACTGTACTGATTAAACAAAAATCGTACGATCTGGTATCATACGAGAGAAATTTTTGTGTTTGTCCCTTAGGAAAAATTTGGACAAAAGCTGTGTACTAACGTTTTAGTTTATTGTACGATTGCTAGGAAAGCAATATTGTTGTATGATTTTCTGATCGTGTATACAGGCCTTTACTCTTATTTTTTTTAAATTAGCTCCCTTAAACCGTTAAATATAGGTGAATTATTATGGTATTACTCATGTCGAACACCAAAAGACTGGGTAATCTACCTTCTGATAGGCTTAAAGTGATTGTAAACCCCTCTTTAGAACTTGTACCTATAGGTAAGCCTAAAATAAGGCTTACCTATAGGTACTGTAAATATCTCCTAAATGTGCCCCATTTAGGATATAATTACCTTGTAGTGCGCCGATGATGTCATCGGCGCATGCGCTGTGAAGGAATGACCCTTTAAGACGTTTCTTCCCAAGCAAGTGTCGTGACTGGTGGCTCCGGTGCGCATGCGCGGGAGTGACGTCACGCAGCTCTGGCCAGTCACACAGCCGGAGTCCGCGGCCCCGGAAGGAAGAGGGGCGAAGATGGATGCGGCCTGCAGCGGGGACAGCGCGGGCTTCATTTGCAGGTAAGTGCCACATAATGGGCTAGTATGCGATACATACCAGCCCATTATACTTTTACTTTGCCGGCTTTGTAGGGAACAAAATAGGAAGTAAAACCCATCAGGGTTTACTTCCTCTTTAATGTTGAATTTCAGGTATAGTTTTTTTTGCAAGTTATATTTTTCCAGCTTGGACCAATGCAAGAATGCATATGCCATTCCTGGCCGATACCTGTGGAAGCGGAGAATGACTGTAGTAGACTTGGCACAGGGCCCAGCAGACTGAGGCAATCACTGCAGTGACTTCAACTACTACAGTGAATCTCTGCGTTCTCAGCAATCAAGTGCAGCATATGCTTACTTACATCAATATGCATACTTACATTGATCCAAGCCAAAGTAATTATGCAATAAAATCCATACCTGGAGTTCTGCTTTAAAATATTTTAAAATATGTCAAAGAATTGACCTAACCTCCTGAACATTACAAGAGACTGATTTCAAAAAGAAACCAGCCCTGTAATGGTAGTAACTTCTTTGTAATCTGATAAATGTGAGAAGTTGGATGAATTTGGAGGAGAGAGCTCCGGATGGGCAACACCAAGTACAATGATTGGAGAGAATTGAAGGAAATCAGTGAATGAAAATGTTTTTTCTCCCAAATCCATTCATGCAGGTACATCAACTCTGCTGAACCTCATGCAATGCATGAGTCAGGGTTGTCTACATTCCTGAATTGTATAATTCCCCGCAGAGCAGACAGATGGAACGGCACACTGACATTTTTTTTATTTCTCCATAATATCCATGCAGATCTGCCTGATGGGCAGAGAATCAAGCAATTCTCTAATCCTCAAAATCATGATTTATAGATTATATGATTCTGAGAAGACATCTGCATGAATACATTAAGGCAGATTGTGTAAAAAGAATTGCAATGTACCTGATTTGCAAATCGGTTCAATAATCCTAATGACGACCAAAAAGAGTCCAAAGTAGATAGGGCAGTTGCATGGAGTCTGTGGAATGAAACATTCTGAATAATGTGACCCTCTTGCTATGCAGACATTTGATGTATAAAAAGAGTAGATCCATTACAGAGCAAACTATCTGCAGGTAAAACAGTTACCATATTTTTTTTCTATCACCTATGTACAGTGCCCTGCAAAAGTATTCACCAGCTTGGCATTTTACCTATTTTGTTACATTACAGCCTTTAGTTTAAAACTATTTTTCAGAAATAAAAAACTGATAATAGACATGTGCGTATGTATTCACCCCCTTTGTTATGAAGCCCATAAAAAGCTCTGGTGCAACCAATTACCTTCAAAAGTCACATAATTAGTGAAATGATGTCCACCTGTGTGCAATCTAAGTGTCACATGATCTGTCATTACATATACACACCTTTTTGAAAGGCCCCAGAGGCTGCAACACCTGAGCAAGAGGACCACTAACCAAACACTGCCATGATGACCAAGGAACTCTCCAAACAAGTAAGGGACAATGTTGTTAGGAAGTACAAGTCGGGGTTAGGTTAAAAAAAAATATCCAAATATTTGATGATCCCTAGGAGCACCATCAAATCTATCATAACCAAGAACATGGCACAACAGCAAAGCTGCCAAGAGACGGCCATACACCAAAACTCACGGACCGGGCAAGGAGGGCATTAATCAGAGAGGCAGCACAGAGACCTAAGCTGACCCTGGAGGAGCTGCAGAATTCCACAGCAGAGACTGGAGTATCTGTACATAGGACAAAAATAAGCCGTACGCTCCATAGAGTTGGGCTTTATGGCAGAGTGGCCAGAAGAAAGCCATTACTTTCATCAAAAAACAAAATGGCACGTTTTGAGTTTGCGAAAAGGCATGTGGGAGACTCCCAAAATGTATGGAGGAAGGTGCTCTGGTCTGGTGAGACTAAAATTGAACTTTTTGGCCATCAAAGAAAACGCTATGTCTGGGAGCAAACCCAACACATCACATCACTCAAAGAACACCATCCCCACAGTGAAACATGGTGGTGGCAGCATCATGCTGTGTGGATGTTTTTCAGCAGTCGGGACTGGGAGACTGGTCAGAGTTGAGGGAAAGATGGATGGTGCTAAATACAGGGATATTCTTGAGCAAAAACTGTACCAAAGTTGTGGGCATGTTCTGTAAATTAAATGATGCAAATCCTCAAACAATCCATTATCATTCCAGGTTGTGAGGCAACAAAACACGAAAAATGCCAAGAGGGGGTGAATACTTTTGCAAGGCACTGTATTTACAGTATCTGTCTGGTTAGAGCTGCCTACTGGGACCTGGACTAGACTAATGGCCCGTACACGCGATTTGAAAATCGGACGAAAAATACAGTTTTCTACGCGAACCTATGATAATCGGATCGTTCGTAAAGAGCTTTCCAGAGCCGATCACGACAGTTCATCCAATATTATTCAATCGGACAAGCACGAAAATTTTTCTCGTACGATACCAGATCGTACGATTTTTGCTTAGTCAGTACAGTTGTCATCTGAAAATACAATACAAATACACTACAACACATGACATCACTTCCAATTTTTTTATTCTGTTGTACGAGAATTTTCGTAACATTAGTAAACTCTTCAGGTTCCATATACGACTAGCTTGCAAAAAAAAAAAAAAAACAGACGATCTTTTGTCGGATTTTCAGATCGTGTGTATGGGGCATTAGGGTTAATAACAGGATATGAATGGCTACAATGTAAAAATGGTCAGAAATAATTAGAGCCCATTCACGCAGGGGCGACTTTGGATCCGACTTGAAGTCGCCCCTAGTCACGCGACATGATAAAATTAATGTAAGTGAATGAGAGCCGTCTTAATGCACACTATTGAAGTTGCTCCAACTTCAGAAAAGGTTCCTGCACTACTTCAATCCGACTTCTAGGCGACTTGTACCCATTGATTTCAATGGAAGTCGCCTCCAAATCGGATCACCGTTCATAGTGAGGCAACTTTACAGGAAGCTTTACAGGAACAAGAATGATGTCACCTGAGCTGATAAGCTCTGATTGGCCACTTGTAAGTTCCCTGTCCTGGAGGCGACTTCAAGTCGTGTTGTAAATCGCCCCAAGTCGCCCTGAAGTCGCCCCTCATCACGCTGTGATTCATACTCAAGTCGTGTCCAAGTTGCCTCCCAAAGTCGCGCTGGAAGTCGTGTTGCCCCTGTGTGAATGGGCTCTTATCTGAGCAATATTAATTTTTGTCTGATACTTTGCCAGATCTTTTTTGCTTGCAGAGAACATTATGTAACTGGTGGCATGTAATTTAATATAAAATAAGTTTTATTTCGTGATTCTGTTCATACTCTTAATTATTGGTCTGAATGGTGCAATATGGAATTTGTGAACTGATTTGCTTGCAACTGTATTACATTCCTGTTTTTGTTGTATTGTGAGCTTTTTTGTTACGCTCATAAATAATAATAATAAATATATATATATGATATAATAAATATATATTCAACCTTTAATATTGAATGAGATGGAAAAAAAGTCCCGTGACTATGTTTGTGCATAGGCATGGTGCATGAAATGTAAAATAACAGATCTGCCCTAGTATAACTAGCATCAGGGGGTGGTTGTTACAGCATAGTAAAAAAAGTTTTTGAAATGCATGTTCGTGATCAAACCCTAGAATGCCAAATATGAGTAAAAGATTGCCTGTATTCTCTGCTCAGCAGTGTCAGCACGTTGCTCTGCAAGGTACTTTAATGGTGAGGCTGTACCTTGGTAGACTGAATAACCATGAGACTGAACCAAGATGACCCAAGGGATAGAGCGGCAAGACTGTCTGAGCTGGAATACAGAAAGCATGCAGAGTCAGTAACTTGGACAACAATTCGGAGCAGTACTGGGTGGTAATCATAAGACAGAATCAGAAAAATAAGCCTGGAGTGGACACTAGGAACCTGTAGCACTCAGAAAGGGAAGCATGGGCATAAAACCCAAAAGAGGAAAGATAAGATTGTGATGATTGGTACCTCACCCTCACCCTCACTGCATCCGGGATATATGTAGATGCTGGACGTGAGTCTAGGAGGACGATTTTTCACCATCTGAAAGCGGCTCCCATTGTGGCCATCAGCAAGCTTAAAGGCCTAGGCTGGGCTAAAGCCACCTTCCTTTCAAAGCTTGCCGTCCGGTAAGCTTAATCTACAGCTACGGTGGTCTGGCACTTTTGTTTGTGGATGCACACTGTGGTGTTGTTATGACTTTTTAAAGAACATTCATCTGCCTTTGATGTCAATTGTTTTGGACTTTTAATTTAGCGCAGCTTTTTTTCTCCTATTTATAAAACCCAACTGCAAGGTCAATTTTCGTTCTTAAAAGGGCCTGCCAGGTAGTTATAAAGAAAACAAACGCTCAAGCTGCAATGCTCACCTTCAGTCTGGAGTTGCCCCCTTCAGTCTTCTTAGTTGAATTATGCCCAGGATCATTTAATCTGGAAGACTGGAGACATACTGTGAATGCAGTGCATTATGTCAGCACTGTATCTGTATTGTGGTACAGCAGTGCTGCCATCATCTTGCCAGTGCTATTCTCTGCTTCAGTGGGAACTGCCCAGCTCTGACATGAGACAAAGCATAAGAATGCTGTAAGAAAGCTGCTTTAATGCTACATCTGAAGAAAGCAATTTGAGGTAGTACAGTACACAGCACAACAGCACTGCAAGAGATAGCTCAAAGCATATCAGACTAATCAACAGGTAAATGGTCAGGTTCTTAACCAAAGGTCAGCAATGGAGAAGTAAACAGGAACAAAGGTCAATAAAGAAGCCAAGGTCAGAAAGAAAGTCAGACTGGTAATGAGACATCCACTCTCTAGCGATTATTCAGATTGATCATCACTGATGTCCAGAATGTGGACATCAAAGGTCAGCAATGGAGGAGAAAACAGGAACAAAGGTCAATAAAGAAGCCAAGGTCAGAAAGAAAGTCAGACTGGTAATGAGACATCCACTCTCTAGCGATTATTCAGATTGATCATCACTGATGTCCAGAATGTGGACATCAAAGGTCAGCAATGGAGGAGTAAACAGGAACAAAGGTCAATAAAGAAGCCAAGGTCAGAAAGAAAGTCAGACTGGTAATGAGACATCCACTCTCTAGCGATTATTCAGATTGGTCATCACTGATGTCCAGAATGTGGACCTATACAGATAGAGGCGTATGGCTGGTAGAGATGTACGATTAATCGTTAAGAATCGAAATCGCAATCTTTTTCCCTTCCCGATCTTCAAAACAGCATTTCACAATTCTTTCTAACAAGTGCAGAGAGTTCTCACAGCTGGGGAAAAAAAAATTAAAAATCCAGGCACAAATAAGTATCTTTTCGTTCTTTTATCAAAGGAAAAAACTCCAGCGTGTAAATGAGGGAAGTTTAATCATTTAAAGATCAATCCTTTTCTGACATTTGTTACTTACAAGTAAAAATCATTATTTTCTGCTAGAAAATTACTTGGAACACCCAAACATGATATATTTTTTTATAGCAGAGACCCAAGAGAATAAAATGGTGGTTGTTGCAATATTTCATGGCACACCGTATTTGTACAGCGGTTTTGCAAACGCAATTTTTTAAAAAAAATGCACATTAATGAAATTAAAAAAACCTAAACAGTAAAGTTAGCCCAGTTTTTTTTGTATGATGTAAAAGAAGATGTTACACTGTGAGAATCGTGATCTTTATTCTAAGCATAAAAATCGTGATTCTCATTTTAGGTAAAATCGTGCAGCTCTAATGGCTGGGCATCATGCCCTGTCACCGGACTGCCTCTGTTGACATCCCAATTTCATACATACACCAGAATCCTTGTCCATTGGGTGAGCTTTCAGCTTTCTTCAAAATAGAAGAGATTTGGGATTCTCTGTGATATATTTATATTTTTTTAAGTACAGCGAAGTGATTAGAGATCAGCGATGTATTTATATAGCACATTCAAGACCACCAGACTGGAGAGAAATTGTTAATATGACTTCCTACATGCTGTTAACAAGGTGCTTTACAATTCAAAAGAGGTGATGGATCATTCTTTCGAAATAATGGCTTTTACAGTTAAACAGCTGAACATGAGAGACTCATGAAAATGGATTGTAGGTAGCAAATATTATTGTAATTAGAATCTTATTTCACTCCCTACACATCATATACAGACCTTGGCACAAATATGGATGTTTAGCTTAAAAAATATGAAATCAAGGACTCCAATAACTACAGCTCTGCTTCCTGTAGCGTTCAGTTTTAGACAGAAGTATATACAGACTGTTGATGTGTTTAGTCGTGTTTTAGGTGAACTTTGCTCTTACTGGTTCTGTTTCTGCACTTAATGTATGGTGTACAATTAGGTGTTTCTCTGTCAGGCACCCAGATCTAAGGCCTGGAACAATGCTGATGTTTGCAGTATAGTGTTTAAAGTGTAAGTCCAGCCAAAACTGTTTTATTTATTTTTGGATACAGTTAAAATCCTTTTTAGGTTTTTATTGCCATCCTAAAATTTGTGAGATATTTCTCCTTTCACCGGGCCGTAAGTAAGGGAAAATCTGCAACAGGGACACAGAAATAAAAAACTGTCAGGGTCTCTAGCCTTTCCTTACTCTACTAAAAAAAAAAAAGCATTTAATTTCTGTTCATGTTGGTTTTGGAGATTTCCATTTCACTTCCTGTCTGGTGAAACAGCTGCCAGACATCCAGTAAGGGCGGCTTCACCCTGCCCTGGCGTGGTCCCACTGCTCTTTGAGCAAAGGAATATTTTCCCATTCTTGCCTGATATAGGATTCAAACTGCTAAACAGTTTTAGGTCTTTGTCATATTTTGCGTTTCAAGATGCACCAAATATTTTCAATTGGTGAAAGGTCTGGACTGCAGGCAGGCCAGTTAAACACCTATGCTGTTGTCATAGATGCAGTATGTGGTTTAGAATTGTCCTGCTGAAATATGCAAGGCCTTCCCTGAAAGGTATCATCTGGATGGGAGTATACGCTGCTCTAAAACCTGGATATAGCTTTCAGCATTGATGGTGTCTTTCCAGATGTGCAAGCTGCCCATTCCATATGCACTAATGTACCCCCATACCATCAGAGGTGCTGCCTTTTGAACTGAGCACCGATAACAAGTCAGAAGGTCCCTCTCCTCTTTAGTCTGGAGGACGCAGCGGCCATGGCTGCCAAGAAAAATATCAAATTTTGATTCGTCTGACCACAGAACAGTTTTTTCACTTTGCAACAGACCATTTTTAATGAGCTTTGGCCCAGGGAAGACAGTTGCTTTTCTGGATCATGTTCAGATATGGCTTTTTCTTTGCAAGATAGAGCTTTACCTTGCATTTTGGATGGCATAGTAAACTGTGTTGATGGACAGTGGTTTTTGGAAGTATTCCTGAGCTCATGCAGTGATGCCCATCACTGAATCATCAGTTTTTATTGCAGTGCCATCTGAGGGCACACAGAGATTTCTCAAGATTGGAATTTTGTGATGATATTATGTACTGTAGATGATGATATATTTAAAGTCTTTGCAATTTTACATTGAGGAACATTATTCTGAATTTTGTTTGGCAATTTTTAGGCACAGCTTTTCGCAGACTGGTGAACCTCTGCCCATTTTTACTTCTCAGACATTCTGACTCTCTAATTTTACACCCAATCATGTTACTTGGGTCAAGTCACTAAGAGTTAAATAACTGCTCATACAAATGACCTGTTGTCAGTTAACCTAATTCATTGAAAAATGTTCTTGCAGCTTTTTCTTGTGGCACTTTTCTGTCAGCTTTTTGTTGCCCTGTCCCAACTTTTTTGAGATGTGTTGCTGCCATCAATCAAAATTATCTTATTTTTTTCTTAAAATGGTACATTTTCTCAGTTTAAACATGTGATATGTTTTCTATTATGAATAAAATATTGGTTTAAGAGATTTGCAAATCATTGCATTCAGTCTATCTAGATTTTACACGACGTCCCAACTTTTTTGCAGAAATTAACACAGACGCAGACAGATTTTGCAAAAGTGTCTCGCATGTGTTCTAAAAGTGGCACAGCATGTGCCAAATTCGTGTACCTGTCTAGAACTTGCACTTAAATTTGGCACGTGCTGCGCCACTTTTAGAATGCATACAAGACACTTTAGCAGAAACTGTCTCTGTACGCAAAAGGTAAGTTGGTCTTAATTAGCTCCACTTTCCACAAACAATCCACCCGCCTCCGCCACCCCCCGGTCGGTAGGTTGGTTCAGAGGCACCTCCCCTTCGTCGTTGTCACCAGCCTCGCACTTACCCCATCTAGGTCATGGGCGGTGGCTTCACCCTGCGTCTCCTCCTCCTGGGCTTCACGGTGGCTTCCCCTGCGTCACTTCTTCTCTTGACCAATTGGGTGACAGGTCTCAGGACCCACTTCCAGATTGGCCGGGAGGAGAATCAGCAAGACAATAGCAAATAATAATTAGCTATTGTCACACAACTGGGTGGGCTTGGGACGCAGTGCTCTCCAAGCCCACTTTTTTTTAAGCCAATTAGAGCCTCAAGCTCTAATCATGTGCTTCTAAAAAAAAAAAAAAAAAAAAAAAAAAGAACACCTCTTGGAATCCATGCATCTGGCGCCCTTCCAGATTGGGGGGAGGGGGGGGGGGGCGGCGCCCCTGCACCCCGTATGGACGGGCCACCACTGGTGCAGGTGTTGTGCCAGAACGTAAAAGTGGAGCAAATTAGAACTACCTGAATTTGCCACACAAGTCACTGTCAGATCCAAAACGGTTGCAGGTCCTCTTTAAGTTAGTAGATACATGTTTTGTTGGTAGGCTGCTCTAAATCAACCTTTTTCAACCAGGGTGCCTTGACATAGTGCCTAGGAATTGCCCCAAATTGCCCAAAAATTGTGTACAAGTCAGCAGGTACACCATGCCTGCTTTTCTGTTACACAAAGCCACAGGTTTTCATTGTGCAACATTACAACTTTGGGCACTGTGCAAGGCCAGCTGCCAGCATATTAACAACCGCTGACGTCATTGGTTGATAAGGAGGACATTGGGCACCTACAGGGCATCCTTGTTTGATTCCCTTGCCCCTCTCTGTCAGCACTGGGGTCACATTAGCTGTGAGGGGGAGAGAAAATGAGGAAGAAGAAATACCGGAGTACTAGTCAGTACCAGTGTGCCAAAGTGTATTTGCTTTAAAAGCAAAGATTACCTCTAAGGGCCCTTTCACACTGGGGCGGGGGCGGTGGTAAAACGCGGCTATTAGCGGCGTTTTACCGTCGGTATTCGGCCGCTAGCGGGGGGTAAAGCCGAGAAAGGGCTAAATACCACCACAAAGCGCCTCTGCAGTGGCGCTTTGCCGGTGGTATAGCCGCGCCGTCCCATTGATTTCAATGGGCAGGAGCGGTGAAGGAGCGGTATACACTCCGCTCCTTCACCGCTCCGAAGATGCTGCTAGCAGGACTTTTTTTCCCGTCCTGCCAGCGCACTGCTCCAGTGTGAAAGCCCTCGGGGCTTTCACAATGGATACAAAGCAGCGACACTTTCGGGTCGGTTTGCAGGCACTATTATTAGCGCAATAGCGCCTGCAAACCGCCCCAGTGTGGAAGGGCTCAAAATATTGGGTGTCTTACAAGTGTGGATGCTGCTGCAATGGGTAAAGCTATTAGTTTGTCTGTTTTTCTAACACTATAGAATGGGGTGCCTTAAGATGCAGAATTTTAAAGGGTGCCTTGCCTGGGAAAAGGTTGGGAAACCCTGGTGTAGAGGGTGCTACATATAATTGTTTATGACTAAAGCATGGACTTCAAAAATCAAGTTTGTCTCTGGGATTTCATGATTGGATGGATGGGATGCACAGGGTGCTGATTATAGACACCACAACTTTGTCATAAGTTTTTATCATTGGGATTGTATTCCCCCTTTTTTTTTTAACAAAGTTTTGTAATCAAAGTTTGTATTTTAACTGAAGTTGGATGTGAATGTCTTCTTGAGGTTGGATATGTAAGCACCTTACAAATCTCGCATACTGCCTTTTTTATTAGATGCATTGTCTCTGGGATTCGTCACCATGCTGTAGTTGCACAGGGAACCATAGTCTTAAACTATATAAAGTAATCTGAGGTTATTAATAGTATCCTTTGGATGTGCATTGTCTGGGCCGCTTGCCTCCCTCCCTGTCTGGTAATGCTGCTCCTTATCACACACACCCAGCCCCCACAAAGACAGTTTGCTCCCACACACATTTTGTCTGGTCTGTACAGAAGGCAGAAGGGAAAAATATGCACAGAGACATGCGTAGCATTGCTGGCAGACATCAGTTCCCTATATCTTATCAGTATCTCACTAAGAAGTTCTCCTTACTAACAATGGGGAATCTTGCTGAAAGGGCCCACTGTCCCTTCACTTGTCTTATTTTCTGCAGGAAAATGCATTTCATGTAGAAATCTCAGTCACTAATCACGTATGTGCGTCATGAAGAAACCCTATTCTAATCTCGCTTGCATTGCATAACACAGCAACAAAAAAGTGCAAATAAATTGCACATAAACATGCATTTAAATGCACAAAAATATGTAGTAATGCACAAATTGTATTCTGGCAGACAAGTGTGAAAGGGCCTGGAACATCTTACATCGTATATAAATGCATACTTCAGAAAGCCAGCAGTATGCTAGGATAG
Organism: Lithobates clamitans; assembly: GCA_037952925.1. Taxonomy (NCBI): domain Eukaryota; kingdom Metazoa; phylum Chordata; class Amphibia; order Anura; family Ranidae; genus Lithobates; species Lithobates clamitans. The sequence continues at coordinate 360,612 of JBBGZY010000936.1, read as the reverse complement.
GATGTTTCTGTATACGCAGGAAGAAGTACCTATATACTCGAGTATAGGCCGACCCGAATATAGGCAGAGGCACCTAATTTTACCACAAAAAACTGGGGAAATTTATTGACTCGAGTATAAGCCTAGGGTGGGAAATGCCGCAGCTACTGGGTAAACAATGCCCATCTGCAGCCTCACTGTGCCCATCCGCAGCCTCACTGTGCCCATCTGCAGCCTCACTGTGCCCATCCCCAGCCTCACTGTGCCCATCTGCAGCCTCACTGTGTCCTTTTGCAGCCTCACTGTGCCCATCTGCAGCCTCACTGTCCTTTTGCAGCCTCACTGTGCCCACCTGTATCATCAGTGCCCATCTGCAGCCTCACTGTGCCCATCTGCAGCCTCACTGTGCCCATCTGCAGCCGTACCTTTGATAAATTAAACAGCGGGTGATTCCCGCTGTGTTATGCAGTCTGTTCGGCGGCCGTCCACTGTAACAAAGCCCCGCCTCCTCCTCATTCGTAATAGACGGCCGCCTCCTCCTCATTTGTTACAGTGGACGGCCGCTGAACAGACTGCATGACACAGCAGGAGACACTCGCTGTTTAAAGTGGAGGGCCACCCCGAAAAAAAAAATTCACCAAAAATCCTAAAAAAAATTTTTAACCTTACCTAAAGCCTTGTTGCTAGGCAGTCTTCCTAATCTGCCTCTTCCTTTTCCGTGGCGTGTTCTGCTCCTTGGTGAGCGGCCCCGTTGTCTTCTGGGAACCGTGTGTGTACAGAGCGCCGCTCGCGCGTGCGCAGTAGGAAACTGACAGTAAAGCCGCAAGGCTCCACTGCCTGTTCCCCTTACCTAGGATGGCGGTGCCGGGACCCGAGAGCCGGGGGATTGGGTTGGCCTCGGGTGGCCGACATCGCGGGCACCCAGGACAGGTAAGTACTTATTTAAAGTCAGCAGCTACAGTGTTTGTAGCTACTGACTTTAATTTTTTTTTTTTTACGGCCGGAAACCCGCTTTAAGTTATTAAAGGTACAGCTGCAGATGGGCACAGTGAGGCTGCACCCAAACTCGAGACCCTCACTCGAGTATAAGCCGAGGGGGGCTTTTTCAGCATAAAAAATGTGCTGAAAAAGTCAGCTTATACCAGGGGCGGACTGACCATTGAGCCACTCGGGCACTGCCCGAGGGCCCTGGGCCACTAGGGGGCCTCATCAGGGTTGCCAGCCTCAGTAAAACCAGGGACAGTATGTATAAATCTGTTTTTTTTTTTAATCTGTCTGTGTATACTGTGTGTACATGTATGTGTATACTGTGTGATTGTATACTGTGTGTGTGTATACTGTGTGGCCCCATAATCTCTGATCGCCTGGGGGCCCCATAATCTCCTATTGCCCGGGGGCCCCATGAGTTATCAGTCCGCCCCTGGCTTATACTTGAGTATATATAGTATGTGTAATACAAAGTTATAAGATAAGATGCTGCAGAGATACAGGAGAGGGAGGTGTCCTGCCTGGTCAATCGCACTCCTCAGCAAACAATGGTGCAGAGCAAAGCCGACCATAGACAGATCAAAATTTGACCAGTTCCGCAGTAACCAGATAAATTTCAATCCATGTATAAGTGGGAGATCTTTACATTTTTTTTTTCTAACCCTGTAATCCCCATACAAGAAATGACGAGTTAGGCCATCACTGGACAGAAATGGACAGACAGTAATGTGAACATTGTCAAAAGTTTGAAAACGTGTTTTATTTTTTTGTGTTCCTGTTGGGGAGATTTCCCATGAATTCCTGTCCTGCCAGGAAGTGAGGGGGAACTTTTTCAGATAGGTACTAAGGCCTGGTTCACACCTAGGCAGTTTTTTGTGCGTTTTCAGTTTTGCAGAAACACACTACAGTCCATTAAACATGGTTTCCTATGGAACACGTTCTGTAGTGCAAATCTGCAAAATGCAAAAAGCACTAAAATTGCTTAGGTGTGAATCAGGCCTAAAACAACAATTAAAACTTGAACAAAAGAAATAGTAGTACAAGCAACTTTCCTATTTAGGTAGACCGTACATGATTCAAATGTCAGCTGTTTCAGCAGCCCATGTATGGGCAGGCTGAACGTTCTCATGTTGATCAATCAATCAACTTGGGTACAACCAGCCTGCTGGATTTTACATGCAATTATCACTAGCTAGCAATAATCACTGTGTTCTGCCATCATGGATGGCTTCCCCCACCAGGAGAACGCAGTGACCCAGCGGGAGGGATTCCCCTGTCAACCCATGGTTGCAGGAAAGAAATCTGCTCCGTCTATGGCTGGCCTTACTGTTCCTGTAATTTATGTGTCAAACAACTGTACTAGGAACCCCTACAGAAAAGACCTCTTGTACATTGATGCCTAAAAACACATCATTTTTAGGCATACAAACATTTTTTTACTGATGTAAATGCAGCCATTATTTTTAATGTGCCTGTACACGATAGGCATGCGCACAGGGTGTGCTGGGTGTTCCCAGGCACACCCTAATCCCCGCATGCGCATTAGTGTTATCGTTCTGTGTAGCAACAGGAACACGGGAAAGATCTCCCTCTTACCGGCTCTGCCATAAGAGAAGTGTTTATCCTTTTCTCTTTCACTGTGCCAGCAGGGAGATCAATGTGCCGGAGTCATATATATGTAGATACACACACATGCATGTGTGTTTGAGCTTAAGGGTGCACACCCTAATGCATTAGTCTGCGCACACCTATGCTGTACACACAGGCGCATTAACGTGCTGCGTATAGATCAGTAAAAAAAAGAAATAAATTAGCACTGCTGGATAGTATACACAGATGCACGAATACCTGCATATAAGCATGTGCGACACATCCCAAAAAAAGAGTTTTTATGCATGTGTGGGTGAAACGCGTGAATACGCTCAAATACATGCATTTACTATGCTGCCCATCCTCACTTTTTTTTTACGCCAGAATTTTCTGATGTTCATAAATCAGTACTTTGTGCAAGTACTCTAATGCCCCGTACACACGGTCGGATTTTCCGACGGAAAATGTGTGATAGGACCTTGTTGTTGGAAATTCCGACCGTGTGTGGGCTCCATCACACATTTTCCATCGGATTTTCCGACACACAAAGTTTGAGAGCAGGCTATAAAATTTTCCGACAACAAAATCCGTTGTCGGAAACTCCGATCGTGTGTACACAAATCCGACGGACAAAGTCCCCCGCATGCTCAGAATAAAGAGATGAAAGCTATTGGCCACTGCCCCGTTTATAGTCCCGACGTATGTGTTTTACGTCACCGCGTTCAGATAGATCGGATTTTCCGGCAACTTTGTGTGACCGTGTGTATGCAAGACAAGTTTGAGCCAACATCCGTCGGAAAAATCCTAGGATTTTGTTGTCGGAATGTCCGATCAATGTCCGACCGTGTGTACGGGGCATTAGAGGTGGGAATTAAATAGGGTTTTGCGTGTCATGTTCAATATTAATAAAACATAGTATCTTTATTGCTTTTTACCTATAATCAATTCTGCATATAGACTTTCAAAATATACATACAAATAAAATATAAAAATGAAACTCCTGGACCAGTCCAAACATGAAATGTACTATTACAGTCACACATTAACATTGCATGATCAAGAAAATGAGTTTGTAAGTATTTGGCGCAATGGAGGTGTGCAGTATTGTGCCAAGAGGATGATGGCACAATACAGTCAAGAACGTGGTTTGTGTACCTAATTACCTATACGCACTATGACATCATGATTCATGTGATTTGCAGTGCGCCACAATTGGATGTGCCGTATGACAATTCACTACAGCTGTCAGTCATAGATTATCTGTCCTGTAATGCCACGTACACACGAGCGGACTTTCTGGCAGACTTGGTCCGGCGGACTGGACTCCGTCGGACAATTCGATCGTGTGTGGGCTCCAGCGGACTTTTTTTCCCCAAAAGTCCGACGGACCTAGAAATGAAACATGTTTCAAATCTTTCCGATGGACTCGAGTCTGATCGAAAAATCCGCTCATCTGTATGCTAGTCCAACGGACTAAAACCGACGCTAGGGCAGCTATTGGCTACTGGCTATCAACTTCCTTATTTTAGTCCGGTGTACGTCATCATGTACGAATCTGTCGGACTTTGGTGTGATGGTGTGCAGGCAAGTTCGTTCGTTTGAAAGTCCGGCGGACCTACACTGCAAAGTCCGTCGGATAGACTGTCGGACCTAGTCCGTCGAAAAGTCCGCTCGTGTGTACGCGGCATTATGTTTTTTGAAAATTAAAACTCTATTCAATTCTACCTCTCTTAGGCTCGATTCACACCTATGCATGTTGCTTTTGAGCGTTTTTGGAGGTTTTTTTTTCATGCTTGCCACGTTTTTGAGCCGCGTTTTTGCGGCGTTTTTGCCGCGATTTGCGTTTTGCGTTTTTTTTTTTTTTTTTTTTTTTCATTTTTTTTTTACAGTCTTCAAAAAAATTTAAAAAAAAAAAAAATAAAAAAAAAAAAAAACGGCAAAAACGCATCAAAAACGCTGCAAAAACGGTGCACTTGCGTTTTTGATGCTTGTCCATTGAATTCTATTACATGCAAAACGCTGCATTTTGCATGAAAAAAAGTCCCCGACCCTTTCCAAAAATGCAGAGAAACAAAAAAGCATTGATGTGAACATGTTCCATAGGAACCCATGTTAAAAAATTCCCGTGCATTTCTGCAAAATGCAAAATGCATCAAAAAACGCGCTAGTGTGAATGGGGCCTTCCACAGCAATAAAACCTGATTCACCTCTATCTGAAACCCTCTTATTCCATTCAAAACAAAATAAAATATGTTGCCTAACGTTGGAGTTCAAGCTCAAAGATGGCTTTGAATGCTTAAAGGTGGAGATTAAAGAAAATATTACTGTTGCTGTATATTGTGATATGTCGGGAATTTATTGATGCAGACCTGTAAAAGTACAGAGAGGACTAATTGTACACAAAGGTACACTTATCCCTTTTAAAAATAATTACATGTCATTCTTTTTTATGAAGATATTCCATTTAGAAAAACCTTGCTTCAAGGATTTATGTCAGCCACAAAATCCTCTATTTTTAAATTAAGCCAGTCCTTTATTATGTCCTTGTCTGCTTTATCCTGAATTAGCACTGCTGGATAGTATACACAGATGCACGAATACGTGCATATAAGCATGTGCGACACATCCCAAAAAAAGAGTTTTTATGCATGTGTGGGTGAAACGCGTGAATACGCTCAAATACATGCATTTACTATGCTGCCCATCCTCACTTTTTTTTACGCCAGAATTTTCTGATGTTCATAAATCAGTACTTTGTGCAAGTACTCTAATGCCCCGTACACACGGTTGGATTTTCCGACGGAAAATGTGTGATAGGACCTTGTTGTTGGAAATTCCGACCGTGTGTGGGCTCCATCACACATTTTCCATCGGATTTTCCGACACACAAAGTTTGAGAGCAGGCTATAAAATTTTCCGACAACAAAATCCGTTGTCGGAATTTCCGATCGTGTGTACACAAATCCGACGGACAAAGTGCCCCGCATGCTCAGAATAAATAAAGAGATGAAAGCTATTGGCTACTGCCCCGTTTATAGTCCCGACGTACGTGTTTTACGTCACCGCGTTCAGATAGATCGGATTTTCCGACAACTTTGTGTGACCGTGTGTATGCAAGACAAGTCTGAGCCAACATCCGTCGGAAAAAATCCTAGGATTTTGTTGTCGGAATGTCCGAACAAAGTCCGACCGTGTGTACGGGGCATAAGAGGTGGGAATTAAAAAGGGTTTTGCGTGTCATGTTCAATATTAATAAAACATAATATCTTTATTGCTTTTTACCTATAATCAATTCTGCATATAGACTTTCAAAATATACATACAAATAAAATATAAAAATGAAGCTCCTGGACCAGTCCAAACATGAAATGTACTATTACAGTCACACAATAACATTGCATGATCAAGAAAATGAATTTGTAAGTATTTGGCGCAATGGAGGTGTGCAGTATTGTGCCAAGTGGATGACGGCACAATACAGTCAAAAACGTGGTTTGTGTACCTAATCACCTATACGCACTATGACATCATGATTCATGTGATTTGCAGTGCGCCACAATTGGATGTGCCGTATGACAATTCACTACAGCTGTCAGTCATAGATTATCTGTCCTGTAATGCCGCGTACACACGAGCGGACTTTCTGGCAGACTTGGTCCGGCGGACTGGACTCCGTCGGACAATTCGATCGTGTGTGGGCTCCAGCGGACTTTTTTTCCCCAAAAGTCCGACGGACCCAGAAATGAAACATGTTTCAAATCTTTCCGACGGACTCGAGTCTGATCGAAAAATCCGCTCGTCTGTATGCTAGTCCAACGGACTAAAACCGACGCTAGGGCAGCTATTGGCTACTGGCTATGAACTTCCTTATTTTAGTCCGGTCGTACGTCATCACGTACAAATCCGTCACACTTTGGTGTGATCGTGTGTAGGCAAGTTCGTTCGTTTGAAAGTCCGGCGGACCTACGCTGCAAAGTCTGTCGGAAAGACTGTCGGACCTAGTCCGTCGTAAAGTCCGCTCGTGTGTACGCGGCATTATGTTTTTTGAAACTTAAAACCCTATTCAATTCTACCTCTCTTACATAGCAATAAAACCTGATTTACCTCTATCTGAAAGCCTCTTATTCCATTCAAAACAAAATAAAATATGTTGCCTAACGTTGGAGTTCAAGCTCAAAGATGGCTTTGAATGCTTAAAGGTGGAGATTAAAGAAAATATTACTGTTGCTGTATATTGTGATATGTCGGGAATTTATTGATGCAGACCTGTAAAAGTACAGAGAGGACTAATTGTACACAAAGGTACACTTATCCCTTTTAAAAATAATTACATGTCATTCTTTTTTTATGAAGATATTCCATTTAGAAAAACCTTGCTTCAAGGATTTATGTCAGCCACAAAATTCCTCTATTTTTACATTCAGCCAGTCCTTTATTATGTCCTTGTCTGCTTTATCCTGAATTCTGAGGCTTCTTTCTTTAAAGCAGTAATAAACCCAAAAGCAAAAATGTATTATATTGCAGCTTACCCAATTCTTAGATGTAATGGCTGCATTAGTATTTCTTTTTTAGGCTTTCTTTCTTTTGGTGATCCAGCCAGCAACTCTGTTGTTTTTCAACAAGAATGCTCTTTTGCAGCTACAGGAATGAGACAAGAGGGCGAAAAAAATCTCACTGTAAAGTGTTAGCTTTAATTTGTTAGTGTATCTAAACCTGCTAGTACTTCTAACACTCGCTCACTCCCCAGACTGACATTGCTGCTGTCCAAATCTGCCCCCTGATCCAGAGTTGTGTCTCACTAAAGCTGGATACAATTTTCTTAGAATTTTTTTCTTTAGATTTACCAAAACCATATAATATGAGGTCAGACTATAACAGTTTCAATTTGTATGCCAACAGGCAAGCCCTTGTACTACATGGTTTTGGTAAATCTAAAGGAAATTGAACAGCAAAAATTGTATAGTGTGTATCCAGCTTTATACAGGAGGGGTATTACAGGCCAGATCAACAGGTGAAAACGGGGGGGGGGGGGGGGGGACAAAAAAAATGCAGCCACCCTATCTAATGACTGGTAAGCTGCAATATAATACATTTTTGATTTGGGGTTTAACACTGCTTTAAGGGCCCATTCACACCAGATGCGGTCCAGTGCGTTTTTCTTCTGCATCAAAAACGCGTGGAAAGTAGGTTACAGTATATGGGTTCCAATGGCATAGTTCACACCGGGGCTTTCCAGTTCCAGGGAAAAAAAAATAAAACATGCTGCATTTTTCCTGTACTGGACTGTACTGGAATGTGGTAAAATGCTTCAAAAATGCACCGGAATGCACTGAAACGCAGTGAAACAACAAAAAAAAAAACACAGGAAAAAAAATCTGGAATGCACCTGGAAATGCAAAAACGCATTGAAAACACGCATGCAGAAACGCACCCAGAACAGATATGGAGTACGTTTTTGTGGTGTGAACCAGCACTTCAGTTACAGCTTACTTTTTGAAGAACCCAACTCTTCTTCCCAAACATATACAATCTTCTTAGGCTGCCTAAACAAATCTTCTACTTATTTCCTACTTGTAGACTGTATACTAAAGCAGCCTATAGATTAGTTTTTCTTTTTTCTATCAGCTTGTTGAATAAAAAGCCTCCTCTAGTCTAAGCTATTGTACTCTACAGGTAAAAGCCAGTAAATTAGAATATTTTGAAAAACTTGATTTATTTCAGTAATTGCATTCAAAAGGTGTAACTTGTACATTATATTTATTCATTGCACACAGACTGATGCATTCAAATGTTTATTTCATTTAATTTTGATGATTTGAAGTGGCAACAAATGAAAATCCAAAATTCCGTGTGTCACAAAATTAGAATATTGTGTAAGGGTTAAATTTTGAAGACACCTGGTGCCACAAACTAATCAGCTGATTAACTCAAAACACCTGCAAAGGGCTTTAAATGGTCTCTCAGTCCAGTTCTGAAGCCTACACAAACATGGGGAAGACTTCAGATTTGACAGCTGTCCAAAAGGCGACCATCGACACATTGCACAAGGAGGGAAAGACACAAAAGGTTATTGCTGAAGAGGCTGGCTGTTCTCAGAGCTCTGTGTCCAAACACATTAATAGAGAGGCAAAGGGAAGGAAAAACTGTGGTCAGAAAAAGTGTACAAGCGATAGGGATCACCGCGCCCTAGTCAAGATTGTGAAAAAAAACCCCTTCAAAAATGTGGGGGAGATTCACAAGGAGTGGACAGCTGCTGGAGTCAGTGCTTCAAGATCCACCACCAAGAGACGCTTGAAAGACATGGGTTTCAACTGCCGCATACCTCGTGTCAAGCCACTGTTGACCAAGAAACAGCGCGAAAACCGTCTCACCTGGGCTAAGGAAAAAAAGAGCTGGACTGCTGCTGAGTGGTCCAAAGTCATGTTTTCTGACGAAAGCAAATTTTGGATTTCCTTTGGAAATCGAGGTCCCAGAGTCTGGAGGAAGACAGGAGAGGCACAGGATCCACGTTGCCTGAAGTCTAGTGTAAAGTTTCCACCATCAGTGATGGTTTGGGGTGCCATGTCATCTGCTGGTGTCGGTCCACTCTGTTTCCTGAGATCCAGGGTCAACGCAGCCGTCTACCAGCAAGTTTTAGAGCACTTCATGCTTCCTGCTGCTGACCTGCTCTATGGAGATGGAGATTTCAGGTTCCAACAGGACTTGGCGCCTGCACACAGCGCAAAATCTACCCGTGCCTGGTTTACGGACCATGGTATTTCTGTTCTAAATTGGCCAGCCAACTCCCCTGACCTTAGCCCCATAGAAAATCTGTGGGGTATTGTGAAAAGGAAGATGCAGAATGCCAGACCCAACAACGCAGAAGAGTTGAAGGCCACTATCAGAGCAACCTGGGCTCTCATAACACCTGAGCAGTGCCAGAAACTCATCGACTCCATGCCACGCCGCATTAATGCAGTAATTGAGGCAAAAGGAGCTCCAACCAAGTATTGAGTATTGTACATGCTCATATTTTTCATTTTCATACTTTTCAGTTGGCCAACATTTCTAAAAAATCCCTTTTTTGTATTAGCCTTAAGTAATATTCTAATTTTGTTACACACGGAATTTTGGATTTTCATTTGTTGCCACTTCAAATCATCAAAATTAAATGAAATAAACATTTGAATGCATCAGTCTGTGTGCAATGAATAAATATAATGTACAAGTTACACCTTTTGAATGCAATTACTGAAATAAATCAAGTTTTTCAAAATATTCGAATTTACTGGCTTTTACCTGTATTGTACTCCCCACTATCAGAATACACTGATCAGTGCTGCTGGCTATAGCCTGTGATGCTGATCGAGGGGGGAAAAACCTAACAGGGTGGTTATACAGAAGTTAATCGGTAATCAGTCGGTTAGTGTGTGTTGTGTAGGGGCAGTGCTTTGGTTTGTTACAATGCAAGCCACTGTTTACCTTTTTTCTTTTTTTACTTTATCCACTTGACCTCAAAGGTTTTACCCCCTTCATGACCAGTGCATTGTTTGCTATGCAGCACTGTGCTACTTTAACTGGCAATTGCGCAGTCATGCAACACTGTACGCAATTTAAATATATATCATTTTTTTCACAGAAATTGAGCTCTCTTTTAGTGCCATTTAATCACCACTGGGTTTTTTAGGTTTAAAAAAATTATTAAAAAAACTGAAAGACTGAACATTTTGAACCTCCCTCCCTCCTATTTTCTACGTATAAAACATATCCAATCGAAACATTTAAAATACCAATCATTGTATATTAATTGGTTTGTGTAAAAGTTATAACATCTACAAACTATGGTATGTATACTGGAATTTCACTATAATGTAATGGCAGTGATCAGTGACTGTGATAGGGTGGCGGACAATCTGGCGCTAACAGACACTGGCTGGGAGGGTGACTAACTGGAACTGACGTTGCTAGTGACATGGGTCGAATTTTGAAAGAATATGATCAAATTTTGCACCATTAGTGGGCTGCAGCAACAGCCGATTTTCGTGCGACAATCAAATTTGAGTAATCGGACATGTTGGAAAACTTTTGAAAAATGAACGATTTTCTAATCAATGATGGGAGAATCGTGCGAGAAATGTAATCGAAAAAGAAATGCGCATGTGCAAGAAAAGGAAATTCCCGGAAAGAAAAGAAGATTCCCAGCCACAAAAATTCTTTTCTGTAGCAACATGAGGTGAAATTGAAGGCTTGATTGGCCGAATTTCTAAATCAGTGGTGGCACCATCGGATCACAAAACGCACAAATTTTCTGATTTTCAAAAGAAAATTCTTTCGAAATTCGACCATGTGGCTGGCCATACAATATACGAAAAATCGGCCAAACCCATTTTCGAAAAACGAACATTTGGCCGTGAGCGCAAACGATAGTGCCATCATGTAATGACTGATAAATCGTTCAGTGGACATAAATGAATGCATTTTTTGTTTGTTTTTTTACATATACTTAGTGCAGACAGTTCGGACGGGGAAACCCATTAACCTTTCAATTTATCGTTCGTTAGAAAATTTCCAAACTTGTCCTTTGTTTTTTCAGCTCAAAAACGTCCCAACGATTATCGATTTTGTGCCCGTTAACTGGCCGAAAAACGAACAAACTGTCTAAATGACCGAATATCGGCCGATTTTTCGTGTAGTGTATGGGCAGCATAAGGCCTGATTCACACCTATGCATTTTTTTGTGCTTTTTGCATTTTGCAGATTTGCAATACAGTGCATTTAACATGGTTTCCTATGGAACACGTTCTGTAGAGCAAAACGCAAAAAGCACTAAAAATACATAGGTGTGAATCTGATCTAATGCAGTGATCAGTGATAATTCTGTACACTGTACTGATAACACTGGCTGGGAAAGGTTAACTGTGTGCCCCTAACAATTTGTAACGAGTGCCAGCTTTTACTTTCTGATTTGGCTGTTTTTACCTTTGCTTTTCAGGGAGAAGAAACAGCCAGATCACTGTTCCCTGTACACAGAGCTCTGTGCGTTTTGTATACAACAGAACCTTATGTGTGATTGGACACAGCCGATCAGCTGATTTCAACCAAAATAATTGGCTGAAACCTGCTACCAAACTCTGTGTTTTTCCCCTGCTGACCCGTTCTGTGATTGGACACAGCACAGATCAGCAGTGGGCACACACATGCCCGACCCAAACCTTGAAGAAGGCCGTCATGTACATGTATGTGTTTGTTCCTGCACCTTGATGTCCGCTTGCAGTATAATTACAGTGAGCGGTCGGAAAGTGTCACAAAGTGCAACACGCCTGCATGTTTACGCTACGTACCGCAACTCGCCTCAACGTAGTATTTTGGAGGTGAAAACCTCTGTTTACTATGTACCCTTGTGGTGTTCAGCTCAATGGAGATGGTGTGAATGAGCCCTAATAACCTTTAACAAAATGGGCCTCATCCCACACAAGTGTGTGGGTTCCGGGGCACACGGGTGATAAGGCTCCCTCAAAGTACAAAGCTGCAAATCTGGTGTTCAGAGAGGTTTTTTTTTCCTGCTCTGTTTATCTTTCTTAGGGTTATTATTCCCTCCTCCTCCTCGTCTTTTCTGTCTCACACAAACACCACACATGTTGACACACACAGTGACACGCACAAACACACACTCCCTGTCTGTGACAATTATGGACAGTGTGTAAACACCGCGTGCTATTTATTTACAGAGGCAAGACAGCGTGCTTGAAATCCGCACTAGGCTTTTATGGGAACAGAATTCTGCTCTTGACAGAAATGTTCCTGCCATTGTTATACCAAACCAACTCATGTAATATTGGAGGAAATGAAACATGGCCGACTTCAATTTTTAAAGTGAAAGAAAAGTCAAAAGTAGGCCTTACATGATTCAGCAGCGGACGGATCCCCTGCGGAGAAAAATGGATCCGGCCCGTGTGAGAGGGGGGCCTAAGTGTGTGAAAGGAAAACTACATGTTCCGCACAAGAAAATGGCTTTCTAGGATAGCTAACAAGATGGAGGAAAAGGACTAGTCACCAGTATTGCATAAGTTACCATGCCTTGTCTTCACTGTGTCTCTAAGTGGAGGCAGCCATCTTGGTAGAGGCAGAGCTTTGATTCAGTAGCACATTAGTGACAATACTAAATCTCCTGAGAATGGCAGTCAGAGGAGGCAGTACCATAGATCACACACTGCAGATATACAACTATAAGGTTGTAGGCACAGGAGGGATAGGTGCCCTCACATACCAGGAAGCACGCTGCTTTTTATTTCAGCAGCTATTCAAGAAAAAACTTTTTTTTTTCGGGATACTGCTTAGACATAATTAACATTTTTAAATATTACATGTACTATAATGAATGAGTTCACTTCCATACTTCTATTTTTTTTAGCTCATTCACACAGGCCTCCTGGGTTTGTTTTTTTGTAAATGCAGGAGATATTGATCTAGGAGGTCTTCATACTTCTCAGATGGATTTTTCTTGTGTTTAACCTCTTCCTGTCTGCCCTGGCACTCCCTTTAAAAGTTCCTATTCCCTTTAAAAGGTCACATGATCAGTCCCACCAACTACCGATGTTTCCTCGAAACTGGGAGCCGTCTTTGGCAGCTCCTCGCACATAAATATGGCCTACCTGTTAACGCTTATGTGCGTCGTGTGGGTGTTAAAGCCGAGCCTTTTGCTGCCACACATATGGGTTACTGGGGCTTAAGCCCGGGTTCAGACTATAGCAAACACAGACATCGCATTTGATCAGCTCCCGCACTGCGGTGCCGATCGCATGCGATGTCTGTGCAATGCGAGTTCAGCCATGTAGCTGTATGGCTAAACCCGCACTGGATTCGCACAAAAAAGGTGCAGGGATTTTTTTTTATTCCAGCACTGTTCTCACCCATGCGATCCGATTCCTGTCTGAATCCACAGTTTGCATTGCGATCTGTGAACCGTTCTGGGGGTGTCATTAACATTGTATTGATGCTCGCAGCGGTTCGCAGAGGGCAGTGTGAACTGCCTGCGGGAGAGATGCGATGCGGGAACCTGTGCTGTAATCGGGCTGGTTCCTGCATCGCTACAGTGTGAACCTAGGCTCAAGGGGTTAAAGTTTCTTGTGTTTGTATGTATAATACCAGGCGAAATGGTCCTGGGATGCATATATTTTTTGTTTACTTAAATACAGATAGATTTATTGCACCTAGACGCTGCTGAACGTCTAGGTGTGTATTCAGCCATAGAAATGTATTGGGTGCTTCTAGATGCATTTAGAAATGAGCTCCAAACACATCTGGACACATGTATTTTGACATGTATGTAGGCCTTAATCTGAAATATACACTTGCGATGTTCTTTGTCCTGCTCTGAATATTCTAAAATATAAATATCTTAGCTTAATCTTGTTTCAAGCTGTTTCCAGCACTTTGTTCCACATAACATCTTACTGCATGCTTGTGAATGTAGTCTGATGTGCTCGATCTTTGCTGCTACAATATACTGCAAGTACCACTCTTGGTGCTCTCATAGAGTAGGATGGAGAGGTGCCTTGATACAGCCAGCAGCTGGCACATGTTTGTAAATGTATGCAAGTGAGACATTTTCCACTTCAGCTCTTGGGCCTGGTTACTCCTTGTGCACCAGCATCGTTTTCAGTTATTGATACTTGTCATTACTTATTATAATCAAGTAATTAAGTGATTATATATATATATATATATATATATATATATATATATATATATATTTATAGGGGCAAGCCATCTACAACAAATACCAGGGTGACTGCCTCAGGTGGCACTCCATGTGATGCTACACTGAGACCAGAATGTCCATGACATTGGGCAGCTACACCATAACATTCAATGGTCTGTGCATGGCCCAGCTGCCTTCATTCTAGTAACCAGTGACACTGTGCAGTCTAGCATCCTAGTAACCAGTGATGCACAGACACAAAGAGGGTTATTTACTAAAACTGGAGCATGCAAAATCTGCTGCAGCTCTGCGATAAAACCAGCTTCCAGGTTTTATTGGCAAAGCTTAATTGAAAAAGCTAATGTTAAAAGCTGATTGGCTACCATGCACAGCTGCACCAGATTCTGAGTGCAACAGTTTTAGTAAATCTCTAATGCTTTGGTTGCTAGGATGCTGGCAGCTAGACCACAGCATCATTATTTGCTGTGCCAGCATCATAGCAACTAAAGGGGGAAGGGAGGGGGCAGCAAAAAATAGCTGCATCAAGTGGCAAAAATGGGGTAGCATCCAGAGTGTCTATAGGATACAAGTATAGCCAGTATAATCCCAGGCAGGCGTCCTTCATGGCAGCCCACCAGTGTTAATTTTGGCAGAAAATTTCAATTTAGTTTTAGTCTTTTTACTAAAATGCCATTTTAGTTTTAGTCCTATTTTAATCATCTACAATTGTTTTCGTTTTAGTCGTATTTAGTCAACTAGATCTGCAGTACATTTTAGTCGATCACCCCTCCGCAAAGGAGATGGACAGGAAGGCAGCAATCAGAGGCCTCCTTATCTTAGGATCCGGGGTAGGGCTGCTGCTCCTCGCTCCAGCTACTCCTCCCTCCAGGGCCATTGCTCCTCCTCCTGGCCGAACAGGAAGTGGGTCCTCAAATCCAATTGGCCGGGAGTCCTAATGCCGCGTACACACGACCGGACTTTACGGCATACTTTGCCCGGCGGACTTTTCGACGGACTTTACGACGGACTTTCTGAATGAACGGACTTGGACACACACGATCAACCAAAGTCAGACGGATTTGTACGTGATGACATAGGACCAGACTAAAACAAGGAAGTTCATAGCCAGTAGCCAATAGCTGCCCTAGCGTTGTTTTTTGTCCGTCGGACTAGCATACAGACGGGCGGACTTTTCGACCGGACTCGAGTCCGTCGGATAGATTTGAAACATGTTTCAAGTCTAAGTCCGTCAAACTTTTGAGAAAAAAAAGTAAGCTGGAGCCCACACACGATACAATTGTCTGACGGACTCCGGTACGCCGGACCAAGTAAGCCGGAAAGTCCGCT
This sequence comes from Lithobates clamitans, assembly GCA_037952925.1. Lineage (NCBI taxonomy): Eukaryota > Metazoa > Chordata > Amphibia > Anura > Ranidae > Lithobates > Lithobates clamitans. The sequence goes on along the minus strand of JBBGZY010000936.1, from coordinate 345,029 downwards.
CGTGTGTACGCGGCATAAGACTCCCGGCCAATCGGGTCTCAGGACCCATTTCCTGATTGGCCGGGAGGAGAATCAGGAAGACAATAGTGAATATTACTTCACTATTGTCACACAACTGGGTGGGCTCAGGGCGCAGTGCTCTGTGCACCAAGCCCACCCTTTTTTTAAGCCAATTCGAGCCTCGGGCTCTAATCATGTGTTTAAAAAAAAAAACCCATGGAAATCCATCTGTGCATGTAGATTAGGGGCCGGGTGCCTGGATTAGGGGGGCAGCACCAGTGCACCCCCTATAGGTGGGCTGCCACTGATTGGGACACATAGCTGCGCGGACAGAGCCGCTGTGTCCCAATATGACATGCGAATGCGGGTCCCCAAATGTACCCTTTGCAGGTTATATTGGGACATGGTGGCTCTGTCTATGCAGCCACATGTTCCAGTAGACTTTTGTGGACTGACAACAGGGGGATGTATGGAACACGGGGATGTATGGAACATGGGAATGTATGCAACACAGGGATGTATGGAACACGGGGATGTATGGAACACAGGGATGTATGCAACACAGGGATGTATGCAACACAGGGATGTATACAACACAGGGATATATGCAACACAGGGATGTATGCAACACAGGGATATATGCAACACAGGGATGTATGCAACACAGGGATGTATGCAACACAGGGATATTTGCAACACAGGGATGTATGGAACACAGGAATGTATGGAACACGGGGATGTATGGAACACAGGGATGTATGGAACACAGGGATGTATGGAACACAGGGATGTATGGAACACGGGGATGTATGAAACACAGGGATGTATGGAACACGGGAATGTATGGAACACGGGGATGTATGGAACACAGGGATGTATGGAACACGGGAATGTATGGAACACGGGGATGTATGGAACACAGGGATGTATGGAACACGGGAATGTATGGAACACGGGGATGTATGGAACACGGGAATGTATGGAACACGGGGATGTATGGAACACGGGAATGTATGGAACACGGGGATGTATGGAACACGGGAATGTATGCAGCACGAACCTGCATGGGGCCCGCAGTCAAGTGCCCCATGTCAATGGACCCTAAAAAATAAAAACTAGACAACAAAGAGTATAGCCATGAAGAAGTTATAGATAGATAGAAAAAAATTAGTCTAACTAGGCATTAAATAAAAATAATCTGCATTAAAACGTAAAAAAAATTTTTGCTGAAGGGCTTTGCTACAGCTGATGATCAGAGTAGGAAATAAGTCTGTGAGCTGCAGTTGTTACTCATCAATCATTGTAACAGAGTCATATTTGTTACAAGTTGTTACATTGAAGCAGGAAGCTCTGACATTGACTTTTGCATACAGATCAGGACTTTGCTTGTCAAACTGAAAGCAGTCTTGGAAGGAGCTGGGGCGGGATGGCGGAGGGGGCAATTCTGCATACATATATACATACATATACCTTGGAGGGGCAAGGTTTTTATAGAATACAGAATGACCCCACTTTAAAGCAGAACTTTACTCATTTTTTCAAGGTCCGTTCTCTTGCCTCCTCCACTTCCCTCGTAGGGGTCATTCACATTACAATGCACAAAAAAATGGGCCTGCAGTCAGTTACATCATGTTTTCATGCATTTTTAAGTGCATTTTTGTGTGCTTTTATGCACTTTTTTGCAGAACTTTTATGTTTTTTCAAAGGCATGTTTCCTCTGACGTAACTGTTGTGGGTGAAAGGGGTGTTGTGGTGCAGTGCGCTTGTGCGTGTTTACACGTTGCGTGTTTTCTAAGTGTCATTGCAGTTACCTGCGTTTTCCCTTGAGAAAAAATGCAAGTAACTGCAGTGCGAACAGGCCCTTTACACCTTTTTTGAAAAGTAAAAACTGTTTGAAATTTTTGTTTTTACTTCCTAAATCCCTGCCTACGCCAGGGTGATGTCACGCATCCAGCCCAACCCCTTCTTCACCCCCACCCCTGGGAACTGGCAGATCTTGTGCAGGCGCACATATGCTGAGGATGGGGATGATGCTGGGGATGCATGCACAGATGGGGGATCTGATGCATATACACACACTGTGGGCATCTCAGCCAGGCAAGTCTCAATTAAAACAGTAGTAAACAGGTACATAAATAAAAAAGTGGTCGTTACCCTTTCTAAAATGCCCTTTGTGTGCCCACTGATTACATGAAAGTAAACAGCACTGTGAGTAGTGGCGGCCGGGGGTATTTTTTTGTGGGGGCGGCAAACAGTGCACAGCCAGGCCCCCCCCCCGAGCCGGGGTCACCCACACCTCCCCCCTGGTCAATCGGTCACCCGGCCTCAACACTTACCTCTGGCTTCCCTCCGAGTGACGGTGGCCGGCTTGCTTCCGCGACGTCTCCTCTCCTCATGTTTTTTCTCTCCTGCTCCCGTTGACCAGCATAGCTTCTCCTTTTGGCCAACCCGGAAACGGGTCTCTTGGATTGGCCTGGGAGGAGAATTAGTGTGACACTAGCGAATATTCATTCGCTAGTGTCACACAACTGGGTGGGCTTGGAGCGCAGTGCTCTACACCCCGAGCCCACCCTATTTTGAAGCCTATTAGAGCCTCTGGCTCTAATCACGTGCTTCAAACCCCCCCCCCCCCCACCATTGGAATCCATGCATCTGGCACCCTATATGTAAATTAGGAGCAGGACACATGGATAGGGGGGGCGGCCCCCCTGCGCCCCCTATGGATGGGCCGCCACTGACTGTGAGTATATTTTGTTTAAAAAAAAACACTTACCTGCCCTGTTGTGCAGCTTAAAACTGCAGGTCATGTGATCACTGTCTGCTCCACAGCGATGCACGGACCTCCCGGTGGATGTGTCCAGTGTCTGGGGACTACGTCAGAATCTGAAGTAATGTTGCTGCCGAGCTTCTGTGTTTCCATGGCAATCAGACTCGTCAGCAAAGGTCACTTCCCTCCCCTTTCTCCATCCGAGAGCAGGGATTAGCGGGGATTTGCACTGACCACACTAGATACTCTTGCACAGCGCGCCTGTATCTTTGGCGTGATGACACAAGATGTAAACTGACCACTGTAGCTTGGATCGGCTGCAATGCTACCATGATCAGTTTACTTGTAGGAGGAGCACACAGGCAGGATCAACCAGGTATAGTAGAGCATCAACAGCATGAAATGCAAGCATGAGAGGTCACATTTATTTTATTTAAAGAGAAGGTGCAATTTTTACATTTTTTGACTTTGCAAACACTTGAAGTCATAATATATTAATATGCACTGCATACTAGCACATTATGACAGACTTGCCGGCACACGGAGCCCTCCAGGGCACCACTGTCATGGCTTCCCGGTGCTTCCATCTTCACCTGGTCTTCTGCCTGGGTTTGGGGCTCCAGATGTATAAATGGCAGGGCCCACGATGACGTCACTCCTGTGCATGCGCGCTGAAGCACGTTTTTTTTTTTCAAAGGCAGGGGCAAGTATTAGGGATTTTATTTTTTCGAGGGGGTTAGGCAGAGTGAAGTTCCTGTTTACTGACATGCTAAAAAAGTATATTTTGTTTTCTACATGGTGTGCTTTATATGCCAGGGCTGGTTTCACTCCCGGCTGGCTCTGATAGTTGCTATGTATGGTGGAAATGGGGTTTTCCTGTGGTCGGTTTACTCCCGGCCTGGCTCTGATAGTTGCTATGTATGGTGGAAATGGGGTTTTCCTGGGGTAGGTTTATTCCCGGCCTGGCTCTGATAGTTGCTATGTATGGTGGAAATGGGGTTTTCCTGTGGTCGGTTTACTCCCGGCCTGGCTCTGATAGTTGCTATGTATGGTGGAAATGGGGTTTTCCTGTGGTCGGTTTACTCCCGGCTGGCTCTGATAGTTGCTATGTATGGTGGAAATGGGGTTTTCCTGTGGTCGGTTTACTCCCGGCCTGGCTCTGATAGTTGCTATGTATGGTGGAAATGGGGTTTTCCTGTGGTCGGTTTACTCCCGGCTGGCTCTGATAGTTGCTATGTATGGTGGAAATGGGGTTTTCCTGTGGTCGGTTTACTCCCGGCTGGCTCTGATAGTTGCTATGTATGGTGGAAATGGGGTTTTCCTGTGGTCGGTTTACTCCCGGCCTGGCTCTGATAGTTGCTATGTATGGTGGAAATGGGGTTTTCCTGTGGTCGGTTTACTCCCGGCCTGGCTCTGATAGTTGCTATGTATGGTGGAAATGGGGTTTTCCTGTGGTCGGTTTACTCCCGGCCTGGCTCTGATAGTTGCTATGTATGGTGGAAATGGGGTTTTCCTGTGGTCGGTTTACTCCCGGCCTGGCTCTGATAGTTGCTATGTATGGTGGAAATGGGGTTTTCCTGTGGTCGGTTTACTCCTGGCCTGGCTCTGATAGTTGCTATGTATGGTGGAAATGGGGTTTTCCTGTGGTCGGTTTACTCCCGGCCTGGCTCTGATAGTTGCTATGTATGGTGGAAATGGGGTTTTCCTGTGGTCGGTTTACTCCCGGCCTGACTCTGATAGTTGCTATGTATGGTGGAAATGGGGTTTTCCTGTGGTCGGTTTACTCCCGGCCTGGCTCTGATAGTTGCTATGTATGGTGGAAATGGGGTTTTCCTGTGGTCGGTTTACTCCTGGCCTGGCTCTGATAGTTGCTATGTATGGTGGAAATGGGGTTTTCCTGTGGTCGGTTTACTCCCGGCCTGGCTCTGATAGTTGCTATGTATGGTGGAAATGGGGTTTTCCTGTGGTCGGTTTACTCCCGGCCTGACTCTGATAGTTGCTATGTATGGTGGAAATGGGGTTTTCCTGTGGTCGGTTTACTCCTGGCCTGGCTCTGATAGTTGCTATGTATGGTGGAAATGGGGTTTTCCTGTGGTCGGTTTACTCCCGGCCTGGCTCTGATAGTTGCTATGTATGGTGGAAATGGGGTTTTCCTGTGGTCGGTTTACTCCCGGCCTGGCTCTGATAGTTGCTATGTATGGTGGAAATGGGGTTTTCCTGTGGTCGGTTTGCTCCAATTGGATCTGTAGAAACCAAACCTGAAGCCGGCTGTAATGCAGTTCATATAGCTGTTCATTGTTCTAACTGCTGCTCTCACCTTGCAGATGTTTATGTAGCCTGTCACTATTTGGACTGGTCTTAAATCGGGGCATAAGGACATTGTTTTAATAACACAAGATCAGTGGGAAAAGCTTTATATAGATGTGTGTGGGATGTGGCTGGGGGTGGAAGGGAAAGTACAAACTAAAATTGCTGATTGCATTTAGACTTTGTAATTGGAGAGATCCAACATATCTGACCTGGTGGAGAATCTATAAGCACTATATAGACAACAGCAAGGGCTAAATTGTAATCACACCTCATGCTGGGAATGACGGTTACAGGCTTCCTAAACACTGTATGAGACATACAAGTGCACAGCGTCTAACAGGTTAATATAACCAGCTTGCTGTATGAGCAGAAGAGCATGGAGCTGACAGATGCGGGGCTGTGCTGAGTCAGTGACCATTGATCTCAGAGTAGCTTCCTGCTGATCTCATTCTAAATGCCATCCAGGAATCACCACCCAAAACAACTGCCAAATCAATGGCCTCTAATTTGGCAGCAAGGAAGCAAAACTGTCAATATCGCTGTTTACTACAGTTCAATTAATGTGCACTACCAGCAGTTACACTGAGAAAGTGAAGGTATAGTCCACCAGAGTGGCTTCAGGTGGTGGGGGTTTACAGTCAGGAGCGAGGGGCCCCTCTGCATAGCTCCCAACTATCCCTGATTTCGAGGGGCTGTCCCTGATTTGGAGCAATGTCCCTCTGTCCCTCTTTGCCCCTCATTTGTCCCTCATTTTGGCCTGATCTATACAATTGTATATAAAATGCACTTTTTATCCTTCAAAAACTGTTTCCCAGTGCTAAACCTTTCATCCAAATTCTAAATTGCTACATCTGTAAATTTTAAAAGCCAATACTAAGGAATAGTAGTAGTAAAAAAAAAGGGGCCTTGTGGATTTAATTAACCTTTTTTTGGTTAATTCTCCTTTAAGGGGGTGTGACAGGGGGCGTGTCCTATGCCTACATACATTTGCTAGTAGGTGTCCCTCATTCCCATCTCAGAATGTTGGGAGGTATGCCTCTGAAGGGTGCAAGTCGGCTTCCTAGGCACAGATTGTGAATGAGATTGCTGTAATCATACAACAACAATCATACAACCTCCTGTACCTTTTGTATTGAACTGTACTGTAATTGTGTTGTCCCCCTTATACAGGCTGAGTAAACTGTTGGCGCTATATAAATCTCGTATAATAATAATAACAACAAAGCCTGTTCCCTACTCGTAAAATAGAGACCTCTCCAGGACACAGTGGAGGCCGCTGTTTTGTGAGTGTGACCCTGATTCTGATAATGGCTCTGATTTACAATTTCTATACACAGGCATTAAAGTATACTATATTATCAAAAGTATTAGAACACTTGTCTTTATATGAATTTTAATGGCATCCCAGTCTTAGTCCGTAGGGCTCAATATTGAGTTGGCCCACCCCTTGCAGCTAGAACATCCATGTCTTTATGGACCTTGTTTTGTGCACTGATCCAAATCATTTGGTGGAGGAGGGATTATGGTGTGGGGTTGTTTTTCAGGGGTTGGGCTTGGCTAGTTAGTTCCAGTGAAGGGAACTCATACCAAGATATTTTGGACAATTTCATGCTCCCAACTTTGTGGGAACAGTTTGGGGATGGCCCCTTCCTGTTCCAACATGACTGCACACCAGTGCACAAAGCAAGGTCCATAAAGACATGGAGTTTAGGGTGGAGGAACTTGACTGGCCTGCACAGAGTCCTGACCTCAACCTGATAGAACACCTTTGGGATGAGACTGCGAGCCAGGTCTTCTCATCCAACATCAGTGCCTGACCTCACAAATGCGCTTCTGGAAGAATGGTCAAATATTCCCATAGACACACTCCTAAACCATGTGGACAGCCTTCCCAGAAGAGTGGGCCAACTCAAAATTGAACCCTACGGACTAAGACTGGGATGCCATTAAAGTTCATGTGCGTGTAAAGTTAGGAGTCCCAATACTTTTGACAACATAGTGTCTATGCAAACCGAGTTACTAAAAGAATCAGGAAAATCAACCCTGAGAAAAGCCATACAGCTATCACTGGAGTGCAGGTAGACCAGAAGGAGCTGTGAAGAGGCTGTGGGGGATTATTAGAAGGTGTTCTGTAGTCCAACATGGAAGCACTGCTTCTGATATGAGACACAGAGTGGAGGTTTATTCTTTGCCGCAGAGGTGGCGTAATTCTTAAATGTTATTAATAATGTAAGTAACTAATGACTGCTAGATTAATACCAAGCATGCATTTCATGGGCACAGATAATGGGCCGTAAAATCTCTGGAGGGGTAAAATATAATTAGTGTGATTTCTTCATAGTGTCAGCTCTTAAAGTGGTTGTATACCCTTATTTTTTAGCTATAATAAGACTTACCTGTAGGTAAAATCAATATCTCCTAAACCTGTACGGTATGCGGTGCATACTAGCTCATTATGCCTTTGCCTTTACAGGGTTTTTTTTTGTTTTACATGTGACATGACCGCTTTAAAGAAGATCTGTCACTGGGAAATGAAAGCCAGCAACTGTTATTGCAGCAGCTAGTTATCACTGAATATTTGCCTTCCCTCTCATACAAGAAGCATCTCCTGGGCTCCCAAATTCTGCAAGGTGTTCGCCCAGGGAACTCCAAGACCTGGAATATCTAGGGGCAATGGGAGGTGATCAAATTTGCTGTTCTTTGCCGCCATTACCAGCAAAAACAATAAAAAATAAATAAATGTACCTAAATCTATCCTGTAGTTTGTAGACGATATAACAAACCAATCAATATACACCTATTGCGTTTTTTTTTTTTAACCAAAAATATGCAGAAGAATATACTGTATTTCTTGGCATATAACACTCACTTTTTCACCATGAAAATTGGGTGCAAATAGCGTGTGCGTTTTATACGCCAATATTTCAATTTTAGCTGCCTCGGAGGGGAAAGGGAAGGGGGCGGGACGAGCGCTGTCAGATTACATACAGTGAGAAACTTCTGTTTACTTGGTGGCCTCTGTAATAGGAAGTCCCGTCTCCTGGGCCGCCATTGGACTACTGTTCTGTCTAACATAGGAGATTGCCACTGTATGTAATCTGTCGGCGCTCGTCCCGCCCCCCTTCCTGTCCCCTCTAGGCTGCAGATGGGTATCGATCAGGCCGCACTGATGGCAATGGTGAGGCTGCTGCATTGATGGCACTTGTGAGGCTGCAGATGGGCATTGATCAGGCTGCATGGATGGCAATGGTGAGGCTGCTGCATTGATGTGGACTGAGGAGGCTGCATTGATGGCACTTGTGAGGCTGCAGATGGGCATTGATCAGGCTGCATTGATGGCAATGGTGAGGCTGCAGATGGGCACTGACCCTTATTTTGCTTCAAAGTTCCTTATTTAAAATTTAAGGTTTTTTTCCCTGAAACTTCCCTCTTAAAATGAATGTGCGTGTTATACGCCTATGCGTGTTATACGCCGATAAATACGGTATATTGACCTAAACTGACGAATAAATTCGTTTTTTTTATACATTTTTTTGGATGCATATTAAAGCAGAAAGTAAACAAAAATCTTTTTTTTTTTTTATTTTCAAAATTGTCGCTCTTTTTTTGTTCATAGTGCAAAAAATAAAAACCACAGAGGTGATCAAATACCACCAAAAGAAAGCTCTAGTTGTGAGAAAAAAAGATTGTCAGTTTTGTTTGGGTACAGCGTTGCACGACCGCGCAATGGTCAGTTAAAGCGAAGCAGTGCCGTATTGCAAAAAATGCTCTGGCCATTAAGGGGGCAAATCCTTCTGGGGCTGAAGTGGTTAATGTGTGCTGTGTTAGAGCAGCCCATTGATTTAAATAGGCTGCCCAGCGCATCACAACAGACCAAAAATAGTTCAAGCAGAATTTTTGCCAGTGTACCACAATGCATGTTAGTTTGTTGCTGCACATGGCTTGCAGCCCCAGTGTGCTGAACAAGTGCATTGAGGAGCCATTCATATTGAATGGCACATTTTCGCACCAACGTCTGTAAATCACATTGCTGATGTTCTATCAAGCTATGGTTTGATGAACGGTCCCTAAGGAAACAAATCTTCCTGCTGTCCTGCTGTATAAAAACTGGCATCTGGGTACAAATCCTTGCACTGGAGTGCACAATGGTATCTGCATGACATCTAGGGTTGCATCAATACTAGTATCGATATCGGTGCCGATACAGAGTATTTTCACAAATATCGGTACTCGTGCTAGTGCACCCATACCTGAACCCGATACTTTCAGGCTCTGCATTTTGAGCTGTCAGTGACTCTCCCCTGTGTTAAAGAAGTCTGGTAATTGGAGCTGTCAAAAAAAAATGTTTATTAACAACATTGCTCAGCCCTGAAACACTAAAATAAGAAGAAACATTGTTTCTTTTTGTATATTCTTGTTTCTTCATCTGCAGATGAAAGGGATGAACAAATGTTCCTCTGTTTAACCCCTTAATAACCCTTAATTTACTCTAACCAGCCTTAATTAACTCCCTATTCTCCTCCATTTAATTATTATTTTCCTGCTTTTTTTCTTTTGGTCGCGTCTATTTGATAAACGATAAACAATTAAAACTTTTTTTTTGTTTGCTTTGTTAGTGAACATTTTTACACATTATTTATATATATATACACACACACACACACACACACACACACACACACACACACACACACACACACACACACACACACACACATATATATATATTTACACATTTTACATTGAAAAAGCACTAAATTTAAAAAAAAAAAAAAATCAGTTTATTTCATTTGTAAATAACTTTTCAATGCTTTGTACCATTGCTGACAGTTGAAGTTAAAACAAAACAGTTGCGGTAGGTATCGGTAATTGGTATAGACGAGTACTAAAAGAAAAAGTATTGGTACTTGTACTCATTGTAAAAAAAAATATATCGGTGCATCCCTAATGACATCATACCACAAGAGTTTTCTCTCATTGGTGCACACTTCAGATTGTGGGGTGCAGTAGATGTGTGTAAGTCGGGGCGGACTGACCATTGAGTCACTCGGGCACTGCCCGAGGGCCCTGGGCCACTAGGGGACCCCATCAGGGTTGCCAGCCTCAGTAAAACCAGGGACAGTACGTATAAATCTGTGTTTTTTTTTACATCTGTCTGTGTATACTGTGTGTGTGTATACTGTGTGATTGTATACTGTGTGTGTGTATACTGTGTGGCTCCATAATCTCTGTTTGCCTGGGGGCCCCATGATCTCCTATTGCCCGGTGGCCCCATGAGTTATCAGTCCGCTCCTGGTGTAAGCCCTGACTTTCTAAAAAAGGCACATTTTTTTGTATAGATCTGGGAGTCTCCCGGCGTGCGATGTGGTGACACCTCAAACTGACGGAGGTCACAAAGAACTAGATGTACACACTGAGCTTATTTTTGATGTTTCTTTACTGGTGTAGTCATCCTGTTAGGAATGGAACGTTATTTTCATTAAGAACAAAGTAGCTTTCACATGTTGAGCTAGATCTGTGTTGTGAATTATTTTTAACAATGTAGCAATTGCTTTACCTTTTCTATTAATGCTGCTGTTGCAGAGTTGGAAATTCAGCACCTTGTAATTAAGCTTTTGACATGAAAGCTGCATGGAGTCGGGGGGTTCTTGACATCGCTGAGCCCAGACAATGCAGATAATGTCTCAGATTTGGCTCATAGGTTAGTATTATGTTGTAAAGCTTTTCTCAATAGTGTTTCTATCTCTGACTTAAAGAAACCCTGTCGCTTCTCTTTCCTCTCTCTCTAATCTTCCAGCTGACAGCCGAATGGAGCTAACCAGGAAGTTGTCACACACATGACATGCCCCCCTCTGAGCGCTGGCATACCTCTGTGCACCAGCTCAGAACTGCTCTTAATTACTGCCACTTTCCTAATCTGCAAACTGGCAGTAACTCTTTCAAGTAGTTGTAGAACTATGAGTAATTTTTATTAAAATTTTTGATAGAACGAGTGAGGGTTATAACCCCTGTCAGATTTTTTTTCTGCCATCTGTGTGGAGATTTCCCTTCACTTCCTGTCCCATTGCCAAACAGGAAGTGAGAGGAAAACCCTGCACATGAAGGGAATTTCCCCCAAGTCACTAGAACTAGTGTCCTCATTGGAAGATTTCCCCTCTATTACTTTTCTGGGGGACAACCCAAAATGTAGGATTTTCTTTCACTTTCATTGATAATGGTAAACAGGACTAATAGAGAGAGTGAACCTCCCTGCGGGGCACAGACAGCAATACAAACTGACAGGTGTTCTAATCCCTCTCCACTCTATCCAAAACAAAACAAAAAGTGTTGCCTTTAGTTGTGCTGTAATGATTAATGTAAAAAAAAACCTATTATGTGCAGCCCCCCCCCCCCCCCCCCCCCAGCTCCCCAAAATACTTACCTGAGCCCGGTCTCAATCCAGCACTGTGTCTGAAAAACGCGGTGGTGCTCTCTGTGTCCCTTCTCACTGAACTCAATGGGAGCAGTGGGAGCCGCTGACTCCTGCTGATGTCAATCAAATCCAGTAAGGACGGAGCAGAGTTGCACTGTGCATGTCAATAGACACACACAGCAGGGCTTGGGATCGAACTTGCACGTGTGGCACCATAAGCCTGCTTTCACACTGGAGCGCCTGTCTGCATCATTTTTGCGGAGGTTTTCGGCCGCTAGCAGGGTGCTTTTAACCCGCTAGTGACCGAAAAAGGGTTAAACTGACCCGCAAAGTGCCACTGCAGCGGCACTTTGCTGGCGGTTTGGTGGCACTGCCCATTCATTTCAATGGGCAGGGGAGCTTTAGGAGCGGTGTATACATTGCTCCAAAGATGCTGCTTGCAGGAGTTTTTTTAATGTCTTGCCAGCGCATCCCCTCAGTTTGAAAGCACTCGGACTGCAGGGGGGGCTGTTTTTCAGGCACTTTTTAGGCGCTATTTAAAGCCCAAAAGCGCCTGTATAATGCGCCAGTGTGAAAGGGGTCTTAGAAACTGCTTCCTTTGGTGGCACATGAAGAAGAGGAGGAGCCCAAACCGCCAGTAGGGGACCCTAGAACAGGAGGATCCGGGTTCCTCAGTTTAGGCCGATACGTATTCTGCTACATAATTTTGGTAAAAAAAAAAAAAAAATTTGCAATAAGCGTTTATTTATTGGTTTGCGCAAAAGTTATAGCGTCTACAAAATAGGGGATAGTTTTATGGCATTTTTATTAATAATTTTTTTTTTTTACTAGTAATGGTGGCAATCAGCGATTTTTATCGGGACTGCGACATTATGGCAGACACATCGGACACTTTTGGTGCGATTTTGGGACCATTCACATATATACAGCGATCAGTGCAATTAAAAATGCATTGATTACTGTGTAAATGTGACTGGCAGTGAAGGGGATAACCGCTAGGTGGCGCTGTAGGGGTTTAAGTATGCCCTAGGGAGTGATTCTAACTGTGGGGGGGAGGGGTTATGTGTGACACGACACTGATCACCGCTCCTGATTACAGGGATCGGTGATCAGTGTCCTGTCACTAGGCAGAATGGGGAAATGCTTGTTTACATTAGGATTTCCTCGTTCTTCCTCTCCGTGAGACGATCGCGGGTATCCCCGCAGACATCGAGTCCGCGGGACCTGCGATCACACACATGGAGGTCACGGTGGGCGCACGAGCGCCCACAAACCGCTTCTTAAAAGGCAAGGTACAGGTATGTTAATCTGCCTGTACGTGCCCTTCTGCCAACGTATATCGTCGGCAAGCGGTTAATAGAAACTAACACCAGAAAGGTGTTGTTAATGGTTTATTGATATTGACCGATTGTGGGATTGTGGGTGTACAGCGGGTTGATGCATGGCAGTGCTTACATTTTTGGTTTTGGGTTTAATAACGCTTTAACTTTTTTCAACTGGTGATCTGGCCAGTAAGTCTGTTGTTTTTCAAGTTTTCCAGCAGAATCTATCAGTAACAAACCATTTTCCACTGACAGGGATGCTTAGTATATATACTTTGGAATTAATAAAGTATTCTGAATCTTACAATAATCAGCTTTTATATATTTTTGTAAAACCTTTATCCCAAAGGGAAATAAACTGTTGCTGTAACAAATTATAAAGTGTTAGCTGGAGTTTGGCTTCAATTTGTCTGTGTATTTAAATTTGATAGCACATCTAACAATCCCTTCCCCCCAGATTAACAATGCTGTTGTCCAAAGGTGCCCCGAGTGCCCATACTATAATGCAGGAGGGGGTGTTACTGGCCAGATCACCAGGTCAGTAATAAGAGAGGTAAAAAGCCTAAGAAAAGAAAACTAATGCAGCTTCCACATCTAATGATTGTAAGCTGCAATATTTTACATTTTTAGTTTTTGATTTTTTGACCGCTTTAAATTCTATTTTCAATCATAAGAGTAAAATAGCAATGACTTATAATTCAGTAATTTAACCCTTTCATGATAACGCCTATTTCTGACATTTGTTGCTTACAAGGTAAAATCCATATTTTTTGCTAGAAAATTACTTAGAATCCCCAAACATTATATATATATATTTTAGAATCTAGATAATAAAATGGCGATTGTTGCAATATTTTATGTCACACTGTATTTGCGCAGCAGTCTTTCAAAAAGCAATTTTTTGGGGGGGAAAAAAACACATTTGTGAATTAAAAAAAAAAAAAAACAGTAAAGTTACCCCAATTTTTTTGTGTAATGTGAAAGATGATGTTATGCCGAGTAAATAGATACCTATCCTGTCATGCTTTAAAATTGCGCACACTCGTGGAATGGCGACAGACTTAAGTACCTAAAAATCTCCATAGGCGGCGTTTTAAAAGAAAAAAATAACGGTTACCAGGTTAGAGTTACAGAGGAGGTCTAGTGCTAGAATTATTGCTCTCGCTCTGACGATCACGGCAATAAATCACACGTGTGATTTGAACACCGTTTACATATGCAGGCGTGACTTGTGTGTGTGTTTTCTTTGCTGCGCGAGCTTGCGGGAACGGGGCGCTTTAAAAAAAATATATATTTTTTTTCTTATTTATTTTATTTATTTTAATTTTGTTTACATTGTCACTTTAAAAACAAAAAAATTGATCACTTTTATTGCTGTCACAAGCAGTAAGCTTTAAACATCCCTTGTGACAGTAATAGGTGGTGACAGGTACGCTTTATGGAGGGATCGGGGAACTAAAAGACCCCAAATCCCTCCTTTGTACTTCAAAGTATTCAGATCGCCAACAACGACGATTCTGAATACTGTAATTTAAAAAAAAAAAATGGCAGCCGAGTAAACTGGAAGTGACGTTGTGATGTCGCTTCAGTGTTTACACAAAGAAGACTGGATTGAAGCGGTTTCAGCTTCCTTCCAGTCTTACCCTAGCCGGCGGAAGTGCCGGATCGCGGGTCAGGTCTCCCGGTGGGACAGGAGGACCGGGAAGAGTGGAGGAAGGCGGCGGGAGGGGGGGACGTCCCTTTTTGCTCCTTCAGGATAATAGACGAGCGTCTTTTAGCCCTAAAGAGCCGACCGCCCGCTCTAAAAAATGGTACCGGGATGATACATGCATCATCACCCCGGTATGACCCCTTAAAGCCGAAGCCGCATATGTGCGTACGGTTGGCGCTAAGGGGTTAAAATTCATCCTATTATTATTTTAAAGAGATTGTCCTACCTAACCTTTTGCTAAAACTTTGTGTATCAGTACTGCTTGGACCTTAGAAGAAAGGGGTACACCCAAAAAGCTTGTACTAAAATTTTCAATGTTAGTACTAATCAGGGCTTTTTTCTCAGGGAATAGGTGCAGGTACTCCCTCCTACCATATCACCCTTTGTCTCCACCCCTACCCACCTCTGAGCACCATCCCTTGGTTGCACCCCCTACCAACCTTCCAGTAGAGAATACAGAACCAAGTAATTTGTATGGAATTTGATACTGATAATAACAAAAGCAATAAAATAGATCCCCTGCAGCCAACAACAATAGACCCCCCCATCAACAAGAGACCCCCAACCCCAGCAACATCAGACCCCCCCAGCAACAATAGACCCCCCCAGCAACAATAGTGCCGCCCAGCAACAATAGAGCCGCCACAAAAAATCCCCCCCCCACTCTAGCAACAATAGATCTCCCAGCAGCCAGTAACAATAGACCCCTCCCTCAACAGTATATCCACCCCAGCAACAATAGATCCTCCACCAGCAACAATAAACCTCCCCAGCAACACTAGACCCCCCGCACAACAATAGATCCCCCAGGGACCATGGATCCCTCAGCAGCCAGCATCAATAGACCCTTCAGCACACTCTAGTACCCCTTGCCATTATATACATTCCATACTGAAGGTGCCAGAACTGCGTTCCGCCACGTTCCCACTGAAAAAAAAGCCCTGGTGCTAATTTAAAAGTATCAAGTATGAAATATCAAGTATCAGTGTTCAGTAGTTTTTTTTTTTCAAGCAGTAGTAGATCTAAATCATTTTCATAACTGCAGCAAAGATTATACTTGGGTAACATTCAGTATTGAAACCTCATATTGTTCATAGACAAATGTTGCAAAATAAGCCAGTGTATTTTCTTATAGAATTTTAATTTATAGGAAATTGCGAGAATAGATTTATTAAGTAAATTTGAAAAAAAGAGAAGCAGCTAATTAGCTGCTACTTCACACCTTTCAGCGGCAGAGAGCTGTGTAACACACAGGAGCATAGAGTTTATACTATTAATTAGGGTGCTTGAATACTCTGCGATGCAAGTTGGCTGGAATTCGCTGCCACTGAACAGATGGTCAAAGTAAAATCCTATGTTCTACCTTTGCGAACACTTGAAAAGTCACTTTATAAGACCACCTTTACTGATGAGCAGAAGTTGCACTGACTGTACATGAATATATCTGGATAGAGTAAGGAAGAGTTATAATAACCCATTAAGTCGGCCATAGGCAGAACAAAATTCGTCCAGTTCAGCAGGAACCAGACAAATTTCGACCCATCTGTGGGCAGACTGGTTGTACTGAAATCGATCTATCAACAGTACAATTAGCCTGTTGTTTTTTTTGTGTGCAATCATTGGGGGAGGTTTACTAAAGCTGAAGCGTGCAAATTATGGTGCAGTTCTGCATAGAAACCAATCAGTTTCCAGTTTTATTGTCAAAGCTCTAACTTCAGCTGAACAAGCTGAAGTTAGAAGCTGATTGGCTACCATTAGGGCAGAAACGATGAATTGATGAAATCTATTAAAATCGATAATGAAAATCGCTGTCGACGATTTTCATTATCGATTCGTTGGTCTGCATACTCCTTCCACCCTGGCTGTCAGTCCTGCCTCCGTCCCAGTGTTAAACAATCCCTTGTGTACAAGCCGCTTTCTCAAAGCGGCGCTCATGTGACCGAGCACGTCCGCCTCTCTCCTCCTCGCTGACGTCAGCAGGGTATTCTCAGCCCCACCCGCTTTGCTGCCTTGAGGGAAGAGAGAGAGGAGAGAAGCAGCGGTGAGCACCAAGCTGCGATAAGGTAGCGGCTTACTTTTAAAATACTGTGGCAAAACATTGATTTTGGTATTTTTGGGTGTTCCCGAGGGGGGGGGGAATAGTGCCCCATCAATGGTGCTCCTGGGTGGGGAGGAGTTCCCCATCATGGGTATTTCTTGGGGGAATAGTACCCCATCATTGGTGTTCCTGGGGGGGGGGAATGGCGCCCGATCATTGGTGTTCCTGTGGGGGATAGTGCCCCATCATTGATGTTCCTGGGGGGGGGATAGTGTCCCATCATTGGTGTTCCGGGGGGAATAGTGCCCCATCATTGGTGTTCCTGGGTGTGGGAATAGTGCCCCATCATTGGTGTTCCGGGGGAATAGTGCCCCATCATTGGTGTTCCTGGGAGGAATAGTGCCCCAGCATTGGTGTTCTTGGGAGGGGAATAGTGCCCTATCATTGGTGTTCCTAGGCAGGAATAGTACCCCGTCATTCGTTTTCCTGGAAGGGGAATAGTAGTGCCCCATCATTGGTGTTCCTTGGGGGGTATAGTGCCCCATCATTGGTGTTCCTGGGGGGGGGATAGTGCCCCATCATTGATGTTCCTGGGGGGGGGATAGTGCCCCATCATTGGTGTTCCGGGGGGAATAGTGCCCCATCATTGGTGTTCCTGGGTGTGGGAATAGTGCCCCATCATTGGTGTTCCGGGGGAATAGTGCCCCATCATTGGTGTTCCTGGGAGGAATAGTGCCCCAGCATTGGTGTTCTTGGGAGGGGAATAGTGCCCTATCATTGGTGTTCCTAGGCAGGAATAGTACCCCGTCATTCGTTTTCCTGGAAGGGGAATAGTAGTGCCCCATCATTGGTGTTCCTTGGGGGGGTATAGTGCCCCATCATTGGTGTTCCTGGGGGTGTTTCTTTACTTTACTGGGGGTGTTTCTTTACTATAAAACCCATCATGACAGGATGCCTGTATATGACCTGTGTATACCTGTGTAACACTCCGTTTTTTTCATTATTTTAAATAAACAAAAAAATTGCATATTACGTTTTTTTTTAAATGATTTTTTCCGATCGAAAAAATTATCGGCCAACTAATCGATTATGAAAATAATTGGTAGTTGCAGCCCTAGCTACCATGTACAGCTACACCAGATTCTTTGTGCACCCATTTTAGTAAATCCCCCAAAAGTATTCTGACAGCGGCTCAACTGGAGGAATTCCCCCATCCACACTGGCTGTATTAAAGTGAGAGTAAACTCCCATGCATGAATTTTACCTATAATAAGGCTTACCTATAGGTACTGTAAATATCTCCTAAATGTGCGCCGTTTAGGAGATAATTACTGTACATGCAGACGGTCACTGGCGCATGCGCTGTGAAGGAACGGCATACCCGTGCCGGTCCTGGGAGTCTTGTGCCGAAAACGATGGCTCCTGTGCGCATGAGTGCGAGTGACGTCATCGCGGCTCCGGCCACTCCCACAGCCGGAGTCTGTGAACCCAGAAGGAAGAACGGGAGAAGATGGAAGCACTTTCACCGGTGACAAAAAGCTTTGTTTTTTCAGGTAAGTTTCACATAATGTGCTAATATTGCATACTAGCACATTATGACATTGCCTTTCAGGTTTAAAAAAAAAAACACCCAGCGGTTTACTACCGCTTTAATGGTTGATGGGACCAAAATTGCATAATCTATGGCCAGCCTTACAGTTTTATTTTTTGCTATATACTGTATGTCCCGTTAGTCCCATAGATGGTTCGAATTCCGAACAAATTTTCTTTCGAAATATTTTTCAAAGAATTATCATTTGAATTTCGCACCATTAGTGGGACACATCAACGGCCGATTTTCGTGCGGCAATCAAATTTGAGTGATCGGACATGTTGGAAATTTTTTGAAAAACTAACGATTTTCTAATCAATGATGGGAGAATCGTGAGAGAAATATAATTGAAAAAGGAGTTCACATGAGTGTAAGAAAAGAAAATTCTCAGACATAAAAATTATTTTCTGTAGCAACATGAGGTGAGATTGAAGGCTTGGTTGGTCGAATTTTGAGAATCAATCCACCATCGGATCACAAAACGCACAAAATTTCTGATTTTGAAAAGAAAATTTGTTCCGAATTCGACCATGTATGGCCAGCCTTAGGGAGATCTCTCTCCACTTGTCCCATAGCCAAAACAGAAAGTGAGAGGAAAGCCCCTACAGAGTGAGGGAATCCATGGTAGTCACCAGAAGTAGTGTCTTCATTTGAAGAATTTCCCTCTATTCCTGTTCCTGTCCTTATTCCTACTTTTCCTCTCGGTGAAGTTAAACTTCGCTTTTAATTTATGACTTTAGATCAGTGTTCCTCAACATTTTGTCAGCCAAGGCACCCTTAAAAATTATGTACAATCTTCTAAAATGTAAAAAATGAAACTCATAGTTTTACGTAGCGCAGCAACCTCCACACATGTAAGACACCCAACGTGACTTATTCTTCCAATTCTTCCACCTTTGCACTGACTAGCAATGTTTATCTCCCTCGCTCAGATAATGTGACCCCGGTGCTGATGGAGAGGGACAGGGGAGGGGCAAACAAGGATGTCATGCAGGCACATGTTGTCCTCCTTATCAACTGATTGACGTCATTAGTTGTTAGAACACCGATGGCTAGAAGGTTGAAACGGTGCACAATGAAAACCTGTGTCTTAAAGTGGAGTTCCAACCACTTTTACAACTCTTCAGCATCCCTCACTAAACTGTGCACTGTAAACAAATTGGATATATTTTTTTTTTTCTCAGCACTTACTGTATATCTGCTGTATTCATTTTTTACTTCCTCCTCCCTGGCCGTGGCCCATCGCATCATTTCCTTTTTGCAATGCCTTCTGGGAAGGGGCGGCAACTTCCTCTGAAACTGCCGTTGCTATGGACACCTGACCTGAAACCTATTACACTGCTTGTGCTGCACTGATCATGTGCGAGATCTGCAAGGATGAGATCCAGGAAGAAATACAGTCTGGCTTCAGATGCCCACACTTAAGATGGCCACGGCCTGCTGTAAATTTATAAAATAACAAACTACTGCTATAAACTAACAAAACAGACCTTAGTTTACAGACTAACTTTACTAGAATACATTAAGCTTGTGTATTATAGGGGTAGCTTTATTTAAAAAGTATAATTTCGGCCGGAACACCACTTTAATGTAACTAAAAGGCAGGCTTATTAGACATGTGCAGAAAGAAAAAAATTGTTTTGCTTCAATACCTTATTTACAGAAATTTGTTTAGTTAAATTTTTTTAATTCGTTGTCGGAATTCGTTTCATTTATTCGCATTTGAATCCATACAAATTCGGATTGATTACAAACGTTTTCGAATCAATTTGAAATAGTTTTCCAATTTCCAGAGAGAATAAAATAGAATAGAAAATAAAGGAATAGAATAGAAAAATATGTAATAGAATAGAAAAGAATAGAACAGAAAAAAGAATAGAATATAATAGAGTAAAACAGAACAAAATAGGATAGAAAATAAAAGAGTAGAATAGAAAGGAATAGAATAAAAAAAGAATAGGATTAAATAGAAAGATTATAACCATGTTCTAAAATTCGAATAGAATAGAAAAGAATAGAATTAAAAAAATAGAATAGAATAGAAATAATATAACCATTTTCCAAAATTCAAATAGAATTAATTGGAATTTGAATAGAATAGAAAAGAATAGAACAGAATAGAAAATAACACAATAGTATAGAAAAAACAACAGAATAGAATGAATATAACCATCTTCCTATTCTAATCTATTCTTTTCTATTCTATTCAAATTCAAATTGATTCTTTTTGAATTTTGGAAAATGGTTATATTTTTTTCTATTCTATTCTATTGTTTTTTTAATTGTATTCGTTTTCTATTCTATTCTTTTGTATTCTATTATTTTAATTTCTATTCCATTCTTTTCTATTCTATTTTTGTTCTATTTTTGTTTTGTTACCCTACAGCCCATGTGTATGGGGCTGTAGGGTAACAACAGCTTCAATTTCGCCTGATTCCTGCTAAATCAGCTGAAATTTGACCCAAACCAGTGCCCTTGATCTAAAAATCAAATTAGCTGGGTGGAAAATTCATGCCTGAACCATGACTGCAGCTATTCAGATGCACTCCCTGTTTGGGTATTCTGACAGCCGTGAGTGCCAGCTGTCAGAGTGCATTAGTCAACAGAGGAATTTCATCCACCCATGTTTAGCATGGATAGGGGCATCTGTTGAACTAGAGAAATCTTAATGTGTATGGCTAGCCAGAAAGGGGGTAAGTGTTAGCCCACCCTAGGGCAGGAAATTTGTTACTGGTAGGATCACCTGGCGAAAATGAAGAAAAAAAATCCTCAAGAAAAGAAAACGAATGCAGCCACCACATTTATTGACTGATAAGGTGCAATATATTACACTTTTGTTTTTGGGTTTAAGTTTACTTTAACGAAACAGTATGTACATAGTTGTCCCGAGAGCAATGTCATTTTCACTTGGAGATTAAAACATTTGCGCAGTGAACTGTAAAGAAAAGCAATAGAAACAATGTTACTGGAATTTAATTTGGAGTGATAAAATTAGATTAACAGTCATCCTTCTCTCTATTCTACTGCAGACAGCATACTGAAAGTGTGCCCCTTTATATCAATGACCACTTGTATATCTTTGTTAATCTGCTGTATTTTATTAGTCAGTTTGTGGTCCGATAGGAGATGAGCCACGGCAGCGAGTCACTGCTCTGTCTGATTCACTATCTTACCATCAAACTGTGAAAACATTTTCAGCCGAAGGTATGGAGAAAGTGGACAGCACACGATAAGAAGTACCCACATGTTGGCACAAAAGACGAATATAAAAAATAGTAACATTTACTTTCATATTTATAGAAAAAACACAAGGAAGGGAGGCGCCTCTGGGTGTAGTATAAAAGGCCTTTTTTAATTTTAGAAGCAGTATGCAAACAACTCACATTTTAGTAGTGTAAACAAAGCATATAGGAAGCCAGAGGAATGATCCATCATGGGGCAGTTCATCCAGTGAGTCACAGTGGTGCTGGCAGGTCTGCGTGTAGCTCCTGGTATACCGCTAATGCCGGCCATGGTGATGATGGAAATCCAGGTGAGGCTTGGAACGCAGATGGAGGGCAAGCGCACAGGCTGTGACGTCAAAGGGCCGCGACGCGTTTCTTGAGCTTACGGGCTACGATATTCTGGTAGCCGCACTCCTTCATCAAGCTCTGCAGAGCGTAACTTCAACTCCACGCTCCGTGCGTTCAGAAAGCTCAGACAAGCTATATAAATCCTGGACTTTGATTGGCAGTAGAGAAGAGAAGGCAGTTCTTAGATGTGGTGGCTGCATTCGTTTTCTATTTCTAGGCTCTTTTCCTTTTATTTTCCCCTAGTGATTTGAACAGTAACACGCTTCCTGTCTTAGGGTGGCTGCATCCTTGTATCAGTGGTGGAGCAGCATGGTCATCCTTGAAAAGCAGCACTGTCAAGCCACATGTGGTGCAAGCCAGAGGTGCTGCAGACTGATTGTGTGCTGTATCCATCCATCCAGACTGAAAAGGGACAAAAGATAACTCTGATGTTACTTGAGGGACACCTGCTGGAGTCGTGCAAAGGGCTTCCAAACTTCATTAAGGGATTGACAGTGCTGCTTTTCAAGGATGACCATGCTGCTCCACCACTGATACAAGGATGCAGCCACCCTAAGACAGGAAGTGTGTTACTGTTCAAATCACTAGGTGAAAATAAAAGGAAAAGAGCCTAGAAATAGAAAACGAATGCAGCCACCACATCTAAGAACTGCCTTCTCTTCTCTACTGCCAATCAAAGTCCAGGATTTATATAGCTTGTCTGAGCTTTCTGAACGCACGGAGCGTGGAGTTGAAGTTAGGCTCTGCAGAGCTTGATGAAGGAGCGCGGCTACCAGAATATCGTAGCCCGTACGCTCAAGAAACGCGTCGCGGCCCTTTGACGTCACAGCCTGTGCGCTTGCCCTCCATCTGCGTTCCAAGCCTCACCTGGATTTCCATCATCACCGCGGCCGGCATTAGCGGTATACCAGGAGCTACACGCAGACCTGCCAGCACCACTGTGACTCACTGGATGAACTGCCCCATGATGGATCATTCCTCTGGCTTCCTATATGCTTTGTTTACACTACTAAAATGTGAGTTGTTTGCATACTGCTTCTAAAATTAAAAACGGCCTTTTATACTACACCCAGAGGCGCCTCCCTTCCTTGTGTTTTTTCTATAGATTCTGGAGCTTGGTTTCAGCTCCCTGGAAGGCAGCCCTGCTTGTGGACTATACATTTATCCCTTTTTTACATAGACTTGTTACATGGACCTTTAATGGACTATTCATGTTGATTTTCCCTTTTACATTGCACATGTATCTTTTAAAATTGTAGTTTCTAAAATCGTTTGCTGCTTATTGTGATGTAAATATTTTCCAGTTTTTTTGCGCCTTTTCCTTGTACAGTTAACTTTCATATTTGCCTAAAGAAATTTTTTTTTAATACATTTTAAAAACTGTACAACATCACTAGACATTTCCTGGGGCCCACACCAAATATGATTGAAAATCATACAGTATTGTGTGTGATTGATCTGTTGAAATGCAATTTGGAATGTCAGCGCCCACAAAACTGCAATATGCAAGATATTTTCAAATTGAGTCACTCTGCACCAACATGCCCCATAACTGTAAGGGGCAATTTACATCTATGCATTGCTTGACACCCGGCATTGCAATGTTAAATGTGCTGACATATCTCGGTGCCATTCATTTTGAATATCACCTAAATGTACTTAATCAACGCACACGTACTATAATACATTGCTTTAAAATTTTTGTGGCCTGTCCGATTTTTGTGTACGTCGGCAGACCATTATTTTCCACAGACTGCCTTAACCACTTCAGCTCTTTGGATGTACATAGCAGTGGCGGCTGGTGGGTTTTTCCTTTGGGGGGGGCAAAAAACAAACACCCCCCCTGGCGGCCGATCCGGCACTTACCCACTCATGTGGCGGGGCTGTGGTGTCCTCTCCTCCTTTCCCGGAGTGCGGGCAGCGGCGGCTCGTGTCTCCTCTTCCGCCAAAGTGCTAGGCATCCAATTGGATCGCCTGGCGCTTTGGCCAATCGGGAAACAGGTTTCACGATCTTCCTCCTGATTGGTGGGGAGGAACTTTAGTGTGAAAATAGCAAAAATTAATTTGCTATTGTCAAACAGGGTGGGATCAGAGCGCAATGCTCTGCGCTCCAAGGCCAACCTATTTTGAAGCCTATTAGAGCCTCTGGCTCTAATCAGCTGCTTCAAAGAAACACCCACCCCGCATTGGAATCCATGGTCTGGCGCTCTGATATGTAGATCAGGGGGCCGGACTCATGGATGGGGGCGGTGGTGCCCATGTGCCCTCTATGGATGGGCCGCCACTGGTACATAGTGAAGAGAGTGAAGGGTTAAGCACAAGCACATGGCTGCAGTAGCATGATTCATGGCCATTTCTGCTTCAGTACAGCTTTAGCCCCTGAAACCTGTTGCTTTTCTATTAATAAACAATTAAAATAAAACAATATATCTGGGTAAAGTATAACTAACTTTTTTTTTTTAGTTTTGAATAGAGTGGAGGGGGATTAGAACAACTGTCCTGTTTACCATCATGATTGAAAGCGAAAGTAAAAGAAAATCCCAAATTTTAGGTTGTCCCCAGCAAAGTAATAGAGGGGAAATCTTCCAATGGGAACAACAGTTTTGGTGACCTGAGGGGTCCCTAAGAGATTCTCTTAATTTGCAGAGATTTTCCTCTCACTTCCTGTTTTGGCTATGAGACAGGAAGTGAAGGGAAATCTCCCCATTGGGAGAGAGAGAGAGGGCAAAAATAAACCTTACAGGGGCTATACTCCTCCTTTACTAGATCCAAAATGAAAAAACAAACATTTTGCCTATAGTTCTTCTTTAATTCTATAATCAGTTAGCCTTCTGCAAAATCTATTAATCCAACAAGGCAACAAGACATTACCTTTCACTGATCTGAGTGGTCACTGTGCTGTTGTTTTTGAACAGTTGTAATAAATAAACCTGATTGTGTATACCAGCCCTCAAAATTTCCACTCGCCTGCTCGCATTAGGCGAGTGGAAATAAGCTGAGGGCGAGTGTGGAGACACGTGGAATGGGGCAGGCGGGGTTGAACAGGAGATTATTCACCTCCCAGCCTCCTCCCCCTGTCATTTTTTTTTCATCGGGAGTCAGCAAAGAACTAGAGCAGGTGGGGGCGGTTGGGCGAGAGCTGTCAAAGTTTACTCTTCCTATTAACAAGCTGGTGATTGGTTGGTTTCTCAGACCGCCTAGCAGGGCTGGACTGGGACAAAAATTTGGCCCTGGGCTTCTCCCAGACCAGCCCACTTTAATTTTGCAATCACACACAAAAACAGTATATGAACTGTACGCAATTGCGCAAAAAAAGCCCCCCCTTACATCAGAGACCCTAGAGAACCCCTCTTACATCAGTGTCCCCAGACAGCCCCTCACTTACATCAGGGTCCCCAAAGAGCCCCCCCTTACATCAGGGTCCCCATATAGCCTTCCCCTTACATCAGGGTCCCCAGAGAGCCCCTCTTACATCAGGGTCCCCAGAGAGGCTCCACCTTACATCAGGGTCCCCAGAGAGCCCCTCCTTACATCAGGGTCCCCAGAGAGCCTCCTCCTTACATCTGGGTCCCCCCCCCAGAGAACCTCTCCCTTACATCCGGGTCCCCAGAGAGCATCTCCCTTACATCAGGTTCCCCAGAGTGCCCCCCCTTACATCAGGGTCACCAGAGAGAGGGCAGGCAGTGAGAGCTGCCTGCCCGCTCTCCAGCTCTCCCGTGCTGCCGCCGCATGGCTGCAGAGAGCCTATGGCCCGGTAGTGGTCCGGGACCCTGTGGTTGGGGACTCCTGGTCTGACTCTGGGTTATGGGCCCCAGATTCAGGGCTATAGCCCCAAAAGTCCCCCCCTAGCGATGCCACTGGCTGCCACTGAGCCATCGGCCCACCGGGAAACTCCCGGTAGTCCCGATGGCCAGTACATGCTGCCGCCTAGCAACTAATCACCAGCTTGTTAATGAGAAAAGTTAACTTTGGCAGCTCCCACTCCCCTGTCCAGTGCTGTGCTCCACTGTAAGTCTCTGCATCCTAAATCCGTGAAAGTGTCATTCATTGGTTTTAAGTTTATAATGCTATATTTAATATAGCATTAAAACATTTACTTAACAAGGCAGTAATGATGTGTAGAGTGCTTATAGTAGCCAATCATATTTTATCCCTATTCACTTATCACAGTCATATCGATGAAATATGCTTTATGTTAATATTGAGTAGTAGTAGTTGTTGTAGTAGTAGTAGTAGTAGTTGTTAATATTTATTTTTGTAACTTAATTCTGCATAAAACATTTAACAGTGTCCAAAAGGAGGTTTTTTTTGGGACTTTAAATGAAGCAATGGCTTAAAGGTCCTATGCCTCCATCCCCACGAGTATTACAGAAGAAGAGAGAAGTGGGACTTTACATGAAGCACACGGTAGTAAATAAATTGGTGAATATAAAGGAACGTATTTATTGGTTCATATTATATAGTCTCTTATGTAAAATTTTTAACACATTTTTATGATAATAATATCCTTTATATCAACTTAAAATAAAACATTACATAATTCACAATTCAATGAGATTTCATATATATACACACATACACATATTGCAGTTAGTAACTATACAACCTATGGACCTTACTAATTCCTATCAATGTAGATAAAAGAGATTGGGTATGATGGCAAAAATTCCATACAAAAATTATAAATATATATTGAATAAACAACAATCAAAACAAAAATCTTGTCAACCTATGGTAAATATAGATTACGGAAGTTGGTAGCTTGATGGGTTTCTTGTGTCATTCCATGAGATAATTTACGAGGGCGTGTTTAGGGGCGGAATTAGGGGGCAGGGTAGGGGTTGGATGGGGCAACTGGTGGCGAGTAACTCTTAAGGCCTAGTTAGTATCTCAGGAGTTGAAATTTTAAGCCCTGATGTATACACCCTCCCAATGTGAAAGAATGCCATCCAGCATATCACGTCATCTTTTTTGTCATTTCATTTTCTCATGACATTGCACATACAGTAAAATGGGAACATCCCATTGTGTGCCCTTCCTGGCCTTTTTTGCATTCCCAGAGCAGAATATCTGTGCACACATTATAGTCACATCTGGTTTCGATTCAACACATTGCAGCAACATTAAATCACATTGCCCCGTCATCTTATTTAGATAGATCCTTAAAGCTGAAGTTTAATCTGCCTATATTTTGTCTTCCCTGCTTCCTCCTTGCCACCCGTATCAACATACTAACAAAATATTAAAAAAAAAACTTTCAATTTTCATTACATTAGAAACAACCTCCTGTGCTGAAATGTGGTGCTTGAAGATCAGTAGGTTTCCACTGTTCAAAGATGTATGGGGCCATCACGCTTTGCTGCCCTCTTAGGACTGAGGGTGTCCCATTATACACTACTCTGAATAGACAACTAAAAGGGGGTGCACCAGCTTATATAAACTATTTATTAATTCATAAAAGCAAATATACTCACACAAATAAGTTCACAAATGCATCAGTAAGTTCAAGGTCACAAATGCCAAATCTACAGCATTGTTCCCCAGTATGGGACTGACATCACGAGTGACACTAATACAGTGATCAGTGCTAATACTATACACTGTCACTGTACTAATGACACTGGCTGGGAAGGGGTTAACATCTAGGGCGATCAAGGGGTTAAATGTGTGCCTAACTATGGGTAATGTGTTCAATATGTGTTGCTTTTTACTAAAGATCTCTTTGTTTCTTATCCCTGCTTTGCAAGGATAACAAACAGAGATCATTCCCTCTGTACAAAGCCATATGTTAATTGTCAACACAGGGCTCTAGGCTGTAATTGGACACAGCCGATCAGCAGGTCCCAGCCATGAATCATTGACTGGGACCCGCTGACATACTCCTTTTTAGGGTTGCCCCCTCATCCCTTTAAAACCGAACACATAATTACACAGGTTCTGTGGCTGATTAAGGTGGTATTTAAACTCACTTGGTGCCTTATCTGCATTAAAGTAGCCTCAGAACCTGTGTAATGCTGGGTTTACATAGGAGCACGTAGCAGCTCACAGCAGGAGTCCGGTGTGTCCTCGTTCATTGTTTCAGGTTCGATTTCAGCCTGAATTTTTGGCTGAATTCGGACCAGAAATGGACCAAAAGACGCACAGGGCTACTGCGTGACTAGTGTGAACCCAGCCTAATTCATATGTGTTTGGGTTTAAAGGGATGAAGTGGCAACCCTACTCGGGGGGGGGGGGGGGAGTGTAGGGCGACAGAAGATGGTATTTCATTTTTGTAATGAGTGGCTATTACTTTTTGCATGAAAAGGAGTGAGTTTTTTTAATTAAGATTGTGTACTTTATTCAAAGTTTTTGCGCATTTCCCACAGTTACAAACAACCTTTTGTACCACCTTCCCCACCTTATTAGATTGTAAGCTCTTCTGAGCAGGGCCCACTTAATCCTCTTGTATTTTATTGTATTAGAACTGTATTGTCTCCCTTTTTATATTGTAAAGCGCTGCGTAAACTGTTGGTGCTATATAAATCCTGAATAATAATGGCATATGTGCTTGAATATATACCGTATTTATCGGCGTATAACACGCACTTTTTTCCCCTTAAAATCAGGGGAAAGTTGCAGGTGCGTGTTATACGCCGATCCCCCTGCGATCCGAGCTGTCACTTGTTCAAAATCGCGGACCGCGATTTGAAAATGGCGCCGCCGGCGCCGAAGTACACAGAGCCGGTCCTCGGCTCTTTCCGGCGGCTCTCGTTTACTTTCGGTTTCACTCGTAGTCCGGAGCGGAGCTATCCGAGTAGGTTCGGATAGCTCCGCTCGGGACTACGAGTGGAGCCGAAAGTAAACGAGAGCCGCCGGAAAGAGCCGAGGACCGGCTCTGTGTACTTCGGCGCCGGCGGCGCCATTTTCAAATCGCGGTCCGCGATTTTGAAGATGTGACAGCAGGGACAGGGGATCCCAGGCTGCACTGGGGCAAGGCTGCACTGGGGAAGGCTCCACTGGGGAAGGCTCCACTGGGGAAGGCTGCACTGGAGAAGGCTGCACTGACAAGGCTGCACTGGGGAAGGCTGCACTGACAAGGCTGCACTGACAAGGCTGCACTGACATGGCTGCACTGACAAGGCTCCACTGGGTAAAGCTGCACTGGGGAAGGCTGCACTGGGGAAGGCTGCACTGGGGAAGGCTGCACTGACAAGGCTGCACTGACATGGCTGCACTGACATGGCTGCACTGACAAGGCTGCACTGACAAGGCTGCACTGACAAGGCTGCACTGACATGGCTGCACTGACAAGGCTGCACTGACAAGGCTGCACTGGGGAAGGCTGCACTGACAAGGCTGCACTGACAAGGCTGCAATGAAGGACATTTAAATGTAAGTTTTTTTCCCTTCAACTTCCCTCCTAAAAGTTTTTTTTCCTTAAAATTCCCTCCTAAATTGGGGTGCGTGTTATACGCCGGTGCGTGTTATACGCCGATAAATACGGTATTCATTGCGTATAAGGTTGTGTTTATGTGAATATTTCTGGGGAGGGGGGTCCATAGCTTACATCAGATTCTTAGGATTTTTGAAACCCTAGGCGAAACCTCATTTTGCTGCCCCCACCCCTGACTCCATCCCCTTTTCCCTGCCCATTTAAACCCCACCTTTTTAATGAAGCGCCCATCAAATGAAGCCTCACCAGCGCCCATCAAATACAGCCTACCAGAGGCCATCAATGAATGTTTGCTTGCTTCCATTCATTCGGGAGTTGGGACACAGTGCTCCGCCAGGCGCTGCACCTCTGACACTGTGCGAACGGAGCGGTGGCTGCCTGCTGATGCTGAGATTTAGTTGCTTGCTGCAGAGAGAAGAGGGTAAAAAACATCAGTGGCCGGGCGCCCTAGACGGCTGCCTAGTTTGCCTAGTGGTAACACCGGCCCTGCCACTGGGGCAGATGATACTGGATGTCCTCCAGCCAGGCAATGAGGCTGATTCAATCTAACTTGCTGCAGCTTCTGTTGTGAGAAGCTCACAGTGTGCAGTGGAAACCATTGTGGAGCCTGTACAACTGTAAGACTGAAAAGTTGAACTTTAACCCCTTGCCGACCGGATATACATCGGCAGAAGGGCACGTACAGGCATATTAACGTACCTGTACATTGTCCTTTAACACGTGGCATTGTGGGCGAGCTCCGTAAGTGTGATCACGGGTCCCGCGGACTCGATGTCCGCGGGGATACCCGTGATCGTCTCATCGAGAGGTAGAACGGGGAAGTGCTGATGTAAACTAGCATTTCCAAATGACAGGACACTGATCACCGCTCCCTGTGATCGGGAGCAGTGATCAGTGTCGTGTCACACGTAGATCATCCCTCCTATAGTTAGGACACGTCCCTAGTACACACTTAACCCCTGCAGCACCCCCTAGTGGGTAACCCCTTCAATGCCAGTCACATTTGCACAGTAATCAGTGCATTTTTAATTGCAGTGATCACTGTATAAATGTGAATAGTCCCAAAATAGCACCAAAAGTGCCGGATTTGTCCTCAATAATGTTGCAGTCACGATAAAAAAAAAAAAAAAAAACGCTGATCGCCGCCATTACTAGTAAAAAAAAAAAATTAATAAAAATGCCATAAAACTATCCCCTAATTTGTAGACGCTATAACTTTTGCGCAAACCAATCAATAAACGCTTATTGTGATTTTTTTTTTCTTTTAACAAAAATATGTAGAAGAATTCGTATTGGCCTAAACTAAGAAAAAAAAAATTATATATTTTTTGGGGATATTTATTATAGCAAAGAGTAAAAAATATTTTTTCCAAAATTGTCGCTCTTTTTTGTTTATAGCGCAAAAGATAAAAACCGCAGAGGTGATCAAATACCACCAAAAGAAAGCTCTATTTGTGGGGAAAAAAGGACGTCAACTTTGTTTGGGAGCCACGTCGCACGACCGCGCAATTGTCAGTTAAAGCGATGCAGTGCTGAATCGCAAAAAACGCTCTGGTCTTTGGCCAGCCAAATGGTACGGGGGGGATGAAGTGGTTAACACATTCAAGGCAAACGTATAGGACACTGTATTACCTTGCTGTGCTGCAACAGTAGTGGCTGGGAAGTTAAATTCTAAAGAGTAGTACTATGGATGATGCCAGTGGCTGATGCACTAATTGCAAGTAACAAAAAACAGTATATTTTGCAAAAGGGTGTTTTCCTGCAGTAATTTGTTTTAGGGGAACATGCCAAATCTGTCTCTTCGTCACTCCCTCCCCCTACTTTCTTCTCATCTCAGGCTCCCTGCTGTTCAATGTGTTTATATAACCCCTACGCATTGCTAGCCTATCCTGTAGTGGAGGGGGTCATTTTCTGCTCCCATGTGCTGCTGCTTCTACACAATATCATATGTGAAGCCTTCTACAAATTCATACCGGCTCTGTGCTTGTTTCCATTTATGCTTTTTTTCCATTGTTTTTCTTGTTATTCTCTTTTGTTATAGACAAGCTGTGGCCTACCTAAATTGTCTTTTTTTTTTTTTTTTTGTCAGAAGTGCAAATCTTAGTCTCCATTTAAAAACATGATTGCATTTGTAATTTTAGAGGCCAATGTGCAGATTTGTCCTTTGTATACAGATAATAATGATGTATCTTTGGGGTTAATTTACTAGGACCCGGATAGTGCAAAATCGGGTGCAGTTGTGCATGTTAGCCAATCAGCTTCTAGCTTCAGCTTGTTCAATTAAAGCGGAGCTTCACTGCATCTGAGCTCCACAAACGAAACCAAAAATTCATTCATTTTTAATGTTCAAAGCAAACGCCACCATCCATCCACGTTTCTATGCTTTATTTTGTTGAGAAATCACTTTGAAAATGGGCCCCCTAGCATTTGTGGCCACGGCCATCTTGAGTAAGGGCAAATGATTCATGTAGCATCTACTTTCTGGAATCTATCTGCTCTTAGCTCAAGCATGCATGCAGAAGAGTGTGCTTAGTTAAGAAAACGCCTCATCCTCTCCTCCCTCCTAGAGACCTCCTGGGATGTACGACATCATTTTCCTATGTAAGCAAGAAACCAGGAAATAACTGAAAAAATGGAAAAAAAAAAAAGTTTAAAACAAGTAAATATTATATATTTTCCTAAAACAAAAAAACATGGAAGCTGATTTTGCACTCTCCAGTTTTGATAAATCAACTCAGGGCTTTTTTTCAATGGGAACGCAGTTCCGGCACATCTAGAACAGAATGTATGTGATACAAGAGGTGCCGGGGTTTGCTGGAGGGTCTTTTGATGCTAGCTGCTGAGGAATCTATTGTTGCTGGAGGGGATCTATTTTTGCAAAGGAAGGGGTTCTATTGTTGCTGGGGAGTTCTTCTGTTGCTCATAGAGGATCTATTGTTGCTGGGGTGGGTCTTATGTTGCTGGGGGGTCACTCGTTGCTGGGAGGGATGTACTGTTTGAGGAAGGGGTCTATTGATGCTGGCTACTGGGGAATCTATTGTTGCTGGAGGGGATGTATTTTTGCAGGGAGGTCTATTGTTTCTTGGGGGATCTATTTTTGCTGGGGGTGGGCCTTATGTTGCAGGGGGTCAATCTTTGCTGGGATGGATCCACTGTTGAGGGGGGAGTCTAATGTTGCTGGCTGCTGAAGGGTCTATTGATGCTGGCTATTGGGAGTCTATTGTTCCTGGGGCGGATCTATTGACTCTGCGGTGTCCATTGTTGCTAGATCTATTATACTGCCCCTTTGCTGTTATCATTAACAAATTCCATACAAAATATTTAGCACCACAAAATTATACTTGATTCTGTATACTCTAAAAGGGGTGGTACTTGGAGGTCGGTAAGGGGTGGAACCAAAGGATGGTGCGCGGAGGTGGGTAGGGGGCGGAGTCAAGGGGTGACTCGGAAGGGAGGAGTTCCTGCACCTATTCTCTGATTAAAAAAAGCCCTCAATCCACCCTTATACGTTTCAGTAAAGCTGACCATAGACGGGTCATTTTTTTCTGTTCTGTTCTGTTGAACAAAATAAAATCAATGGGATTGCTCCATCCACACATGCAAGGTGGATAAAGGAATTCCCTCCCCCTCCTCCAGGACATAGGAGAATATAATGATCAGCATCTGCAGCCTCTGATTGCCAAAATATTTTCTTGCTTGTCCCATCAACAGAAGACAACGAAGCAGGGACAGCCACACACTGATCACAATTTGGCCCATCCCTGCTGAGTCGGTCAAATTTTTTTAAATGCTCCCCCGCCATTGTTAACACTTCTACTTAATATGTGTCACTAATGTCACTAATGTGTTCCTTCTTGTTTGTTTGAAATCAATAAAATCTAACCTGATCTCGGAAGCAGGCAGGGTCCATAGCGGTTGTGGACATCTGAAGCCTGCCTGTCATTATTTCCGGGATTCGGTGCAGCTGGCTACCCAGCATGCATCTCCCGATCTTGTGCCTGCGCAGTAATGCCACTGCACGGCTTTGTTTCTTCATGACAGGTTGCCATAGCATCAGGGGCATCGGCAGAAGTTCCCGCCCCATTGTTAACTCTGCTTTAAGTCCAGATGATGGTTTGATGTTGTGACCAAAAAAAACTTAATTTGTATGGTGTAACTGCAGTAAGGCCTCATGCACAGTGGGCTTAAATGCCACTTTTAGGGCTAGTATTCACTTGCTTCAGACAGGCTTTGTTAAAGCTCTCTGAACGCCAGTCAAAGCTCCTGTCACTAAATAAAATGGTTAGCTTACAGTCCTGTTTACACCTTGCTTTTGCTTGGTGCTTCAATGAGGCTTCGGTGAGGCTTTGGTGGGGCTTTGTGGGGTTTTGTGGGGCTTCAAGCGAGCTTTGCCATAGACTTCTAGGGAGGCTTTGAAGATGCTTTGAAGCACCACTAAAGCTACATGGGATATCATTTTTGAAGCAAAGCAAAAGCAAGGTGTAAACAGGACTGTAAGCTAACTATTTTTATTGACAGGAGCTTTGTCTAGCGTTCAGAGAGCTTTAACAAAGCGTGTTTGAAGCTTTGTTTTGAAGCAAGTGTAAACTAGCCGTTAATCTGGGGAAATCTAGAATGAAAAAGGACCTGGGGGTCCTAGCAGATGATAGGCTCAGCAATGGCATGCAATGCCAAGCTTCTGCTAACAAAGCAAACAGAACATTGGCATGCATTAAAAAGGGGATTAATTCCAGAGATAAAACGATAATTCTCCCGCTCTACAAAACTCTGGTCCGGCCGCACCTGGAGTTTGCTGTCCAGTTCTGGGCACTAGTCCTCAGGAAGGATGTATTGGAAATGGTGCGAGTACAAAGAAGGGCAACAAAGCTAATAAAGGGTCTGGAGATTTGTAGTTATGAGGAAAGGTTGGGAGCACTGAACTTATTTTCTCTGGAGAAGAGACGCTTGAGAGGGGATATGATTTCAATTTATAAATACCGTACTGGTGACCCCACAATAGGGATAAAACTTTTTTGTGGAAGGGAGTTTAACAAGACACGTGGCCACTCAATTAAATTAGAAGAAAAGAGGTTTAACCTTAAACTACGTAGAGGGTTCTTTACTGTAAGAGCGGCAGGGATGTGGAATTCCCTTCCACAGGCGGTGGTCTCAGCGGGGGCATTGATAGTTTTAAAAAACTATTAGATAAGCACCTGAACGACCGCAACATACAGGGATATACAATGTAATACTGACATATAATCACACACATGGGTTGGACTTGATGGACTTGTGTCTTTTTTCAACCTCACCTACTATGTAACTATAATGTGTGTTGAAGCCGAATCAAGTGTGAATGAGCCCTTACAGGCTTTTTTTTTCCCAGCCTGTAAAAGCACCTCTATATTAACCTATGTGTCAGTACACACATAGAAGGGTATAGGTGTATTAGAAGAGGAGTGTTTACCGGCTGAAATGAGTCCACTCCAGAGAGGAGTTGAAGAACAGAAAAAAAAAACACTGAATGCGCCTAAACACGTATAAATGTGTCTAAACGTGCCTAAATGCTAGATGCGTTTAGGATTGTTTCAGCGTTAATGCATTCCAGTGGTCAGAATAAATGAATAATCAGGACAATGGAATTCATTAACACTCAAATGCTTGATGCACCTAAACTCATGTACAATACGGGCTTTTACTATGTTTTTTTAAACAGCGTTTCCCCAGCAGAAGAAAAGGTATTCAGAGGGGCTAAATAGATGCCCTGTGTGCATGAGGCCCAAAAGTCATCTGCACAATAAGCTTTCATTGAAGTATAGGAATAAATAAATGTTTTATTAGCCGCTTAGTGTATAAATCATTTATTTTAAATTTTCATCATTAACTGCACACCAGTTGAAATTTTAAAGCAGAATTCTGGGCTAAACAAATATGGTCTAAATACAAGAGCCATATTCTTTTGGGTGTGTGTATAGAAAAAAAAATATGCAAAACTTTCAATTTGTTCAATAAAAGTTGTTCACGTTCGGTCCCTATCAATAGGCCAAAAAAAACAGACAAATGTTAGTTGATTTCCTCTGCTGTTCGATTATTTCATTTATTTAGAATGGAAAATATGCACTCAACAGAAGGCAATTATTTAATTTCTGACAAAGGGACATGTCAGAAAATTCCCAGATGATCATTGGATGCAGCCAATCAGCTGCAGCCACTGATCAGTGTATTCTGATAGTAGTATGTGCCGCTGTCAGAATACAATGTCCGGGCTGAAGGGGATTCCTCCATGCATCATGTTTGTGAGGATGGGGAAATCTATCCATTTTTTTGTTGTTGTCTATTTAGTTTTGGACCGATTAAGGAAAAACGGAGCCTCTGTAAGGTTTTTAGTGGTGTCTGTTCCCATCAGGGACACATCCTGTTGCTTCCTATCTTGGTGATAGGATGTTATCAGGACAGGAAATGATGGGAAAATTTCTCCCATTAAAGGCAGAGGCAGCAAAACACATTTTACATGTGAAAGTAATATTAGTTATTATACAGTATGTTTCCTGGCCTGTTTCTTTTGCTTTTTTTTTCTGTTGCCCTGGTGTCACAGGGGCACGAAGAGCAGAAATCTCCCCAGTGTGGTCACAGATAGCAATAAGAACCTGACATTCTGGCCCTTCCACACTCTGTGATATGTACTCCATAGTAGTTGTACCCAAAGATGAAGCTATTTTGGATTTAAAAGTCATCTTCACTTAAACTGGCAGAAAGGCTGTATGGTATATCATTTTTATAAAAGTATTCATTGTGTGTGTATATTCTGCAATATATTCTCAAGGCTGTGCTGAGAAGTATGTTAGTGATATATAAATGAAGCATAACTGTAATAAAAAAACTAGTGCTTTAATAGAGCCATCTGTATTTGAAACTGTTCCCTAAGGGGATAAATCAGTGATTATTTAAGTGGCAAATAGCATTTTTTAAAGCTAGTAATGAAACAACTGGGACAACTGCTAAGTGAAATTGCTTTTGCTGATCACATAGCTACCTAAGCGGTTTTGTGTCCTGATCTTAGAAATATGCTGTGGTTGTCTTAATTGATGTTTGTGTGTCCAGGCCTTCCCAGTATGTGAACACGCAGATAAAATACATGCAATGGTCTTCCCGACTTCCCATGGCCTAATGGTAACCCCCAGAGCTAGTGAGAACTGACATTCCTCCTCAGGGTGCAGGTTACTACCCTGTTTCCCCGAAAATAAGACCTAGCGTGATTGTCCGTGATGGCTGCGATATAAGCCCTACCCCCCAAATAAGCCCTACCCTGTTTCCCCGAAAATAGGCCCTACCCTGAAAAGAAGACCTACAAGGACTTTAACTAGGGCTTATTTGGGGGGTAGGGCTTATATTGCAGCCATCACCGACAATCAGGCTAGGTCTTATTTTCGGGGAAACGGGGTAGGCATAGTGGGTGTGGTGCAAGGTGGAAAGATTGGGCACCAGTCACTTTTTGTAAAAATGAACAAAAAGAGTTTTATTTCTCTTAACCGGAATGGTGGGGAGAGGGGGTTAGGGCACAGGACACCCTTAGGCAAATGCAATAGCAATTAAGGCAAACTCTGCAGACAAAAATAGAACTAGGCAGACAGCAATACAGAACGAGGGCCTTTACGCTGAATGCAACAATCAGTATCTTGTAGCAACCGCTGTCTCCTATGGCAACAACTTGTCTCACAGTATCCTACTGTAGATCTTCCAGTTTAACTCACAGTATCCCCCCCGTAGATCTTCAAGCTTAACTTACAGTATCCCACTGTAGATCCTTAAAGCGGAGGTCCAGCTGAAAACATTTTTTTTAAAAGTCAGCAGCTACAAACACTGTAGCTGCTGACTTTTAATAAGCACACTTACCTATCCAGGGTGCCCGCGATGTTGGCCGCCCAAGGCCGATCCGTCCATCGGATCGGGTCCCGGCACCGCCATTCGAACTAAGGGAAACAGACAGTGGAGCCTTGCGGCTTCACTGCCCATTTCCTCCTGCGCATGCTTGAGTCGCGTGACGCTTTGTGAATGGCCGGCTGTGTTCTGGGACACACAGTTCCCAGAACACAGAGCGCCCAATTCCCCAGAAGACAACGCGAGGAGGAGAAGAATGAAGATCACCGTGGAGTAGGAAGTGGCAGATTAGGACGATCTGCCTAGCAACAGCCATTTCTGTTTTTTCAATTTTTTTTTCAGAATTGTAGGAGCATTTTTATCTAATTTTTTTTTTTTAGGGTGGACCTCCGCTTTAAGCTCAGCTCGCCGTCTTTCACTAGACTTCTTGGACTCTCAGCTACCTGCTGGATTCCTGAGCTTCACCTGCAGCTAACCGCTGTACTTATCTTCAAGCTTTACTTACAGCTAGCCACCGTACTCCTTCAAGCTTTACTCACAGCTACCTACTGCCTTCCTCGATGAGTCGCCACTGAAGCTTTCCCACTAATTCCCTGTCCCTGGCTATTAAAGTGTGTGCTCTGGTACTCATTCAGAACTTCATCCCTTTCAAACTTGCCTCTGCTAACAGGAGTGGACGTCCCTTTGTGGCAACTGCTTCTCTTTTACCTCTGACAAAGATCAGCCTCTCACACATGCGGTTCCGCCCCAGGCTTCGGGCTTAACCTTGGCTGCTCCTCCTTTGCAGAACCCTGTACTGCTGGATAGGCCTTAAGTGGACCTAGCAGCCAGCATGCCTCCTAGATAGGCCTCAGGCTTCAGGCCTAGCAACCAGGAGCTTCTCAAAACACACCCACCCAGGCCGCAACCCCCCAAATAAATAGCCTATCCCAGCATACACAGTGGTCAAAGAAACTCCTGCTGATTGGCTGAGATATCTAGTTACCCATTACCTGAATTTATGGTAATCCATAATTCTAATGCCAAAAGCAACAAACTCAGACTTAGGACAGGAATCAGTGGCTTAACCTACCAATTAGCCAGACTAGTTACCAACTAGATTTATTAGCAGCCCTGTTTAGGACCAGGGTGCTACATACACTTTTCTACTTATCCAGTCTTCATTGCCACTGGTTGCACCTGGGTTTTTCTCCAGAGTCTGGAGATGCTCAGGAGACCATACCATAGAAGTCAAAGAAAACCAATAGAGCAAGCCACTGCCAGCGGCACAGAAGTCTGGCCGGGGTGTACCTTAGTGCACTTATTCTTTAACCCTTTTGCTGTTATGGATGTAAATACTATGTCTGTGGCAGCATAGCCTTGTAAACTGACTCCTGGCTGTTGTAGGAGCTGGGAGTCTGTTTACATTTCTTCAGTCAACTGTCAGCTTTCCAATATGTCATGTCGACTGGAACATTAAAAGCTGATGGGCTACCCCCCTCCCCCCTTCAACTCGCATCCACCATGTATTCCAGGCTTTGCTGCCCTTCCTGGACCCTAAAGACACCCTTGGTGGGTGTCAGTGTGGAGAGCAGAAGACAATCTTCACTGATCATCCCTTCAATGAGTGAAGCCTGGAAGCAACAAGCATTTCATTTCTGATTTCAGAGCTGTCATTCCCTAGCCGCTGTGGCTGGTGAAGAAGTTAAGTAAGCATGGGTGCCCATTCTCAATGAATACAAAGCATTGTCTGATTTGACAAGGTGGAGGTTGTGATGTTACCACCCTGACTCTTTTTATCTTGTCCAATCAAAAAATGCAATAGGCGTATATTGATTGGTTTGTGCAAAAGTTATAGTGTCTACAAAATAGGGGATAGATTTATGGCATTTTTATTATTTTTATTTTTTTTACTAGTAATAGCGGCGATCTGCGATTTGTGGCGGGACTGCGACATTGCGGCGGACAGATCGGACACTTTTGACACTTTTTTGGCCATTTTTTGACCATGGACATTTATACAGCGATCAGTTCTATAAATAGCCACTGATTACTGTGTGAATGACACTGGCAGGGAAGGGGTTAACACCAGGGGGCGATCAAGAGGTTAAATGTATTCCCTTGATGTGTTCTAACTGTAGGGGGGATGGGCTGCCAGGGACATGACAGAGATCACTGTTCCCGAACCCTTGCCAAATTCAATCTGTGGATGGCCACCTCTAGTAGCCAGGGTACATCCGCTGACTTAATGATAACAAACACTTGCCCATTAGTGTGATGGCCGGGTGGTCTATGACTCAAGGGATAGTGTCTCTGGCTTTGCTGCCCTCCAGGATAGGGGATATCCTAATAGTCACAAAAAAAAAAAAAAAGATAAAACGAGGGCGCACCAGCCTTGTGCATTGTCCTAATATAATTTATTAATAAAAACAATTTAAAAAACTACTCACAAAGGCCCCTTTCACACTGGGGCGGTGTGGGCGCCGGCGGTAAAACGGCGCTATTTTTAGCGCCGTCTTAGCGGGGGTATTTGGCCACTAGTAGGGGTGATTTTACCCCCCTGCTAGCGGCCAAGAAAGGGTTAAAACCACTGCAAAGCGCTGCTGCAGCAGCGCTATGCCGGCGGTATAGCCGACTTGCCCCATTTATTTAATACTCCGCTCCTTCACCGCTCCAAAGATGCTGCTAGCAGGACTTTTTTTACCTTCCTGCCAGCGCACCGCTCCAGTGTGAAAGCCCTCGGGGCTTTCACGTTGGAGACACAGCAGCGGCTCTTTCAGGGCGCTTTGCAGGCGCTATTTTTACCGCTGTAGCGCCTGCAAAGTGCCCCAGTCTGAAAGGGGCCAAACGTGGAAAATTATTGCTTGTAGAAGCCACATGTTTGTGGCAATCAGTCCTGGAACCGACAGTCTCCAGATAGCAAGGGGGAGGACATCAGGACCACTGCTGCTGACGCGTTTCGAAGGAGTACCTTCTTCCTCAGAGCCTACATCTGCTGACTTTGGCAATCACAAAAAAGACAAGCTCAGACAATGATAAGTACTAGTTATTTTTCCAAGTACAGTATTGGCTACTACGACTTCAGGGAATTCTACAAGTCTGGCCCAGTATAATAGTGGAGTCAGCTCAGAAACAACACCTAATTAGTTTGAGGCTACAATGAAACCTAATTCAACCTTGTAGTCACAATCTGAAGAATACTTGAGGGGGTACTGAAGGAGTAAATGCCCGCAGCACCTCCTGTTCAACATTTCATCATGTAAGAATTAGAACGCCAAATCCATTTTCTAACCAAGTGCACATGTCATTCTCTACTGGGAAAGATATCTTCCTCACTACAAGATATGTCAGAGGTGTTTTTGCAGCCTCCGCCGGGTAATTGGCTCTACAACTTGTATTTCTGTCTTATAGCAGTGCCAGTCGCAATAATATCATTTAAAGTTCTCTTGACAGAAAAAAGGGTACAAGTATTCCACCCACTCAATGTTCCCCGAATCAATACTAATTGGAATAAGCTGTCCTTTTGTAGTACGCAGACAAAACATTGAGGTGATGGCAAAGAAAAAAAAAGCATTTTCACTTTTCATAAATGTGTTTTCCCTGGGAAAAAAAAAAATGTGATGCGATTTTCTTAGATAAAGGTAAGAGCTGAAATATGATATGATGCAGAACAGATCAGGACCCTCATCTAGTGTGGGCACAATTGGCATTTCCCATGCAGAGATATTGATCTGTATGGTAAGGGCATTTTCACTGACACGTGTTTAAAGTTGCTGGCAGGACTGTATCGGCTTGTTTTTCATAGGAATCGATATTGTCTATACCGGCATCTTTTAAAGTTGCAGTCATCACAGTGAGTAAAATAGTATAGAAGATATGTGTATATTATCATACATATTTTATAGACAATTAGATATGTGCTTCCCAGGGATTATTACTGATTGTACAGGGTACATTTTAAAAAGGAGAAAAAACTGATCCAAAAAAAAAAATTCCAATTTTTTATTTTTTTTAAACATTGGGGTTGTTTCAAGAACATTTATACACAATTGTAAACCATAACAATAGGCTACTCATGTTTGGTTTTCTTTGGTCTATTAGGCCTCATGCACACGAGACGCCGGTGCAAACTCTGCTGAACACATGTTTTTAAAAGCTGAAACCGGCATTTAGAAAAGGCAGTTTTGCCACATTTACATGCCGCGTTTAGCCGCGTTTTACCGCGTTTGCGTCTAGAAGCGTCTGCAGAGCAGAGAATGACATTTTGCGACCAAACTTTGGGGCCACTTGGTGCTAGGAACCCCAAATTTGACCTACAACATATCCAAAGCTGAGGTTCCTAGCACCAAGTGGCCCCGAGATATGCGGTCTCAAATTCAGGTTGCAAAATGTCATTCTCTGCTGCAAAAAAGTGCTTGACATTTTGTGACCCGACTTTGGGGCCCTGTATCTCGGGGCCTAGGAACCCCAAATTTGGATATATTGTAGTGCTAGTTTCACTGTGTTTGACAAATTTGGGGTTCCTAGCACCAAGTGGCCCCGAGATTTGGGGCCCCAAAGTTGGGTCTTGTGTGCATGAGGCCTTAAATCTACCAAAAAAAGAGTTGTTATATCTGTTTAGTAAGTGCAAAAAAGACCCCAAAAGAAGCCTTGCCACCTAATAACTTCCTGTGCTCACTGCCTGTGCTGCATTCCTATTAGTTATACAGTGTTTTTCCAAGCTATCTCTGAGTATAGTATATATAATTCAGTGTTCAGTGTTCAGTTCAGTTCAGTTCAGTGTTTATAGTACAGTCCGTATAGTATATATAATGCAGTTCAGAGTATATAGTGCAGTCTGTATGGTATATATAATACAGTTAAGAGTATATAGTGCAGTCTGTATAGTATATATAATACAGTTCAGAGTATATAGTGCAGTCCGTAAAGTGTATATTTAATGCAGTTCAGAGTATATAGTGCAGTCCGTATAGTGTATATAATACGGTTCAGAGTATATAGTGCAGTCTGTATGGTATAAATAATACAGTTTAAAGTACAGTATATAGTGCAGTCTGTATAGTAAAATGGAGTCAAATGACGATTTGACTCCACTAATGATTAGAAAATTGAACAAAATGTCTTAAAACCTCAAAATTTGAATGAGGTTCAACTAGTATATAAGCTAGTTTAACTATTGTTCTATCTCTAAGTGTAAGTTTAGAGGTGTCAATAAATGCTAAACAATTGTCACCTGATCATTCCAACCTTATATCTGAGCGCTCTGTGATGTTGTCGAACATCACCTATCTCACTAAGCTCGGGGAGAGAACTGATTGGATTTTCTATCCACACTGGTGCTACCAATGTCATACTATTCCCCTGCTCCTCTAAGTTAACACAAACTCAGAAACGTTGCCTATGGGAGCTTGCATGTTCAGGAAAGAGCTTTCCAAAGGACATGCAACGTTCTGGAAATACCTCTGTTTTGTACAGGCATTTCTGGCCTATGTCTGGTGTTTAGTACAAACGTAACAGTCTACTTAGTCAGATTTAACTGAATACATATTTGTGCCTAATTCTAAAACCTCAGCAGGTGGGAAGAACTTACCAATGTGTATATGAAGTACAGTCATGAAACCAGTGTTAATTTCTTCGAAAATGAACACTGCTTGAAGCGTTATACCCCAGAATGTGTACTCACTTGAAAATGCACCTTAGTCCTACAATATTGATCATAGAGAAGTGGGAATGAAATAAAAGTTTGGATAAAAATGTAAAATCCAGCTTATTTGTTATAAAGACTAGCTTTCGAAGCAAAAGGCACTAAATCAAGACAAATGCAGATTGTTCTATTATGTTGGCCCTACAATCAGAATAGTTGTACAGTAGGATGTGTTCAGGCAATGCGGCTTGTTGCTCAAGAACGTGTAGAGTAAAGAAGCATAAATATTTAATGATGTTTTATAGAATATAATATATACTTGGACTCACTGAAGTCAATTTAAAGCCTACCAGTGTTTTAACCTTAATGCTCTCTCAAGTGAACCAGGAGTTTTCACAATCTTTTTTGTAATGCAGGAGATGGCCTCAGTGGTAAAGCCTCTTCAGATAATAAAATTACTGTTGATTAGTTGACTGCTCACTTGTAGTAAAGCCATCTACACTGGGGGTACTAACGATGAGTCGGAGCCTTGAAAAGGTCATCTTTGGTCTGTAAACATTCTGATTCCCCTATTCTGTTAAATTTGATCCACAAGAAGGGAGGGGAAATTAAAAACTGTATATTGCTAACTGACAGTGATGGCAATAAAAGAGCCATCACATCACAATAAATGAGCCATCACTGATCTCCATAGCAGCAGGCATCATGGAGCAGTTCATCTTCAAAATTCACAGCAGAAGCACTCAAGTTGTTTTTTTAGTAACTCACTTTCCCATGTCCCCCATACCCAAAAGTTAGGTGGAACTCCACCAGCCTTCTAATGTAAACACATAGCGGGTGCTGGGCTGCCAGTTCAATGGTCATAGATGGAGTAGGATGAACTAAAGCGGCTAGAAGAGACTGCTGTAGTGCTGCTATGATTTACTCCACATTGCCTTCAGCTACAGAGATCAGTGAGAGCTTGTTTTAAAGTGAATTAAATTTTACTGCTAAGAATATGTAAATACTTGAATGTCCATAGCCTGGCCACGGGTTTACTTTAAATTGAATCTTTGCATGTTCCCATTCTTTATATTGCATTCTACATAATACAAAATGAATAAATTATGACTGGAACAGGGACAGTGAGAATACCTTATATGACTGTGGTATGTGCAGATTCAGAAGCTCAAGAGTTTGCTGTTGGAATATTTGAGAGAAATAATTAAAACAAATGTTAGTTTATTTAGACCCCTTTCACACTGGGGCGGTTTTCAGGTGCTTTAGCGCTGGAAATAGCCTCTGC
Source organism: Lithobates clamitans (assembly GCA_037952925.1). Classification (NCBI taxonomy): domain Eukaryota; kingdom Metazoa; phylum Chordata; class Amphibia; order Anura; family Ranidae; genus Lithobates; species Lithobates clamitans. The sequence goes on along the minus strand of JBBGZY010000936.1, from coordinate 301,109 downwards.
TAAGTGCCTGAAAACCACCTCCCATTCATTCAAGTGTGACTTCACACTGGAGCGGTGCGCTTGCGGGACGTTCCGAAAAGTCCTGCAAGCAGCATCTTTGGTGCGGTTTGGGAGCACTGTATTTAGCTCTCCCAAACGCCCTGCCCATTGGAATGAATGGGCAGCGCTTTCGAAGGGCCTGAAAAGCGCTTCAGAAGTGCCACAACACGGGAGTTTTTAACCCTTTCTTTGGGGTTAAAAGCTACCCACTAGTGGCCAAAGAAGCGCCACTAAAATGAGCAGCGCTTTAGTGCTAATGCGGCCCCAGTGTGAAAGGGGTCTTAAAGGAATAGTTTACCTTTATCAAACATCTGCCTATGCAGGTAAGGTGTATCTGTAGATAAAAACAAACTGAGCAGCTTTGTTTAGAGTTGGATAATGCCCTTGCTATGGGTGTAGGCCATTTGCGTACCTGACTAAAAAACTCCCAGAAATATCATCATCCGCACTCTGCCTTGTTGCTAGGATGTTGCTAAGAGACTCCCAGCTGTTACTGTTCACCCCTGTCATCAGAGAAGTAAGCCCTCAAACGCTCAGAGTCTCTTAACAATGTCCTAGCAACAAGGCAGAACAGGATCGTCTCTGGGAGTTTTTCAGCCTATCAACCTGAAGTTTAGCATTTTTGTTTTGCCATACAACAAGTACATTAATTATTTGTATAGGTGTGTTATCTGCAGACATCTGCTTCTTGAAAACTCTTTGCAGTGCCTAGCCACTGGATACTGTTGTGAGCAGCTGTTGACACTGAGAAAAGTTATGCCGCTCATCCGACTTCTTCTATCCTCTCGGCCATTCACAAAACATAGACTACTATTCTCCCACATTTCATTGCATTCTGTGAATGGAGGTGGGACAGTTGTATGACAAGTCGTCCATCGTCAAGTCACAGAATGTGATGTATTGTGGGAGTGTAGTAAGATGGGTTCTGCAAATGGCAGAGGGGTGTGGGTGAGCAGCGCAACTTTTCTCAGCAGCAGCCTCCGCTGTTAATTCTCACAGCACTGGAAGATGGTAACTATGAAAGAGGTGCTGCAGGGAAGAGTTTTAGCTAACGATCCTGTCATACCAGTCCAACAGAAATCTGATATCACAGTTTATTTATTTATTAGGTATTTTTATAGTGCCATCAATTTATGCAGTGCTTCACATATATATTGCACATCAGTTCATACCCTCAAGGAGCTTACAATCCAAGGTCCCTAACTCCCATTCATACACACACACACACACACACACACACACTAGGGCCAATTTATGACAGGATCCAATTAACCTACCAGCTTGTCATTGGAGTGTGGGAGGAAAACGGAGTACCCGGAAGAAACAAACGCAGGCACAGGCAGAACATGCAAACTCCAGGCAGGTAGTGTCGTGGTTTAGGTTATATTCTGGCAGGATGAATATGCCATATAGCTTTTGTGACTTAATTGATGAAGTCTCTATACCTAGGATTCCTGCTCTATGTACCCTCCATTACCATTACAGGGAAGTCTCAGTCTCCCTGTGACATAAAGTATAAGACTCTACTCTATGGCTGTAGGTTGGACAGAACAAGCAAAAATGCCAGTGAAGAGATCTCACCATTAAAGTCCTTAAAATATATGAGTAGCAGGTCAATCATTCAATTCACCATCATCTCTCTCATAGGCGTGCGCACAGGGTGTGCTGGGTGTGCCTGGGCACATCCTAATCACCCTGTGTGATGCAAATCTCTCCTGCTGAATGCCCCTACCCCCTGTAGCAGCTGAGGTTACAGAGTAAGGGACTGGGGAATCTCTGTCCTCAGTCCCTTTCTCTGCTATTTCACAAAATGCCCTCAATGGGGTTCTTAATGAATTGTAAATAAAAAATAATAATAAAAAAAAATAATAATAATAATAATATTGTCCCTAGTATGTATGAATGTGAGTTAGGAACCCTAGATTGTAAGCTCCTTGAGGGTAGGGACTGATGTGAATGTACAATGTATATGTAAAGCGCTGCATAAATTGACGGCGCTATATAAGTACCTAAAATAAATAAATAAATATTGTAAAAAAATTAAAAAATTGTGAAAAATAAAAACAAAAAACTACTGGCACCATCCACTGCTCTACTGTGCATGTCTGTTTGAGCTTTGGGGTGCATGCCCTAATGCAATAGGCTGCACACACCTATGATCTCTCCATTGCCAAATTTTATTTATGCCCCCCCTGCCTTTAAGGAGCTTACAATCTAAGGTCCCTAACTCACAATCATACATACATGTACCAGAGCCAATTTAGACAGGATCCAAGTAACCCACACAGGTAGAACAAGCAAACCCAATACAGGTAGTGCTGTGGTTGGGATTCAAACCAGCAACCCTAGTGCTGCTAGGCGGAAGTGCTAACCACTTAGCTACTGTGCTCCCCATTGCCAAATAATCATCCTTTCCTTTTCCTGTGTCTGCCTGAGCTTAATAGCAATGACAATGACAAATACAGCCTTGCACAGGAAATGATTATCCTTTTATGCAGTTACAGCTGTGCATACAATATCCAAGAGCAGCGGCAGTAACAGCGTCGCAATGCTCTTTTCCTTTATCAGGACAACACGCTACCATTACCGGCAATATTTCAGCTCTACATGAGTATTCATGCAAGTATATGTTTGACTTGAAAAGACCCAATGGGGTTAAAGTGTTGTCTATTACGCCTGCATCCCTTTTCCTATTATTAGGCCTCATAGCTTATTTTATATTATTTATTTCTGTCTACAGTTTCAGGTATTATTAGTGCAATAATACCCTTGTACTTACCCACACACCCTTTTATCTCATGTATTATTACAAAGATGTTAAAGGACCCTAAATCCTCTAACAGAGAGAAGTCTTAAACACTCTTTAGTAAGTTTATTCATTGTGCTCTTATTCCTCCATTCCCTGCTCTCAGATGTACACAACAGAAATAGGAGAAATGCTCCCAGGTTAGAGCAGATAAAGGAAAAATGAAGTGGTAAAGAGAGAGCGAGTTCTGCAAGTACACAGTGTATGTGGGATAGAGTCGTTTAATCTTAATTAGGATCTGTCTACATTATTCCCATGTGTGAACATTATAAATCTTCAGGAGTAAATGTGAGACGTTTAATCACAGCTGTTATTGATGGGTGCCTGGCAAAAGAGAAAAAAATCAGATCTGCTGAGAAAGATTGCAAAGAATATCATGCATTGTAGAAAGAAGAAGATTTAGGCTCGATTCACATCTATGCATGTTGCTTTTGAGCATTTCTGCAGTGCTTTTTGATCTGCTTTCAGCGTTTTTCACCGCCTTTTTTTTTTTTTTTTTTGGAAAATTTGTTGTTGGGCAATTTTCAGTTTTCAGCGCTGTCGCACTTTGAATGACAATTGCGCAGTCATGCTACACTGTACCCAAACTAGATTTTTATCATTTTGTTCCCACAAATAGAGCTTTCTTTTGGTGGTATTTGATCACCTCTGGGATTTTTATTTTCTGCTAAACATATAAAAAAAGACCGAAAATTTAAAAAAAACAAACATTTTTTTTTTGTTTCTGTTACAAAACTTTGTAAATAAGTAAGTTTTCTCCTTCACTGATGGGCACTGATGGGGCTGCACTGACAGGCACTGATAAGGCGGCACTGATGGGCACCGATGAGGTGGCACTGATGGGAACTGATGACGGACACTAATATGCGACACTGATAGGTGGCACTGATATGCAGCACTGATGGGTACACATAGGTGGCACTGAAAGGCAGCATAAATGGGCACTGATAGGCGGCACAGATGGGCACTGATAGGTGGTACGGGAGCGGCGGCCATAGATGCGGGCAGCAGCCTGGAGGTGCGGGGAGCAGGGGCTCCGGTAATCGCTCCTCCTCACAGCGTACTGTAGGTTCGAGCTGTGATCTCCTTTCCTCCTTCTCTCTGAGGTGCGGGGAGCGTATTGTTCCTCTTCCACCTAAGAGCTAGGCATCTAATAGGATCGCCTGAAGCTTTGGCCAATCGGGAAACAGTTCTCACGACCTGCCATTTGATTGGCGGGGAGGAACTTTAGTGTGAAAATAGCGAAAATTCATTCGCTATGGTCACACAACAGGGTGGGATCGGGATGCAGTGCTCTGTGCCCCGAGCCCACCCTTTTTTGAAGCCTATTGGAGTCTCTGGCTCCAATCGCATGCTTCGAAAATCCACACCCCCCCCCCCATTGGAATCCATGCACCTGTATGTAGATCAGGGGGCCAGGTGCATGGATGGGGGGGCGGCGCCTGTGCGCCCTCCATGGGCAGGCTGCCACTGCTGATAGCAGAGGAATGAGGCAGCAGACAGAAATTACACTTTGTACTCTGGATTGAGACAGGCACACACTATAGAAGGAGGAGCTTTGTTTATATATCATGTCTAAGGTTTACAACCACTTTAAAGCTCATCTCTAGGCCCAGGCCTGCTGTTTTCGGTGACCCCCAGCAAGGTTAGCCCTCCAAGGCTGGCTTACACTAGCTCAGATGTATTTCAGTCTACTGTATATGTTTTTTGGGTGCCATTTAGAATGAATGGCCACATGCTGCAATGCACATATACCATGATATACTGTATGTTTTTTTCTCAGGTATGGTAGGGATTTTGGGTGACACCCTGGCTGGTTCTTGGGAAATATAGGAATTGGTAAAATGGGAGAATTCCAGTGCACAGAGTTGATGCTGCAGTGAAAATTAGTTGGCATGTCCCTTCTATTTTTTTTATGTTGACATTCCGTATTTGGAATTTTATAAGAGACTGTATATGTTACATGAGATGTGTAGCGTAATACATCATGCACTGAATGTGAGGTTGTTGCTAAGATACTAGAAGAATCATATACAAATTCTCCGATCCCTCGCTAACCAAGCTCGCTCTGCAGAAGATGACACACACACACCAGACAGTTGGAGAATTCCCCTTTTATCAAGTGTTGAGTATGAATACATTGGACAAGCCTAACTGGGGATGACCCGGAGAGGTATGTCTGAAGATCTGGGAGGAGGGAGCACGATCCAGAGCAACAGCAGCTGCTATGGCAACAGGTTAGTTTAAATATTTAACTCATGCACATCCAGTGCGAAATAAAACAGCTTGTACTGGTACTGAGGTGGGGAAGGCAAAGGTTGTACATGTCCATCCCTGTAAAATGTGGATATAGGCTTTTAACAGGTGTCATTGGGTTTGGATCAGACCCACTGTAGTTTGTCAGTGGGGGTTCCTTCAATGTTAGGTACTTAGTGTTTACTGTTGTATTGAAAGATCGCTATAATGCTGCCGGCTTATTTAAAAAAGCCATACGGATATGAGTAATGAGACGTAAAATGTGATAATGAACTGGTCTCCTTGTATTGCTAGGGTTGGATTCAGGGGTATATATGCTTGTTAAAAAAATACTGCAAGAGTTGCAGGGGTGGGGAACTGCAGCTCTCCAGTTGTTGAAGAACTACAAGTCCCATCATGCCTCTGGGAGCCATGGTTGTAACTGTCAGTTTTGCAGTGCCTCATGGGGCTTGTAGTTCAACAGCTGGACGGCCACAGTTGCCCACCCCTGATTTGGAGTCTGGGCACTTGCACTTGGTAACCTTGAGTCCATTAACATAAACTATGGTGTATTTCCCCTGGAGTACAGCTGCCATAGACATGTGTGACTGTGCACAGCTGTAAATGGGTATATGCTGATACTAGTGTAAGCACTCATATAGCATACAGGCATATTTGAAGAATAGAAAATTTGCTATATCAGTGTACTGTATATGCATGTACAACTGTGTACCCAAGTACAGCCATGCATATGCATTCATGCCAGCTCTTTTAGTAAATAATAAATGATATAGAACTACCTAAAGTACCTACAAAACATAGCCTATATAAATGTATGAGATATATACTGTGTATATATGTATATATGTATATATATATGTATATATGTATATATATATGTATATATGTATATATATATATATATATATATATATATATATATATATATAAATATATATATAGATAGATAGATAGATAGATAGATAGATAGATAGATAGATAGATAGATAGATAGATAGAGATATATATATATATATATATATATAATCAAGTAGGTATATAAATAAATTATAGTCTATAGACATTTATATCTATATACATATTACAGAACTATCTGTAACTAGTTATTGTTATTTAAAAACATGATTACCTGGGTAATGATCCACAAGTTAGGGTTCATTCGTAAAGTATAAACACTGGGTATTGTAAAGGGTTGTGTGCTTCAAATGCTTGTCATAAAAGAAATATGAAGGCATCCATTGTTTTCCTTGTTTTTCTTCTACTGAAATGCTAGTTGCCAGTTTGTTAGGCTAACCCCTTGAGTTCGGTATTATAATGCTAGTTGCCTGGCTCTTGTGCTAACCCCCTGGCTTTAGTATTGTAAATCGTTGACTAGTAACGAGTTTGCTGGCAAGGACTTTTGATTTTCCTCATCTGCATGCTTGTTTCAGGTTAGTATCTTAGAAAGTGTTGATGCCAGAAGGTCATCATAAAAGCTCCTTCTAGCAGTATTCAGAAGAAGGCTAGCAAGGGCCATGGTTCCCTTACGACAGGATTACTTAAGTGGTAGTAAAGTGCAATTTTTATCTTGTACCTACAGGTAAGCCTTATTATAGGCTTACCTGTGGGTACAGTGAATATCTCCTAAACTTGCACTGTTTAGAAGATATTCACAGGAGATGCAGCTGGTGACATCACCGGCGCATGCACTCTGAATGGACGGCATACTCAGCCATTTATATAGCTGGAGCCCACAAACCTGGAAGGAAGACCAGGTGAAGATGGAAGCCCTGTCAGTGGTAACAGTGCACCGCTGGAGGGCTTTGTTTTAAAGTAAGTATGCCATAATGTGCTAGTATGTGGTGCATACTAGCACTTTATGGTATAAAACGCCTATAGGAATCAATCAAATTTGGGTGTGCTAAAAACATTATGATATGTTAAGAGAACAAACAGGAGCAAATAGGAGACATTCTTTGTTAGGATTTACATATACCAAACCAGGCATGGCAAACTCAGGTGAAAAAGTTGGTCAGATTGAGAGGACTAATGCCGCGTACACACGAGCGGACTTTACGGCAGACTTTGCCCGGCGGACTTTTCGACGGACTTTACGACGGACTTTCTGAATGAACGGTCTTGCCTCCACACAATCAACTAAAGTCCGTCGAATTCGTACGTGATGACGCACGATCGAAATAAAATAAGGAAGTTCATAGCCAGTAGCCAATAGCTGCCCTAGCGTGGCTTTTTGTCCGTCGAACTAGCATACAGACTAGCGGACTTTTCGACCGGACTCGAGTCCGTCGGATAGATTTGAAACATGTTCCAAATCTAAGTCCGTCCAACTTTTGAGAAAACAAAGTCCGCTGGAGCCCACGCATGGTGGAATTGTCCGACGAAATCCCGTCTGCCGGGCAAAGTCTGCCGTAAAGTCCACTCGTGTGTACGCGGCATTAGTCTTCAAGAGGATTGCATTACATCTAATGATGGTTGCAACTACTCAATTGCAGATAAAGTAACATTATAGTGAAAATGCAACTTATAACATATAATCGCCAAGGACGGGGCCATAAAACATTTCTTGAAGTATTTTGCTACAAAATGTGAGAGAAATGTAATTTATCTGCTCGAGAATCACTGGGAGCACATTATGGTTCAATAAGCACTTGTCTGCCATACAAGTTTTAGGATAGGTTCACATGTGTGCAGGTGGTTCCTGCTGTGGGTCCGCACCTGTTCCTGCAGCCGCAACCACTGGCAACATGCATAGGAAATCAAACCTGCACTGGGAATCCCACTGCACTTGCAGTTCCCGTGCGGGCTGCGATTTCTAAAATGCTGAAGGGACCTTTTATCTTCATTTCAGGAGACACAGCAGCTTATTCAAATGGAAGGGTTGCAAAACACAGTTTGCTGAGCCACATATGTGTGAACCTTGCCTTTAATGTTTTTTTTTTTTAATGTGTTTTTTTTCTCCCTGGGGACGGAAAGCACTTAGAAAGTGAAGTGCAATGTGTATCATACAGAGTGCAGGGGTTAGGAGTTTGTAACACACTAAGAGCAGGGGCCAGAAGAGTGTGAGACACACTTAGTAGACAGGCTGCTACAAAAAATTACCTTCTCCCCAAGCCAAAATACACCTCCCCCCCGTACATATCTTCCCACCCCTTCCAAAACTTTCCTTCTCACGGGTGTACCTATCTGTACTCCTGTGCTAACGGTTATCCCGAATGGGATGCACAGGTGTTCCGTGCCTCCGCATGCAGGCACTTCCATTCATGTCTAGTGGGACACAGTGGCTTCACAGACACAACTGCTGGTCCCAATTTGACAGCTGTATGGGTGCAGGTGCTTGTTCCTTAAAGTGGTTCTAAAGCCTTAAGGTCTTTTACCTTCATGCATTCTATGCATAAGGGTAAAAAAACCAACTGCGCTTTATGTGTCCAACCAGCCCCCCCAATACTTACCAGAGCCTGATTTCAATCCGGCGATGTGCATGATAGTAACGGCTTTCTCCGCTCTCTCTAGACAGTTTGAGAGCAGTGGGAGCCATTTGCTCCTGCTGCTGTCAATCAAATTCTATGACAAGGGGGCAGAGCCGAGTTATACTGTCTGTGTAAATGGATGCAGACAAAGTGGTTTGGGGACAAGCTTCCTATGGGGGCACATGCTGAAGAGCCAGGAGCACAGGCAGGGGACCCCAGAAGACCAGGATTGTGGATGCTCTGTGCAAAACCATAGCACAGAGCAGGTAAGTATACAATCTTATTATTTTAATGCAAAAAAAACCTGACTGAGTTACTTCAACTCACACGGTCTACTTTATTTTCACATCATAGCAATCACAGGCCAATGACTGACCTTAGTTTGAGCTTCTTGAAGCCTCTGAACATTCCTAGCTACCCAAGAAATAGATACTACAATAAATATAAAATGTTGGCCTATTGAAAACAAGTGTAACACACTGGGTGCTCGTACTTGTCATTATTGCCTTTTGCTATATTGTGGTGCGTAGGCATGGCAACTGATTCTTCTACTTGTCGACTGGATGAGAACAAAGTGTATGATGTATTCCAGCTCAATTGGTATAAACCTACCTATCGATTCTGTGTGAGGTATTCAGAAAACTACAAAAATTCACTGCATTAATAATGACATTGGATAATGTTTGTTACACACAGATGAGGAGAGTTTGTTATACTAGTGTTTTCATTGATGATGGCAGCAGTTTAAACATATTTTAACAAGCACACCCACCTTTCCATTCCTATACTTTAATTGCTGTGTTATACCAAGAGCAAGAAATATGTCTGGGGCCTATATACACAAAACGCCATACACTGCACTTATCCTAAGCCATGCCCTTCTTATGCTAAAATGCTACTGTGGTAAAGTAGTATTAAACCCTCAGTATTGTTTAGCCTTAAAGTGGTTGTAAACCCATGAAGAAAAAAAAAAAAGAAAAAAAAAGCCTGCAAGACAAAGGCATAATGAGCTTGTATGCATAGCATACTAGCTCATAGCATACTAGCTCATTATGAAATACTTACCTTAGATCGAAGCCCCCGCAGCAGTCCCGGCACACCGCTGTGGCCAGCAACATGTCTTCCGAAGTTATTTCCAGGTATCGTGGGCTCCAGCGCTGTGATTGGCTGGAGCCGCGATGATGTCACTCCCGCGCATGCATGCGGGAGCCGCCGGTAACGGCACAGCAGCTGAAGAAACGGCACGAGCAAGACGTTTGGTCAGTGCGCATGTGCCGATGACGTTGGCACATGCTGATACAGTGAATATCTCCTAAACGGTGCAAGTTTAGGAGATATTCGCGGTACGTACAGGTAAGCCTTATTATAGGCTTACCTGTAGGTAAAAGTGGTGTGTAAGGGTTTACAACCACTTTAAGCTAAAGTTTTGCCATAAGCAAAAATTTTAGTTGCATACCTTACCTGTAATGAAGTATGTCCTGTGTTGTGCAGGCAGTTGGATCCTATAGAAATCTTCACTGTCAGAGAGAGCACTGTCTTCTCTGATCCTCCTCTTCTTCTACTGTCTCCAAAAATAACCCGATATTTAGAGAGCCCGGGGACGGGCTGCACACGCTCAGTTTGGTGTGTATTGCTAGAGTTTTTTTTTTTTGGGAGGGTGCATGTGATCAGCACAGGGCCAATCAGCACTGTCCAGACAGAGGATTGGGGAGAATGAAAACTCCTCCTACAAGTTTTACTAGGAACTGATAGAAGTCACAAGGCTGCTATATACTGCTGATGAGAAAATGTATTTATCAGTTTATATTTACTAAAATGATTGCATTTCCATGTTCGGTGTACTGTGGGAGACCAGATATAATGAATGCATGATCCTAGGTTTAGTAACACTTTTTAACTCTGTAGTTATGAAATGTTTTTATTCTTGGGACACTTTCTGGCACTACCTTATTTGTTCTATTTTTTATCATATTTTTGGTCTGGTAACATAAAAACAATCAACTATACTTTTTATTACACAACACATGGACTTTGTAACCTTTACAAGTGTTGAAGAATGGGATGATTTTTCTTTTTAACTTGCATTTCACAATTACCAGCTGCAATGAGATGATAATTGTCTTTGATCAGGATGTAACATACTGAGGGATGCATTTTTATTTCCACCAATATAATTTCTGCTGACATCACTTTCCTTTGTTTTGGAATTACAGTATGCCCCAGTTCATCATTAAAGCAGTTTAGCCATTTTACAGGACATTACAGTTTAGCCATTAAAGCTGAAGTTTAGTTAAACATTTTTTTTTACTCTATGGCTTTAGTTATATTACTTACCTGTTATGACGTGCGCCCCACGAAGTGCAGGCTGCTGGATTCTGTAAAAATCTTCAGTGCGGGGCTGCCCTGTCCTCTTCCTGCCGCTGAACTTCCAGCGCTGTGAGAGTTAACAGCTTCAGGTCCCAAAGCTCAGTTGCACTAAGGGCCAGTTCACCCCAGAATTGCACGGTAAAACGGTCCACACACCTGTGTGATTCCTGTGCAACTTATTGCGGTGCGATTTTAAGCCCAATCATTTGACTGGACTGGATCACACCAAAATTAGTTCATGCACTACTTTTAAAAAATGTACTTCACCGGATCGCCTGGTACCGCAATCTGGTGCAGGCAAACACACTGCATTTGCAATTTGCATTTAGACTCCATTCACACTTGTACAACTTCAAAGTTGCTCCGACTTTAGAGTGCAACTTTGAAGCAACTTTAATGCAACTTTGGATGGATTCAAATTGGATACTTTGATACTTTAAAACTTTGGCTTTGGCCAGTGATAATGGACAACTGTTGCACACAAGTTGCATTGTATAACATTCAGGTACAACTTTCATGCAACTTCTGAGGGTTAACATTGATGTCTATGGCCCTCGATTCGGACCAAAGCAGTGCATGAACTACTTTGAAGTTGCTGCAACTTTTAATTCGTGCATATATGAATGGTTATCATTGGAAAACATGGGAGCGACTTGTTATGCAACGTTGATGTCCAAAGTTGCATGACAAGTCGCACAAGTGTGAATGGAGCCTTAGCGTGTCATTATAAATACATTTACAGCAGAATGCAAGTGCATTTTGAACACAGTGCGGGAAATGCGCATGAATTGCAGGTTTCCTGCTCCACATTCTGGTGTGAACAAACCTTAAGACCCTCCTTCAGGGCCCCGGTGCAAGAAACCATGAAGGGGCCCCCCTGGCCCCCGACTGGGGCCCTTCCAACTTATCCCGGGACTCTTTACTCCCATTGTGGGACCTTTTATTACAATCCCACAGCAGACCACCTTCCTGCTTTCTTAGGGTCCCCCCACGGTGGTGGAACGTCAGAGCCCAGTTGCAAGTGGGACCTTTGAGACCCTGGTAGTTCCACTAGTGTCTGTAGTTTATTTTTGTTGTTTTATTTTTTTTTATTATTTTGTACCATTTAAATTTTTTACCATTTTATTTTTTATTATTTATTTACATATTTTTTAGGACCCCCATTTGGGAGCTTTGGTTAAATATCAGGGGTCTAAACAGACCCCTGATGTCTCACTTTTGAGACAGAGAAAAAGGGAGTGAGGACAGAATGAATGAACAGGAATAGCTCTGCACAGAGATTCCCATTCATTCATAAACGGAGGCATTGTAAACACAGTATATTCAACTATGAATGAATTAAAAAAAAAAGTCATTAAGACAAGGAAGAGGCCAGTAAATTACACATTAACTGGTCCCTTCCCCACTCCCCATCCTGACAGTGGGGGGCCAGGGAAGCACACAGGGGCCTGGGGCAGCAGGGCAGTGATAGGGAGGTGGCGGGAGTGGCATGTGGAGGAACTGATACCCTCCATTTCCTTCCTGCAGCCTTTGAATGTCTGCAGGAGGGAGAGGAGGAGAACCGGGAATTTAGCAGCTACATAGAGGGATTTGTTCCTCTACATGCCGCTGCCCCTGCCGCCCTCCTATCCAGACATACAGGGAGCATGGGGCCGGGTCGCAATTGTGGCCCCTGCGATCCCTGTGTGTACGCCCCTGCGATAAGATAATCCAACAACGACACTCCATTGGGAAAAGCTCTTTTACTGCCTGTAGCAGTCTGTGAATGTGGCAGATTCTGTCCAGTCACAGGATTCTCCCCTTTTTACTGATCTGGTTACAAGCAGTATAACTACTGAAAGAACTTTTCTTAGTGGAGGAGTGGGCAGGAGGAGTGTTCCCGCTGGATCTGAGCCTGTTGCTTTTTGGTTTTCTTTAAATATGTAGCCATTAAAAGTGTATGTTAGGGCAAAGTTTAAAAATAAGTACAGTACACCTCTGCAATACATGCACATTGCTTTTAAAGACCCTGAAAGCACAAACAATACCTATTAATCTTGGCAAAAATGCACTCAGCTTTTAGTTTTCTTGTTGTGAATTGATGGCACAGTGTCTTTTTTTTTGACTGACATCCAAGGAAATGGTGTCAGCCCTGCCCAGCTATCTTTTGCAAAACTATAGTATACATATATAAGTGTTTTGTAGTCCAAGATAAGAACTGGGATGGCAGATTAGACTCCTTGAAACAACACAGGGAGAACAGTTAACAGGACAGCTGTACATTTCTGACAGGATGAACAGTAATTTTTTAGCACTTATTGAACCAATATAACAAAATGTTTTCAACTGTAAATTTAACAGATTAAAAGGTGTCCTTAGTATGCCTGCAAAGTAGCGCATCTTTCACATGTTTATAACAGTGCCACAGCAAAATGACATTTCCAAAGGAAAAAATGTCATGTAAAACTGCCTGCGGCTGTAATGTATTGATGGATCCCAGTAATATAGGTAAAAATACCAAAAATAAAATGGGGTGGATGTCACCCCCAAAATCCATACCAGGCCCTTCAGGTCTGGTATGGATATTAAGGGGAACCCCGCACCCAAATTCTTTAAAAAATGGCGGGGAGGTCCCCCAGGCACTATATACTCTGAACAGCAGTATATATACTATACGGCCTGCCCTATATACTCTGCAGAAAATTGGGCCTTAGGTGTTGGTGGTACTAGAACACTGTTACTCTTGTTGGGCGCAGGAACGGGCCCTGCTGTGAAATATTATATCAAAAATTGTAATTACATGCCCCTGTTAAACAGGGGCAGAAAATTTGGGCCTTGGGCCTTGGGCTGTGGTGGTGGTGCCACAATACTGTAACCCCTCACAGATACTCTTGTTGGGTGCAGGAACAGGCCCTGCTGTAAAATAGTAGATTAAAAATTGTAATTACATGCCCCTGTTAAACAGGGGCAGACAAATTGGGCCTTGGGTGGTGGTGGTGGTGCCCTAAACCAAAAATATTGTTGGAAGCTAGCATCATCAAGATTGAGGAGGAATAGGATAGTCAGCATAGACAGTCTTCAAGGGATCCCACATCCATACCAAAATCAATCAGTTACATCAGCATCAGGTGCTTGATAGCTGCTGATCCAAGACTGATTCATTTTTTTTAATGTGAGCCTATCAACGGAGTCTGTGGACAGGCGCATTCTTTGATCCGTTACAAACCCTCCAGCAGCACTGCATGCACATTCAGAAAGCACGCTGGATGCAGGACAGGCCAGTAGCTCATTTGCATATTGAGCAATTTCTGTCCAGTGGTCCATCCTTAAGACCCAGTAACCCACTGGATGCTCTGTTGTAAAGGTCTCCAAGTCTGCTCTTGCCCCTAGATATTCCTGCACCATGTAATGCAGATGCTGGCGATGGTTGCTTGAAACGATCACACTGTGGCGCTGAGGACTGAAAAATTGTTTAAAGGCATATGTCATCTGGCCACCTTCTCCACCGCTCTTCCTCTGACTGAACGAAGCCTCAGCAACACGTTGTCCAGCACCAGGAAATGGTAACCTCCCAGGGTCTGGAAATGCGTTGCACAAACCTTTCTTCAAGGCATCCTGAAAATGTTTCATCGTCTGCTCCCTCTGCAAAGGCAGGATGAGTTCTGCAACCTTACCCTTGTAACGTGGATCAAGAAGGGTTGCCAGCCAGTAATGATCCCTCTCTTTGATACCACGAATCCTAGGGTCCTTTCGCAGGCTTTGCAGTATCAGGGAGACCATGCAGTGTAAGTTTGCAGAGGCATTCAATTCTGAGTCCTCTGGTTCACTAAGGATCACATGATCTGTAACTACCTCCTCCCAGCCACGTACAACTCCTTGGGTTTCTGGGGACTGAAAACCATCCCTTGAAGACTGCTGCTGAGTGTTATCCTCTACATCCATTCTGACACAATCCTCCTCCTCCTCCTTTTCTTCCTGTGTGTTTGGCGGGCCCAAAGGAATGCTATTTGGATAAAGGGGGCCTTGAGAGGTAAGGAAGTCCTCCTCTTCCTCCTGCTGCCTCAAGTGCCCTGTCAGTGATTCCACGAAGTGTGTGCTCCAACAGGAAGACTAGAGGGACAGTGTCACTGATGCATGCATTGTCGCTGCTCACCATCCTTGTGGCCTCCTAAAATGGTGACAGGACAGTGCATGCATCCTTGATTAGCAGCCACTGACAAAAAGAAGCCAAGCTCCCCTGACCCTGTCCTGGTGCCATACTCGCACAGGTACTCATTGATGGCCCTCTGCTGTGTGTGCAGCCGCTGCAGAATTGCCAACGTTGAGTTCTACCTGGTGGGAATGTCACAAATGAGGCGGTTTGTGGGCAGGTTACATTCCCTTTGAATGTCAGCCAGCCGAGCACTGGCATTGTATGACCGTCGGAAATGACCACAGACTTTTCTGGCCTGCCTCAGGAGATCCTGTAAGCCTGGGTACCTTCTCAAGAATGGCTGCACCACCAAATTCAGGATGTGTGCAAAACATGGAACATGGGCCAAGTGTCCCTGTCGGAGGGCGAGGAGAAGGTTGGTGCCATTGTCACATACAACCATTCCTGGCTGAAGCTGGCATGGCGTCAACCACTTATGAGCCTGCCCCTGCAGAGCTGACAGAATCTCTACCCCAGTGTGGCTCCTGTCCCCTAGGCAGATCAACTCAAGCACCGCATGGCATCTTTTAACCTGACTGCTTGCGTAGCCCCTTGAACACTTACAGAGCTGCAGAAGAGGCCATAGAGGAAGACGAAGAGGAGGGGGTGGAGGAGAGAGCTGTGGCAGAATCACCATTAGCATTTTGGAGGCGTGGTGGCGGAACAAGCTGCAACTACACTGAACCCTATCCTGCATCCTTCCCAGCTGCCAGAAGAGTTACCCAGTGCGCCGTGAAGGAAAGGTAACGTCCCTGCTCATGCCTGCTGGACCATGAGTCAGCGGTAATATGAACCTTACTGCTGACCGCCCGGTCCAACATGGCCAAAACATTGCCTTCCACATGCCGGTAGAGAGCCGGAATGGCCTTCCATGAAAGGAAATGGTGTTTTGGAACCTGCCACTGAGGTACAGCACATTCCACAAATTCATGAAAGGGGGCAGAGTCTACCTGAAAAGGCAGCAGTTGCACTGCTAGCAATTTGGCCAAGCTAGCATTTAGACACTGAGCATGTGGATGGCTGGGACCGAATTTCTTTTTACAGTTCAGCAACTGGGGTAGGGAAATTTCCCTGCCAAAATCAGATGGTGGTGTACTGCTAGCAGATTGGCTGCCAATACTTGGGACACCTATTGCTATACCTTCATTCCTCTCAGTGCAGGTTTTTGAGAGGACTGGTGGTAAAGTAAGGTTGGAGATACAAGATGAGGAGCAAGGAGAAGCCTTTTTCTTTGATGTGGCTCTTTCATGTGCTGTTGCCAACGAACTGCATGTGGTGCCCAAGCGGCTGCTGTTCTGGCCATGCTTGATCTGCTTCAGACATAGGTTGCAAACAGCAACAATGCGATCTGCTGCACATGCGTCAAAAAAGGCCCACACCAAGGAACTTTTAATGGTCAGCGGGGAGTCAGCAGTGCCCTGCACCTGCGGAGCGCTGCGGTGTGATGCAATAGGGTGGCTGCCCTTAAACTGCCCCCTAGAGGACATCCTGCCTCTTTGGAGTTGTGCCTCCTCCTCCTCTCTTCTCTCAGGCACCCAAGTACAGTTAGTGACCTCATGATCCCCTCCCTCCTCGTCACTGGAGCAAACTTGGCAGTATGCTGCAGCTGGGGGAACATAACTGCCAGTTTCTTGCTTCTTGGGCACCCCCGCTCTCTAGGCTCACGTTACTCCCTTCCTCAACCTGGAAACCAACATCAGAGCCTTCAAATCACTGCGCATCCTTCAGCAGCATGTACCTGACACTGTGGTCGAATAATTCTGGGAACTCCTCCGTGCATGATGGTGGGGCTACGGAAGGAGTGACAGTGGACAAGGAGCCGGTGGAATAGGCCGCTTTGGCAGCTGCGTTGGAAGGCAAATTACTCTGAGCCTGGGTGACAGAGGATGAGGACAGATTTGTGATCCACACCACCAACTCTTCTGCATGTTCTGGCTCAAGGCCAGCAGCAGAAAAAAAGGACAAGCGTGCCCCACAGCCACCTGCAGAGGATGCATCATGTCCACGACCAGCACTGTTGACTGTAGACACATAGGTTGTTTGCCCTCTTTTAGGGGCCTGTAAGCATTTGCCTCTTCTTGGTGGCCTTCCGGACATAATGTATTTTTTGTACTGTACACACTGTATGCACTGTATTAGATACAGTGTACACGGCCTGAAGTATATTAGAAATAGTACACCACAGAATGCACTGTAGATATAGGCTACACTGGATGCAGAGTATATAGCTAGACTGACTGTATATATATCAAATACACTGCCACTAACTGAATAACCTGCCTGCTTAACTCAAGCTATCTCCACGCCAACAACCCTACACACGGCCACCGTGTAGGCAGCTTTATATAGTGTGAGGCGTGATTGAGCTATGATTGGACAAAGGCACCCTACCTTTGGCCAATTATGGCTGTCAGCAGAGCACGCTGTGATTGGCCAAACCATGCAGGTCAGGTGCATGTTTTGGCCAATCATCATACAGCAATGCACTGCGATCTCGCAATGCATTATGGGGCGTTCCGCGATGCTCGAATCTACCACAAACGCCCCATAATGTTTGCTGTTCGGCGAACGGGCAAACACCTGATGTTCGAGTCAAACTTATGTTTGACCAGAACATTGAGCTCATCCCTAATAGAGACAAGTACAGTTATTTATAGGGAATTTAGTCTAATAAACTCACCCTTTACTGTAGACACTAGATAGTATTTTAGCCTTTAATAGATTTAAGAAAGGAGTTGTATATATAGAAAGATGGTGATGTAATCTGATGTGATGCCCGGAGATTTGCTGGCATGTGCTGGATTAATTATTTCCATTTTCCACTGCTTAACCACAGTTATCAAATGTACTTTAACTGGGGGTCCTGGCGGTCCAAAGTACATAATGCACACACAGTATAGGGATTTAAGCTAATTGGGTACAAGGCTGGTGCTTTTCTGTGTACTGTAAGATCACAGATGTAGGCATTAGTAAAGAGTATTTCATAATGACAATAATAACCATAAAATAGTATTGTATGTGTGATGTATGTATCTTAGTGATCATAGCGTTCATAAATAAGTAGGTTCAGAAGGGTGTAAGACCAGCTTTACATTCTTCTATAGTACAGCTGCCACATTACATAATGTTAAACATTTTCATGAAAAAGGTGAGACCAAATTTAAGATGACTGGCTATACAGTTCACTACCCGGGATCATTTCATAGGCACACTCGTAACTGTAACTCTAAAGGTATCTCTTCTTTTATGTGTTGTTTTAAAAACTGCCATTGAACAGAACCATAAAACTTAGTTTCTTCACCTTTACTATAAACCAGTAGATTTTGGCTTTGGTTATTTTTATATATAGCATTAACAGCGTAGAATAATCACAGAAGGTAACAAAAGAATTTAGGAGTGAAATTGGAATTAGAGTTGCAGGATTTAATGCCTGGCACTGAAATAACGCCTGTCTAAACCAAAAAGCAAAAGCTGCAGTTTACCAATTCTTGGATGTAGTGGCTGCATTCGTTATCAATTTTAGGATAAAGTGATTGTAAAGCATCAGCTTTTTAATTAAAATAACAATTATGTTTTACTTAACTGCTCTGTGGACCCTAACCTCCCCTTCTGGGGTCCACCACCGGTGCTCTGGGCTCCTCCTCTTCTGTGTCTGCCCCCATAGCAAGAGCTTGCTATGTGGGCAGATGTATGGGCTCTGTGTCCATAGACACACACAGTGCGGCTTAGCACCGCCCTGCTTTCTCCTTATAGGATTTGGTAGATAGCAACGAGAGCCAATAGCCAATGTGCCTCTGAGGAGAGAGAGAGAGCAGCAATGTTGCTCTCAGGCGCAGTGCTGGATTGAAAGGAGAGCCAGGTAAGTATGTAGGGGAGCTGATGCTGGAAGGTTTTTACCTTAATGCAAATGAATGCATTAAAAGTAAATAACCGTATACCTTTAGAACCACTTGAAGAACATTTTCAGCAAGTACAGAAAATACCTGTTGATCTTGGTAGAAATTTAGCATTTTTTTCACTTCCTGTGAGCTTAAAAGAAACCAAAAAGAATCGTATAATTATGATGTAAACTACTAGTCAATCCACTATAAACTACTAGCATCAATCCACTATAGCTGTTCCTATACAGTAGATATCATAGAGAAAAAACATAAACATGAAAGGACAGAAAGTGTGTTATCTGCAGCATTTCCAGATGAAATTAAATAATACTGTGGTATATGGTGTCTGTAATGTTGCTTATTCATTACTGCTTTTAGTTGTTGGAAACCTCTCAACACCCAACAGTGCCCGTTAGGATCACCCAGTATGTACCCAGATACTCACTCCATTGTTTTCGAGGAGGCGGGTTGGGGGAGAAATCCATATTTTCTGGTGGATTTGCCATATAGCTTAGACATGTCAAGAATTAGGCAGCAAATACATTAGTTATTTTTTTGGGTTCAACAAGTGGGATGAACAAAAAAGAAAACAATTACCCAGTTACCCCATCCACACAATCGATGTGGTTGGGAGAAACCTTCCCACTGAATTATTGTATTCTAACAGTGGGGACACTTCCCCACTGTCAGAATTCACTGATCAGTACTGCCGCCTTATGCCAGCAGCACTGATCGATCAGGAAAAACTCGACAGGCTGGTTGCACAGAAGTCAATTGGGAAATCAACTTCTATACAACCAGCCTGTCCATACATTTGATCCATGTATGACCGGCCTTACTCAGGTTGTGATCCATGCAAAAATAAAAGCTAAGGTCTCTCACCAAATAGGCAAATACTTGCCAATATGGTACCCCCGGTCCACACATTTCCTTCCACCCGACTTTGTTATGGACCTCTCAAGCCTCTAAGTGTAAGAACTTTACCCGTTCTCTTTCTTTTCCTATCCCTCCTGTTCTCCCTTCTACTCTTTTCTCTCCCTCATTCCTTTGTTGCTTTGGGTTGAGACATGCCCCTGATTTAGCGGAACCAAATGTTATGTAATATTTGATTGATCGCTAGCGTTTTTGCTTACAGTATATGTTTGTATTTCCCTTGGAAACGCAATAAAAATGATTGAACGCTAAAAAAAAGAAAACAATTGCATCCATTACCAAGGACTGATATATTGCAATATATTACATTTTTGTTTTGGCATTAGATAAACTTTAAAGTATCTAGTGTGATCAGTGCTAATATTAGTTAATGTAATCATAACTCTGTAAATGTAACTGTAAATTATACCCTGTGAATAGGAGTAAATGTTTGCTTCCACATTTCCAAGGATCAAAGTGATGCCACAGGACACATGGTCAATGGTGCAATGGGCAGA
Organism: Lithobates clamitans; assembly: GCA_037952925.1. Classification (NCBI taxonomy): domain Eukaryota; kingdom Metazoa; phylum Chordata; class Amphibia; order Anura; family Ranidae; genus Lithobates; species Lithobates clamitans. Next base: position 280,692 of record JBBGZY010000936.1, on the reverse strand, counting down.
AATCTTTGCATAAAATATTGGGCCACAGTGTAACATTTATTGCACTGCACTGTATACTGCTAGCGTCTAATGTGAGACATTATCTAATATTACTATAGTCAGAAAATGTACACATGACGAAAACAGCAAACTCAGCATAGCAGCTTCTTGTGGCTCTTAAAGAAGAGTGCAATCTTTGCAGTCAAGTGATTTCAAAATTCCAAACTGATGTCCCACTGATTAAACCCTTATAGTTGTTTCCATCCTCATCTTCTGGATGGCAGTGGATATAGGCCTGTGAAAAAGCAGGCCAGTCTCTTTAACGGTTCCAGCACTGCCCTCTTGCTAAGCTTACTGTATCTTCTACCATGTATACTGTATATGAGCAAGAGAGGGTGTTTGCACAGTGCAGAATCTCATAAGATGCTGTAGTCTCTGCCGTACCACCTTTGATGCTTACAGAATTTGACAGCAAGAAATTATTTAAAACTTAGGCAGAAAGATTTATTTGAAAAAAAAGTGCAACTAAGTGCAAAAGTAGTTTTTTAAAGCTTTTTTTTTTTACATAAAGTGGACCCCCCTTTAGGTTTAAATTTTTTTTCAAAAAAGACTAAACTGCCAATACTGCCTGTATTGTGAGTGAGGGTTGTCATGGGCCTTTCCACCCCTTATTCATTATATAATCATGCAAAGAGCAGCACTGACATCATCATCGCTCTTTGCATCCTTGAGGACTGCCCACTGGCATTAGAAGATGGAAAAAGACTGAGTAAGTCATGTGAATGGCTTGACACCCTTGAAAAAAGTTAAGCATAACATATTGTATATGTTGTGCACCTCCTGGGGAAATGGGGGCTGAGACCATAGCTTTTGACTTTTAAGAAAAGCCCATGAAGCCCATTAAAGCCCACTGTTTTCCGTGGCATCAATTTTTCTCAGCACTACAGATCTTCAGCTCCACCATCCTAAATTTGAGAACTGGCTGTGGCTATCTCACAGGTGGCTCAACATTGCACATTCAAGAGTTTGGTGCAGTGAGACTGGTCCTGCAGACTACTGGAATGTGTAATATTATCCCAGGCAGCTGCGGGCCGGGGTAACGCCATCCTAACCTAGGCGAGGATTGGGGAAGTGGGATTAGGAACCATGAAAAAAAATGTGCTTTCTTGCAAGAAAAAAAAGAGATGAACTTTAAATAGAGACTAAGAACAATCAGAAGAACTTTCATTTTTGGCAAAAGGTTCACTTTAATTCTACTTGGTAACTGAAGTTGCTCTTTGAATTTGAAAAAGAAAAAAAATATCCTTCTGCTAGTTTGTGTCAATTCACATCTCCAACCAATTTGTTTTCTGCTTAATATGCCAGTTTTCTTGGTTGTGATATTAGTTTGTGGAAGGTGCCTGAATGTACTATGTGCACTTCCTGTTCCAGCTCTGAGCTTTAGCTGCATGCAGAGCGTCTGGAATTTATGTCTCTGTCTGCTGAGCAGGGAACATAGTAAGGTGATAAGAGATGGATATTAAACAGACAGCAGTGCTGCCTCTTTTTACGGATAATGTTCCAAAGAAGGATAGCCTACTGTAACTCCCTCATTCTCATTCAGAAGTTATGTGAGCTTGAAATAATATACCATTCCACATTCTGTACATGAAGCGCCTAAATGCTGCTGCAAATTCACCAACTTTTTTAATGCTTTACATTATTTTAAAATAATTTTGTGTAGCTCCCAACAATTAGCTGAACCTTTGCAGTTACAAAAGCAGGCTCCCACCATCTTCTGCATCCTTGTAAGGGGAATCTATGTATGTTGTGGTTTAGTGTCTGTGAGCGGTAATAGTGATTTATCATGTCTGATCAACCAAGACCATGAAGGTCTTAACTGCTGATAATCAAAGACAGATGTGACGATCAGAAAAGATTTGATCTACTACAGGCTGCAAATATGTTCCTTTAACAGTATGCCCCACCCTCAAAACAAATATCATCAGCTCATATTTTTGAGCACAAAGCCGGTATCACTATAGCATACCTCCCAACTGTCCCTGACTTCGAGGGACTGTACTTGATTCAGATCAAAGTCCCTCTTTCTTCCTCATTTGTCCCTCATTTTGTTCTCATCTGTATAGTTGTATATAAAATGCACGTTTTATCATTCAAAAAGTGTATCCCTGTGCTAAACCTTTCATCCAATTTCTAAATTGCTGCATTTGTAAATTTCAAAAGCCAGTATAAAGGAATAGTAGTGGTAAAAAAAGCACTTGTGGGTTTAACTAATCTTTTTTTTGTACAATTCTCTTTTTAAGTGGGGGTGGCAGGGTGTGCGTCCTATGCCTACATACTTTTGCTAATAGGTGTCCCTCCTTCCCATCTCAAAAAGATGGGGGGTATGTTATAGTTGGAAGACCCATGAATTAGAGCAGACAAAAAATATAGCTTTTACAATAAAACATTAGCCTTGTGTTGTGAGGCACTCATCTATTCTAAGCCGTTATGCTTGGTGCAGAGTTATAGGTGTTGGTGCTGTTTGTACTTACCTGGCAGCTTGCTTTGCATCAACTTTTTACTGGATCAGATGGCTACCTTATCTGTAGGCTTCCTGGGTGGGCATGAATCCAAACCATTAAACTAAGGTAGGTTCAGAAGTCTGGTGTAGGTACTCTGTCCACATACGTATAGGCTGGATTCACAACAGTGCACGTTGGTTCTCTGCAGTACAATCAATTCTTAATGACACCTCAACATACATTACCAACACACCTGCGTTTTGGGACACTAGAACTCATGGTATGATGTGCTGCTTTACAAGAAAATAGCGCATGCACTTTTTTGGGCCTGGATGGGTTGCCTTAACACAATGCACAATGCCTTAACGTGCACACATTAAAGCGAAGGTCTGCCCACCCCTGCAAAAATGAAAAGCCAGCAGCTACACATACTGTAGCTGCTGACTTTTAATAATAGGACACTTACCTGTCCAGGAATGTCGGCACCGCAGCTGATGTTTCCATCAGCTATCTAGTGCTGCCGTTGCCGGTAAGGGAACCCGGAAGTGAAGCATTGCAGCTTCACGCCGGGACCCTTCTGCACATGTGTGAGGCACCGCTCCTACGGGCCTGGGGGCAGAGGAAGGAGGAGGGAGTCGAGCTGCTGATGTAATTCGCCGTGGCCCAGTCTCCCGAAAGTGGGGACAGGTTACTTGTCAAAGACAGGTATCCGCTCCCCCCCCCCCCCCCCACAGGTGCCAAATATGGCACCAGAGGGGGGAGGAGACAAATGAGCGGAAGTTCTACTTTTGAGTGGATCTCCGCTTTAACACCACAAAATAGTGTAAATCCAGCCATAATGACCCTCAGAGCCCCAAGTGAAAGATAAAACTTAGTGTAGCAAAAGCTACAGAGTCGGTCGGACAGTGATCGGACAACAAAATCCATGGATTTTTTCCGACGGATGTTGACTCAAACCTGTCTTGCATACACACATGTTCACACAAAGTTGTCAGAAAATCCGATCATTCTGAATGCGGTGACGTAAAACACGTACGTCGGGACTTTAAATGGGGCAGTAGCCAATAGCTTTCATCTCTTTATTTATTCTGAGCATGCGTGGCACTTTGTGCGTCGGATTTGTGTACACACGATCAGAAATTCTGACCACGGATTTTGTTGTCGAAAAATTTTATAGCCTGCTCTCAAACTTTGTGTGTCGGAAAATCCGATGGAAAATGTGTGATGGAGCGTACACAGGGTCGGAATTTCCGACAACAAGGTCCTATCACACATTTTCCGTCGGAAAATCCGACTGTGTGTACGGGGCACTAGAATCCTTGATAACTTTTTAATACTGCCTCTTTCCCAATTAAGGAGATTCAATCTCTCTATTTGTCTCTATGACCATTGTTACCAGGACTGAAAGCGATGTACAGTCCTAAAGGGTATGTCGTCCCCAAGACAGGAATAGAAAGGAAAACGTCTTAAAGGCCATTTCCCACATTTTGGAGTAATTTCCTCTCACATTCTGTTGTTTTTAGGCTAAGAAGTAAGGGGAATTCTGCCCAACAGGACAAAGAGGGAAAGAAAAGTTGCTTATGTGTTTGAAAAATTCCCTACTGCATCAAAACTTTAAAAAATGTATTGGTTTTAGATATATTTTAACACAGAGAGGCTTTTTTCTGCCATTGGTTGTCTTGTTGGCTTCTTATCTTGAAGTGAAGTTGTACAGCCATTTCCTAGCAAACCCTAATGAATTCTAGCTGGAGATTTAAACAAAAGGACACCCGTGGACCAGTGGATTTTCTGCACCTAAATTAGATTCGACTTGACATCATTACTGAAGCAAGAGTACAAGTTGAATGGCAAACTATCATTAATAAAGCGCAGAGAAATTTTAGATGCAGCATATTACAAAAAATTCCACTTCACGTATGTATTTCTCATTCAGTTAATTGCATATCCCCATCAAACATTTTGACAGTGTCTGAGAATTGGAATTGACTAGAAATAGCTAAGCTTGTCCAAAATATTGCTATTTCTTTCTGTTACACGTGCATGTTCTGAGTAGGCTGATCAGCCAACATTTGTATCGGCTGCCAAGGAGTCCTAAGGGATAGTGGAAAAGTAATTCTCAAACCTAATCCTCTCTGGAGTCAAATGACACATAAATAAATCTCTTTCTGCCTTCCACATCGTTTTAACTCTTCTGATGGTGCTTCCTTTGTCTTCAGTATTTAATCCTTGCCTCTTTTACCACTTACCACTTTTTTTTGTCCTTCACTGGCAGTAATGGAGGCACTGCCTGATATTCATCAAAGTGCACACACTGTGTAACCATTGACCTCGCTTGGTTGAGCTGTGTCTGATGGGAATTGTCTGCTAGAACAGGGAGGTTTTTGAACACTACTCTGTCGGCAGGGAACTTTGAGTTCATGCAGGTTTATTCAGTAGGCAAAGCAAGGAGAGCTATGTAGTCATCCATACAAACCAGTTAGTGGCCATCTCTAAACTGAGCTGACTGCAGTAGTTGATTGATGATAGTGGGTTAGAGTCTGTGGTTTTTGTATTGCCTGACTGAATCGTTTCCACTCATATTCCATGTTTACAGCCACTAACACCTTTGAGTACAAGAGTAAAATAGACATCAGCAGTAATAAGACCTGCTGCAAGTAGATGTGTTATGCCAAATAGTAATGGCTTACTGCAAGGGTATCATATTGAAACTGTCACATTGTCAACATTTTAAAGCACCTTCTCTGGCTCATCAGCCGTGGTCAGGTGTGTTTATTTTTAAGCAAGAATCTACAATGGCATAGAGTAGAAAACTATTACAACATCAGATGCTTAAAGTAAACCTGATGCATTTGTAAGCAGGCTGCAGAGGGTCGGCAGGTTATTTCACATAACTTGTAGAGAAGCTAGAGAGGTCAGAAATCTGAGGCACTCTTTTTTTTTGTGTTCACCAGCTGTAGCTGCCCTGCTTCTGTTTGTCTACAGCAGGGGTCTCCAAAGGGCCGGTTTATTGTCTAGGAGGACAAGTGGGAGTGGACTTTTTCCTGGCATCAGTGGAAGTAAATATCTGGTATTAGTGAGAGGAATAGTGCCCCATCGTTGGTATCCTAGGGAGGAATAGTGCCCCATTAGTGGTGTCAGTGGGAGAAATGATGCTTCATTGTCTGTGTCAGATGGCAGAATAGTGTCTCGTATCAGTGGGAGGGATAGTCACCAAGGGTTTGGAGACCCCTGATCTACTGTGATGCAAGGCCTCACTGCCCAACAGTCAAACAGTGGAGGCTGGGTGGCTAACAATATGATATAAATCCCAACTCTGAGTAAATGTTATTCCCCTTCATTCTTCCTAGCCACCCAAAAACTTATAAAATACATCTACACTGGGCAGCATAGTGGCTAAGTGGTTAGCACTTCTGCCTGGCAGCACTGGGTTGTTAGTTTAAATCTCAACCAGGGCGCTACCTGCCTGGAGTTTGCATGTTCTCCCTGTGCCTGTGTGGGTTGCCTTCGGGTTTTCTCCCACACTCCAAAGACATGCTGGTAGGTTAATTGGCGCTCTCTAAATTGGACCTAGTATGTGTATGTATGAGTATGACCTTAAATTGTAAACTGCTTGAGGGCACGGACTAAAGTGAATGTACAATGTATATGTAAATTGCTGAGAAAAATTGTAGGTGCTATATAAATACCCGTAATAAATAAATCTAGAGCTCTTTTTTATTTAACGTACCCGATTCTTTTGTCACGTGACTCTAGGCATTACCTAGACCAGGAATCCACCGATGCAGTTCAGGCATGCCTCTGACCATTGATGTTGCTGCCCCTCATTGTGACATCATCACACTGCTGCTGGAGTCTTCAGTACGTGGGAAGAACCTCCAGATAGATAGCAGGGGGAAGTGTCCACGTCACCAGGCAGCAACATCAAAACCTGGCAAAGGGCTCTCCCACTCTTCAGTCCAGAAGAGAAGAGATTTGGGACTTGGTACATAATGCAACAACAATTTCAGACAAGTAGTTATAGTACTTTTTTTCTGGGGATTAGCTAGAGCTAAAGTTTAGTGGAAGTGGGCTATTGGCTGGAGATCAGTTTTGGTCAACTAAAGTGGTGCATAATTGGACACCCCAGGTTACACAACTTCTAGTGCACTCTGAGAGGTTTGTACAACTACATGTGGTCATTTCTTAAAGCCTGCTTTCCATTTATACTCTTGATTTACTATTTTTAATTAGGATTACTAGAATTGAGAATGCAGCAGTCCACAAATGTTGTTCAATTCTAACTGAGCATGAAGTAACTTCATCTTTAAACATAATTAGTATACAAATGACCAGTTTAATATGAACAGCTCAGTTTTGACATACAGGATTTCCAACATTTTCAGCAGGGAGACAACAGGGTTAAAGTATAAAGGTCTGGCACAGACTTTTATACACAGACTAGGTCATGTCCTGAGGGGAGCAATCAAGCAAGATAAAACTGCCTTCTCGTTCTAATTCCATTATATTGGAGTAAGACAAATGCCACTGGCATTGGTAAGATAGATTGTCCCGTATGCCCTGGTGACAGCAAGTGGCATGAGAAGAAATAGAACTGAACAAATATAGAACAAAGGGGCACAAGTCGGGGCTCTTCAAATATGAGGAAACAGATTAGCTTTGTTTCACATGTTCATGATTGATTCGATATATTCTTGATTGGACCGCCATGTCTGCACGGAGTAATAAATTGACTTACTCTTAATGAGACTTTGACAGTTGTCTCCTTTTGTCCTTCCAAATAAAAGATGCTTTGGAAAGTTTGAATTTGGAGTGCTGCCCTGATTCAGTTTAGTAGATTAGCTCATGTTGTCAGTTATTGGCTTTGTTATTTGTGCTAAAATTCTTCAGAGCTAACTTTAAAAACAAGACAAAATTATCAATGTGTTAACAAATCTGGGCACACCCACAATCTCTGAAATAAAGCCCATAAAAGACCATCCTCACACATCATATTCACAGCCTTGTCTTCTTAGGGTTCTTTCACAAACTAGAAGTTTGTTTTCTATGAGACTTCTTAAGCTGGCCATAGATGGTTCAAATCTCGGCCGGTTCAGCAGGTACTGTTCGAGGTACCTGTATGGGCAGGGATTCCCTCATAAACACTGACTGTGTTCATGGGGGAATCAAGCAATTTTTTTTTTTGCAACCCATGGTTGCAAGAAAGAAAATCACACCGTCTATGGCTAACTTTAGGATGTTCTCCAGATTAAAGCTGCCATACATGGCTCGAATGTTTTGTTCAGCCCATGGGTTGAATGAGAGAAAATCAGTTGATTCCTCCATTTATGCTGCACAGCAAGGTAAGAGGAATCCCCACTGTTGACTATTATATTCAGGCAGACACAGCAACCACAGCTGCCTGAATATAATGACACAGCTGGACTGTGCCTGAATCTGATAGGATGAACAAAAGTAACATAGGAATGTCTTTTAAAAAGTCCAGACAAATACAGATACGAACCACATTCAATGTCCTACTTTAATTACAAAGTTCAATAATGAAATAAGGAATATCATCTCCAGACATTTGCATATACTCTCCATGGACCCTCTCCTCAAAAAAGACTTACCTGCAAGACCTAGGATTACATTCCGTAGAACCTCCTTAAAGAAGAACTCTTAGGCCATGAGCATATTAAAACCGTTTGAAGGCCAACAAATACCTCAACTGACACCCTCCATTGTCACATTTGAGCTGCCAGTGGGCCTGCCAGATGTCTGAGATGTCAGGCATCCGAATCAAAGACCACTAGTATCTCCTCTGATAGGATGAAGTCAGTGATATTTTCTACCCAGCTCAGTTGATTTTTAACTACTTGCTTACTGGGCACATAACCCCCCCTCCTGCCCAGACCAATTTTCAGCTTTCAGTGCTGTCACATTTTGAATGAAAATTGCGCGGTCATGTTAAACTGTACCCAAATGAAATTGTTATAATTTTTTTCCTACAAATAGAGCTTTCTTTTGGTGGTATTTGATCGCCTCTGGGTTTTTTATTTTTTGTTAAAAAAAATTAAAAAAGACCGAAAATTTTGAAAAAAAATACAAAACAGTTTTATATTTTGTTAAAATTTTGCAAACCGGTAATTTTTATCCTTCATTGTTGTACGCTGATGAGGCTGCACTGATGGGCACCGATAGGCATCACTGATGGGCACCGATAGGCTGCACTGATGGGCACAGATAGGCTGCATTGATGGGCACTGATAAGGTAGCACTGATAGGCGGCACTGGTGGGCGCTGATGAGGCGTCACTGGTGGGCGCTGATGAGGTGGTACTGGTGGGCACTGAGAGGTGGCACTGGTGGGCACTGAAAGGTGGCACTGATGGGCAGCACTGAAGGGCATTGATAGGTGGCACTGAAGGGCACTAATAGGTGGCAGTGATGGGGACTGATGGGTGGAAGTGATGGACAGTGATGGGCACTGGTTGGTGCCACTGATAGGTGGCACTGAGGAGGCATTGATTGGCACCACTGGTGGGCATTGTTAGGTGGCACTCGTGGGCATTAATAGTTGGCACAGAATTGTGGCACTGATATACACTGGTGGGCACTGGCAAGCAGCACTGGTGGGCACAGATGAGGCGGCTGTGCCTCTTCCTCTTCGGCACCGATGTCCCTTACACAGAAGCCGGTGATTGGCTTTTTTTCCTCCTCACGCTGTCAGCGTGAGAAAAAAAGACGATTACCGATCTTCTGTTTACATTGCGTGATCAGCTGTCATCAGCTGTCATTGGCTGACAGCTGATCACGATCCCTTAGTCCGATCTGTGACCACGCGAGTCTCATTGACTCGGTGATCACAGCGCACGGCACGTGCGCCCTGCAGGGGACGCGTGGGGAGCGTGCAAAGGCGAGGACGTCTGTTGAGGCCTCCCGGCAATGTAGGTCCGCGATGTAGCCGTCATTCGGCTATAGAGTAGATGGGAACAGGTTAAATTGACTTTTGTCGAGATGGGGGGTGCTTGCAGGCCCACTAGCAGCTCAAATTTTGGCCAATTCAGCAGGATTCAGACAAAATTTGAACTGTCTATGGGTACCATTAGTTATTAACATCATAAAATAATAAGTGCAATATAAAAATGCCTACTAAAGCTCATACTGAGATAGTGTTAATTTACTTCTTTTGTAAAACTTTATGCATAACTGTACTTATAAACATTTGTAAAGATCTTGTGCATCAAATTTTCCCCAATACACCTTTAGTAGACTGGATTAATATTATGTTAGTAAAGTATGCTGTTATCCGTATATCCTTTATCTTTTCCTCGCACTTGCTAAGCTCATCCAGACATCCAGCTCATCCAGACATGCTTTAGCTTTATACTGGGAAAAATAAGAGGTGTAGAGTACATTCAACATGAGTCTACTGCATTAAGGCAATATTGTAATAGCCAGGTGTTTAGAAGAGCATCACACCAATGATATTACATTCCAGAATAATTTATTTGATTCTAGATATACATGGAAAAACTGCTAACTCATGTTGGGGATTTGTATAGTCCCTGTTCATCAGGGCCCGAGAAGCTGTTTGTGAGCAATAAATGTCTGACTCTGTGGGGCTTAGAAATGCTCCTCTTTAAAGCAGGCTTCTGCAGCCAGTTGCAAAGATCCTAACCTTGTGGTTGTGTTTACCCTAGATATTTGTGATTAAGTAAATTGTTCTAAATTAGAAATTCATTGTCTCTTCCTGGACTCTAAACAAGGTGGTTTTCAAAGAGCAGTCATGGTCAAGAGTGGCCTGACGAGGGTGACCATGCTCCATCAAATGCTCCTCTTTAAAGCAGGCTTCTGCAGCCAGTTGCAAAGATCCTAACCTTGTGGTTGTGTTTACCCTAGATATTTGTGATTAAGTAAATTGTTCTAAATTAGAAATTCATTGTCTCTTCCTGGACTCTAAACAAGGTGGTTTTCAAAGAGCAGTCATGGTCAAGAGTGGCCTGACGAGGGTGACCATGCTCTATACAACAATCTCCAATTTACATTGTGTAATTGAACCAATTGTGGATCCAGTGCCCCCCATCCATTCCTTTTGAATAGTGTGAGAGTAGTAGGAAAAACATATCCTTTTAAAGAGTTTGCACTGAATATTATTTTGCCTATCATTATCGCATCCCTATACTGTACATGTCTTTGAGAATTCAAAACCCCCTTAAAGCTGGTCAGGAGAAGGCCAGCTGCAGGTCAACTGTAGCTGTGATTGAATTCTAAATGATCTCTGAAAAATCTGATACTGATGCCAAACTGATGCCATCAACACAGGCCCAAATTTTGGACAGGCACAAAATGTTCTCTTCTAAAAAGGCACATGCGTATTTGCTCATTGTAAGAGAAAATATAAGATATGTTAGTTTTCATTGTAAATATACTTTCTTCTACAGTTGCAATGCACCAGAATGTAAAGTTAGGCTGTAACTTCTATGACTAATATTTTGTGATCACTCCTCTAGCTCTGTACAGTAACATACTGTAAGTAGAAGTTACAGCATATCTTGGAACTCCAAACTTGGTAAATCCTTTACTCTTGGAATAAGTTGTCACATTTTGTAAGTAGTTTCTCAGACTTTTTCCACCCATTTCTAAGAATAGCTAAGTACATATTTTTATTTTTTCCCACTATTTTTAAAGCCTGTCTTCCTTTTTTTAGCATTGGTGGTTCTTTAAAATAGCATATACTTGGCATAATTTTAGCTAAAGTGACAGACTATGCTATACTGATTTTGGTAAGGAAAACACATTTTTATTATGTCACAAGGGATGTGTCACAAAGTGTAACTGTGTTGCTTGCCCTGCAGTTTTGAATGTGGTTTGTGACTGTGAGGAAAAAAGTCCAGTTCTTTTTACTGACACTTTGATAAATGACACCCATGATGATGACACCTTCTTTACTTATGGGGTTGGTTTTTCAAAAATGGAAGGAAGAGTGGGTATATTGTCACATGCAACCAGTCAGATTCAGTCTATTTTTCTAGGTAAAACTTTAAAATGGTAAAATGTCCTCTGCTTGTTTCTGGCAGTGCAGATACTTTAGGGTAATTCCATATAAAACAAACACTGTGAAACATTCAAGAGTGGTTCTTGGCACTGATTACCTGTTATAAACGCCTTATTTTAAATTAAAAGTTCCAGCAAGCAGCAATTATGAGTTCAGATTTTTCCACCCAAACAAACTACTGTTATTTGAGTCAGAAGGAATTTGATCTAATACCGGGCTATACCAGTCTTCTGAAAAGAGATCTCTACCCAAGTGAGCTCTATATGCATTCCTATAGGGAATCCAGCGGTGGACTTGGGACACAAAAAAACAGCATCACTTTTCATCTAATGGTTCTTTCATAAGAACCCAAAAGAGAGACTGCAGTGATGATATCAGCTTGAGGGGGACTAGTCAGCACGGGCACATGTGTAGTACTGGATTACCAGTCCCCCCCATCTGGAAAGGCTGCTGACGAGGGACATATAAGACTGCTTCAAAAAATTAAAAAAAAAATAACTTTTGCTTAGTGACGGGCTTTAAGGCTCTGGTAACAGTACTAACTTGGTCACCCTGTCACAGGTGTTGGAAGGAGGTCTCTCCATCAAGTTTTCCTAGCAAAAGTCATGATACCTGAGTGGATTGAAACATGTTTCACATCACCAAGAAAACATCTAAAGCCGCGTACACACGAGCGGAATGTCCGACAGAAAAAGTCAGACGGAAGCTTTTTATCGTCTATTCCGCTCGTGTGTAGTCCTCACCGGACTTTTTTTATAAAATTTTGACAGACCTAGAAATGGAACATGTTCTAAATATTTCCGACAGAACCAAATCCTATCGGGAAAACCGATCGTCTGTATGCTGTTCCGACGGACCAAAAAAGGCGCATGCTCTGAAGCAAGTACAAGACGGAAGTTATTGGCTACTGGCTATTGAACTTCCTTTTTCTAGTCCCGTCGTAAGTGTTGTATGTCACCGCCTTCTTGGTGGTTGGACTTTGGTCGGACTTTGGGTTGACCATGTGTAGGCAAGACCACTTGAATGTAATTCTGTCGGAGTTCCATCGTAGAAACCTTCGGAGTTTATTCCGACGGCAAAACTGGTTGTGTGTACGCGGCATAACACAGCTCATTGTTTTTTGTGATGCAGACCTTAATATACTTATTTTTCACCTAATCTTTCCTCCACAACCACACATTGCTGCCATACATCACCAGCTGGATTACTTTATCGTTTATTAGATGAACAGTCAAACTAGAGACTAAATGAGGCATAATGAGTGGCCATTTCTCTATGTCATCTAATCTTCACATTATATCGCTATACAGTTTTGGACTTCTAAAGGAGAATTTAATTTGGGAAAGCACATGTGGTTTAACTCCGATATGCATCTATTTCATTAGATCATTTTGTGGCTTGACTTAATTAGGTGAAGCTAAACTGTGTTTTGATTTTGGGTATGATCAATGCCTGAGCTCATGACAGTTTGCTGTCAATCATCAGGGACTATTAAATAATCAAAGATCTTTTGGGGCTGGTTCACACCAGAATGCAGTTTGGCAAAGCACTGAAAATAAAACCTGTCAGTAGATCAAGAGTTTTAGGCAGCAGAATTGATGTACAAATACTAACTTTTCCAGTAAATGTCAAACTAGGTACCATATTGGTCAGTAAGGCAACCCATCACATGGAAGCACCAATAGGGAACTATATAGCAGAAAGGGACAAGCTCAGCCATTACAGTAACAGTTGAAATTTACATATTAATTTAGCCGTCTATGTCTCTAAAGTCTAGATCAGTTTTTCTCAACCTCTGTTCAGTCAAGGCACCCTTTAAACATTATGGACAATCTCTAGGCGCCCCATTATAAAATATAAAAACTAATATAATCGTTTTACATAATGCAGCAATATCCACACCAGCGAGACACCCAACGTTAGAGAGAATTTATTCTTTCAAAGCAAATAAACTTGTGCAAACAGGTACTGACTAGTATTCCAATGTTTCTCTTCTCCCTCAGTTTTTCTCCACCACTCAGCTAATGACCCCAATGCTGATGGAGAGGGGCAGGAGAGGGAGATACAAGGATGCTGTGCAGGTGACTGACATCGTCCATATCAACTGATGATGCCATTGGGCGTTAGGATGCTGGCAGCTAGAAGGTTGTAATAGTTCACAATCAAAACCTGTGTTTTTTTTTTTATAACTAAAAGGCAAGCTTTATGCACACCCTGGCTTGTATACAATTTTTGGGCAATTTGCCAAGGCACCCCTGAAGAATTCTCAAGGCAAACAAGGGTGCCTGGACACTCTTGTTGTAAAAGGCTGGTCTAGATCTACTGATTGTTTTCACATGCTGTTTTCTCTAGAGGTAACCTCTGCTTGGACATTTTTTCATTATATGTTTTATTTTGAATAGTCCATATTTGTAAGAGTTGCTCTTTAAAGGAAATCTATAATCACAGCATGCACTGTCATTTTAGAACATCAGCATTGTAATAGCAATACAAACAAAACTTTAACTTCACAATCCAATATAAGTTAACTTGGAAAATCAGCTTTTATTGCCTTGGTGAGGATCCCATGGGATTGAATACAATGCAAATATTACAGAGGTGCACAAAATAACAAAAACATCATAACAAAAAGATAGCTGGATTATTCTATGCTAATAACTATCAACAACATATGCCAGGTACACACGAGCAGACTTTTCGACCGGACTGGTCCGATGGTCTATCCGATGGACTTTCGGCGGACTTCCGACGGACTTTCCGAACAAACGGACTTGCCTACACACGATCACACCAAAGTCTGATGGATTCGTACGTGATGACGTACGACCGGACTAAAATAAGGAAGTTGATAGCCAGTAGCCAATAGCTGCCCTAGCGTCGGTTTTCGTCAGTCGGACTAGCATACAGATGAGCAGACTTTTCGACCGGACTCTAGTTTCTTTCGGAAAGATTTGAAACATGTTCCAAATCTAAAGTCCGTCAGATTTTCGACCGAAAAAGTCCGCTGCAGGTCCGAAGAAGCCCACACATGGTTGAATTGTCCGCCGGACCAGTCCGGTCGAAAAGCCCGCTCGTGTGTACGCGGCATTAGACTATATTAAATTGACACACTAAAACTGGCCATACATGGATCAGCTTTGTTCGTTCAGCCAGCAGGTTAAATGAACAAAAACTGACCTGATTCCCTTATCCACACATTCCCCCCTGCTGTCTCATTGTATTCTAACAGCAGGACTCACCTGCCGATACACCAAATGGCTGCAAGCGCTGATTGAATGGAAATTTTGGTTCCTGCTGTACTGGACGAATTTCGATCCATGTATGGCCAGCTTTAGCTTTTAGAACAGACTGGTAGCATTGTGCCCCTACTTTATAGCCATGTACACAAATAATGAACAACATTATCAAGTCCTTGATATGTTACACCTTGTAGAAGCATGTTTGTCACATGATAAAATCCCATTGGCACACAATGCAACATCTGTCAAAACTAGGCTCGTATAACACCTCAGACGCTAAATGTAAATGTAGAAGTTCCAAACTTTCCCTAAAAAATGGCATGCCTGTTACCTAAAGTCTTTGGGCCAAAAAGATGCACCCACAAAAAGATATCAAGGCTGCCTTGTATCAGGGCAATCATGCTCCTTTAGCAAAGCCTCTAACTGCAAAGGTTTTCTGCAAGGTGTGGAGCTATAGCAGATGAATGCCACTACCTTGAGACAATGAATAGTAAAACTCTGGAGCAAATGGACCTTGAAGTCTTGCTGTTCGGTTGCTTCAACAGCCAGGGAGGTAGTAAAATGGGCAGCACAGTGGTGTAGTGGTTAACACTTTCACCAAGCAGCAAAAAGGGTCGCTGGTTTGAATCCCGACTACGACACCATATGCCTGAAGTTTGCATGTTCTCCCTGTGCCTGTGTGGGTTTCCTCCGGGTACTCCAGTTTCCTCCCACACTCTAAAGACATGCTGGTAGGTTAATTGGATCCTGTCTAAAAAAATTGGCCCTAGTACAGTATATGTATGAATGTGTGTTAGGGACCTTAGACTGTAAGCTCCTTGAGGGTGGGGACTGATGTGAATGTACAATGTATATGTAAAGTGCTGCGTAAATTGACAGCGCTATATAAGTACCTTTAATAAATAAATACAATTGGCCAGGAGTGCCTGGATAAAAGGGCCAATGAAAAACATCATATAATGCTAATTATGGACTCTAATTGAGGTGTAGCATGTGCATCAATGCGAGATGTTTATTCATTGGCAGGAGGCTGTATTCCTTCCAAAGGCACTCTGAAGTCCTACTCAGCTTTCCTGCAGGGGATAAGAGCCTATTTAAATAAATTGAGCAGGGTTTCTGACTTTAGCACAATTACAAAGTTTCCTGAATGTGTTTAGCAGTTCTTTGGGTTATGTTTCTTTTTCATTGAAGTTTCTTTTTACGTCTAGTCTTTGCAAGCACAGAGAGGTAAAGCGCAGCTCATCAGAATGCGATTATGACTGCATAACGCTATGTTGAGTATATACACAGTATATTGTATGTGTGCCACAAGGACGACACGGTAAAACATAGCAGTACTGGCAGATTACTTGAAGTCTTAAATCAGTTTTGTTCTTTGCTCTGCTGGGCCTCAAGCCCGTATGGAACTTTTCAGATTTTTTTTACTCTTCTAAAAGTAGACTGTTTATGTAATCCTAAAATCAAGCTTTCTGTCAGAGCCATATATAAACACAGTGTAATGAGAGAAAGCCTTGAGCGAGCTCCCATCAGGGAAGTCAAGAACAGGGACTGTAACATTTTATACAGTGCTACCTTGCAAAGTTCATTTCAAAGCTGTTGTATATTAAAATTATACTTACTGGACAATGAAAACAGTAAATCTGGTAATACACTGAACAAGAGCAGATTAGGTGGATTTTTGCTTAAAATACATTGCATGGGTGATATATCCTGTAGGTAAAGTTTTGGGGTTTTTTTTCAGCTGTTTGACCACTTCAATACTGGGCATTTTCAGCCCCTTCCTGCCCAAGCCAATTTTCAGTTTTCAGCACTGTCGCACTTTGAATGACAATTGCGCAGTCATGTTACACTGTACCCAGATGAAATATTTATCATTTTTTTCCCACAAATAGAGCTTTCTTTTGGTGGTATTTGATCATCTCTGCGGTTTTTATTTTTTGCGCTATAGACAAAAGAAGAGCGACAAGTTTGAAAAAAACACAATATTTTTTACTTTTTGCTATAATAAATATCCCATTTTTTCTTTTTAAATTTACCTCAGTTTAGGCCGATATGTATTCTTCTACATATTTTTGGTAAAAAAAAAAAAAAAGATCGCAATAAGCGTATATTGGTTTGCGCAAAAGTTATAGCATCTACAAAATAGGGGATAGTTTTATGGCAAGTAAAACAGCGCTGCGTAAAAAATGCGTAAACAGCTGCCAACACACCTATAGACCCGGGCAGTAGAAAGATATACATAAAAAGTGTAGGCGCTAAAAATTCAAAAAGAGATTATAATAGAATAAGTGACATATCAAAACCAAGTACGGTGTGTATATATTAGTATACCATATGATTAAATGTGATATAAAAACCAGATAGTATCTATATAATATGTAAAAGTGTGAACCAATGTACAGAAAACTTCTGCAGAATTAGTGTAAATTACGAATAATACACTGTATGTAATATATAGCATTAAAGTATCAAAGCATGTGAAAGGTGATACAAAATAAATCATGTGAAAGGTGATACAAAATAAATCATGTGAAAGGTGATACAAAATAAATCATAACAATCCAAAAAACGTTTTGAATAGAATTAGCCCCACAAGGAGCTTATAACAATATAAAGGAAGTGAAGAAGCCACCACCCAGGGTCTTGGGGGGCTTACCAGAAGTAAATGACTTGGAACGACTTATGTCGGCCAAGTCGCAACAGGCTATGAGACCAACGGGTCACACGAGTGTAGTACTTTAAACGCCCAAATTGGATTGAGGTTGGAATAAAAGGTGTGTGAAGAAGCTGTGTGAAAACAACCAAAATTCCCGGAAAAAGGCACTGATGTTTAGGAAGAAGCCGTCACCAGAAGATATTAGAGGCTTACCAGAGGTTGTTGACCTGGGGAGACTTATGTCATCCAAGTCAAACAGGCATGGTGACCAACTGGTCGGAAAAGTATTTCCCCTTTAAATATCCTCAGTGAAATCCAAAACAGGGCAGCAGCTTAGCGTCCACAGTTATTCTCAACAGTCGTGGAAATAGTATCTCAAATGGAAGGCCACAAACGAATATTCATATGCCATGCGAGAGATGGATAGAAGAAACTCACATAGCGTAATAATGTAAATACTGGTTTATTAAAGATGTTGAAAACAAACTCACATTTTCGGTAATCATCAAAAGTTTCACAAGTCAAGTAGCGGTAATTGTGAGGGGTCCACCCAACGCGTTTCTGCTAAAGAGGATATTTAAAGGGGAAATACTTTTCCGACCAGTTGGTCACCATGCCTGTTTGACTTGGATGAAATAAGTCTCCCCAGGTCAACAACCTCTGGTAAGCCTCTAATATCTTCTGGTGACGGCTTCTTCCTAAACATCAGTGCCTTTTCTGGGAATTTTGGTTGTTTTCACACAGCTTCTTCGCACACCTTTTATTCCAACCTCAATCCAATTTGGGCGTTTAATGTACTCCACTCGTGTGACCCGTTGGTCTCATAGCCTGTTGCGACTTGGCCGACATAAGTCGTTCCGAGTCATTTACTTCTGGTAAGCCCCCTAAGACCCTGGGTGGTGGCTTCTTTACTTCCTTTATATTGTTGGTGGACTTTAATGTGTTTGCTCCTTGTGGGGCTAATTCTATTTAAAACTTTTTTTGGATTGTTATGATTTATTTTGTATCACCTTTCACATGATTTATTTTGTATCACCTTTCACATGCTTTGATACTTTAATGCTATATATTACATACAGTGTATTATTCGTAATTTACACTAATTCTGCAGAAGTTTTCTGTACATTAGTTCACTCTTTTAGATATTATATAGTTACTATCTGGTTTTTATATCACATTTAATCATATGGTATACTAATATATACACTCCGTACTTGGTTTTGATATGTCACTTATTCTATTATAATCTCTTTTTGAGTTTTTAGCGCATACACTTTTTATGTATATTTTTTTCAATCCTGTCTGTGAAATCCAGACGGATGGTGATCCTATTTTCCATCTGTCTGGTGATTCGGATGGGATCGGATGAAAACAGATAGAAGGTCTATTTTTATCTGATCTCCCCATAGAGGAGAGTCTGACTCTCTGACAGGTCCGTCTCAGCACAGTGAGCGAAGACGGACCTGTCATCCACCTGCTCAGCAGGGATCAGCGGATCAATCCCACAATGAGGAAGTGGAAAAGCCCATGTGAAAGGCTTTGAAAAAGAAAGATAAAAGCTGATTGGTTACCATGCACAGCTGCTCCAGATTCTGTCTGGTCCAGTTTTCTAAATTCCCATTAACATAATTTTTGTGGACAGTGTTGTTAGCATTAGGGGCTTACTGTGCATAGACCTTAATCACGTGCAACTCTTATTAAATTCCGTATGATCCCAATGAGTGTAGAAGCAAAGATATATACATATTATGAAGTTACATAAATGTAATATAATGTTAAATTCCCTTAAAGATACAGTATATACCAAGTGAAAGTGGCATATTCATAGAATAGGCCTAAGTAAACTTTGCACAAATGCTGGCTTGTAAGAATTCTTGTCTGTATTGAATTAAGTTATTCCTATAATTTGGCTAGGAAAAAAAAAGACTTAAAGTGGCAGTAAACTCCCATTTATGATTTTTACCTATAGGTAAACCTATAATAAGGCTTACCTATAGGTACTGAAAATATCTCATAAACATGCACCGTTTAGGAGATATTTACTTCACATGCAGGCTAATAGATCCCCATCCTCTGAAATTCCCTACCCCAATCTGTCAGACTGTCTCCAAATTTATCCACTTTTAGGCGATCCCTGAAAACTTTCCTCTTCAGAGAAGCCTATCCTGCCTCCATCTAATAACTGCACTATTTTCTCCATTAGCTCATCCCCCACAGCTATTACCCTTTTGTATAACCTGGCCCCCCCCTCCTAGATTGTAAGCTTTAACAAGCAGGGCCCTCTGATTCCCCCTGTATTGAATTGTATTGTACTTGTACTGTCTGCCCTAATGTTGTAAAGCGCTACGTAAACTGTCGGCGCTATATTAATCCTGTACAATAATAATAATAATAGATCACCGGTGCATGAGTTCTGCAGGAACGGCATACCTGTACTCCTTCAGGGCCATGCTGTAAACTGCGACTCCCTCAAACCTGGAAAGAAGACCGGATGAAGGTGGAAGCGCCTTCAGCAGTAACAGCGCGCAACCGGAGGGCTTCATTTTCAGGTAAGTCTGTCATAATATGCTAGTATGCGATGCATACTAGCACATTATGACCTAAACTGCATGGGGCCCAATTCTTTTTTTTTCTGGATGCGGTTTACTATGATAATTTTTGGTGTGGTTGTCGATTCAGGGATATCGTGGGGGCCACCGGCAGGTTGATGGATGCCGGCCGCTGTTTTTGGAATTGTTTGGTTCCCTGTTGGAGGAGCTCCACAGGGTGTGTTCTTCATCTTAAGAGGTGTTGTTGTTTCAGACGGCCTTTTCATTAGCAATTTTTGGGGCTATGCCTATTGGGGAATTAGTATGTTCGTCTAGATGGGGATCTGATAGTTTGCAGTCGGCTGACGTGCAATCTGCGGAGGTCAGTGGTTTTTTGGATAAGACGCTCAAAAACGGATCAAGCTGGCCGGGGCATGCGGGTTGAGTTTAGGGCTGCAACTAATGATTATTTTTATAATCGATTAGTTGGCCAATTAAGTTTTCGGTTAATCGTTTAATCGGAAAAAATCATTAAAAAAAAACCGTAATATGCCATTTTTTCGTTCATTTAAAATAATAATGAAAAAATGGAGTGTTACACAGGCATACACAGGTCATATACAGGTATCCTGTCATGATGGGGTTTATAGTACAAGAAACCCCCCAGAAACACCAATGATGGGGCACTACTTTTCCCCTTCCAGGAAAACTAATGATGGGACACTATTCCCCCTCTGGAACACTAATGATGGGGCACGATTCTCCGCCGGAACACCAATGATGGGGCACGATTCTCCGCCGGAACACCAATGATGGGGCATTATTCCTCCCGGGAACACCAATGATGGGGCACTATTCCTCCTGGGAACACCAGTGATGGGGCACTATTCCTCCCAGGAACACCAATTATGGGGCACTATTCCTCCAGGGAACACCAATGATGGGGCATTATCCCCCCCTAGAAATGATCAAGTCAAGGGGCACTTGTCAACTTGTCATCACAATGTATGTACTACTACTGACTGAGCATTGTTGTATACAGCTGCTACCTTATATCACGGCGCTCACGGCTGCTTCTTGCCTCTCTTCCCTTGAGGCAGCAGCGGGCGGGACTGAGGGGGGGAGCTAACGTCAGATCCCCATCCTCTGAAATTCCCTACCCCAATCTGTCAGACTGTCTCCAAATTTATCCACTTTTAGGCGATCCCTGAAAACTTTTCTCTTCAGAGAAGCCTATCCTGCCTCCATCTAACAACTGCACTATTTTCTCTATTAGCCCATCCCCCACAGCTATTACCCTTTTGTATAACTTGACCCTCCCTCCTAGATTGTAAGCTCTAATGAGCAGGGTCCTCTGATTCCCCCTGTATTGAATTGTATTGTACTTGTACTGTCTGCCCTAATGTTGTAAAGCGCTGCGTAAACTGTCGGCGCTATATAAATCCTGTATAATAATAATAATAGATCACCGGTGCCTGAGCTCTGAAGGAACGACATACCTGTGCTCCTTTAGAGCCATGCTGTAAACTGCGACTCCCTCAAACCTGGAAAGAAGACCGGATGAAGGTGGAAGCGCCTTCAGCAGTGACAACGCGCAACCGGAGGGCTTCATTTTCAGGTAGGTCTGTCATAATATGCTAGTATGCGATGCATACTAGCACATTATGACCTAAACTGCATGGGGCCCAATTCTTTTTTTTTCTGGATGCGGTTTACTATGATAATTTTTGGTGTGGTTGTCGATTCAGGGATATCGTGGGGGCCACCGGCAGGTTGATGGATGCCGGCCGCTGTTTTTGGAATTGTTTGGTTCCCTGTTGGAGGAGCTCCACAGGGTGTGTTCTTCATCTTACGAGGTGTTGTTGTTTCAGACGGCCTTTTCATTAGCAATTTTTGGGGCTATGCCTATTGGGGAATTAGTATGTTCGTCTAGATGGGGATCTGATAGTTTGCAGTCGGCTGACGTGCAATCTGCGGAGGTCAGTGGTTTTTTGCATAAGACGCTCAAAAACGGATCAAGCTGGCCGGGGCATGCGGGTTGAGTTTAGGGCTGCAACTAATGATTATTTTTATAATCGATTAGTTGGCCAATTAACTTTTCGATTAATCGTTTAATCGGAAAGATATATTAAAAAAACCCCCGTAATATGCAATTTTTTAGTTTATTTAAAATAATAATGAAAAAATGGAGTGTTACACAGGCATACACAGGTCATATACAGGTATCCTGTCATGATGGGGTTTATAGTACAAGAAACCCCCCAGGAACACCAATGATGGGGCACTACTTTTCCCCCTTCCAGGAAAACTAATGATGGGGCACTATTCCCCCCCTGGAACACCAATGATGGGGCACGATTCTCCCCCGGAACACCAATGATGGGGCACTATTCCTCCCGGGAACACCAATGATGGGGCACATTTCCTCCCGGGAACACCAGTGATGGGGCACTATTCCTCCCAGGAACACCAATTATGGGGCACTCTTCCTCCAGGGAACACCAATGATGGGGCACTATTTCTCCTGGGAACACCAATGATGGGGCACTATTCCCCCCTCCCGGGAACACCAATGATGGGGCACTATTCCTCCAGGGAACACCAATGATGGGGCACTATCCCCCCCCCCAGAAATGATCAAGTCAAGGGGCACTTGTCAACTTGTCATCACAATGTATGTACTACTACTGACTGAGTATTGTTTTATACAGATGCTACCTTATATCACGGCGCTCACGGCTGCTTCTTGCCTCTCTTCCCTTGAGGCAGCAGCGGGCGGGGCTAAGGGGGGGAGCTAACGTCAGCGAGGAGGAGAGAGGCGGACGTGCCTGGTCACATGAGCACCGCTGTATTCTCATGAGAATACGGCGGTGCCGCCGCCTTGTACACAGCAACATGATTCACTGGGACGGATGCAGGACTGGTAGGAAGGAAGGTGATGTTAGACCAACTAATCGATAATGAAAATCGTTGACAACGATTTTCATGATCGATTATTATCGATTTTATCTATTAATCGTTGCAGCCCTAGTTGAGTTGTTCAGTACTCCTGGCTCATTTGGTGCAGGTGTTTGCCCGTTTGTTGGAATTGCGCCAGGGGCGCATTGGTCCATTTTTGAAGGGTAAATACACTTTAACTACCTTCTGCCCAACCACTGTAGATAAATGGCCAGATGGGAGCTCCCATGTTCTGGTAGGTTGGGCCCTCCAACTTTTGGCGCTTGTGCGTGCCCCTGGGGGTGCGCAGCAGCACAATCTGTGATGGCTGTGTCCCCTGGATACAGCGCATCACAAATTGGGGTACAAGACCGCTGTGAATGGCCCTGTACCATGTGATTGCTGTGATCAATCACAGAAATCACAAATATAAACACAGGCTGCTTGCTGCAGCTCCGGCTTTCAAGGAGAGCAATCTGTGCCGGATCAGGGAGTGTTCTTACAACTACTGCAATTTACTGTGGAAAACATTTTTCATGTACCAGTACAGCCATCTGTCAGTGCTCTGTTTGCAGCCACACCAGTGCATACATTTGTAGTGCCCTTATTGCAGTTATGCTAGTGCAGCCATCTAAGGTTCCCTGATTGCAGTCACACCAGTGCAGCCATCTACTATGCCCTGATAGCAGTCACATCAGTGCAGCCATCTACGGTGACCTGACTGCAGTAACACTAATGCAGCCATCTACAGTGCCTTTATTGCATTCACACCAATTATGACTCTGACAGTGCTCTGTGCCCTGATTGGCTGAAGCTTTCACTGCTTCAGCCAATCAGGGCTTGCAATGCACTGTTCAGCGCCGCAATGCATTGTGGTCGGTTCGGAGGGGCGAACAAATGGTCGAACGACCCGTTTGTTTGGCTGTTCGCTGAACAACCAAACAAAATTCGGCCCGAACTTATGCTCAAGCCGAGCTGTTCGCCCATCCCTACTAAGTATAATTTATCTACATATACTGGTTCTCTGATAGAATGGTAGAAACTGTAATTTCATGTATGCATATTTTTAAGCATCTAATTAGCCATATTACTGAATAAAGACCAGCATATGGGCAGGTATCTAGTTTATCACATATGCCTTCCTAAAATGTACAATTCACAGAGATATAAAATAAGGACTATATCATTTTTATCTTTTTTTTAATTCATTAATGTGTAAAAAGATCAGCCAAATTTAAAGGAATCTTTACACTGTGGGAATGTTTTTTTGTGTTTTTTATTATTAAACCATATTCCTACATACAATTGTATTTATCTAGGTAAATTAGGGCATCTGTGTTTGCTTATTATGTAAGCAGACTTTGCTTTCTGCTGATCCTCTTCTTTGGATGGAAAACAATGACTGCAGACTCAACTGATGTCAAAAACTACATTGCATTTGACAGTCACTAACCATGTTACCATGGAACTCAGACTCAGAAGTTTAATGCAATTTGGTAATTTGCACGTGCCAAATTGAGTTATGTGAAGTGTGATTTTTAAAGTGATACTAAAAAAAAATGTTTTTAATAAAGCAAAATAACAAACATGTTATACTCACCTTCTTTGTGCAGTGGTTTTGCACAGAGCAACCCCGATCCTCCTTTTGCTCAGGCCCAGCATTCTATGCTCTCCCCCCTGCTGAGTGCCCACATAGCAAGTCACTTGGTATGGGGGCACACGTGCATGCTCCCTCCCTAGCCTTGCTCACTGTGTCCATTGACATACAGAACAGGGCTTAGTCCTGCCCCCCTGATCCCTCCTCACTATCTGTGATTGACAGCACTTGGAGCCAATAGCTATATACTATGGTATATATACTGGAATTTACGCAGCTATAGACACTATATTGTAATGGTGGTGATCAGCGACTTATAGTGTGACTGATAGTGTGGTGGGAAATCTGACGCTAACAGACACTATCTGGGAGGATCACTAACTGACGCTGACATCGCTAGTGACACTAATAGAGTGATCAGTAATAGCTACTGTACACGGACACTATAATAATGACACTGACTGGGAAGGGGTTAACATCTAGGGGCAATCCAGGGGTTATCTGTGTGCCTAACCATGTGTAATGTGTGTTGCTTTTACTTAACTATAGTATCTGGCTGTTTTTTCTTCCTGAAGAAACCTCCAGATCGCTGTTCACAGTACACCGTTCTGTGCTTTTGTAAACACAGAACTCTGTGTGTGTGATTGGCCACACCCGGTCAGCTGACTTCAGCCAAAATCATTGGCTAAAATCAGCTGCCAAACTTGTGCTGTGTCCCATCATAGCACAGGTCGGCCAGGGGTTTGTGCATGTAAACCTGGAAGCAGGCCGGTGACATACAAGTACGTTTTCCGGCCTACCTGTGCCACTCACCCACAGTAAAACCACTGTGGGCAAAAAGCAAGTTTAAAATGTATTTACAGAAATCTGTACTACATAAAATAAAATCAGTTTGAAGAGGGAGATGAAAAGTGCTTTTAATGTGGATTACCAGTGCAAAACGTCTGCAATAGTGCAAAATTACATCCTTATTTGAAGTGTTGCTAAGGCAATTTGGCAATAATGGTGTATGCATTAAAGAAAAATTCCAGCATATACAATGTTGCTTTCAAATAATTCAGAAGTGTCAAAACTGCTTATTTGCAATATATATATATATGTATCTCACAAAAGTGATTGTAAATATGTTATTATATCTTTTCATGTGACAACACAGAGGAAATTGCACTTTGCTATAATGTAAAGTAGTGAGTGTACAGCTTGTATAACAGTGTAAATTTGCTGTCCCCTCAAAGTAACTCAACACACAGCCATTAATGTCTAAACCGCTGGCAACAAAAGTGTGTACACCCCAAAATGAAAAATGTCCAAATTGGGCCCAATTAGCCATTTTCCCTCCCCGATGTCATGTGACTCCTTAGTGTTACAAGGTCTCAGGTGTGAATAGGGAGCAGGTGTGTTAAATTTGGTGTTATCTCTCTCACTCTCTCATACTGGTCACTGGAAGTTCAACATGGTACCTCGTGGCAAAGAACTCTCTGAGGATCTGAAAAAAAGAATTGTTGCTTTACATATAGATGGCCTAGGCTATAAGAAGATTGCCAAGACCCTGAAGCACGGTGACCAAGATCATACAGCAGTTTAACAGGACAGGTTCCACTCAGAACAGGCCTCGCCTTGGTCGACCAAAGTAGTTGAGTGCACAAGCTCAGCGTCATAGCCAGAGGTTGTCTTTGAGAAATAGACGTATGAGTGCTGCCAACATCGCTGTAGAGGTTGAAGGGATGGGGGTTCAGCCCGTCAGTGCTCAGACCATACGCCGCACACTGCATCAAATTGGTCTGCATGGCTGTCTTCCCAGAAGGAAGCCTCTTCTAAAGATGATGCACAAGAAAGCCCGCAAACAGTTTGCTAAAGACAAGCAGACTAAGGACATGGATTACTGGAACCATGTCCTGTGGTCTGATGAGACCAAGATAAACTTATTTGGTTCAGATGGTGTCAAGCGTGTGTGGTACCAACCAAGTGAGGAGTACAAAGACAAGTGTTTCTTGCCTACAGTCAAGCATGATGGTGGGAGTGTCATAGTCTGGGGCTGCAAAGGTGCTGCTGGCAGTGGGGAGCTACAATTCAATGAGGGAACCATGAATGCCAACATGTACTGTGACATACTGAAGCAGAGCATGATCCCCTCCCTTCAGAGACTGGGCCGAGGGACAGTATTTCAACATGATAATGACCCCAAACACACCTCCAAGACGACCACTGCCTTGCTAAAGAAGCTGAGGGTAAAGGTGATGGACTGGCCAAGCATGTCTCCAGACCTAAACCTCATTGAGCATCTGTTGGGCATCCTCAAATGGAAGGTGGAGGAACGGAAGGTCTCTAACAACCACCAGGTCCGTGATGTCGTCATGGAGCAGTGGAAGAGGACTCCAGTGGCAACCTGTGAAGCTCTGGTGAACGCCATGCTGAAGAGGATTAAGGCAGTGCTGGAAAATAATGGTGGCCACACAAAATATTGACACTTTGGGCCCAATTTGGACATTTTCACTTAGGGGTGTACTCACTTTTGTTGCCAGTGGTTTAGACATTAATGGCTGTGTGTTGAGTTATTTTGAGGGGACAGCAAATTTACACTGTTATACAAGCTGTACACTCACTACTTTATATTGTAGCAAAGTGTCATTTCTTCAGTGTTGTCACATGAAAAGATATAATAAAATACTTACAAAAATGTGAGGGGTGTACTCACTTTTGTGAGATACTATATATGTTTAAGTGATTGTAAAGGTTTTTTTTAAAATAACAAACACGTTATCCTTTCCTGCTCTGGGGAATGGTTTTATACAGAGCAGCCCTGATCCTCCTCTTCTGGGGTTCCCCACGGGTCTCCTGACTCCTCTTTTGAATGCCCCCATAGCAAGCCATGTGCTATGGGGGCACTCAAGGGCTCGATCATGAGCTAGGCTGTGTTTGTCCACTGACACCCCCCACCCCACTCTCTGTTCACAGGCTGTCATTGAATGCAGCAGGATCCAGTGGCTCTTAGGCACAGTGCTGGATCGAGATTGGGCTCAAGTAAGTATTAAGGGGGGGCTGGGGAAGCTAAACATAGCAGGGTTTTTACCCTAATGCAGAGCATGCTAGATGGTGCCAACAGTTTTACCCCTGATTTGATTTTGGCAGATTCAGCAGGAAATGGACGAAATTTGAGTCGTGTATGGCCTTTATAGCACTAGCCCAAGCTAAAAGTGGTGTCAGTAGGTGTTCAGATCGTACCGCTACCCTCCAATGTCTATTGACAGGCTTGTAAAATATTTTTTTCGGGAAAGAAAACCTGTTTAACCTCCTTTTTTTATTGATTTGTTAACAAATATTTTTCTATTAAACAGTGATTTTATAGGCAATAAAGCGACAACAACCACTATGCAAGTCTATATATAGCATATCTTTGTGTCAAAAAATGATCTCATTAAGTGGTTAGTACAGCCAACATCAAGCATTTCATACCAAGGGCTAAAAAATATAATTTATGCATATTAGTACATATTTCTGGATCTTTTTTTTAACATTATTGCCGCCTATTCTCTGATTGGCTGTTCATTAGAAAAATTGCCTTATATTTGCTTCATGCCCCATAGGACTGTGCAGTTAATCTTAACTATGCTACTAAAGTATAAATATCTGCTTTGTCTTATCGCGGGTTAATTGGAGAACACCATTAACCATGGTCTGGATCATTTAGAAGACTCCATATGGAATACATTGCATGCTTCAGTGGGGTTCATAGTTTTGATTGTAAAATAAGATCTCGCTTCACAATCATAATGGAAGACAGATGGAACATTGTATACTCGTTAGGATCCTAATGTTCTTGTTATGTGCCAACCACCTTATCAATGCACATGCATCCCTTCTGTCTGTGGCAGTGGTCACTGTCTTTGTATCATGTCTCTTTTTACGTCAATGTACTGCCGGATCTCGGCACATTTAAATGGATCCACCACTTGATGTATAAGATAAAGCTTTGCCAACAGAAAAACCTCAAATAATGGGATTTTAAGGGCAATTGTAGAAATGAGTTGAAAATAGTATAAAAAGTACATGTTGAATTTATTAATACACAAAATGTTTTAAAAAACAACAGACTTAGAGCAAAAGACAAACATCTAAATAACAATAATTTACCAACAATACAGACCTGATCACAGATGTGGAAATACGGGGCAATTTAGGTAACAGCGATCACAGGTCAATTAGTTTCAGTATAAATCACACAAATAGGAAACATAAAGGGAATACAAAGACACTGAATTTCAAAAGAGCCAACTTCCCTAAACTACAAACCTTGCTAAAAGGCATAAATTGGGATAAAATATTAGGAACAAAGAATACGGAGGAGAGATGGGTTTGCTTTAAGAGCATATAAAATAAGGGCATTAGCCAATGTATCCCATTGGGTAATAAATTTAAAAGAGCGAACAAAAATCCTGGATGGCTTAACTCCAATGTAAAAATGCATATAAAAGCAAAGGAGAAGGCCTTCAAAAAATACAAGGTTGAGGGATCATCCTCAGCATTCAGACTTTATAAAGAATGCAATAAGAAATGTAAGGGTGCAATTAGGACGGCTAAGATAGAACATGAAAGACACATAGCGGAGGAGAGCAAAAAAATCCCAAGAAATTCTTTAAGTATGTAAACAGTAAAAAAGGGAGGACAGACCATATTGGCCCCATAAAGAATGAGGAAGGACATCTGGTTACAAAGGATGGGGAGATGGCAAAGGTATTGAATTTATTCTTCTCCTCAGTCTTCACGAGTGAATCGGGGGGCTTCAGTAACCAAAACTGCAGTGTTTATCCTCATGACACAACACAGGAAGCACCTCCATGGTTAACAGAGGACGGAATTAAAATTAGACTTGAGAAACTTAACATTAATAAATCACCGGGACCAGATGGCTTGCATCCGAGGGTACTTAGGGAACTCAGTCAGGTGATTGCCAGACCGTTGTTCCTAATTTTTACAGACAGTCTATTGACTGGAATGGTACCAGCTGATTGGAGAAAAGCCAATGTAGCACCAATATTTAAAAAGGGCCCAAAAAACATCCCTGAGAATTACAGACCAGTTAGCCTAACATCAATAGTATGTAAAATCTTGGAGGGGATGATAAGGGACTATATACAAGATTTTAGTAATAAGAACGATATCATTAGCAGTAATCAGCATGGATTCATGAAGAATCGTTCTTGCCAAACCAATCTATTAACCTTCTATGAGGAGGTGAGTTGCCATCTAGATAAAGGAAGGCCCGTAGACGTGGTGTATCTGGATTTTGCAAAAGCATTTGACACAGTTCCCCATAAACGTTTACTGTACAAAATAAGGTGCGTTGGCATGGACCATAGGGTGAGTACCTGGATTGAAAACTGGCTACAAGGGAGTGTTCAGAGGGTGGTGATAAATGGGGAGTACTCAGAATGGTCAGGGGTGGGTAGTGGGGTTCCCCAGGGTTCTGTGCTGGGACCAATCCTATTTAATTTGTTTATAAACGATCTGGAGGATGGGATAAACAGTTCAATCTCTGTATTTGCAGACGATACTAAGCTAAGCAGGGCAATAACTTCCCCGCAGGATGTGGAAACCTTGCAAAAAGACCTGAACAAATTAATGGGGGGGCGACTACATGGCAAATGAGGTTCAATGTAGAAAAATGTAAAATAATGCATTTGGGTGGCAAAAATATGAATGCAATCTATACACTGGGGGGAGAACCTCTGGGGGAATCCAGGATGGAAAAGGACCTGGGGGTCCTAGTAGATGATAGGCTCAGCAATGGCATGCAATGCCAAGCTGCTGCTAATAAGGCAAACAGAATATTGGCATGTATTAAAAGGGGATCAACTCCAGAGATAAAATGATAATTCTCCCGCTCTACAAGACTCTGGTCCAGCCGCACCTGGAGTATGCTGTCCAGTTCTGGGCACCAGTCCTCAGGAAGGATGTACTGGAAATGGAGCGAGTACAAAGAAGGGCAACAAAGCTAATAAAGGGTCTGGAGGATCTTAGTTATGGGGAAAGGTTGCGAGCGTTGAACTTATTCTCTCTGGAGAAGAGACGCTTGAGAGGGGATATGATTTCAATTTACAAATACTGTACTGGTGACCCCACAATAGGGATAAAACTTTTTCGCAGAAGAGCGTTTAATAAGACTCGGGGCCACTCATTACAATTAGAAGAAAAGAGGTTTAACCTTAAACTACGTAGAGGTTTCTTTACTGTAAGAGCGGTAAGGATGTGGAATTCCCTTCCACAGACGGTGGTCTCAGTGGTGAGCATTGATAGCTTCAAGAAACTATTAGATAAGCACCTGAACGACCGCAACATACAGGGATATGTAAGGTAATACTGACACATAATCACACACATAGGTTGGACTTGATGGACTTGTGTCTTTTTTCAACCTCACCTACTACTATTACTATTATTATACTATTATATAATATTGTTGTATACAGTTATCGACAGTGATGGCAAAAAAATCCCACTACATAAATGATCGTCATCCATGAGTGAGCCCAACGCGTTTCGAAATATATAAAAATACAATCTTCATCAGGGACGGTTTGCCATTTCTGAAAGTGTAAAATACAATAAAAATACATAGAATACAGAAGACAAACAAATCATATGATACAAGTCTGATAGGTAGTGTGGTTACAATATTGTTATTTAGATGTTTGTCTTTTGCTCTAAGTCTGTTGTCTTTTAAAACATTTTGTGTATTAATAAATTCAACATATACTTTTTATACTATTTTCAACTCATTTCTACAATTGCCCTTAAAATACCATTATTTGAGGTTTTTCTGTTTTCAATATTTAGGGATGTTGGAAATTTGTTTCGCATCAATCTTTGGGGGCCTAATTTTTATCTAAGATAAAGCTTTGCCTGGAACAAATCAGAAAGTAGGATATGTGTCTTTGTTTCATATTAGCCATGTGAAAAAAATGACATTACTGTGAATTAAAAAAATGTAATTGCTATGGATGATACAATGATACAAGTGCCATCATTCGTTTTCTGATTCCACCAAATAAAAAAAGGGCGTCATCTTTAGTTTTTCTGTTCCTAATGATAACACTTATGCAACATTTAATTTATTAAAATATATTTCTTATTTTCTACAAAACAAAAACAAACTATTTTTTACCCACCGTCTTTACCTTAGGGGAAGCAGCTAATATACAGTTCTGAGTCTAACACCCTCTCTTCATTCGGATTTATCTAATGATGAAGTGTTCTGCATATTATGTGCTGTCTCCCAAGCAACATGTTCTATCAGGGATTGTTTTTGCAAGCTAATTCATAGAGCTGAATATATCTGAAAAATGTTCAAAGAAAGGCCATTCACTTTAAACAGAGCAGAAGTAAAACAGTAGCCTGACTTTAGACTTGCTCACCCATGCTGAGGAATCATGTGGGCCCGTTACAGAATTCTTCTACATATATTGCAAATTGTGGTCAACAGTACCAAATGGCTTCAAATGGTGCTTAGTGAAGGCCTTTTTATCTGCCATTAGTTGATGGATTTATAGCACCCCTTCTCCAGAGCTTGTGAATAAACGCAGACTCCAAGATCCATTCTGGCAGTCACATTGGAATTAAGTAACAAGAACATTTTGGCTAACATGCTAAACCAAGTTTATAAAGATTTAGAGAAAGACATATATTTTCACCACTTGCAAGGTGAAAATGGAAAAGTAGAAATCTTTTATGTGCTGATCATTTGATTCAGATTCCAACAGGACTCCAATTTGCATTTTCAATGACAACCATATGAGGTATATGTTTAGACCTGGCTTTCTATTAGGCATGTCTGCAATTGTTACTTTATATTAAACCTTGAACTGCTAAAAATAGTGGGACGCAATGGCAAAACTCATAGTGATTCGTCACTTACAGATTATGTTTTAAATTCCTTCCTAGTAATTAAACGTATGTGGCAAGTTTGTAGACTGATTCTATTGTTTATTCTTATTCTAGAATGCATTCTTGTCTACAATTAAATTGATTGATAGAGCTAATTCAGCAAGAATTCCAGGCAAATTAAAGCCTCTCCATGGCTCTTTATGCATCTTCATTAGCAAAAACCTAGCAAGGTTAATGACCTCACTGCAGGAAAGCAATATAGCTTGATGCTTGAAGTATACTGATGAGATTATCACTTTGCTCTCTAATCCTGCCGGCAAACTCACAGTTTTTGATGCAGCGCAATGGGGCTTGCTACAGCACTGTACGTCTGTGATATATGAAATGAAATGATAGATACAGTCTCACATATAAGTCCAGCAATGTATGTTATTACTTCTTGTAAAAAAAAGACTGTTTTCTTTAGAAATAGGTGATAGAAAAGCATGTGGTGTACTGAGTTACTGTATTTATTAAAGTCTTAGAAAATGAATGCATAATAAAACAAAATTATACAAGATATGTGCAGCTATTATGCACACCTAATAGGGGCTGGCATCCTTTTGCCTATGTTCTTCGTCTGTGGTGTCCAGCAGTACAGCAATGGGAAGACCAGTCCTGTTTATTGCTTGAAAGAGCCACTCTGTTTCTCTTGATGGTCATTTCTTGCACCCACCGTATGTTTGTCACATTAGCAGTGCACAAGGTGGATAAAAATCAATGATTTTTAACCACTTCAGCCCCAGAAGAATTTACCCCCTTCCTGACCAAAGCACTTTTTGTGATTCGGCACTGCGTCGCTTTAAATGACAATTGCGCGGTCGTGCGATGTTGTACCCAAACAAAATTGACGTTCTTTTTTTCCCCACAAATAGAGCTTTCTTTTGGTGTCATTTGATCGACTCTGAAGTTTTTATTTTTTGCGCTATAAACAAAAAAAGAGCGACAATTTTGAAAAAAAAAACGCATTATTTTTTACTTTTTGCTATAATAAATATCCCCCAAAAATATATAAAAAAACAATATTTTTTCTCAGTTTAGAACGATATGCATTCTTCTACAGATTTTTGGTTAAAAAAAATCGCAATAAGCTTATATTGATTGGTTTGCACAAAAGTTATAGCGTCTACAAAATAGGGGATAGATTTATAGCATTTTTATTATTATTTTTTTTTTTACTAGTAATGGCAGCGATCTGACTGCGACATTATGGCGGACACATCGAACAATTTTGACACATTTTTGGAACCATTGGCATTAATACAGCGATCAGTGCGATTAAAAATGCATTGATTACTGTAAAAAATGTCACTGGCAGTGAAGGGGTTAACACTAGGAGGGGGTGAAGGGTTAACGGTGTTCCCTGGGAGGTGATTCTAACTGAAGGGGGAGGGACTAACTACAGGAAGTGACAGATCGTGGTTCCTAGCTAATAGGAAGACACGATCTGTCACTCCTGTCAGAACAGGGAAGTGTGTGTTTACACACACTCGTCCCTGTTCTGTGTTTCCTGGTCACGATCGTTCGTGGCTTGCGGTCATCGCGACCGTTGGCTACGAGCATCGAAACCTCCGCTGTGCAGTGGGCGCGCACGCCTCCAGCAGCGCGTGCTCGCCTGCTTTCCGGTCCCCACGAGATCTCGTACAGAAACGTGGTTTCGCACAGGGGAGCCAACCTGCCGCAGTAAAACTGCGGTGGCTGGTCCAGAAGCGGTTAAAAAAAAAATCTAAAAAAATCAGATTTTTTTTTTAATTGAAATCTGATTTTTTTGATTTTCATCAAATTTATTTTAATAAAATGCTTTTGGAGTAAAAATCTATCTATAGATAGTTTTCTATTTAAGATACATTATTAATTTAGTTTATTCAGCATGAAATGGAGTTTAGTTATGTAGCATGAGGCTGTATATTCTGCAATATTTAAATTTTTGGTAAACTCATTCAATGAATCCAAGCTCTGCAAACTGAGATGACGGGCACTGCATTGAGGCATTCACACAATTTCACAGTAACCATGAGATGAAACAAAGTTCAGGAATATTCCTTTATCCCATTGTTTTGCAAATCTTTGTACACTACAAACTGTATGATTGAATCAGTTCTGATATCGCTGTTTTACTAACCTGACAGCTGCTTATTCTAAATAGGAAACCTTCATTTTGTTTGCAAATATTAAAGATTCTAACTACCAGCAAGAATAAGTCCTTACATTTAAAGAGCATCTGTCATTTTGGATCCATCATGGCAGCGCCAGTTGGCGGGCATCCACTCACCTGGCTGCTGCCATGTCCCTCACCTTGTTGTGTCACTGCCGCATCACCAGCCGCCCCATTAAAGTGAATGGGACTGTCGGTGAGTCAACAGTCGGTCAGAGGATGAGCCGCTACAGGACACAGATGACTGTTGCGCTTTAAAAATCATGATTTAAATAGAGTTGATTTAAAGCATGCATTTTTAATAGTGATTTAAATCAAATTCACCCTGGCAGTGCATCACATGCAGAACACTTAGCCTAGGTTCACACTGCTGTGGGATTGAAATCGTGCCAGTTCAGCTGAACTGGCACGATTTCATACCCGCATGTCAGTCCAACTTCGGGGGCAATTTCAGAGACATCTGTGCGGGTTTCTGCACAGATGTCTATTTAAATCGCACCCGAAGTCGCCAAAAATAGTACAGAAACTACTTTTGGGAATCGGTGCGGTGCTGCAAAGACGGCATCGCAACGATTCAGACGGTGCCATTGCCGGCAATAGCTGCTGATCCAAATCGCATGCCAAACTGCATCAATGTGAACCTAGGCTTAAGGACCTTCCAGGTGAATTTGGAGGGATGGAATGAGCAGAAGGTTTCTCAAATGCAGCTGTAAATTGGCTGTTGGCTTATGATGAGCAGTGGGTCTAACCATTACTACTGATACTGCTGAGGACTAAGATAGATATATCATCATACCTTTACTGTCAACTTGCTCAAGTTATTGTTTGGCAAGATTTTGAATTGCTACAAATTTTTATCCGAATTCACCCTTTTGTTCAAACCTGGTACAATTCTTTCCTGTATTGTTGACTGGCATTTCGAAGTGGCTGGTCAAGTCATTCAAACACCAATTGTGTCAGCTTGATCCGTTATTTGCAGGGACTTTATTACATATATAAATATAGGAAGTTCTTGTAATTTCCTATATTCCAAATGGACTACATCCAACCCAGGGTTGTTGCAGCGAAGAACTATTATTTGTCTATTGTTTCCTCGAGATAGATGACGCATGCTTTGGCTGCTACACTGGCGCTGTGTAAATGCCTTTAGGCCTAGGCACATTTATGTGTATATATTCAGTTTCTGTGTCTTAAATGTAAGCATAGATTCTGTAAATGCCAGGAGAGCACTGATCAGGCTGCCACTAGGGATCCTGTAAACAGACAGTGAATATTCATCACCACACAGCTGTGTCCAGCTTTGGTTCCAAACCAGATCTAATAGTACCAATCCATTTTTCAGCACTTTACATATGTTTCACAAACAGTCAAAGTGGTATTTTTTGTAAATTCTTTTATTTATAAGGCTCAGAATAAATACTTTGAACATGAGGCACAGTATAAAGCACTGTACCAATATGACAAGGTAATTTAAAGTATATCAAGCAGTAAACTTAATGAAAACTTCTAGAATAAGATAAGTTAGGCTAGATTTTGTGTCCCATCCTTTATCCAATGAGAGTTTCAATATTATTACGTGAACCTGTGTCAGCTTGGGTAGGAGAGAGGGGAGTTAAAATCCAGGTCAGTTTTCTCCGTGGGTATTAGGTACAAGGTGTGGGGGTGTTTACCAGAGGTAGAGGAAGACAGGGGGTGAGTATGAAGGTAGGGAGTAAAAAAGGGAGATGTATTGTAAATTGCAGGAGTGAAAAGGTTGAATGACGTGGAAAGAGTTTGAAATGAGGGGAAGAGGAGGGGGGATTTTGGCAGGACAGTGAGGTGGCGGCGGTTAGGTGGTATAAGGGGTCGGAATGTGGAAGATATTATGGTGGGGAGAAGGTGGTAGGGGATGGGGGGAAAGGTCATGGGAGATGAGCTACAGAGGTGAGGGGGACTGGGAAGTGAAGAGGAGTGTAGAGGAGTTAGGATGTCCCTCGGGTGGGAACCAAAGAGCATTGCTAGAATTCCGATATTTCCATGATGCAGGGCTTTACCTTTAGCTGAGAGGATGAATTCAATCCAGTAATACAGAGTTGAAGTTATGTTTATTTTGGGGAAGAGATTAAGATCCTCCATTCATCCGATAGCTTCCACCCAGCATAACCACATGGATATTGAGCTAGGAGTCTTTCCATTTGAGGGGTATGCAAGTTTTGGCAGCATTTAGGTGATGGAGAATGGATTGCTTGCATGTTTTGATAGTTAACTTTGAATGGTGCAGTTAAAAAGAAAAACAAGAAAAGCCAGGTCATTGTGAATAGAAATGCCTGTGAATTTTTAGGTTTTTATGATCAAATTCAAAAAGGGTCTCTTCATTGGGCAAAACTAGAAAATATGTAGAATCAAACCTTTATCTGAGTGGCAGCACCAGCATTTGTTGGAGGTCTTTGAATAGAGTTTTTCCCAGGCCAAAGGAACGCCTGACAAACCTCCCTCTCCCTTTGCATTCCTCTTATCTCGGGAAAGCGCTGTAAGCCAAGACAAGCTGTAATTATGATGGATCCATCTTCTTCCAAGTCGTTATCAGACTTGCCATGCTGGCGGGGACGGGGACGGAGATGGGGGGGGGGGTAGGTCAGACTTCATAACTAGACACCATACACACACATACAGACACACATCGTGTGTCTTATTAGCGATATCTTTTTTGTGATTCCACATAAGACTTAGCATGGATACAAAAATCTCAAGATTACTTTGGCTTTTTGAATAGTAACCCTGATAATAATTTAATGTGTATAACAAGTTAAAAGTACAGGCACATTTGAAACCTACTTTTTAAGGCAAGCAGGGAGGGGAAGGGGATTTCAGGAGACTCACTCCGTTCCTCAGAGAAGGTTCTCTTGAGGAAGGGAGTGAGTCTCCTGAAGCTTTCCGACCAGATGGTTATGGTGGACGCATTATCCATGGCTGAAGCATCTATGTTACAGGCCTGTTGTTTTTATATGTTTGTGAGTATCCACTTGGCTGCTGGGTTTTAATTTATTAATAAATTGTTTCGCAGTAATGCACAAAGAGGTTGCGCCCTCTTGTGTGTGTTTTTTACAGTTAGAAGTAAGGGTCAGGGTTAAAGGTTTAACGCCTGGAAAGAGATTATGGTAAAAGAATCACATTAAGTAAGTACAAGGGGTTAGCAAAGGAAATAGACAAGTGTTAAAGCACATTTGTGATTAGCTTCAAAGCTGTGATTTTCCTACCCCCCCCCCCCCCCCCCGATGCTCTGTTCAGCTGCTTGGAGTGAAGAAGGTACCTAGTACTCCCTGATAAGGGAGAGTATGTAACTTACTCAATGTGACAGTGCTGGGAGGGAAATTTTCCTGCGTTTGGTGGCTGAACAGAGCTGTGGAAGTAGCTGAGAGGTTAGGGATATTTAAAGAAACTATTTTATTTTACTTGTTTCGGTGCCAAATGCTAATGTACTGGCAGCCATAGCACATTAGAAGTGGTCATGGTGTGCAGTACTTTATAAGAAGACATCAAATTAGCTTCAGAACAAGCACAGTAGAAAGTCATTCATTTTGCCTTCAGCTATGAAAACTGCCGATGTCTAAGGAGAGGATACAGGCAACCAAACATAATGCATATAATTGCTCATTGTTTACAATTACAACAGTACAATAACCTGATTTATACATCCGTCAGCCATAATCTGCTGTAAATTCTCCCTGATTCAAGACTAACAGGAAATGGCCTAAACCTCACTGGAATCATACTGCTGAAATGATTTGCACAGGCTAACACGTGTTTTTTTCAGAAGCAGCATTGCATTGTTTATTTTAATTTTTTCTTGTTTCTCCATGTCCCGTATCTAATATTTGACTCTAAAGGGTCTGTTTCCATTTTTCAGTTATGTGTGTATTCTGGCGTGTCAAAACTTTACTGACTCTCCATATCTACCCTAGGTTTCAGGGGCTAGATTCCTTTAACAACATTTTTAGTGGACATGAGGTAAGTCTCATGGTCCATCTGTTTTTGGTCAGGTCTGGAGATGATCCCTTGACTATCAGTAGCACCGAATGGTGCTACCCAAAAAATCTTGGGGAAGAAGTGATCAGACAAGCTAATAAATGTCCATTTTAATTGTTTTCCCCTAGAAGTGCCTTCCTCTTGCTTCACCACAGCACGGTCTGTGTAGACTGTGACATTGCCTATATATTATAGGCATATACAGTCAGTTGACACCCCTGCTTTTTGATGTATGTTTTAGGTCATTGTCCTGCTGTAAATCCCATGACCACTTATGGAGACCCAACTTTCTGACACTGGGCCCAACATTGCACGCCAGAATTCTTTGGTAGTCTTCAGATTTCATAATGCCATGCACACAGTCAAGACATCCAGTGCCTGAAGCAGCAAAGTAACCCCAAAACATCAGTGAACCTCCAACTTGTTTAACTGTAGGGACTGCTCTCTTTTCTTTAACTGCCTCATTTATTTTTCTGAAAACAGTAGAATGATGAGCTTTACCAAAAAGCTGTAATTTTGTTTCGTCTGTTCACAGCACATTCTCCCAAAAGGATTTTGGCTTCCTCAGGTAAGTTTTGGCAAATTTCAGTCTGGCTTTTTATTTTAGCAGTGGGGTCCTCCTGGGTCTCCTACCATAGCGTCACTTTTCATTCAGATGGCAAAATATAGTGCGAGCTGACACAGTTGTACCCTGTGCCTGAAGATCAGGTTGAATTTGTCTGGAAGTTGATTAAGGTTCTATATCCACCATTCGAACAATTCTCGTTGCAATCTTTGATCAATTTTTCTTATTCGTCCATGTCCAGGGAGATTAGCTACAGTGCCATGGGCTGTACACTTCTTGACAATGTTGCGCACAGTGGACATAGGAACATTAGGACCTCTGTAGATGGACTTGTAACCTTGAGATTGTCCATGCTTTTCTACAATTTTTGTTCTCAAATCCTCAGACAATCCTTTGCTGCTCTTTGTCTTCTCCATGCATACAGAGACACACAACAGAAAGGTTGAGTACATTTTTCACCATTTTAACTGGTTGACGGTGTGATTTCTATAGTATCAGCACCTGTTAATTGATACAGTTGAGTTTAATTACAAATTACAGGAGCATCACAAACTTGGAATGCATTTATTTCTTTTTTTTGAGAAGGTGCCAATCATTTTGTCCAGTCCATTTTTGGAGTTTTGCGTGGAATGTGTCAGATTTGGCTTTTTGATTCTCCACTTGTTTGTGTCATACCAATACCAACAAAAGAAATTAACATGAGAATATTTAAATATTTGTAAATGCAACAATTTTCTGGGCGAAGTGGCGCATTATTTGACATAAATGCAGGAGTGCCAATATTTTTGGCCATGACTATAAGTCTGTATAGGCAAATCATACTGAAAACTTCCCAGGTCATAGAATTATCACTTTGTCAATAGGTTTTCTTTTATGTAAAGCAAAACAGAAGCTACAAGTATACTCAAACCCCTTTGACTACTGTTTCTCAGTTCTCTGTGCCAGGGACATATAATCAGGGAAGCCTCACCTGCCATGAACATTAAAAAAAAAAATTTGAGCTTCGAGGGTCGTAGCTCAGCGACCTGAGGTCACAGAGACCCCAAATTTGGGTGATTGTAGCTTAAGTCCTACCCCACCACTGGTAAATTTGGGGCTCCTACGACCTATGGTTCCGGAGATACGGGCTCCTTGCGCAGCCTGTCAGAAGCTACATACAGAGCGGCCAGTTTAAATACAAGCTGGCACACTGTTTTCAGCAGACTGAGAGGTTGAGCTCACAGTGCCTCTCCTCACTTCTTGTCAGAGGCACTTACCTCAATGGACAGCTTGGAGTCTTGGACCAATAGTAAAGTACCATTAGCCCCAGCTGTCCAATAAAAATGCTGCAGTTGAGTCACGCCTCTCACTGCAGTGTCATAGAAGGGGCATGTGTCTAAAAGACAAATGCTCCCTTCCAGCCCTCTTAACTACAAGGAAAAAACATGTGTTTACTGTATGTGTATAAGATTTACCCACAATCCCATGTTTTTCTCACACAGTTAAGAGGGAGAATGAGAATCTACTACTGTTGAAAAGGTACTGTTAAAATAAAGCTAAATCTTATATTATTATGCTATATGTTATAAGATAATAATTTATTTATCAATTTACTGTGAAAATACTGGTTTGAACTTCAAACTTCAGTAATTTGTCCGTTAAGCCACCTGCTTGAGTACAGTTTTTAAAAATATAGTAAATTACCTTAAAAACAATATATAATAATTATTTGTATATTACTTACTTATGGTACCGTATATACTCGAGTATAAGTCGTTCCGAGTATAAGTCGAAGCCCTAATTTACCACAAAAAAAATGGGAAAAACTTATTGACCCGAGTATAAGACGAGGGTGAGAAATGCACAGCTACTTTAAGTGGAAAAGAGGGTCAACAATGCCCATTTGCAGCATCATTGTGCCCATTTGCATGCCTCACTGTGCCCATTTGCAGCCATAGGTCCCCTGAACTTCAAACTCGGTAGTTAAGGGTTCCTAGATGCCCCCTAGCTGCAGCCAAAATTTGGGGTCTCTGAACCCAAAGAGTCCCGAAATGACATTGCTGCAGATGGACACAGTTGACCGAATTTGGGGCCCCAAAGATATATCGGGGTCACTTAGTGCTAAGAACCCCAAATTTGGTGTGCAAACCCAGTGGAACTAGCACCATAAAATTTCTAAAGCTGGGGTTTCTAGCACCAAGTGGACCCAAGATACAGGGCCCCAAAAATCAGTTCAGAAAATGTCAAGCACTTTTCTGCAGCAGAGAATGACATTTTCTGAACCAGGTTTGGGGCCCCGTATCTCGGGGCCACTTAGTGCTAGGAACTTCAGCTTTGGATATGTTGTGGTACCAGTTCCACTGGGTTTGCACACCAAATTTGGGGTTCCTAGCACCAAGGGGCCCTGAGATATGGGGCCCCAAATTCGGTTCAGAAAATGTCAAGCACTTTTCTGCAGCAGAGAATGACATTTTACGAACCGATTTTGGGGCCCCGTATCTCGGGGCCACTTAGTGCTAGGAACTTCAGCTTTGGATATGTTGTTCCACTGGGTTTGCACACCAAATTTGGGGTTCCTAGCATCAAGTGGCCCTGGGATACGGGGCCCCAAAGTCGGTTCGGAAAATGAAATTTTTTACTGCAGAAAAGTGCTTGACTCAAGTATAAGTCGAGGGGGGCACTTTCAGCACAAAAAAATGTGCTGAAAAATTCGACTTATACTCGAGTATATACGGTAATTAACTCCTTGCCACCCGGGCCATTTCTGACACTTCTCTCCTACATGTAATTATCATAATTTTTTTTGCTAGAAAATTATTCAGAACCCCCAAACATTATATATATTGTTTTAGCAGACACCCTAGGGCATTAAATGGTGGTCATTGCAACTTTTTATGTTACACAGTATTTGTGCAGCAATATTTCAAATGCGTTTTTTGGAAAAAAACTGTTTCATGACTATAAAAGAAAAAATGAAGGATAACCATATGAAAGATGATGTTATGCTAAGTAAATAGATAGCTAACATGTCACACTTCAAAATTGCGCACACTTGTGGAATGGCATAAAACTTCAGTACTTAAAAATCTCCATAGGCGACACTTTAATCTTTTTTACAGATTGCATGTTTAGAGTTACAGAGGAGGTCTAGTGCTAGAATTATTGCTCTCGCTCTAACGATCACGGCGTATGTAACCTGTGTGTATCTGGCTCTGATACTAGCCAGTGCCTCATCAGTCACTGACCTCGCCGCACGTCCCTGCTCAGTGCACTCCCCATGCCCCTCCATGCCTGAATTACTTTTGTACAGCACAAAAAACATGTTCCCTTTTTTTTTACGTATTATATGGGGTATACTTTAAGCAATATCTGCACACTGAAATATCAATTATTCGTTTTTACCTGGCATAGTAAATGTTAAAAAGCTTCTTATTTAGACATAGTCCAATATAATGAAGAAAAACCTGCTGTCATTTGTACTGTTTAATAGTCCACCATCTCTGTAACAGTTTATATTCCTAAAACATTCCTGGGGATCGCTCTCACCTGGTTCACCTCATTTAAACAAGAAACTGAACATGAAGCGTGAACTTACTAAAGGTCTTGAATGCATTTTGGTGTCAGAACTTATATTTGTGGTCTCATTTTCGACAAGCTAGTCACAGTTCTTTTCTGAGTCTCTTGACATGAAAAGATGTGAATTTTGCCTCAACTGTTCCAGTAAGTGGAGACGCACTGCATGGAATTATCACTGTTTGCAGCCTGTTTTTCAGAAAGGATTTTTTCCTGGTTTCTTTTCTGCATGTGATTGTGAAGAAG
This sequence comes from Lithobates clamitans, assembly GCA_037952925.1. Classification (NCBI taxonomy): domain Eukaryota; kingdom Metazoa; phylum Chordata; class Amphibia; order Anura; family Ranidae; genus Lithobates; species Lithobates clamitans. Next base: position 237,773 of record JBBGZY010000936.1, on the reverse strand, counting down.
CAGCGTTAACTCTTTCAGCAATTGTTAGAATTTTCCTGACAAGTCTTACTGCCCGTGTTGATGGGCTTTTGTTTGTCTCAGAACTGCTTCTTTCCCTTTAGCAGGTTGTAGAGGAGTCAAAAAAAAAACAAACAAAATATGCGTCGATTGTTGAATCATTCGTTTTTTGCATCATTATGCCCCGTACACACGGTCGGATTTTCCGATGGAAAATGTCCGATCGGAGCGTGTTGTCGGAAATTCCGACCGTGTGTGGGCTCCATCGGACATTTTCCATCGGATTTTCCGACACACAAAGTTTGAGAGCAGGATATAAAATTTTCCGACAACAAAATCCGTTGTCGGAAATTCAGATTGTGTGTACACAAATTCGACGGACAAAGTGCCACGCATGCTCAGAATAAATAAAGAGATGAAAGCTATTGGCCACTGCCCCGTTTATAGTCCCGACGTACGTGTTGTACGTCACCGCGTTCAGAACGATCGGATTTTCCGACAACTTTGTGTGACCGTGTGTATGCAAGATAAGTTTGAGCCAACATCCGTTGGAAAAAATCCTAGGATCTTGTTGTTGGAATGTCCGAACAAAGTTCGACCGTGTGTACGGGGCATTAGTGTGCTAGCTGCGACATGTGATTTTTGTGCTGCAATTGAAAGTAACAGATCCAACAAGTTGAGTATTTTTTTAGAAAATTTAAACAATCCTCTGAGCTATTTTCATTTTTTGATCAACAGAACTTTTGTTTTTCCATTCGTCTATGGCCTGCTTATGGGAATGCAAATTCAGTTGAAGCAGGTTAAATGCTTATCAACTTCACCTGTAATGAATTCTGAATGATCTGAGAAGTTAAAGTGGCTGTAAACCTCAGTCATGGAATCTAAGCAAAGCACATTTATCTGTAGTGTTTACTTATCTCTCTCCAAAGCTCTAAGTGTGGTTTCTCTCTTGTGTTTTGTTCCTCTGTTATCTGCATGAGTCACTTCTGAGAAGTTTTTCCGACACATTAGATAAATTTGTGTGAAGGCAGGGAGAGCACAGCATACAGTTTGTCTATTTAGAACACAATTCTGCTGTGTAAAGGGGGTGTGTCCTTTTCCGCCAATCAGCTCTCACTGTTACTGCAGCCTCTCCGCCCCCTCCTCTGTGCTCTTGACAGATGAAGAAAAGATTTTTAACACTTTTCTGCCTTTTTAAGGGGTGTAGGGAAGAGCAGACTGCAGATAAACAAGTAAAATCTATGTAGGAGCATTTGTGTCATCTCATCTGAGGCTGTTCACTTCATTGGGTACATGTGAGGGATTACAATGACTTTTAAAGCACTCGGCCTGTGCCCATAGGCATGGATAGGCAAATGCAATTACAGTTTAATGCAGTTGTAAAATTTTGGGATGATGGGAAGTGTAATAAATCCTAGGGCTTGGGGATAGTCCCTTAGGGACAAGTGAGAGCTACATACATGTGCAATAGCAATGTTTATTTTTACCACTTATATAGCAATTAATTACAGAAACCATTGGATAACCACAAAACAACTGGTAATCTTACATCCCTGCAAATGAATATGCACAGTATACATTTCTCACGTCCTTTCCTGGTGTTGCAGGGTTACAAATTGAAGGAAAATTTCCTCAGTGAGGTCACAGACAGCAATAAAAATTCTTTCACACTCTATTCAAGACTAAAAAGAAAATATTGGCTAAATATGAGCCTGAGTAGTAGTAGTAGTAGATTTTTACTGATATATCCAATATCTGTTACCTTTAAAACAATATAAAATAATTGTTTAGTAGAGATGCGCATGTAGTATTTTGGATCAGCTTGACAGCCCATATGGGTGTCAGTATAGCATGCGAGTACAAGCTATTGGCAATTAATATCTGTAAATGTACTAGTAGGAGGGAAGCTCCCATATGTCTAGCCATTTCAAATGCTTCGCTTGGTATTTCCTCCAGGTTTTTACTAACATCTGTCCCTAAAGTAATGGTTGTGCTGAAAAAGCTGATCTTTTATAAATAGAGTGCTGTTACTTCCGCCGAGAAAACAATTTATTTTTATGTGTGAAGGCACCCGTGATATAAAAGCACATGATATGTTTAATCTGAGAAGCAGTAATATAAATCCTGAGCAAATAAAATAGATCACTGTGTTTTTTTTATTTTTTTTACATTGTAGAGTCTTGTACGGGATACCCTTTATTGGCTAACTCCACTTTTTTTTTTTTACATGCTCTTCAGTTAGGCTTTAAATCTACTTTAACATGCTGGCAAAGGGTTACCACCTCATCCCTTTAAACCTGAACACATATTAATTACACAGGTTCTGAGGCTGTTTTAATGTTGGTAAGGCACTAAGTGAGTTTAATTACCACCTTAATCAGTCACAGTACCTGTGTAATTAATATGTGTTTGACTTTAAAGGGATGAGGTGGCAATCCTAATGCATGTTACTTAACTCTGTGAGTCTTCAATGCCAAAAAAAAAAAAAAAAAACAGTAAAGAAAACTGATGCAGCTAACACAAAAATAATTTAATACCACTTTAATGGCTCCATGATGCTGGCTTTGGGTGACAAAGTGTATAACTCTGCCACTACTCGCTGCTCAAGACACCCTTAGCAATTCCTGGAGAAATCTGACACATGGCAACTTTTAATTAACTTCAACTACTCTTGATCGACTCGCAATCAAACATTGGTAAGATGTCCTGAAAAGAAGCAATTTACCACCTGCAAGTTTCATTGATCACCTGAATTTGATTGATTGGTCTAACTGGGCCTTAAAAGAGAAGTATGGCAAAAGCTTTTATGCCTGTACCTCTCTTGTGGGTCACAGGAGTGCACTTATTCGGTAATCACTTAGTTCATGGGCTTAGAGCTGACAGGTAACAGCTGCAGCATCAGTCCAATTCTGCAGATTGGAGGTGAGTATAAATTAGGCTTGCCACCTCATCGTTTTAAAACTGAGCACATATTAATTACACAGGTTCTGTGGCTAATTTAATGCAGATAAGGCACTAAGTGAGTTTAATTATCACCTTAATCAGCCACAGAACCTGTGTAATTAATATGTGTTTGTGTCAGAAATCATGAATCAGACTGAGGCAGAAGTACAATCACACTTGTTTAATAATAATAATAAAAAAAAAGGTAAGCAGAGTAAACATAGTAGGATACGCAGGATATCATCAACAGATGAGTCACTGTGGAGAGATAGGAGCTGGCAATTAGCCGACAGCTGAGTGGCCAGCTTTGAGAAGGAAGGGCTGAGCCCAGCCCTGACAGTACCCCCTCCTCAATGACCCCTCCCCCTCGGAGGACCACCAGGCTTGAGGGGAAACCGTTCATGGAAATCACAGAGGAGGACAGGGGCATGTACGTCCGAGGATGAGACCCAAGAGCGTTCCTCCGGACTTTACCCTTTCCACTACACCAGGCACTGTATGCGCCGACGGAACCTACGGGAGTCAATAATGAACTGTACTTTATACTCCTCATGGTTCTCAACCTGTACAGGGTGAGGATGAGGCACAGAGGTGGTAAAGCGGTTACAGACCAAAGGTTTTAAAATAAGGAGACATGAAATACATTCAAAATACGCATATTAGAAGGAAGGTCTAATGCTTAAGCCACTGAGTTAATCCTGCGAAGAATACGGAAAGGCCCAATTAACTAAGGTACAAACTTCAGAGAGGGAACACAAAGTCGGAGGTTGCGAGATGACAGCCAGGCCCTGTCCCCAACCTGGTAGGAGAGCACAGGCAGGCGTCTGCGGTCAGCATTGAGTCTGTACCTTTCATTAGCATGTCGCAAAGCCTCCTGGACTTGTGCCCAAGTGGAACGAAGACCACAGAGATGCTCCTCTAACGCAGGAATACTCTGCAGAACAAATGAGTCAGGCAACATGGAAGGTTGGAAACCATAGTTCACCATAAACAGGGACAATCGGGAAGCAGAATTCAAGGCACTATTGTGAGCAAAGTCCGCCCACGGTAAGAGATCTGACCAGTTGTTATGATGGTCAGAAATATAGCAACGTAGGAATTGCTCCAAGGACTGATTGGCTTGTTCTGCGTTCCCATTAGACTGCGGGTGATACTCAGAGGAGAAAGCAAGCTGAATTCCCAACTGTGCACAAAAGGCTTGCCAGAACCGGGACACAAACTGACTACCCCTGTCCGGGACAATCACCTTGGTTAGTCCATGTAAGCGAAAGATCTCCTGAGCAAAAATGGAAGCCAGTTCCTTAGAAGTGGGCAACTTCTTAAGTGGAATACAATGGTACATTTTCGAGAACCGGTCAACCACCATAAGGATAACTGTGTTGCCCTGGGAGTTGGAAAACTCCACAATGAAATTCATAGACAGGTGGGTCCAGGGCCTTTCTCCATTGGGTATAGGTTGTAGGAGGCCCACTGGAAGGTTTCATGGAGTCTTACTCTGAGCACACATGGAACAGGCAGACATGATCAGCCTCTTTTGGGTATATCTCGGGCTGCTATCTCATGCTTGATGGTATCCGAGAGACCATGAGAAAAAGCAGCCACGAGGGCCTTATTGTTCCAAGCAACCTCTGCTGCCAGAGTACGGAATTCAATGGCGTAATCGTCAACAGTTCTCGTACTCTGTTTGATGGACATGAGGCACTTGGCAGCAGAAGCGGAGCGTGCAGGAACATTAAATACCCTTTTAAAAGAAGTCACAAACTCAGGGTAACTCAAGGCAACAGGTTTTTGCGTCTCCCTTACAGGATTTGCCCAGGCCAAGGCTCTCTCAGAAAGCAAAGACATCACAAAACCTACTTTTCTTCTGTCCGTGGGAAACGCCTGGGGCAGCATCTCAAAGTATATCTCAACCTGGTTAAGAAACCCAATGCATTGGACTGGATTGCCCTCAAATTGCTGGGGAAGTGGAGCGGAACCAGACATACCTTTTTATAGAGGTAATACTCGAGGCGGGTGCCTGCAGAGAGACTGGAGCAGCAGGGACGGAGCAGCCACAGTGGGAGATTCCAGGTGAGCCGTGCGACTCCAATCTAGAAAAAATATTACCAACAAGTGGATTCACTGCATCTTCTGAATTCATGGCCTTCGCCTACTGTCAGAAACCATAAATCAGACTGAGACAGAAGTACAGTTAAATCACACTTGTTTAATAATAATAATTTAAAAAAAGGTAAACAGAGTAAACGTAGTCAAAACATAGCCAGAGTTCAGGAACCGGAACAGATAGTCAGACAAGCCAAACAGCAAGCAGGATCTGGAGCCAGAAGGATTGTCAGCCAAGCAAGTCTTTAACAGGAACACAGGAGGGCGTTTCTAGAGATGTGACCAAGGCGAAGGCAGAGATTATCTGGCCTGGGCGGCTCAAGTAGACAGGACTGATGAGCAGGATATCATCAACAGGTGAGTCATTGTGGAGAGATAGGAGCTGCCAATTAGCCCACAGCTGAACCCAGCCCTGACAGTTTGGTTTTAAAGGGATGAGGTGGCAACCCTAGTATAAATGTTTGTTTAGACACCCCAAACTCCTCCTTTAAATTGATAGGTTTTTTAAAAATTGATCAAAATAAATGAACAGCAGCAATTTCAACTAAAGCAATCAGATTGTTTTGCCAGGTTCAATCGAGGCAAGTTAGATCTCATTTCCTTTTGGTCAATTGAAACCACTAATTTTCATGTTCGATTGTATGGTATTTTGGTTCAAGCTCAATTAAATATGGTTGAAAATGCTGGAAAACTAGCTAAGTTTAAGGCCAGCTTCAGGATTCCACAAAAAGCTAGGTGTGAATGACTGGTGTAGAATAAACATCATTTCTGAACTCAGCTGTAAGAGAGTGACGTACATTTTTTAGCCATGTGCAAAACTCATAGAAGCAAACTACTGCAGGGCCCCTCTGAAGCATCTCACCCCAACTGGGTTTAACCTTTACAATTAAAGTGGATGTAAACCCAATGTCATCCTTTCTAAACTACTGCCATAGGGGTTATCTATAAGGATTTACACGCCTCCTGCATGTATCTTTACCTGTCAAATGTCTCCCCATTCTGTTATTAGACCCGAAAAACTGCATATTCTGTGGGTGGGTCTGTTGTCTGGAGCTCAGTGGGTGGAGTCGTGATGTCAGTAGACTCCCCGCCCACCTCTAAACTCCTTGTCAATATGCATTTTTTCTGTGTATTTCTAACACTGAACTTCTGCTATGATCTCTAACATCCAGTGAAAAGACAGGAAAGTAACCACATGACTTCAGCATGCCAAATCATGCTGAGGTGTGGAACAGCCAATCCTTGCAGAGCTGCTGAAGAAAGGATTGGGGGAGGGAATTTAAAAATACTGCATGTCTCTTAGGCTGATGCACGAGATATGTAAATCACCTGTCACTCACAGCAAGGGGGAGGATTTGACAAAGTTTTTCTCAGTTTGTCAAGAATTGTCTCACTGAACAATAAAAGGGGATTGCTCAGAGATGGATTAACTCTGTGTCGCAAGACTGGGCTCAAATGATAGGAAATCTTATACTCTACAGTATGATTTAAAAAAAAAAATTAGGGTTTACATCCACTTTAAGCTCAATTGGGGGGGGGGGGGGGGGCTGGGTTGCATTAGAAGGGTGTGGCCTAAGGCGAGGACTGTCCAGGAAGTCAACTTGGCTAAATAAAATTCATGGTGTGATGTCAATAGTGTGTGGCTTTGCTATCATGTTTGCTGCAATCTGCTGAATAAGGACAAGCTCCCTGAATCTGGTACCTGGTTCACTGTGAGATACACATGAGGACTTTGAGCACCGCTGATACTTTGATTTTTCTACTTCCACGGTAATCTCGCATATGGGGTCTCCTGGATTCTGAAGGAGTAATAAAAACCAAAAAAGAACCAAAAGTTCTAGCTTTGGGTAACGTTGGACTTTGCTTAGAGCATTTTTCTTGTCTCTTGTTAATAGTAAAAAGGGGGTTAATAGATGTTTTACTTCTTCCTCCTACTCAAAAAGTATTGTATGTAAAAGAAAATGTGGAATGATTATACGGGAAACTGTGACCCAGAAAAGTCACCTGCTCCAGAATAGAATAGCTAAGTAATATGCGGGTGTGTTCCTCCTGTAAAAATCCCTGCCTTTTACAAAAGCCGGCTTGCTAGATAAAAGAATATCACTGCAGGAGTCAAATGAACGTGCCAAAGTAATACTAATGAAAAGATGCTTAGTGTAAGTGCTGCATTTTCACCTGGGATTTCACACATAGAAGAAGATGCTTGACAAATATTGAATGCAATAGTTTTCTAGGTAGAGAAAAAGCTGTTGGTAATTGGTACAGAAGTGAAACATTCTTGAGTCAAGTATAATTGAAGAATCAAATTGATTGTAATATTATGTGCACGCAGCTACCCTGGAACATTTGTCACAGAACCTTGCCTGAAATTTGTTGCTCAAGCAGAATACTTCTTGCAGAGGGAGCTCCTTGAAATACTTCACTGTGACTTTGCTATTGATTGGTATGTTTCCAACTTTTTAGAAAAGGAAACATTTCCTTGTAAAATTACCTACCGAATTTTACAGACTACAGAAAAAGGCAGATTAAAGGAATCACTAATAAAATGTAATTATTTACCCCAAAAGAAAAGGCTTTTCTTGACCAAATGCAATTTTAGGCCGTAGGAGGCACATATCAGTCAGAAATGAAGCCCTAAAATACATACAAAGAGTGCTGGGCTTCCGTAATCTGGTGATCTGGGAACCCAAACCTGTTTTTCTTATCTGTTTGTCATGCAGGAAAGACATTTCCAAATATAACCACCAGTGCCGGGACAAGGTCATCCACTGCCCAGGGCAAAGATGCCAAACTTCGCCCCCCTCTCCCTTAGGGTTAGGGTCAGGGTGCCCCCCACCCCTGCAATATACCATTGCGCCAGGGGCAGCCGCCCCTCCTGCCCACCCCTTGTCCCAGCCCTGATAACCACTACAGGCTCCTTGCTATCACTCATATAGCGAAAACCTGACAAAGTTGGATGTCTATGTTAGAAGTTTAAAAGGTTGAAAACCCTCTCTGCAGGCTTGTACATACAGGTAAGCCTATAATAAGTCTTACCTGTAGGTACTTTGAATATCTCCTAAACCTTCACAGTTTAGGAGATATTCCCACTTCATGCAGCCAGTGATGTCCCTGGCGCATGCGCTCTGAAGGGACGATATACTCTTTGAATGACAATTGTGCGGACATGCAACACTGTTCCCAAATTAAGTTTTTATCATTTTTTTCACACAAATTGAGATTTCTTTTGGTGGTTTTTAATCACTGCTGGGTTTTTATTTGCTAAATATAAAAAAAAACCCCAAAAAATACAGAAAATTGTGAAAATAAAACAAAACAGTTTCATAGTTTGCTATAAAATTTTGCAAACAGGTAATTTTTCTCCTTCATTGATGTGCGCTGATGAGGCTGCACTGATGGACACAGATAGGCTGCACTAATGGCCATTGATAGGCTGCACTGATGGGCGCTGATAGGCGGCACTGATGAAGCAGCACTGAGAGGTGGCACTGATGGGCGGCACTGATAGGCACTGGTAAGTGACACTGATAGGCAGCACTGATAGTTGGTACTGATAATGAGGCACTGATGGGCACTGATTGGCAGCACTGATAGGTGGTAGTGGTGGACATTGATAGGTGGCACTGGTGGGCACTGAGAGTCACTACTGATATGCACTGGTAGGTGGCACTGGCACGTGGCACTGGTGGGCACTGCTTAGCGGGAACGATGTCCCTCTGACAGAAGCCAGTAATGGACTTTTTTATTTCTCCTCACAGCATGAGGGGAAAAAAAGCCGATTACAATCTTCTGTTTATATCACGTGATCAGCTGTCATTGTCGTGGTAAGGGACCAGGATTGGCTCCTTACTGCAATCTGTGATCAGCCTAGTCTCATTGACTCGCTGACCACAGAGCACGCCCCCAGGCAGCTCATGCACGGGAGGATGTACGTGGACGCCCTCCCACTAATTTAGGCCTGCGCTGTGGCCGTCTTTCGGCTATAGCGTAGGCAGAAAGAGGGTAACATTTAGTCCAGACCTGCTACTTCAGTAGAATCCCAGATGTAATAAACAAGTTTCTTATAGTGTCTAGACCAGTGTTTCTCAACTCCAGTCCTCAAGGCGCCCCAACAGGTCATGTTTTCAGGATTTCCCTCAGATGAAACAGCTGTGGTAATTGCTAAGGCAGTGAAGCTGATCAAATCACCTGTGCAAAATAATGGAAATCCTGAAAACATGACCTGTTGGGGCGCCTTGAGGACTGGAGTTGAGAAACACTGGTCTAGACCATGCACATTACAAAGCACAACCTACATTTACAGTTAGAATTAAATTTGTTCAAGAAAAATTTTTCATCAAGCTCCTTTGAATTTTCTTGTTACTGTGGTCCAAAAAGATTGGCGATTTGACCCCACTAACCATTAAAGTGGAAGTAAACCTACCTGTCATTTTCAGCCAAGGAAGCTGCCATCTTGGCTTCTGTTTAATCTACAGCTGCCATGATGCAGCACATGTGATCATTTAAGACACCAGCCATTGGATGATTTGACAGTTTGGTTGAGAGCACAACGAATGGGAGTGTCACATTTCCGGCATGTAACTGTTGTATGGATGGGTTTACTTTCGCTTTAAGAAATCAAACTAACATTCTTAAAACAAAAATTTTCAAACAAAAGTGTTACTGGTGTATAGCCAACTTTATTAATAGCCATCTATATCAGTTTTAAGAAAAACTCAAGGTTGTAGCTTTGTATAGCTACTTACTTCTAGTTCCTGTGCTCTACAGTGCAGCTTAGTGGGAGATTGGGGAATACCTACAGACTTCTTTGGGTCTTGAGTATTTCAGCTCAAATGATATAAAGCAGAGTGCAGGGTTCAAAAGTGAGTGGGCAGCAGGGTAACAAATTGGGCAGCTGAAATATGAGCAAATATGGCTGTTTTGGATAGGCAAACTTTCTTTGGGCCCCAAATCCTGCTACCCCTGCTCTCTAATTGCTAGTCATGCAATGTTTTGTGTCTTCTTCTTTATCAACTCTTCTCTGGGCCCTTGGGTACTCCTCTGATGATGCATAGAGTCCATCACGTTAGAACCTCAGGGGCAGTCCAATGATGTCCTGCACCCACAGTATCAGTCCTCAGTCTTCCAGGCTAAATGATGCCCAGTGACTTTCCACTTAGAAGGCAATCTTGTGGCTAAAGGTATTCCGAATTGAAGGTCAGCATGGCAGCTTGGATTTCTATTTTATTGTATACACTGGCAGGGGGAGTTTTCCATGGGATCAGCACTGTAGCCTATAGACTGCAGCACTGATCAGTGTATTGTGATGGTGGGGAAGTCTCCCTGCTGTCAGAATACAATGATACAGCAGGAAGGATTCCCCCATTGACCTCAAATGTATGGATAGGGGAAATCAGATCAGTTTTTTTTTTGTTCAACCCAGTGGTTGAACGAAATAAAAATGTACTCCTTTATGGTCAGCTTTACTTGTGAACCCATTGCTTCACAGCCTCTCCTTATATGTTGGACACTCTGAAACATGCAAATAATACCTATTTTTGAAAAGTCAGTACTGAGAACCAAATTAAACATATCCTGAAATACAGAACAAAGGATGCACTGAGGATTATATTCTGTGCTACCATTATTAAAGCGCAGCAGTTTCATCCTAATAAATGCCTTGGCTTCATGACCTTCGAAGACACCTGTCACGATAATACTAAACAGTAAAATTACAGGGTGGTGTTACCAATGGGAACCTGTGTTTAGGAGAGTAGTTTAGATTCTTTTTTAGCTGTTATCTGTGGTGGCAGGTTTGCTTTAAAGAAGGTGTCCAAGAGACTGGGGATTTAATTTACAGCTACCTTTAAATTCGTTGATTGGTGAAAATTGCATAATGAAACATTGTATTTCATTCCATGTATATGAGCACTATAGCAGCATACAAGAGTAAAGTGCTACTCCAGCTAAAGTCAAACAGCTGAATACACAATTAAAACTGTTTTACCCACTGAAAGGGAAGCATATATGTAGCATTCCCCTGACCCCCAGAAGCATGGTGGTACGTCCAGAGACAGGGGTGGGCCACCAGGGCTGAGTCCATGGCTAAAAGAGGGGACTGGAAGAACACTGGGCACCAGTCACTTTCTGTCTTTTCAAGGGTTTTATTGGTCATTACACCCAAGGAGGAGAGAGTTATGGATCCCAGATGCCCAAGCAGATCATTTACAGACTACTGCAAATCCATGTCCAATTTCACAGTGTCAGAACCTTTACATCAGCCCAGGAACACTGTGGCCGGAACCTCAGCTGGCTCACAGACTTTTCTCTCTTTTGCCGGTTTCAGAGCCCTCTGTACTGTTTCATAAGCTTCCATGCCTCCTCTCCAAGAGAGCACTGGATCTTTGTGAGAAACAAGCCTTCATTTTGGCTTTCTCCAGCAGGGTCCTCCCTCTGGGTCTTGATCCTGAAAAGCTTCCCCCATCGACAGGCAGGGCAGACTTCAGGATCACTACAGGCCTATCTACACATCCAGAACACATATAGGCCCCACACAGGCTATAGGCCTAACAGGATAGACCAGTCCAACAGCATTTTCCCAAGCCACTGCCTATGGGAAGGGAGACCACATTGGCTGCCCCAAATATATATATCCTAACCCAGCATGCACCAGCAATCAGCCTCCTTCTGGTTGGCTGATGAAAATATAAATATTCATAACTCAGTTTTACTGTGGAATCTCATACTACCAGTGACATCTACTGGCAGCAGTGAGAAACAACAGCTCCACTGAGTTTAGGGGAAAAAACTAATGATGAAATAAACAAAATCCAGCTCGGGCTGACTACCACCCAACATAGCTAAATGTAAGTAGTAGTCCCTAATAAGGACAGGGTGCTACATGTACACTTGTCATACATAATTCTTGCTGTGTCTTATGCCTGCCTAGGTTGAGGCTTGTTACATGTTTTTAGAACCTACTAACTGTGCCAATGCCCCACCTCTTGCTCTTTGACACACAACATCCTCCCCTTCCTGAACTCTGTCTTACCTGAGTAGCTCCGCTACCTACACGGCAGCTGATACAGTTAACAGTCCCATTCCAGGCTTGATTTTAATTTCCAACTGTTGTGTGGCAACACAATATAAATCAGATTTCAGGTAATTATATTAGCTGAACTGGAAAATGATTTACTGGCTTTAGCATGAATAGAAAATTGAATGATGTTTCATACATTTGCACAAACTTCTTAGATGTAACTTATAACCAGCCATTAGACGGTAAGGCTGTGTACTGCATTGTGGCAATCATCTGTACAGAAAACAATAAGTTTCTGATCCGTTAAAAAGACACCTAATTCATTTTGTTCCAAATTCATGACATTATTGAAGTCATTCATGTCAGAGATGATAGCATTGTGTAATCTGGAGGAGTGAGGGGAGATTTTCTCATTTGTTTAGATTAAAACACAAAGCTGCCTTATTGCAATGACATTCCCTTCCAATAAATGTACTCAGTGTAATGAATTGAAGACAAGTGTCATTTTCCTTTACTGTGTAACTAATCTATGTGGGTTGTCTGCTCTGTGATCACCAGTACGCTTTCTTTCCCTCCTTGGAGCCTGGCACGGACCTTATTCACGATTTGTAATTCTGGCAGTCAGTGCAGCACATGGAATTTTCCACATCTACTCTTCTGTAATTCATAGAACGTCTGGCAGTGGGCAATTTACTCATTTGCCCACGAAGCCAAGAACACAGGCCCTGTATGGCACAATAAAAAACTGGGCCTCTACTACCATTGTCAATAGACAGATCTGCAGCATGCTGCATGTAAACAAGGTAGCAAAAAAAAAAAAAGCGTAGCACTTCAAGCCAAGGGTTCTTGTTGTTAAACATTTAACCCGAGCTAAGAAAGAGAGGGGAAGGGTCAGAGTGCTGAAATCTCTCCACTTCTTCTTCGTCTTAGGTGGCAGACACAACCAGAAGTGAGGGAAAATCTTCTCAGAAGAGCTGTAGACCACATAGATAATGGGTCTAGGACTCCCTCTATAGAAAACAAACAAAAACAAAACAAAGCTTTGAACAAGACTCTAAGGGGGAGATTTACTAAAATCTATGGTTACTATGCACAGGTTCACCAGATTCTGTGTACATCAGTTTTAGTAAACCTTCCCCTAATTCTCACGTAAATGTATTTTTGGTTCTGTTTTTTCATCTGTTACTTATGAGAGATTAGCTAACCAGATTTTGACCCCCATTCATACTAGAGTTTGAGCATTTTCAGGCAGTTTTGGAGCACTTTTTAAAGCTATCGTGATTTTGTTGCAGCCAATGGAGAGCAAGTTATTAGGAGGACGATAATAGGCAAGAAATTGTGCAAAAAAAACCTAGCTATACATGCATTTTTATGCATTTTTCAGGAGCTCCTATTCAAGGCTACAGGGGGTCAAAATCACGTGCCTGTGGCCCAAAGAAGCTCGTGTACTTTTTAGAGCTTCAAACAAGAAACTTCAGGCAACAATATGCCCAGGTGTGAATGGACATCACTGAATATAATTGGAATCTTGATGTTAAATATTGAAGTACTTCAGGAAATGCACTTCAGATCTCTGGAGGTGTTAGTGAGGTCCCAAGATCCAGCAAGACATTGAACCTGGCAAACCCACCTTACTCACGCTTTGGATGAATTTCTGCTATAAAATTTTATGATACAGATATAAATCTGCAAGACAAGCCTTAAAGTGGTTGTTAACCCATTAATTAAGCCCATTTTGTAAGGACAGGGCACACACCAGTGATTCTGTAAAAGAGGAAAATGTTAAAAAAAAAGAATGTTATAACAAAAATGTTTTAATTCCTTCTATTATACACTAAATCTTAGGTCACATAACCGTGTTTTTTCTTTACAGCTCATCATGTCTTGGCTAGGCCTTAGCATGTCACATGTTTTGGTGAAAGTGGGATAGATTTACTAAAGCAAAATAGGTTGTTCACGTGCAGGTTAGCTGTCCTGACTTCCATCATCCAGTCATGCAAAAGCAAAAAGTAGTTTGTCTCTTTTCTTCTTTTTTTTCTTTGCACGGAATTGGGTATTCTTTGTGAAAGCTCACTACATTCACTAAGATAGGGGACAATTCCTGCAAGTTCTATAATAAAGTGAATAAGTCCCAGTTTCTTACCTTTTGATTGACCCCCCGTGGGGTGGATCAGATGCTTGACTGACAGCACACTCTGCTCTACATGGCCAGCAAGGATTGCGTGAAGCCATGTCACTAGGACATGTGATCTACTGAGCTCATGGGTGTGCAACCTGTGGCTCTTCAGCTGTTGGGGTACTACAAGTCCCATGAGGTATTGCAAGGCTGACAGTTACAAGCATGACATCCAAGGGCAGAGGCATGATGGGACTTGTAGTTTTACGCAACAGCAGGAGGGTCAGAGGTTGAGCACCCATGCTTTAGCCCAACCCAGTATATGATCTAAAATACAGAAACAATGCTTACTAGATGAAATGGTGCATGCACACTATGATGGGAACAGAGCTTGCAGATCATTGCCACCAAGAAGAAAAGAAGAAAGGCCTTAATGATTTTCCATGAGGGTTTACAAAAACTTGTCTTGCAAAACCAACCCCACTGCAAAACTGTGTCATTTGCTACATACTCTCTGCTGTCTCAGCTGTCTCAGGCTCCCTTCATATAAAGATGGCCATACAGTTGCAGATTAAAATATCACACGCAATTCATGTTGCACGTTCTTATTGGGTAGAAAACAATAGCAGTGGTCCTTTGTGGACCATGTACCTTTGCTGATGTATCTCTTGTATATGCAACAAACAATCACTCCAGTCAGACACATGTGAGAATAACCCAATTATTGGTACATTAAGTCTACAACTGCTAAACTGCCCGATAAAGTGTTTCCATTCTGTAGGAAAACTTCCATTTCCTAACGATTCTTGACAAGTATTGATCCCATTGTTTCCCTTGTTTGATAGGACAGTGTTAAATACAAGCAATTAGCTCATCTCCTGTTCTATACTTCTTTGTTTCACCAGTCCCAGCACAACAGGATGCATCCACTCAGCTGTGGTAAATTCAATTTGCAATTAAAATATTAGATTTCATAGCATTTCACCATATTCAAGATTTAACATTCATGGAGTGAATTCAATGAAGAGCCTGTTTTTTTTATCTTAGTTTATTTTAATTAAATATCTTATCATAAAATGTTTTTGTGATCCCTATTAACCTGCAGTGACCTGTCCGAAAAATAAGCCCTTGGCATTTTGTTATTGCAGTGATATGTATTAGAAAATTAACCGAAAATTTAAAGTATACCCTTCCTATGATAAAAAGGGTGTTTTTCCCTCTGTACACAAGTATCTCTGCCAGCAGCACCCTAAGGACAGAATCTTCCTACTTGATCTTGACCTTAACCTCAGCTTTCTTAACCTGGATTGAGTAATTCAGCACTATGTTTATTGATCTTGACCTTAACCTCAGCTTTCTTAACCTGGATTGAGTATTTCAGCACTATGTTTATGTACTAGGCGACCAATTCCAGATGCCTGCTTGTATAATAACTCACTTTAACTTTTTAGTTGAACTACTTTGACCGCCTGCCACAGGAAACCGCAAAACACAGCAAAATTACACCACAATTTTACCATGATTTTGCATGGTTTGCGGCCAGTTGTCAAAACGTTCCTATCCTGAACGTGATTCTTCCGCATCCCGGAGAGGTAGGTTGAACCTCCCCTAACCACAGCAGCTCCAAAACGATCCTAAAAGCCTATGTGTACATCGACACATAGGCTTTTATGGAGTTGAGTTTAGGAGCTTTGGCCAAATAATGCCAAAAGCACCTAAACTTAAGTTTAGGAAATGCTAGTGTACATGGATCCTAAACCCTTTCATTTATTGAATGAAATTGCATTTAAGTGGTATTGTGGGCACAGGTTATTTTGTAGAGCATGATGTGTAAAGGAATGACGTATAGTAGAACATTAACCTTGAAAAAGACAAGGCCAAATGGAAAGCAGTGCCCTCACTTTTGTTGGCCATTTACAGAACACCTTGTATTCTGTGATTGGGTAACTGAATGCACAGCATTCTGCGAATAGCCTTGGGGAGGGAGATGGAAAAGCGACACTAGCAATGCAGTCAGTGAGGTCAGCAGCATTCATATCTGGAGTGGGCCAGAAGTGGAAGAGGAGCTGTACTATATAGCAGAATGAAAAGTATTGATTTTAAATTACCGTGAAGCAATCTGGTCATTTATTATAACTTAGAAAACGTAACTCATATATTCATCATAACTTACAAAAAGCTCTGTGCCTGGTGTTGCACTTTAGAGTGTATCCAAAGCCAAAACCTCTTTTTATTTTTTGATTAGAGGGGAAATCTTCCAATTGGGACACTTGGTCCAGTGAAAACTGTGCAAGAGAGGATTTCCTTAAGTTTGAAGAGTTTCTTGTTTCCTATTGTGCCTGTGGGAAGGAAATGAAGGGAGATCTCAATAGGACGCAGATGGCAGAAAAAAATATGAGTTTTAATTAATCCGAAACTAAAGAAAAAGATGCCTGTAGGTATATTTCATTGTGACATGATTGCACTCAGTACAACAGCATCAACTGTCAAGTACCCTGGGTTTTTTTTGTGTCCTCAAACCTGTCTCTTTGCGGCGTCTGCAGTTGCTTTGGGTCGTGAATCAAAAAAATAAATACTATTAGATAAAAATAAAACAGGCCATCTACTTGGTCTTAGTAAAGGCTCTCCAGTAGGGTGATGTAAGAGGACCAGGCTCTGGCCCCCTGTGTTGCTACATTCCTGAAATTTATATCCCAGCTAAGAGAATCTCTTTTGCATGGTCTCTTCTTCGGATATAAATATGTCTAACTACAAAGAAACTCATTATGGTAACATATCATAGTGCTATTTTAGTTAAACGCCAGCTAAAATATTTTTTTATTACAAATACAATGGGGAAAAGTTAGAATCAGTGTAAGTTCTGTTTTGTTGTTGGGTCTCCACTGTGGAGATTCACCCTCCTTCCTGTTCCAAAGACAGGATGACCAGAAGTGACTGATGGGCATAAACAAAGTAGAATAGACTTTTTTTAATAGAAAGTAGAAGGACAGGGGTGTCAAACTCATTTTCATCTCGGGCCACATCAGCATTATGGTTACCCTCAAAGGGCCAGTTGTATCTATAAAACTAGATGTCAGAGCACTTCACCCTCCTTCCATCAGATGTCAAGAGCCCCCCTCCCATCATCACAAGTCAAGAGTCCCCCACCCTTCCTTACATCACAGTGCAACCCCCTTACCTTATGCTGCTGTCGGGAAGAAACTTGGGGTGGAGCTGGGAAGCAGAGAGTGCAGAGTCTGAAGGAGAACCAGAGGAAGGCTGGATCAGCTTAACGTTGAGGTCAGGGGAGGTGGAGGGGAGGGGCGCTCGGGCTGCACAGAGAGGAGCAGGATCAGTAGGAGGAGTTCTGTCTTTCTTTCTTCTGCCGACTGCTAAGGCAGGGAAGGGGTGAGGGCAGAGACGAGCCTCTTCGTGGCTGAATGAAGAAGTGCAGGATCTGGTGGGAGAGTTCAGTCCTCTTCTCTGCTGCTGACTGCTGAGACAATATGAGGGCAACAATGAGGGGGTTGCCACAGCTGCAGGAGAGCTGCCCATATTGCAGGGCGCACGGCGCCACCCCCCCATCTGCACCCAGCCCCCTAATCTACTTGTGGGGCGCCGGACGCATGGATTCCAATTGTTTTTTTTTTTTTTCTTGAAGCAGGTGATTAGAGCCAGAGGCTCGTGGGCTCATGTGGCTTTATGTTTAACACATGTGGGTTAGAACTTATGTACTTGATAGGGACTTAAAGTGGATGTAAACCCAATGTCATCCTTTCTAAACTACTACCATAGTGGTTATCTATAAGGATATACATGCCTCCTGCATGTATCTTTACCTGTCAAATGTCTCCCCTCTGTCTGTTATTAGACCCGAAAAACTGCATATTCTGTGGGTGGGTCTGTTGTCTGGAACTCGGTGGGTGGAGTCATGATGTCAGTAGACTCCCCGCCCACCTCTACACTCCCCTTGTCAATATGCATTTTCTCCTGTGTATTTCTAACATTAAACTTCTGCTGAACTTCTGCTATGATCTCTAACATCCAGTGAAAAGACAGGAAAGTAACCACATGACTTCAGCATGCCAAATCATGCTGAGGTGTGGAACAGCCAATCCTTGCAGAGCTG
Organism: Lithobates clamitans; assembly: GCA_037952925.1. Taxonomy (NCBI): domain Eukaryota; kingdom Metazoa; phylum Chordata; class Amphibia; order Anura; family Ranidae; genus Lithobates; species Lithobates clamitans. The sequence continues at coordinate 219,488 of JBBGZY010000936.1, read as the reverse complement.
CTGAAGAAAGGAGTGGGGGAGGGAATTAAAAAATAATGCATGTGTCTTAGGCTGTCACTCACAGCAAGGGGGAGGATTTGACAAAGTTTTTCTCAGTTTGTCAAGATTTTTCTCACTGAACAATAAAAGAGGATTGCTCAGAGATGGATTAACTCTGTGTGGCAAGACAGGGCTCAAATGATAGGAAATCTTATACTCTACAGTATGATATAAAAAAATAAATAAATACATTTTGGGTTTACATCCACTTTAAGGGCCATTGCCTAATCATGTAGCACAAGGGTTGTAGCTATTTCAGAACTGCCTGGACCCCATAGAATGCTTTTTTTTTGCTTCTCACTTTTTGTTTACTCAGTGGACCTGCCTAGGCCCATAGACCAGTATTTTGCCTTCTTTATACATGTATTTTAATTTGTTGTAGCTTCTACATTACACTTCAGAATTTGCTAAATAAAATGCATTTTCTGTTATCTTTGGGTTAAAAATGTAAATACATAGAGGGTTTTCAATTTCTTTTTCAGTCAACTGGAAATCTTATATCACAACTATGGGGATACAAATTTCAAATTGTTTATATTTTTAGGGGATGTTCCAGAACACCTTGCTGCAGAATTAAATTTAATCACGCATATTTATTGCAGATAGCTGCATGACAGCTTTGTGATGTAAACTGATACAAGTCTAAGTAGTTGCAGTTGTGTACATTTAAATACAAGTTATTCAAAGAAACCTGTAAGAGAGAATATGGAGATTGTTGAGTGTCCCTGCTTTAAAAAGAAGTCTCATCACATATATTTTTCTGCATCTTGTCCCCTAGGGGGCAAAGTGCTTTTGGCAATTTGTCCTGTTTGGATTTGTGCAGAAGATCCAGAGCTACCGTGGTCAATAGCGCTGCTCTGTAGGAAATAAATGCTTAATGAGAGGCGATTGGCAATGCAATAAAAGCATAGGAGGGGGGCATGTCAGCCAGGGGACAGAGTGGATGGGAGCCAGAGAGGACAGAGTAGGGGAGATGAAGCAGACAGCATCAATAAAATACAAGGTATTTTTCCTTATACACTGTACTAGAGTCATTGTAGGTGTGCTCATCGCAGAGGGGTGGTAACATACAGAGTGCTGATTAAGCTTCACAAAGGGAACCCCCAAAAATTGGGCTTCAAGCAGTGGAGGTACTCACAGGAATTAATAGTAGCCAGAACAATGCTCCTTTTTACAAAGAATTATTAGCATCTAAATATAAACCAATAGATGTGCAGTTAAAGCTGAACACTGAGGAAATCATAAATCCTCCTTTATAGTGGGGCTGCCCCCACACTACAAGGGTTAAATGCTCATTTAGATCTAGGGTACCAGGGGAGCTCCCCCCCCCCGTCAGAATACACAGATCAGCTCTTGCTACCATTGGCTGCAAGCGCTGATGGAATGCTGTTTTTCAGCATGATCGTTCCACAGAAGCCAGTCATCCTGCTGAACCTGCTTCCTGATGACGCATGCGTGTATGCGAAACGCTTAGAGGCTTCTGGGTAATTACGGACGTCACTTCCTGTTCACGGACCCGTACCAAATCGAGGCTTGGAATGCACACCGGGATCGAGAAACAGCGGTGTGACAGATTCCTAGAACAAATAGCTGGACAGACTCAAAGTGTGAGCTTGTATTTTATAAATTGTGAATACTTACTTTTTAGTCAAGATAAATAAATATTTTATGCATACATGTTGCGCAATGATGGATATTTAATTTTTATGGGATACCATCACTGATATGGAGAAATAAGGAGTACCTAGTGGTAAACTAGCTGGAGCAAAGCCAGGACAGTGGAGTGGTTATCCCAGATGAACCAAAGGCAAAATTCTTACTAGGCTCTAGTGAGTTCCCATTTTAGAAGTTGGTGGTGGTGGCACATGAATTGGTCAAAAGATTCAGCATGAAGCACGCATGAAAATTTGAGACTATATATGATAAATGGAAATGAACTCTGGAAATACATACTTATGCATTTTTTGATATTTGGCACTTTATTGTCACGTTGCACTTTATAGTGATCTTTGGTAATATTACTGATGTCCTAAGGAGTGATAGTCTGCACAATTTTTAAATATTTGGCACTTTTTAAACTATTGTCACGTTGCACTTTATGGCGCGTACACACGGTCGGAATTTCCGACAGAAAGAGTCCGATGGGAGCTTGTTATTGTATATGCCGACCGTGTGTTTGCCCCATCGGACTTTTTCCGTTGAAAATTCAGACGGACTTAGATAGAGAACATGTTCTATATTTTTCTGACGGAACAAGTTACTATCGGAAAAAACACTCGTCTGTATGCTGTTCCGACGCACCAAAAAGACGCATGCTCTGAAGCAAGTATGAGACGGAAGCTATTGGTTACTGGCTATTGAACTCCATTTTCTAGTCCCGTTGTACGTCACCGCATTCTGGACGGTCGGAATTTGGTGTGACCGTGTGTATGCAAGACAGCTTGAGTGGAATTCTGTCGGAACTCCGTCGGAAAAACCTTCAGGGTTTATTCCGACGGCAAAACCGGTCATGTGTACAGGGCATAACAGTAAGGCTGGTTTAAAGGGCACATACACTGTGAGGTTGATGCATAGGGTTTACACACCGTATCAGTGGTAACATTATACTAGTAAATGTTTGAATCAATGCAGTTACTCTCTTTTTTCAAATATACATTTTCCTAAGCCTATGGTATAGGCAGATTAAATTATAATTTATTAATAAATATTATTTATTTGTTTATTTATTTATTTATTTATTTTTGCGCCGGTGACACAAAAATTTTCACATACTGCTGAACTGGCTGACTTTCTGTCCGTGTATACCTTGCTTAGGACAGATTCTGGACACTTCCCAATGTAAAAACATATATAATGAGTTTAAAGCATCCGTACCTGAAAAATTTGTTTGCTTATATTATCTGCATGGAGTTAATTTTAATATAAACTTCAGAAAGTTGATAGCAATCAATATTGAGCTAATGATGTGTCAGGTTATTGCAGGACTATACAACAGAGGGAACATCGTTCCACCTAGCAGATCCACTGCAGAAATAATCACAAGCAAAACTAATGTGCTTAACAGTTTCCATTTAGAATCTAATGAAGACCAGTTATGAGTTTTTTGGATCCCGTAAGGAACATTGCTGTTGCTGACAGCTTGGCAGTTTTCATTTTTCATTACCCAGCTTCACAGAACAGTTTTATAACATCAGTAAAATGGGCAGTGAATCACTAACTAATTGAATGTTCTCATATCATCTTTTGGCGGATGTTGCATTCCACATACACGCGCCTGCATACGCACAGAGCACACATCCTCTGCAGTGAGAGGTGTTTTTGAAATGAGCTTTTAAAAGGATGTGATTATCAAAACGTATCTACAGCAATTCCATCATTGTACTGTATATAATGTATACACACATTGTAAAGATTTGGGGTTACAACAACCTAGAGGTGAAGTTTTTAAACAATGGGTGGCGGTAGGGAGTAAGTGGATGCATTTATGCTTAATGTTGATTGCAGTCAGAGAATTGGATATAAGGACCTAGATATTGTTGGTTAATGTTCACAAAGTACATGTCTGTGTATTGTAATTGCAACCTTTTGTGAATGCATGGCCCAACCTGAATGGGTTCTTGCGTACTACTTCTGATGGGAAGATTTACATATTTCTGCTTAAAGGGGTTGTAAAGGCAGAAGTTTTTTTTATCTTAATGCATTCTATGCATTAAGATAAAAAAAGCCTTCTGTGTGCAGCAGCCCCCCTAACACTTACCTGAGGTCCATTTCTGTCCAGTAATGTCCACGAGTGTCTCAGCCGTCCGTGATTCTCCCTCCTGATTGGCTGAGACACAGCAGCGGTTCCATTGGCTGCCGCTGTTGTCAGTCAGCTAGCCAATCAGGAGACAGAGGGGAGGGGCCGGGTCGAGGCTCCGTGTCTGAATAGACACAAGGAGCTGTGACTCCGCCCAGGTGCCCCCATAGCAAGCTGCTTGCTGTGGGGGCACTGAACAGGAGAGAGGGGCCAGGAGCACAGACGTGGAGGAGGGTAAGAGGAGGATCCGGGCAGCTCTCTGCAAATCAACTGCAACAGAGCAGGTAAGTATAACATGTTTATTTTTATAGGAAAAAAATAGACTTTACAATCACTTTAAGGGCCGGTTCATTTGAGCGGGCAGAAATTGTGTCGGACCGGTAGTGCATGCACTACTTTAAAAGACGTACAGCAACCAGATTGCATGGTTCTGCTTACAGTGCGATTCCGTGCAAGCAAACACACTGTTTGGGGTGTTGTTAAAATAGAACTATAGGCAAAAATATGTTTTAATTTTGGATAGCGCAAGAGAGAGTTATAACCCCTGTCAGATTTTTATTTCACCATCTGTGTCCCATTGCGGATTTCACTTCCCGTCCCATAGCCAAACAGGAAGTGATAGGATATCCCTTCAAATTAAGGGAATTTCTTGGGGACCTCCAGGTCCCAGAACCAGTGTCCCCATTGGAAGATTTCTCCTCCATTACTTTTCTGGAGACAACCCAATATTTTTGAATTTCTTTTATTTTCACTTTTAATGATAACAGTAAACAGGACAAATCGAGAGGGTGAAACGGGGGCACAGACAGCAATAAAAACTGACAAGCATTCTAATCCCTCTCCACTCCATCCAAGACTAAAAATAAGTTAAGTTATACTTTAAGTTAACACTGACACCCGCTGCAGATTGCAAGTGCAGTGTGTTTTGAATGCGTTCAGTGGGCCCTAAAGTAGAACTTAAAGCTATATTCCAAGAATTCATCCACTTTGTAAAATGTAATAAAGACATACTATGAGTTAAATCCAACCAGGTGCATGCCACCTCCTGGACCTATCTTTTTTATTTACATCTAAGAGTTTTATGAAGCTTTGGGAGGATAGCTATTGCTATATTTCAGGTCTCTGACAGGAGAGATGCTGCCTTCTCACACATAGCATCTTTGCCCACCCCCACCCCTCTACTGTTGATTCACAGAAGCCTTTGTATTTTGTGAATGGGTTCACATAATATAAAGTGCTCTATGAATGGGAAGCAGGAAGGGAGCTACAGGCACAGCAGCTGCATGAATCTCTACAGGTGAAAGAACTGGGACTAGAAGGTCCAGTGTCAGAGTTTTGTAAATGTAGCAATAGCTATCCTCCTTTAGTTACTTTGTAAGGACTGGAATTTGTGAATGCTTACTTTTATTAAAAATAGCTATGGGCCAATTGGGAATTCAAAGATGGTCGATTACATGTCCTCAATACAGTGGTTTTCAATTTAGCTTATTGATGATATAATGTCTATAGGGTAACCTCAGACAGCCTAGCATTAGTATTTTTAGGAGAGATAGCAATTTGACAAGTTGGAGAGCATTGTTCATATACCTAATGAAAACAGATGTAGCCACCACATCGAGTGATGTAACTAGGAACTTTTAGGGCCCCCGGTGCAAGACATAGGCTGCTGAATGCCTGCTTATCCTCTTCTCCCTCTCGCAGGCATTCAGCATCTGCAGGAGGAAAATGTAAAGATCGGTTCCTCTATATGCAGCTGCCCCTGCTGCTCCTCATATCCAGCTGTAAAGGAGGGCCACGCAGGCCCCCTGCAGCATGGGGCCGGGTCACAATTGCGACTGCTGTAGGTACACCCCTGACCACATCTAAGAATTGGTAAGCTGCAATATAATAAATTATTGTTTTGGGGTTTAATACCACTTTAATAACTGCTATGTTACAAAAGAGAGCTGCCATGATACAAGACAGCTGTCATTTTACATTGCCAAGGTTGCCAAGGTACAAGGTTGCCACATTATTGGAAATTATGTCAGTAAGAGGTGCATGTTACAGAACACTGGAAAGTTAGAAACGACTGCCTAGTTACTAGACTGAGAGTCTGCTGCAATATTATTTCTTAAGCATGCACACAAGGCAAGTGTCCTTGCATGCTGTGTGCAATAAGTAAAATCCCAGTGGTTCTGTACTACTACCAGACTTGTGAGCTGATTTATAGATTTTGTTCTACAAGATACATGCTCTACATTGCAAATATATTTAACTAAAATTAGGTGTGTGCTAAGCTGCAGCCTCCCTGAAAAAAACTTCACAAGTGAAGTCCAATTAGTTCATTATAAAAGGAAGGGAATATGGCGTTGCTTACAACAAATATTTGAAAATTGTATACAATTATAACTGTGGTGTCATATACAAATGATTTTTTTTTATATAAGATATGCGTGAATATCCCAAATCTCCTTATATCATAACTAAAAGTAAAAGCAAACTGAAAAAATTATGAACTTGTGTCTGTTATATCTATTACATGATACTTGAAAAAATTCCTTATAATCAAGTAACTTAAAAAAATACACAAACCAAAACTAATGTAAAAAAAACAAAAAACTAAACCAATACATAAGTCCAAATCTGTGATAAAGAACTATCCGCAATAAATGTCCATAATTCAAAAAATCCCAACGTGACTTGTGCAGCATCCAGGTGATGACACTTTATTACAATTTCTGTGCAGAAAAATAAGGTAACTTTTCCATGCTCCCCCTTTGTTTTAAGCACTCACCAGAAAACCCTATACCTGCAGGGGTAAAGAGCGTGTAGTCAGATTTGCCTCTGGTTCTGGTGTCCCAATGATCAATATGACCTCCTGCTCCATGGCGTTGCTTGTGTAATAGGGTGTCCACATAAAATTAATAGTAGAAACGGGCACTCATAGCGTAAATCCAGTATAAACAAAATTTATTTTACAAAGTTACAATCTTTTAAAATGAAAGAGCTCCAATTGCCCCAATTCATATAGGCATACAAACAGTTTTCTGGGTCTAGATGACGTGTGTTCCACAGACCACAGCGCAAAAACCGGAAGTGACGTGAATGCGTACCAAGTCCAGCCTTATGCGTTTCGTCATTGGACGTCGTCTGAGACATCATTTTTTTCAGTTTCCTTTCACTTTTATTTATAATATAAGGAGATTTGGGATATTCACGCATATTTTATGTAAAAAAATCATTTGTATATGACACCACAGTTATAATTATACACGATTTTCAAAAATTTGTTGTAAGCAGCGCCATATTCCCTTCCTTTTATAATTAACTAAATTGCAAATAACCTATAAGTGCCTCACCTGCTGCAGAACCCTATTACATTTCCGTGTATTATAAAATAAATGAATACAGACCCCTCATGAGAAATAGTCAGAATGTTTAATACTGGCCTGGTGTTTCTGCTATTTTCTTCTCAATCATTGCTAATTACAGGTGATTACATAAACCTTACATCAAATATTACATAACGTTATATGAAAGACCTACTAAAACTATTCACAAACATAAAAATACTAACACCTATACAGAAATGAGAAAGCTGACTCATACAAAAGTATGTTGCACAAGTTGTTGTATGTTAGAACTTTATTTTTGCAAACTGAAGGAAAAAAATAATTTATGTGGTACTACTTGACAGGAAGTCAACTGTGTATTTAAAAATATTTGGCATGGACTCAGGAATTTTCTTTCAGCTGGGTGAGATGAAGAAATAGCCATTAGTTTGTTCAAGAGGGGTTCACGGGATTGCCAAAATAATTGCATTTATATTAGAAAGTGTGTTCCCATACAGTGTTAACCACCACTGATCAACACTAACCACCCTATACCATTGCCATATCACACCTTTACTTGCATCTATTACAATGTTGATAGATGCTAGCTATGACCGAGCTGAGGGAATAGGGCTGGCTTCAAGAGAAGTCTGATGCTTTCTTCAGTTTCGTGACTAGTTTAAATAAAAAAAAGGGGCTTTAGACAACACCTTCCTTATTACTACTATACCGTCCTTAAAGGCTAAGTGCACCTTCTTAAGAAATTAGACTATGCAGTCCAGGGTCTCCATTGTGTTCAAAAACACTGTTATCCTTTAGACCATTAGGTCTAAAGCCTGCCAGAAAAACTCCCAATGACATGGTCAGCCCATCCTGCCCAAGTTCTTTGAATTTCTGCCCATAAGGAGATTGCTCCTAGCATCCCAAGAGAGAGCGTGCTTCCATGTAGCAGCACATGCTGAGGGAGAGCGCACTGTGACTTCACACAAAGGAAGCAATACAAAGAGAACAGGATACTTTTTCACATAAGTACATGGTACAGCAGGCACATATCAGGAATATGAAATGTTGGGTTTACATATTCTTTAAGTAAGCCTACACCCCATCACGAGACTGTATGGAAAACCTTTATGCAAAACAGGGTAAAACATCACAAGTGATGTCAGCTTACGTGTTTCTGCCTGCAAAGGGCCTTAATCATAGCTAACTAGGCAGCACGATAGGAGGATCCGGCACAGGTGAATAATAAAAGACAATCAAGCAATTATATATAATAAAAGACAATCAAACAACTATATATCTCCTGTGCCATATCCTCCTTGTTGGAGGTGGTGTTTTTAAATGTAGGTAGTATTGTGCTGTCTAATTAGCTAAGATGAAGGCCCTTTGTGGGCAGAAACCTGTAAGCAGACTGAATATGTGATGTTTTACCGTGTTTTGCAATCCAAGTTTTCTGTAGTGTCCTGTTTTGGACTGCAGGCTTACTTAAAGAATACTTGAACCCAACATTTCATATTCCTGATATGTGCCTGTTGTACCATGTACTTGTAAAAAAAACAAATCCTGTTCTCATTGTATTGCTTCCTTTGTGTGAAATCCCTGGTGTTTCTGCCAGTCCATCTGCTTTCCTATTAAAAACGAATGACACTAGGCATGGTAGCTTAGCATGGTCAGTTCTCAGCACTTACCCTTGCTTGCCTCCATTGATTAGACTTGTGCTGACACGCCCCCCTGCATAGCCATTCACTGGGAAGATCAGTGTACTGCTATTTCTCCTCCCCCAGCTCTCTAAGAACCTTATGCAGCTGAAAACAGAGGGAAGGTGATCACCTATAAAAAAAATAGGGGGGGGGGTAGTTATTTGTAATGTTTTTATATGCATATACACAATTGTTTTGCATTTCCTTTCTATTCTAAATTGAATGGGTTGTTTTACAAGGTGAAGGTTTACAATCACTTGAAGAGGATTTATCTGTCAGGCTTACGGGAACGCCAGCTGCAGCACCTGTCTTCCTCACATATCCAATACACACCTGAGTAGAGCATGATGAGTTGTTTGTTGTACTTCGTGTGCTCAGGCTTGGAACGCAGGAGTGTGCTCGTTCCTGGCATGCTGGGAGTAAGCCCCTAAATGTTGGGGTATCCCAGAATTTGGGCAAAATGGGCTGTTCATCTCAGAGTTTTTCTGGCATGCTTTGGAGGTGTCCCACATTGCCTAATAAGGCTTTAAACTAAGAACAATATTGTAATACTGCACAGCGATTAATAACGTACTGGGGCCCCAAGTCTATTCTCTATAAAAGAATGTGAACTGAGCCTTTAAAGTGGTTCTAAAACCTGAAGTTTCTTCACCTTCATACATAAAAAACCTTCTGTGTGCAGCAGACGCGGCCCCCCAATTCTTACCTGAGCTCCCTCTGATCCAGCGATAGCCTCGGCTGTCCCGGGACTCTCCCTCCCCATGGGCTCAGACAGCAACGGGAGCCATCGGCTCCCAATGCTGTCAAACTGAGCCAATGAGGAGAGAGCGGGGGGAGCCCCAGCTCTATGTGTCTTATGGGGAGCGAGCATGCAGCGATTCCCCCAGGGCAAGCGGCTTTCTCTGAGGGCACTGCTCGAGGGGGAGGAGCCAGGAACGCTGGCGGGGGACCTGAAAAGAAGACGATCGGAGAATCACCGCACAGAGCAGGTAAGTATATAAAAAAAAATAGAAAAAAAAACAAAACAAAGCTTTAATGCGACTTTATTTTGAAAAGCTTTAGTTTTGACATTATTCTGGCTCTAAAGCATACGTTTTAATTATCCTTCTATTAATTCATATTTAGTGGCCCCAAGCTTACAAGACTCATACTGTTCAGGAAGAGTATCAGTATCATACAAGTTTTTTTCACACTGTTTTTGGCTTCATTGTCCATCATTGTTTCAGGAGGTGTCATCTTTTCCCCTGCTGGCTGTCTAGCCTCTATCTAATCTTTCACTGTCTTTCCATCACTATCTGGATAAATATTACATGACAGCAGCATGCTGTGCTTGATGCTTAAATGTCCCCTGTCATTCTCACCAGTGATGAACACATGGTACTCCTCCACCGTCACCAGTTACCATGGAGATGTGTCTTGCAGTGGAATTCAACCCACACAGACATGAGTCAGTCATTTCATGACCCAGGCCTGGCACCCTGTCCTTTAACCCCATTAAGTTTTTGTATACTACACGTGTATCTAGACATCCCACGTTTTGTGATTCATTTCTTAATTGCTGAAAGTTTTCTCAGCTTTAGCTATTAAAAAAAAATAAAAAATCAATTTCTTCTTTGTTCATTAATGTTATACCAGACTGTATGAAGGATGCCAGTACCCTGAAGCATGGAGGTGTACTGGAGCTCAGTGTACACAAGGCTCTCTGTTTGTTATACAAAGCTAAATAGCCGTTTATGTACATATGTGTCATCTCATATATAATTTGGTATTGCACCAAACTTAGTTAAAGCTGTATTAAACCCCTAAACAAGATGTAATATATTGCAGCCTACCGGTCCTTAAATGTGGTGGCTGCATTTGTTTTATTTTTAGGCTTTTTTCCTTTATTGTCACCTGTTGATCCATCCAGTGACACATTTCTACACTATGGACGGAGAAGCAATGAAGACACATTTGGATAGCAGCATCGTCAATCTAGGGAGAGGGTAGTGTTATGCCACATACACACGAGCGGTTTAGCCGTCGGAATAAACCCTGAAGGTTTCTCCAATGGAACTCCGATGGAATTCCATTCAAGCAGTCTTGCCTACACACGGTCAACCCAAAGTCCGACCAAAGTCCGACCGTCCAGAACGCAGTGACATACAACACTTACGACGGGACTAGAAAAAGGAAGTTAAGTAGCCAATAGCTTCTGTCTCGTACTTGCTTCACAGCATGCGTTGTTTTTGGTCCGTCGGAACAGCATACAGAGGATCGGTTTTCCCAATAGGAATTGGTTCCGTCAAAAATATTTAGAACATGTTCCATTTCTAGGTCCGTCAGAATTTTTGAAAAAAGAAGTCCAATGAGGCCTACACACGATTGGAATAGACGATGAAAAGCTTCCGTCTGACTTTTTCTGTCGGACATTCCGCTCAGGTGTACAGGGCCATAGATGCACTAGTTTAGCTCTGCTTTAGAGTGAGGGGAAAAAAGTATTTGATCCCTGCTGATTTTGTACGTTTGCCCACTGACAAAGAAATGATCAGTCTATAATTTTAATGGTAGCTTTATTTTAACAATGAGAGACAGAATAGCAATTAAAATATCCAGAAAAATGCATTTGAAAAAAGGTATAAACTGATTTGCATTTTATTGAGTGAAATAAGTATTTGATCCCTTATCAATCAGCAAGATTTCTGTCTCCCAGGTGTCTTCTACACAGTTATCGAGCTGAGATTAGGAGCACTTTCTTAAAAGGGAGTGCGCCTAATCTCAGCTTATTACCTGTATAAAAGATACCTGTCCACAGAAGCAATTCCTTCACCATGGCCAAGACCACAGAGCTGTCCAATGATGTCAGAGGACAAGATTGTAGACCTACACAAGGCTGCAATGGGCTACAAGACCATCGCCAAGCAGCTTGGTGAGAGAGTGACAACAGGTGCGATTATTCGCAAATGGAAGAAACACAAAATAACTGTCATTCTCCCTCGGTCTGAGGCTCCATGCAAGATCTCACCTCTTGGAATTTCAGTGATCAAGAGGTGGGGAATCAGCCCAGAACTACATGGGAGAATCTTGTCAATGATCTCAAGGCAGCTGGGACCATAGTCACCAAGAAAACAAATAGTAACACACTATGCCGTGAAGGGCTGAAATCTTGCAGCGCCTGCAAGGTCCCCCTGCTCAAGAAAACACATGTACAGGCCCATCTGAAGTTTGCTAATGAACATCTGAATGATTTAGAAGAGAACTGGGTGAAAGTGTTGTGGTCAGATGAGACCAAAGTCAAGCTCTTTGGCATCAACTCAACTTGCCATGTTTGGAGGAGGAGGGATGCTGCCTATGACCCCAAGAACACCATCCCCACCGTCAAACATGGAGATGGAAACATTATGCTTTGGGGGTGTTTTTCTGCTAAGTGGACAGAACAACTTCACTGCATGAAAAGGACAATTGACGGGGCCATTTACCATCAAATTTTGGGTGAGAACCTCCTTACCTCATCCAGGGCATTGAAAATGGGTTGTGGATGGGTAGTCCAGCATGACAATGACCCAAAACACACGGCCAAGGCAACAAAGGAGTGGCTGAAGAAGAAGCACATTAAAGTCCTGGAGCGGCCTAGCCAGTCTCCAGACCTTAATCCCATAGAAAATATGTGGAGGGAGCTGAAGGTTCGAGTTACCAAACGTCAGCCTCAAAACATTAATGACTTTGAGAAGATCTGCAGAGAGGAATGGGGGCAAAATCCCTCCTGAGATGTGCGCAAACCTGGTGGCCAATTACAAGAAACATCTGACCTCTGTGATTGCCAACAAGGCCTTTGCCACCAAATACTAAGTCATGTTTTGTGAAGGGGTCAAATACTTATTTCACTGATTAAAATGCAAATCATTTTATAACTTTTTTGCGTTTTTCTGGATATTTTTGTTGTTATTCTGACTCTCACTGTTAAAATAGACCTAACACAAGAAAATAAATCCTACGAGCCACAATGAACCTAGTGCTAAAAATAAGCACTACACAGCCGCATGCATGAACCACGTCTTGTACTGCGTGTGAATAACAAATAAATAAATAAATAATGATGCGCTAGAGTGTGCTAAACGTGCCCCTATCATGGCACAAAGGGAGTCAATAAACACTTTTGCTTCAAATATAATTCATAAGTGCAAATAGATGCTGAAAAGTGACATGTGCCAAACCAAAAGTGCTAAGTGTCCCCCAATGCTTGTACATACTAGTCCATCATGAACTAAATATATAATGAGCAAAAAGTCCTTCAATAAAGTACTGACAAGTGATCCTCAATGGTGATATTTTCAAACATGCTTAAAAATCCACGTGCCACAGGTCATGCGATGGTGAAACAATAGTGACCCCCCCCAAGGTAATACGCTCACCTTAGAGAATGTGACTAAGTCGCTAGACAAAGTCAGGAAACGCTTTTGAGCCACCCAGGGCTCTATGTGGATCACAGGATCACAGGCTCCAGCACGGGCTCAAACAATAAACAGGAAAAAAAAAAGGGGGACCATATAGTGTGATATCGTTTAAAATATTTATTCATTCCAAGGTCAGACAAAAAACTCTCCGTCAAAGTGGGGTACTCACATTTTAAGGGTCTGTCAGTGCACCACTCTGAACAAGCATATAGTATGGATGTAGCAGTGAGGATATGGAGTCCGTCCCAGCACCGACAGCTGCTGCTGCCTAACACTCCGTCCTGGCCCCTCCCCTACGCGTCTTCGACACAGGGCATATGTGTCATCATCGGGGGGAATGTTAAAATAAACCTACCATTAAAATTATAGACTGATCATTACTTTGTCAGTGGGTAAACGTACAAAATCAGCAGGGGATTAAATCATTTTTTCCCTTACTGTAAATGATTTGTCTCAACTGTCTAACTGCCATTTTTGCTGGACAGCTTGATCTGTTAAATTAATTTGACAAATAACAGACTTACTGGCTGAATCAGCAAGTGAAAATACAGGAAAAAGCCTAAAAACAATAAAAAAAAATTAATTCACTCAATGAATTAAATGATTATTAATATATTAAATGTTTGTTTTTGGGTTTAATATCGCTTTAACCTCCCTGGCGGTATGATTCTTTCTGATTTTAGGTGCTGAAAGCGGTACAATTATTTTGCATGGAAATTTGGCGTTTTATATTGTAGGTCTGTAATTCTTAACAATAACACACTTAAATCTGTCCAAACAAGAGTCTAGTAGATATCCCGGGTATGATAAAGTTTGAAACACAAAAACATAAATTATAATATAATAAAAAAATAATAATAATTAAAAAAAAATAAATAAATAGTAATAAAATAAATTTCCACACGATTCACTATCGCTCAATTCTGCTAGCTGGTCTAAAGCCATTTTTGACATAAAGGGACACTTTTTGGTTGCTATGGACAATCTTCAGTTTCCAGGCAGAAAGAACAGTATATGCAATATAAAACTGCATGCAGGGCATGGGCCAGAGCACTGGGGACAAATGGGATGTGAAATGATTTCATACAGTACTGTAATCTGTAAGATTACAGTACTGTATGTGTTATGCTTTTTACATTTTTTTGAATTTGCCGCCAGGCTCCGCCTCCGTGCGTCGCGACGCTCGCAGGGAACGGAGCCTGGCACAGAGAGGCTTCGGAGGAGGACACAGCCCTCAGACACTGCGGGGGACATCGCAGGATCCCGGGGACAAGGTAAGTAAGGAGGCACCAGGATCCTGCGATGCAATCCCGAGTGTGGCTCGGGGTTACCGCTAATGGTCCTGAATTTTAACCCCGAGCCACACTCGGGAATACCGCCAGGGAGGCTACAGCTGCAAGACAATGACATTTATTACGGTTAGGTTTGTTTGGGAGTTAAAGTGTCAAGCAATTAGACAAAAAGTGATGATACATTCACTAACATACAGTTGTCCCCAGAATGGTAGGGGATTTTTTTTCCCAAAGGAGAAACTGACAACTGTCCAAAAGGGATTTCTTCTCTCAACACTTATATATAGATGTACTTTTTTTTTTTTTACACAAGTAGACATTTTAGATCAGGGGTCTTCAAACTACAGCGCTCCTTTTGTTCGGGAACTGCAATTCCCATCATGCCTAGTCATGTCTGTGAATGTCAGTGTTTTACAATGCCTCATGGGATGTGTAGTTCCAACTGGAGGGCTGTAGTTTGAGGATCCCTGTTTTAGATATTCTTTTATTCCGGTATTTTAGGTTTAAATTGAAATCCTATTATTGTACCTTGGAAGTGGTGTAGTTAACATTTAAAAGTCAACCAGTGCATATATTTAAAAGCCTTTCAACATATGCGTATAATAATACAGAGAACCCACTTCCTAGGCTTTACTAGCACCAGGATTATAGCTTCTTAAAGGATATCTAAACTCAGAAAGCAAAAAAAGAAAGAAACGAGCAAACAAAAAATGTGACATATATATATATATATATATATATAATTACTCTTTAGCAGGCCTTACATGAGATGCCTGTGTTAGTTTTTCCTTTATTTTTACTTTATCATCCTGCAAATAACACTTCATGTGCCTGGATGGCTACACTTACTTCCCCACTGTATCTGTGGAGGGGGCCATAGGGTTTTATTTACTAAAGACAAATCCACTGTGTAATACAGGTGCACTGCTAGTGCACTTGGAAGTGCATTCGCTGTAGATCTGAGGGGAAGATCTGAAATGAGGGGAAGCTTTTCTATCATCCAATCATGTACAAGCAAAAATGCTGTTTTTCCTTTTCCTTGCATGTCCCCTCAGATCTACAGCGACTGCACTTCCAAATACACTTGCAGTGCACTTGTGGTGCGCAGTGGATTTGCCTTTAGTAAATGAACCCCCCCGTTTCCATCGAGGCTGAACATCAAACCTTAAGGCCTCTTTCACACGGGGCAGATCAGTCATGATCCGCCCCGTGAACATCCGCTTGCTCAGCGGGGATAGCTCCGCCGATCCCCGCTGAGCAGGAAGATGACAGGTCCGTCGCTGCACGCTGTGCAGCGACGGACCTGTCAGAGCGCCGCTCTCCCCTATGGGGGGATCGGATGATGACGGTCCGTAGTGTCCGTCGTCATCCGATCCGACCTGAAAGCAGATGGAAAAGTAGGTTTTTCCTCCGTTACACTTTTCGGATCTGAGCGGGTCGGATGTCAGCGGACATGTCACCGCTGACATCCGACGCTCCATAGGGATGAATGTATGTCCGTTTTTCATCCGAAAACGGAAGGATGAAAAACGGACATACGGATCGTCCGTGTGAAAGAGGCCTAAAGGTTTAATTTAAAAAAACAAAACAAAAAAAACAAACATGTATTACCTACTTCCTCTGTGCAATTTTTTTGCACAGAGCAGCCCGAACCTCTACATTTTGGGTCCTCCGCCGACGGTCCTGGCTCCTGCCCCCTGCCGAGTGCCCCCAGTAGCAAGCTGCTTGCAATAGGGGCACTCAAGCAGGCTCGCTCCCAAGCCACAGTCCTGTGAATGAACATTGTCCATTCACACACGGAGCGTGGCTTGGCCCCATCCCCCGCTCTCTCCTCATTTGCTCACTGGCTGTGATTGACACCAGCAGGAGTCAATAGCTCCAGCTGCTGTGTGAGCCAATGAGGAGACAGAGACCCGGGAGAGCCGCTCTCATGCACATCGCTGGATCGAGATGGGGCTCAGGTAAGTGTAAGGGGGGATGGGGGGGAGGAGCTGCACCCAGAAGGTTTTTTTACCTTAAGGCATAAAATGCCTTAAGGTAAAATAACTTTCTGCCTTTAGAAACACTTTCAGCTTTTGTTCATCTCCATTACACTAGAGAAGATGGGATTAGTAGTTAATATAAAAGGATAAGGTGCTTTGTATTTTCGGTTTAGCTTACAAAAAATGACACATGATGACACAGGGTTTCGCGATCAACAGATATTTTCTGTTGATCATGTTTTTAGCCCGGAAAAACAAAATGAATGCAGCCATCACATCTAAGGACTGGTAAACCACACACAATGTATCACATTTTTGTTTTTGGGTTTAGTTATTCTTTATTTCACCAAATATGGTAAAATGTGGGGTTATGGAATACCAATGGTTAATACTGTTATTTGCAGTATTTGTGGTATTCTGACATATTCCATAACATGTTACGAGTACATACAACTAGTCACATCAGTCTCCGCTTATAGTCTAAAGAAGCCTTTCTCAACCTTTTTAACACTCAAACTCTTGGAATCATTTTTCAGTCTCAGAGAAGCCCTCCTAATAATGATTATATCTATAACTCAGTTACATCATTGTGAAGGTCACTAGGAAGAATGCTCCTTACACTTGTGATCAATGAGAAGAACTCTCCAATGCTCATAGATAGTTGTTTGATGGTTACTTATCTGAGAGGCAGAAATTACTCAATGCTTAATGAACCCCTAGCAACCTTTGGATAAAACCCTGGGTTCTATGAAACCCTGGTTGAGAATGGCAGGTCCAAAGACTCAAGACACCCTACCATTGTCATTCAGGTACTAAGTGCATTATGAGTAAAAAAGTTTATTAAGCTACCAATAAATAGTTTTGATTCTAGGAAGAAATTGGTACCTGCCTCCCCCCTTTCTTAAAAATACAAACATGGGGAGAATGCACATATTTATTTCAGATAATGATCTTGGCACGAACAGCACTCAGGACCCTAGTGCTGCAAGACAAAAGTGCTAATGACTTGAGCCAGCCATAGATGATGCGATTTTCTTGTTGCAGGAAAAAAAATGCTTGATTCCCGCATCAACACAGTCCATGATGATGGGGGAATCACTCCTGCTGAGCGATTGTGTTTTTGAGGTTGGGGTGGCGGTGGATGGATTGACTTGGGTACAGTCAGCCTGCCCATACAGTACATGGTTCAAATCTCAGTCAGTCCCTGCGGAACCCAATAAACATCAGGGTGCTGCAAGGCTGATAAATGATTTACTTTCAACCTGAAAATCCCTCTCGATACTCCACAAGGGGAAATAGACACCTGTTGAGTTTATTCGGTAAAGCAGGGAAAATGACAGTGATCCATAGTAATCAATTAGATTTCATCTCTTGAATAAACCTACTTCAGTAATCTAGAATTCTAGAGGTTAAGCTTTAGAAATACAGTCTAATGTAATAATACCTGGAAGAGCGGCAAAGGGAAGGTGATGTTCAGAACAGTCAATACTTTTCTAAGCGCTAAGGTTTGTGGTATTGGCTGCATATCCTACACAGCCTAACACTTGGGCACATGGTGTTGGATCTAGATTTGACATCCTACTTTGCTTTGCATGTATTAACCTGCTTAATTAAATATAAATAAATAAAGCTGTAGTTCTTGTTGGCTATAGGTAGAATTTATAATATTTATATGGTGTTCAGCCTTTGAAGAAAGATGAATGTTATAAATATGAGCCTACAGCTGTCACACTGACAAGTACTTTAGCTTATGTAAAAATATTTCCCAATATTTTGATTGGTTCCATAACACACTCTTCCATACAACCAACTGTCCAATTTTTTCGTCTAAGCTCTCGGTAACACAGAAGTCATGCATGTCTTAAATGTTTATTTTTAAGCTATTTCTCAATTAAGTAATATAGAGAATACTGTAAAAGAGCCAATTCATGAAAGCTCATGTTATGGGCTAATACTGATATCTGTTTTTTTTTCTTCTAGAATCCTATTCAATTGCTGGCAGTGATGGCAGCATTTCAGCTTCTGTGGCTTCCATCCAACCTCAGCCCTCCACTAGCTCCGCACCTAGTTCCCCTGGATCCAGGAGGTCTGTCAGTACTCTGAAGAAATGGCTGACAAATCCAGTGAGAAAATTAAGCAGTGGCAGCCGTCTTGATCAGAGGCAAAAGAAGATTGAAAGTCGCCCAAAACGAAGCTTACCTGGACGAAGAAGGAGTGCGGATGATGGCGGCAGGGGGAGCTTTGACCTTGGAGTGTTGCGGAAGATGGAGGACTTCACACGGCCAGAAGATAAGAGCTTGGTTAGAACATTTCTATTTTTTAATCTTAAGAAAAGCAAGCGTTACCTATTTGTTATACAGTAAACTATATGTTGAAATACCACTAAACTTTTTTTTAAGTTGAGTGGAGAAACATTAGAATCTTTGTCAGAATCTTACCGCTGTCGGTTTGATCCTTCAAGAGATTCACCTCTTTGACAATTGTCATCAAAACTAGACTTGAGGAGGGCACTTGTTTTACTGGTAAATATGAGAGATGGAATTCCCCCTTTGGTTAGAGATACTCAATTTGTGTTGTGTTTTATGGACATGATGTAAGGCAGAATAAAGAACTAACACAAGTTCTAACCCTTCACCATTAACCATTCACAGTCAATTACAACTAAAGCTGTTTAAGTAAAACTAAAGGCAAAACTTTTCTTGGTTTTAGATAGAGTGGAGAGGGATTGTCATTGCCTTCATTTGGGAGATTCACCTTCTCTGTTTGTCTTGTTTATCGTTATCATTCTAAGTGAAAGTAAAAGAAAGTCACAAATTTTGGGTTGTCCTCAGAGAAGTAATAGAGGGGAATCTTCCAATGGGGACACTAGTTCTGGTGTCCTGGGGGTCCCCAAGGAATTTTCTTAATTTGCATGAATTTCCTCTCACTTCCTGCAATCTCTGCGATGGGATACACATGGCAAAAAATTTGACAAGGGTTATAACCCTCCCTTGGTCTAAAAATGAGAGAAGAAAAAGCTCCTCATAGCGTAAATCTGTAAAAAAATTGTTTATTGAACTTCCTTGGAAGGTTAACATACATAAAACACGAAAATGGTACAAAACTCAGAAAAAAATGGCAATGTGTACCGTGTAGTGGAATCGAAAGCCCGCTCGGTATTAGCGTGTGTTCCACTTACACTAGGAGTAACACACTGTGCGTTCCAGCTTGATGTGTTTCGTCATCATGTGACGTCTTCAGAGCTTCTCCTAGTGTAAGTGGAACGCATGCTGATACCAAGCGGGCTTTCACTTCCACTACACAGTACGGATGCCGTTTTTTTCTGAGTATTGTACAATTTTCAGGTTTTATGTAAGGAGGTTCAATAAACAATTTTTTACAATTTCACGCTATGAGTAGCTTTTTCTTCTCTTGTTTTATTCATTAAGCTCTGCCACTGGAACGATCGGATACCGACAAAAGGATACTACCGGAGAGCGGCTGGAGGACTCACCTGGGTCACAGGGACCACTTAAGCATTTTTGACTCCTGTTTGTTGTATGACAATAGGGTCAATACTATATGGTGAGTGGAAATTTCTACTTCATTTAACTCCAGGTGATTTGGGTTCACACAGGGGGATCGATACTTTGCTGCAGACATCACCTGGGATAAGCCTGCAGGCTTAAGGACTTTTTTTTCTCCACAGATTGGTTGTTGTTTAATTTTCACTGGGGCTGAGCACCTGTATATATTTTTTATTTTATTTCTTTAGTTGGACTTGAATTTATAATTTTTTTGAATTATGGATGTCACATTATAAACATTTACACTGGCAAGCTCTGTTTATACACTAAGAATAGTTCTTCTTTAACTGTGGCCCCACTAAGGATTGAAGAAGATCTCTGGTCTAATTAAAGAAGATCTCCGGTCTAATTAAAGAAGATCTCCGGGAAACCCCATTTTATATCTACACCCTCACCCCTAAAAAAAAATCTCAGTAATTTCAGAGAAAAAGCAAGGTTTTCACTGTGTAAAAATTTCAACATCTAGCATTTCTGTTTGGTTTCTCTTCCATTTGTGCATGTCATTGCTGGCATTTCTAGACTGCCATCCTTTTCATCTTTTTAAATGACAATGCGCTGTTCTTGTCCCATTGTGTGTATAGTAGGGATATGTTCTGCAGCACCAATAGAATTGTGGCAGGGATGCTCGGGATGTCATTAATTAGATCCCTCCTTTTTTGTTCTCTCTCCCCGGTAAACTGCTTCGAGAAGTATGCACCAACATTGTCATGGATAGATTAGTCAAGACCATTAATACGTGACTTTGGCAAATTTCATATAGCACAAAACATTTTTAAAATGTAGGTACTGCAGGGTCATGCAAATGTGAGCTGATTTCAGAAATCCGAGTTCCTTAAAAACAAGATATTCTTTTAAAATAAGCTGTTAGAATGACTAAACACATCCAGTTAAAAAAATTACCTTTCTTCATTCCTTGCAGTGGAAGAGGTAATATGAAGTCCACTATATGACACCCAAAAAATGTACCCGTATTCACCCCTTTCTATTATAGCATAGGTCCGTGTACTCCAGATCAGAGAAGCTCTTGTTACAGCTCCTCAGTAGTAGTTGAACTTTTTTTCTTGGTCTGCTCACTGATGACAACATATAATCATCATGTCATGTACTGGTAGGAGAATGCCAAACTCCAAATTTTAAGCCACATGGTTTTTAGCTAACAGTAACATTTGATTTCAGAGAATTTTCGCTCACTCTATGACCAAAGTATTCATGCATGGTTTACTTTATAATGACAGAACAAAGACATTGACTATAAAAAGGGAGTACCTTTCTATAAAGACAGTGCCTTTCTGACACAGCTGAAAAGTTAGGCGCTTTATACAGCGCCAGTAGCTATTTATACATGGCTATTTTCATATCTGCGGATACAAATGCAAAGGTTTTCTGTCTGGTCGCAGAAACCAAAGATTTCGGGTTAGCCATCCTCTGAATATTCTCTAACTATTTGAGATGTATTTGAGATGTAAAGTGCTGCGTAAATTGACGATGCTATATAAGTACCTGAAATAAATAAAATAAAATGTATTTATTGTGCGTATGCACAAGCCTATCATGCATTTTCAGATATGTGTACCATGCATTCACATGGACTTGTATGGAGAAATAAAAGCAAAGCACAAACTTATCTCACCCTGAAGGAAACCGATCTCCAAAGTCCATATACCCAAGCCATTATAGATGAATCCCATTTGCCTGTACTTTTTGCTTTTAATATGTTTTTATTTTAATTTTTGTATGCTTCTTTTTAGACTATTTTTGAAGTTTTTATTGTTATCTGTGACACCAATGGGAATATTCACCCCTCTATGGGGGTCATTTACTATAGCGCCAATATATGATCCTGCAGTCCTGGAAAATAGCGCCCAATTAAGGCCAATTAGGACTTCAACTCTCAGAAACTGGGCGCACATGCAAATAGAAAGTGCGCTATTGCCGGCGAACATGCTTGTCAGATCGGCATATGCAGGAATAGTGGAAGTCAATGGGGCACGAACTTGTAAATCCAAAGTTCTCACTGAAGGCTTTTATGCAAGTTCCAAAAAAGTTTATGGGGACCCAGGTCCTGCCCCAGGGGACATGTATCAATGAAATTTTTTTTTTTAAACACCTGTTTTTTCAGGAGCAGTGATTTTAGTAATGCTTAAAGTGAAACAATAAATATCCTTTAACCACTTCAGCCCCGGAAGGATTTACCCCCTTCCTGACCAGAGCACTTTTTACAATTCGGCACTGCGTCGCTTTAACTGCTAATTGCGCGGTCATGCAATGCTGTACCCAAACGAAATTTGCGTCCTTTTCTTCCCACAAATAGAGCTTTCTTTTGATGGTATTTGATCACCTCTGCCGTTTTTATTTTTTGCGCTATACACGGAAAAAGACCGAAAATTTTGAAAAAAAATGATATTTTCTACTTTTTGTTCTAAAAAAAATCCAATAAACTCAATTTTAGTCATACATTTAGGCCAAAATGTATTCGGCCACATGTCTTTGGTAAAAAAAATGTCAATAAGTGTATATTTATTGGTTTGCGCAAAAGTTATAGCGTCTACAAACTAGGGTACATTTTCTGGAATTTACACAGCCTTTAATTTATGACTGCCTATGTCGATTCTTGAGGTGCTAAAATGGCAGGGCAGTACAAAACCCCCACAAATGACCCCATTTTGGAAAGTAGACACCCCAAGGAATTTGCTGAGAGGCATGTTGAGCCCATTGAATATTCATTTTTTTTGTCCCAAGTGATTGAATAATGACAAAAAAAAAAAAAAAAAAAAAAAAAATTACAAAAAGTTGTCACTAAATGATATATTGCTCACACAGGCCATGGGCATATGTGGAATTGCACCCCAAAATACATTTAGCTGCTTCTCCTGAGTACGGGGATACCACATGTGTGGGACTTTTTGAGAGCCTAGCCGCGTACGGGGCCCCGAAAACCAAGCACCGCCTTCAGGATTTCTAAGGGCGTACATTTTTGATTTTACTCCTCACTACCTATCACGGTTTTGAAGGCCATAAAATGCCCAGATGACATAAACCCCCCCAAATGACCCCATTTTGGAAAGTAGACACCCCAAGCTATTTGCTTTGAGGCATGTTGAGTCCATGGAATGTTTTATATTTTGACACAAGTTGCGGGAAAGTGACAATTTTTTTTTTTTTTTTTTTTTCTTTGCACAAAGTTGTCACTAAATGATATATTGCTCACACAGGCCATGGGCATATGTGGAATTGCACCCCAAAATACATTTAGCTGCTTCTCCTGAGTACGGGGATACCACATGTGTGGGACTTTTTAGGAGCCTAGCCGCGTACGGGACCCCGAAAACCAAGCACCGCCTTCAGGATTTCTAAGGGCGTACATTTTTGATTTTACTCCTCACTGCCTATCACAGTTTCGGAGGCCATGGAATGCCCAGGTGGCACAAACCCCCCCCAAATGACCCCATTTTGGAAAGTAGACACCCCAAGCTATTTGCTGAGAGGCATGGTGAGTATTTTGCAGCTCTCATTTGTTTTTGAAAATAAAGAAAGACGAGAAAAAAAAATTTTTTTTTTCTTTTTTCAATTTTCAAAACTTTGTGACAAAAAGTGAGGTCTGCAAAATACTCACTATACCTCTCATCAAATAGCTTGGGGTGTCTACTTTCCAAAATGGGGTCATTTGGGGTTTTTTTTTGCCACCTGGGCATTCCATGGCCTCCGAAACTGTGATAGGCAGTGAAGAGTGAAATCAAAAATTTACGGCCTTAGAAAGCCTGAAGGCGGTGCTTGGTTTTCGGGGTCCCGTACGCGGCTAGGCTCCCAAAAAGTCTCACACATGTGGTATCCCCGTACTCAGGAGAAGCAGCAGAATGTATTTTGGGGTGTAATTTCACATATTCCCATGGCATGTTTGAGCAATATATCATTTAGTGACAACTTTGCGCAAAAAAAAATAAAAAAAATAAAAAATTGTCTCTTTCCCGCAACTTGTGTCACAATATAAATTATTCCATGGACTCAACATGACTCTCAGCAAATAGCTTGGGGTGTCTACTTTCCAAAATGGGGTCATTTGGGGGGGGTTTGAACTGTCCTGGCATTTTATGCACAACATCTAGAAGCTTATGTCACACATCACCCACTCTTCTAACCACTTGAAGACAAAGCCCTTTCTGACACTTATTGTTTACATAAAAAAATAATTTTTTTTTGCAAGAAAATTACTTTGAACCCCCAAACATTATATATTTTTTTTAAAGCAAATGCCCTACAGATTAAAATGGTGGGTGTTTCATTTTTTTTTTTCACACAGTATTTGCGCAGCGATTTTTCAAACGCATTTTTTGGGGAAAAAACACACTTTTTTACATTTTAATGCACTAAAACACACTATATTGCCCAAATGTTTGATGAAATAAAAAAGATGATCTTAGGCCGAGTACATAGATACCAAACATGACATGCTTTAAAATTGCGCACAAACGTGCAGTGGCGACAAACTAAATACATTTTTAAAAGCCTTTAAAAGCCTTTACAGGTTACCACTTTAGATTTACAGAGGAGGTCTACTGCTAAAATTACTGCCCTCGATCTGACCTTCGCGGCGATACCTCACATGCATGGTGCAATTGCTGTTTACATTTGACGCCAGACCAACGCTTGCGTTCACCTTAGCGCGAGAGCAGGGGGGACAGGGGTGCTTTTTTTTTTTTTTTTTTTTTTTTTCTTTATTATTATTATTTTTTTATCTTATTTTTAAACTGTTCCTTTCATTTTTTTTTTTTTTAAATCATTTTTATTGTTATCTCAGGGAATGTAAATATCCCCTATGATAGCAATAGGTAGTGACAGGTACTCTTTTTTGCAAAAATTGGGGTCTATTAGACCCTAGATTTCTCCTCTGCCCTCAAAGCATCTGATCACACCAAGATCGGTGTGATAAAATGCTTTCCCAATTTCCCAATGGCGCTGTTTACATCCGGCGAAATCTACGTCATAAAATGCTCGTAGCTTCCGGTTTCTTAGGTCATAGAGATGTTTGGAGCCACTCTGGTCTCTGATCAGCTCTATGGTCAGCTGGCTGAATCACCGGCTGCATTTTCAGGTTCCCTGTTGAGACAGGAGAGCCAGAGAAAAACACGGAAGATGTTGGGGGGGGGGCATTCCCTCCCACTGCTTGTAAAAGCAGTCTAGAGGCTAATTAGCCACTAGGATTGCTTTTACATGAAAGCCGACCGCTGGCTGAAAAGAATGATACCAAGATGATACCTAAACCTGCAGGCATCATTCTGGTATAACCACTCAAAGTCGTGAATGGCATACCTGAAGACAAAAAAATGGTTAACAATAAAGCACAGTAAACGGTAAGGTATAAAAAATTGCATACCTGAAAAGCAAACATGATAAAACATAATAACAATAAAACATTGCAGAATAGAATACAGTAAAAAAGAGCAGAACAATAGAGAGAGAGAGAACAATAAAACGACAACTATTTTTATTTTATATTTTTGTTTGTGTTTTTTTTTTTTTTACACTTTTTTTTGTAACTAACTATAATAACTGTAACCGGTTCCAGGTTCAGGTCTCTCAAAATGCGATGCCATCTTGGGAGACCCTGTGAAAGTGTGCCTAGTCTGTGCAATGCTCTACCCTACGCTAATACTCAACTAGTGCATGGTAGCGTTCAAAACATTCACCAATGCAAAGACCAGGATTGTCAGGACAGGAGGGACAATAATAGCGGGTGTCACGCCTATATCCGCGCTTGCTGCAGACACAACATCTTTTTTGGGGGGGTTCGCTGGGTAGGGGTACTCGGGAGGACATAAAGAAAATGCCTCTCATGCAGCCGACTGCATTTGGTTGGGGATGTGAATGGGGGAAGTACGGGCGCTGCAGAAGCGGTGGGTTCCCAATTAGGATTGGCGAATGCAGCAGGAAGGGCACTATGGGCATGACGGGCCTGTGTTTGTCTTTTTGGTGGCAGCGGGACACTACTTGTGCTTGCCACCTCACCAGCTTGAACTGCACTTATGGGACTCGCCACGTCACCAAGTGTTACTGCAGTGCTGGTTTGACTACGACCGGGGTGTACTAGGCCTCTGGTGCTTGCCAGTTCACCAAGACGCTACAAAAAAAACTGTTAGCGATCGCAGGGATCAGGCCTGACTCTGCGAACGCTGCAGTTATGCGTTTAGAGTTTTGTAAGTGACAGTGATCGATCGATACTGCACTTGGGTGGGCTGGGCCGGGCCGGGCGGAGGGGCAAAACGCAGGTGCTAGCAGGTATCTGGGCTGATCCCGCTAACACTGCGTTTTTGGGAACCCTAAACTGCTGGGGACGCTAGTATAGATCTGATCGGATCAGATATTGATCTGTTCAGATACTATACCACTAAGGGAGGTGTACGCTGCGTGCGTGGGTGTTAGTGGTACTGGCGCTAACCTGACGCTGCCTGGGGCTGGTGCTTGCCAGTTCACCAAAATGCTACCAAAAAAACTGTTAGCGATCGCAGGGATCAGGCCTGACTCTGCGAACGCTGCAGTTATGCGTTTAGTGTTTTGTAAGTGACAGTGATCGATCGATACTGCACTTGGGTGGGCTGGGCTGGGCCGGGCGGAGGGGCAAAACGCAGGTGCTAGCAGGTATCTGGGCTGATCCCGCTAACACTGCGTTTTTGGGAACCCTAAACTGCTGGGGACGCTAGTATAGATCTGATCGGATCAGATATTGATCCGATCAGATACTATACCACTAAGGGAGGTGTATGGTGCGTGTACGGTGCGTGCGTGGGTGTTCGCGGTACTGGCGCTAATCTGACGCTGCCTGGGGCAACGCATATCACCGCCGGGCGATCAGGGGGCTAAACCTTTATTCGGTAATAAACGGCGGGTGCCCTGACACTATAAAAAATAAACTAACTAACCAGCGTCACCCGTAACAGTTATACGGTGATCAGTGGTGAAAGGGTTAACTAGGGGGCAATCAAGGGGTTAAAACATTTATTAGATAGTATATGGGGGTCCCTGTCGCTATAAAACACTGACGGCGAACCTAAATATTTACGTTCCTAACTAGCGTCACCAGTGACACTAATACAGCGATCAGAAAAATGATCGCTTAGCGACACTGGCGACAGGGGGTGATCAAGGGGTTAAAACTTTATTAGGGGGGGTACTGGCGCTAATCTGACGCTGCCTGGGGCGACGCATATCACCGCCGGGCGATCAGGGGGCTAAACCTTTATTCGGTAATAAACGGCGGGTGCCCTGACACTATAAAAAATAAACTAACTAACCAGCGTCAACCGTAACGGTTATACGGTGATCAGTGGTGAAAGGGTTAACTAGGGGGCAATCAAGGGGTTAAAACATTTATTAGGTAGTATATGGGGGTCCCTGTCGCTATAAAACACTGACGGCGAACCTAAATATTTACGTCCCTAACTACCGTCACCAGCGACACTAATACAGCGATCAGAAAAATGATCGCTTAGCGACACTGGTGAGGGGGGGTGATCAAGGGGTTAAAACTTTATTAGGGGGGGTAAGGGGGGTACCCTAGACCTACAGGGGGGTTACAGTAACTGTCCTAACACTGCTAACTGTCACAAACTGACACTATGCAGTAATCAGGAAAAAAAAAAAAAAAAAAAAAAAAAACCTGCTTGGTGTCAGTTTGTGACAGGGGGGGGGGGTGATTGGGGGGGGATCGGGGGGCGATCGGGGGGGGATCGGGGGCGTATTGTATGCCTGGCATGTTCTACTGTGTGTGTTTGTGTTGTGCACTTACTTACATGTCATCTCTCCTCGGCGCTGGAACGGAAACTGACAGCCGAGGAGAGATGACATCACATCCTCTGCCTCTGTGTACTATACAGAGGCAGGGGATGTTTGTCAGTGGCTGGGAGCGATCGCGAGGGGGGGGCCACGATCGGATGGTCTCCCCCTCGTCTGTAATCGCTCCCAACCAAATGCCGACCGCAGCTGGCACAGGGGGGGGGTCCGATCGGACCCCCCACCCGCGGGAAGGCAATCACGTACTAGGTACGTGATTTTGCCTGCCCGTGCCGCTCTGCTCACGTATATAGGCGTGAGGCGGTCGGCAAGTGGTTAAATATGGTGCCTGGGGGTGTCTTTGGTCTGCCTGTAAAGTTGCACATCTGGCCGATGTGTGGAACATTGCTGCAGCAAAATGACATTTCTAAAGAAAAAAATATCATTTAAAACTATTTTCGGCTTTAATGCATTGGCGGATCCTGGCAATATAGATTAAAAATCAAGGAAAAAAAATGGCGTGCGGTCCCCCCACCCCAGTCCATACCAGGCCCTTTAAGTCTGGTATGGACATTAAGGGGAACTCCACGCCAAAATTGAAAAAAAAAATGGCGTACCATACCAGATCCTTATCTAAACAAACAGCCATAACAAGCCAATAAAGAGGGGGGAAGAGAGAGCCCACCCTCTCCTGAACCAAACCAGGCCGCTTGCCCTCAACATGGGGAGGGTGCTTTGGGGTCCCCCCCAAAGCACCTTGTCCCCATGTTGATCAGGGCAAGGACCTCTTCCCCACAACCCTTGCCCGCTGGTTGTGGGGGTCTGCAGGCGAGGGGCTTATTGGAATCTGGAAGCCCCCTTTAACAAGGGGGCCCCCAGATTCCGGCTACCCCCTATGTGAATGAGTAACGGGTACATTGTACCCCTACACATTCGTCAAAAAAAGCAGTGAAATGTGACAAAAGACAATAGGTGGTTTTTGACAATTCCTTTATTAAAAATGTCTTCTTCTTCCTCCATCTTCCTCCGGTCTTCCTTCGGTCTTCTCCTTATTCCTCCATCTTCTTCTTCCCCCGCTTCGTCCTCTATTCTTCTTTCTTTACCACTGCTTCCGCAGAAGATTTAAAAAACTAACCTCCTCCGATGCTGCGATGGGTCGGATGAAGTAATTCCGAGACCCTGCCCCTTGTGACTTCACCACCCGGAGCATGATGGGTCACTAATGTCACAAGGGGGCAGGGTCTCCGGCTGACATCATCCAACCCATCGCAGCATCGCCCCATAGTTATATTTGAACTGTGCGCTATGGAAGCAGACAGATCAATTGGCCGCAGCGTCAGAGGAGGGTTGCTATTTTCATGTTCAGTGGGTCGGGGGGTGGGAGCGGCAGTGGAGAAAGACCGTAGGACGAAGTGGGGGAAGAAGAAGCTGGGGGAAGGTAGAGAAAGAAGCCGGAGGAAGATGGAGAAGACCAGAGGAAGAAGCGGAGGAAGAAGAAGCTGGAGGAAGAAGGAGAAGACCGAAGGTAGATCGGAGGAAGAATGGGGGGAAAGAAGAAGACATTTTTAATGAAAGGAATGGTCAAAAACCAGTTATTGTCTTTTGTCACATTTCACTAGTTTTTTTGGTGACTGGGTTAGGGGTATAATGTACCCGATACCCATTCACATGGGGGGAGCCGGGATCTGGGAGCCCCCTTGTTGAAGGGGGCTTACAGATTCCAATAAGCCTCCCGTCTGCAGACCCCCACAACCAGCGGGCAAGGGTTGTGGGGATGAGGCCCTTGTCCCCATCAACATGGGGACAAGGTGTTTTGGGGGGGACTCCAAAGCACCCTCCCCATGTGGCCTGGTATGGTTCAGGAGGGAGGGGGGGCGCTCTCTTGTCCCACCCCCCCTTTTTTTGTGGCCTGCCAGGTTGCGTGCTCGGATAAAGGTCTGGTATGGATTTTGGGAGGGACCCCCACGCCATTTTTTACATTCTGGCACAGGGTTCCCCTTAAAATCCAGACCTGAAGGGAATGGTATGGATTTTTGGGGACCCACGTCATTTTTTTTTTTTTTACATTTTTTTTCCTTGATATTATAATAGCTGGATTTTTGGAATTCCACTCCATAATATTATTGAATAATTACATACCATTGCATGCATTTGAAGAGTTAAAATGATGGAATAAACCAAACTGATGTGCATTCGCTAATTATGCTGCTGAGTACAATGCACGTTGTCAGGTGGGATTTGAACCCATGGCTTGCAACTTTGAAGGTAGCATGGCATACCAATACACTACGGAGCTGAGCACAATCATGCATAGAAAATACAATTACTAATTTTTGATTCTATACAATAATGTTTTGCATTTGAGGCATTAATATTATGGTGCCAACCACGCTCATGTGACATTGGCTATTGGGTAGGGATGAGCCAAATACCCCCAGTTCGTTTTGCACCAGAACTTGCAAACAGGCTAAAAATTTGTGCGAACACCGTTAAAGTCTATTGGACACGAACATGGAAAATCAAAAGTGCTCATTTTAAAGGCTTATATGCAAGTTATTGCCATAGAAAGTGTATGGGGACCCGGATACTGCCCCAGGGGACATGTATCAATGCAAAAAAAAAGTTTTAAAAACAGCCATTTTTGCAGGAGCAGCGATTTTAATAATGCCTAAAGTGAAACAATAAAAAATGAAATATTCCTTTAATGATCGTGCATGGGGGTGGGGTCTCAGAGCAAAATGACATTTCTAAAGGAAGAAATTTAATCTGCTTGCTGCTTGCGGCTATAATGTATTGTCAGATCCCGGCAATATAGATAAAAATAATTAAAAAAAACAGTGTGAGTTCCACCACCAGTCCATAACGGGCCCTTTGGGTCTGGTATGAATACTAAGGGGAACCCCGCACCTAAATAAAAAAAATTGCATGGGGGTCCCCCCAAAATCACATCTAATGCCCCGTACACACGGTCGGACATTGATCGGACATTCCGACAACAAAATCCATGGATTTTTTCCGACGCATGTTGGCTCAAACTTGTCTTGCATACACACGGTCGCACAAAGTTGTTGGAAAATCCGATCGTTCTGAACGTGGTGACGTAAAACACGTACATCGGGACTATAAATGGTGCAGTAGCCAATAGCTTTCGTCTATTAATTTATTCTGAGCATGCGTCGGATTTGTGTACACACGATCGGAATTTTCGACAACGGATTTTATTGTCGGAAAATTTTATAGCAAGCTCTTAAACTTTGTGTGTCGGAAATTCCAATGGAAAATGTGTGATGGAGCCTACACACGGTCGGAATTTCTGACAACAAGGTCCTATCACACATTTTCCATCGGAAAATCCGACCGTGTGTACAGGGCATTAGAGTTGGTAAGCTGTAATATGATAAATGTTTGCTTTTGGGTTTAAAACCCCTTTAAAATATCTCATAGTGTTGAGCATACAGTATAGACAGTATACAGCATATATGGCTTTTAGCAGCCAGATAATAATACAGATGCATTCATTCCTCCAGTGTATAGTTCATTTTCTTTTTTACAGCTACATTTGGTTACTGGCATATGTATCTCATTGCGTTAGCTCTGGCACTTCTGTATTGTTTAAAAACAATTCAAGTGGAATTTCTCTAGAAGCATTGTGCTGTTATTTTTCCACAAAAAGAGAGGGGAGGGGGCTTTTTAGAGCTGGACTCCAAACAAACTGCTAAATACACAGATGAAATACATACAAGGAAGCAGTTTAACTTGCTAAAGGATTTGTATTTCTGTCCATCCGAACCTGAGATTTATACAGTTCTGCCACACAGCTGAGCCCTTGCTGTTAGGGGAGGGGACCTGATTTCTCTCTGCTGCAGTTAAAGTGATTGTAAAATCCATAACTTCGTTTTAAATAACAAACATGTCATACCTGCTCTGTGTAATGGTTGTGAGAGCAGCCCTGATCCTCCTCTTCTCGGATCCCCCACCAGGGCTCCTGACTCCCCCCTCCTGCTGAAAGCTATGGGGGCACTTGTGCGTGCTTGCTCCCGGGCCACAGTCTGTGTGTCCGTAAGACACACAGAGCTCAGCTTAGGCCTGCCCCCCATGCCCTCATCACTGGCTGTGATTGACAGCAGCGGGAGCCAATGAGTGGGGGGATAGCTGAGAGTGCTACTGCTCTCCGGTACAGCACTGGACCAAGATGGTGCTCAGGTAAGAATAAGGAGTGGGGGGGAGGGGGCGGGGAGATGCATACAGAAGTTTTTTTTTACCCTAATACAGAGATTACATTAAGGATTACATTACATTAAGGTTAAAAAAAACCTTCTGCCTTTAGAACCACTTTAAACCCAAGAACAAAAATATAATGCATTGCAGCTTACCAGTCATTAGATGTAGTGGCTGCATTAATTTTGTGTTTTTTCATACTATCTTCCCATTTTTTTTCTACCTGGTGAGCCTGGCAGAGACACACTACCTATCACCAGAGAAGCTGCTTGGACCAATGATAAGTATGTACAGTATCCCACAAAAGTGAGTACACTCCTCACATTTTTGTAAACATTTTTGTAACACATTTTTGTGTTAAATTTGGCGTTATCGCTCTCACTCATACTGGTCACTGAAAGTACAACATGGCCCCTCATGGCAAAGAACTCTCTGAGGATCTGAAAAAAAGAATTGTTGCTTTACATAAAGATGACCTAGGCCTAGGCTTGAAACTGAGCTACAACACGGTGGCCAAGACCATACAGCGGTTTAACAGGACAGGTTCCACTCAGAACAGGCCTCGCCATGGTTGACCAAAGAAGTTGAGTGCACCTGCTCAGCGTCATATCCAGAGGTTGTCTTTGGGAAATAGACGTATGAGTGCTGCCAGCATTGCTGCACAGGTTGAAAGGGTGGGGGGTCAGCCTGTCAGTGCTCAGACCATACGCTGCACGCTGCATCAAATTGGTCTTCATGGTTATCGTCCCAGAAGGAAGCCTTTTCTAAAGATGATGCACAAGAAAGCCTGCAAACAGTTTGCTGAAGACAAGCAGACTAAGGACATGGATTACTGGAACCATGTCCTGTGGTCTCATGAGACCAAGATAAACTTATTTGGTTCAGATGGTGTCAAGCGTGTGTGGTGGCAATCAGGTGAGGAATACAAAGACAAGTGTGTCTTGACTACAGTCAAGCATGGTGGTGGGAGTGTCATGGTCTGGGGCTGAAAGAGTGCTTCCGGCACTGGGGAGCTACAGTCCACTGAGGGAACCATGAATGCCAATATGTACTGTGACATGGTCTGGGGCAGCACTCATGCAGCCCCAGACCATGACACTCCCACCACCGTGCTTGACTGTAGGCAAGACACACTTGTCTTTGTACTCCTCACCTGGTTGCCACCATACATGCTTGACACCATCTGAACCAAATGATTTTATCTTGGTCTCATCAGACCACAGGACATGGTTCCAGTAATCCATGTCCTTAGTCTGCTTGTCTTCAGCAAACTGTTTGCTGGCTTTCTTGTGCATCATCTTTAGAAGAGGCTTCCTTCTAGGACGACAGCCATGCTGACCAATTAGATGCAGTGTGTGGCGTATGGTCTGAGCACTGACAGGCTGACCCCCCACCCCTTCACCCTCTGCAGCAATGCTGGCAGCACTCATACATCTATTTCCCAAAGACAACCTCTGGATATGATGCTGAGCACGTGCACTCAACTTCTTTGGTCGACCATGGCGAGGCCTGTTCTGAGTGGAACTTGTACTGTCAAACCGCTGTATGGTCTTGGCCACCATGCTGCAGCTCAGTTTCAGGGTATTGGCAATCTTCTTGCAGCCTAGGCCATGTTTATGTAGAGCAACAATTCTTTTTGTTAGATCCTGAGAGAGTTCTTTGCCATTAGGGGCCATGTTGAACTTCCAGTGACCAGTAAGAGAGAGTGAGAGCGAAAACACCAAATTTAAACACACCTGCTCCCCATTCACACCTGAGACCTTGTAACACTAACGCATCACATGACACCAGGGGAGGGAAAATGGCCAATTGGGCCCAATTTGGATATTTTCAGTTAGGGGTGTACTCACTTTTGTTGCCAACGGTTTAGACATTAATGGCTGTGTGTTGAGTTATTTTGAGGGAACAGCAAATTTACACTGTTATACCAGCTGTACACTTGCTACTTTACATTGTAGCAAAGTGTAATTTCTTCAGTGTTGTCACATGAAAAGATATAATGAAATATTTACAAAAATGTGAGGGGTGTACTCACTTTTGTGAGATACTGTACATACACTGCTGCATTTTAAAAATCTATATATAACAATGTAATAATGAATACGAAGCTGCATTAAAGCTGAAGTGTGGGCAAAAACTTTATTAAGGCATTAATTATAAGCTACTTCTAATAATTTGTGCCCCACTGGTGGCTGCTGCTTTTTCTGTTAAGTCGGCCAAATTTCGGTGATATCACCGCTGAAGTCCTGGAGGAGAAACTGACAGTCGGGAATGGAGCACAGCAATCACAGTGGGTTGCTTGCTATGCAGCATCTTCATTTAGAAAACATTTTGTATTTATTTCAAATGTGTTTCTGTGATTGGACAATGGAAGATTATGGCACTCATGTGCCCCTTGTTCAATGTTTGCCCAAACTATTTGTGTTTTTTTTCCCTGGAATTCAGACTTAACGCGTTTGTTAACCCCCCAAAAAAATATACAGATCCTGGTCCCTTAAAGCAGATTACACAGCACAGTGCTTGTGCCGTATAATCTGCCCCCCTCTAAACTGTAAAAAAAACCTCCCTGAACTTGTCACTTCCTGTATGCCCTCTCTACGCTGACCACGAAAATCATGGCTGCTGAGCCATGACCACCATGGTCAGAGTGCGTCCCTCTGTCATACGCTGCCTGCTCTCTCCTCTCTCCCCCCTCACCCCCTCCTGCCTGCCTGTCATCTCCCTCTCTGTCTGTCTCTCGCCCGGCCCGACCCCCCGCCACTATTCTTGTAAAAGAAAAACCTAAAATTGTCACTGCCAGCCCCTCTATTAGAGGCTGGCATAGCACACTATGTAAGTTATTTTGAAAAACGAGTGTTCTAAATACCAAATTTCAGCTGCCTTCAGGCCGGTCACATTACAGCTCCGATGGATGGATTCTGCGGGGGAGACAAGTGGTCACACGATCTCCCTAGCTGACGTCAGCGGGAGATCATGACTCTTTCCGCAGAATCCATCCATCGGAGCTGTAAAGTGGCCGCGAGTCACGTGACCGGCTGAAATTCAGTATTTAGAACACTCGTTTTTCAAAACAACTTACATAGTGTTCTATGCCAGCCTCTAATAGAGAGGCTGGCATGGCCTTATATAGATGCCTTAACAAACACTTTAAAAATGCACAAATCAAGAAGAAAAATGGGGCTACATTGGATGTATGCCAATAAATACGAAGAACGGTTCTTGCATCCTTTGCCAACATAGATTAGGGATTTGCCCATATATATGCAGATTATTCCTCTATGTCGTTTTGGAATGGCTGGACAATACATGCAGGTGGTGATTTTGGAATTGTGATGCACCTGATTGAAAGACAACCTGTGTTGTCAGTGCTGTATGGTTGGGTGTACACCAGTTTTCAAAAACACTTGATAAATGAAGCTGCAAAAAGTGAATCAGCTTGAGATGGTTCCTACCCTTTAGATCTCAGAATAAGCTGTATGCGACGTGAATGTAACACAGAGTACTAATCCTTCAGTGTAATGATTCACAGCTTGAAGAAGACTAAGTTCCCTACAGCTTCCACAATACATTATTCATGTGCCGAGAAAGCCTCTCCTGTCATTCTCCCTGACTACGGAGACCTTCCTAATATTACCATGCTATAGTTATTTATTCCATATTTTTCCACTTCTCTTTTTTTGTTCATAAATCGCATACATGTGGTTATTGAGAGCAAATAGTTTCCACATTTCATGTTGGTTTATGAAATCCCTGCTATCCACATCAGATTGGCTGCTAAGCCCAGAAGCCCCTAGCTGTCAGGTCTTCTCATGTCTCGCTCTGTTACCAAATACTCAATCACTGTTTTCTGACTGGAGGATTCCGCTCAGAGGCTCTGACGAGAAGCTGATACCCTTATACATTTAGCTAAAGTGACAGTGATTTAGTGCGTCTCTTTAACAAAAAAAAAAAAATCAAGAATCTATAAAATGTAATTACAGAGAGAAATAGGAACTTAATTATATTAACTGAATTGTTAAGGATTACTGCTCATTCAAATATGAATATATTGTACAGGGTATTGAAAGTTTTACGATAATGAAGGATAATAAAATGTAAATTACGTTATGCAAAGGGGTATTAATTCAAATTAATGTATGTTCAATTTTAGGTAGGCGTCAGTCTGTTCAGTCATGGTCAAATTCGAATGAGTCGGATACTTGTGAGGAGTATTACTCTGTATGTAAACCCTAACAATGAACTTCCCCTATTTACTTCCCTTTGGTCTGTTAAATATAATGTGGGAGTACACTCAAATGTCCAGTCAGAGAAGTACATTCCATGGCTTTTTTACCCGCTTTTATTCAAAAGTGAAATTCAAAACTCACACAAAGGGTTACCCTTAAAGGGTCGGCAGACCTTTTTTGGTCATGACCCTTTGATAGAAGGCGGCCAAACTTTTGTTGGACTGGCTGACGTACATACGTTTTTTATTGAACCGGCTGATGCTGCCCCACATTCGACACCCGTGTGTACTAGGCTTAAGTCATTCAGCTTTGTGACACCCAGGCTCCTGCCTAAATACACACAGTCTCATAGAGAAGGACCTGGTCTGATCAGATAATCTTTGTGTGAGGCCATAACAGACACTCTCCCACCATCTGTTCACACATTCTGCACCTGTAGCAGCTTGTTTCCAGGGCCCTGAACCATAGGCAGCCCCTTGACTAAAAAGGTTGTGCACACCTGAACAATCCGGATGCTGGTGTCCAATAAAATGTGGACACAGGGTTAGAGGCTTCATCCTTTCCTAGACTCTACAAAGCTTCTGGATTTCAGAACCCAATCCAGGAGTTACTGCAAAACCCTTTTTTTACACTCAGAAAAGACTTCCTAGGGCCCCTCAACTTGTGGAAGTGAGAATCTTGAGTGACATCTAACCCATCTGACAACATGACATGGCACAGCAAGAGTGTTTTGTTATATCTGTTTGATAAGTGCAAAAAAAAGACCTTTCGATCCTACCAGAAATCCAGTAAGGTCATAAGCTCCTCTGTTCTCTATAGTGTTATCTAAAGCAGTGTTATGAGCCCTACCCAATTCCCCTCTGTGAACTAAAAAAGATCTCCCCCAATCTTATGGAGATGAAGAAAGGGGTTCCATAGTTCTACTAATACAGATTCTGTCCTAGAGTGACAACACTAGTTCTCCGTAGATACAGAGCAGTCAGTAAGTCCGTGGAATGGCCTGTAGCAGCGAGGAAGATGTTGTTGGCATTCCTTCCGCTAGCGGTCTGTCTCCCAGAGCAACGGGAGAGGATTTGGGCAGCAGAGGTTCCCATCCTGTACAGAGGTACGCCGTTAAGTTAAGTGCATGGCGGGGCCAACTCTGCTACTGTGGAATAGTAGTGGAAAACACAGGACAGATAGATGTGGACAGAGTTCAGTATGTCCCTCCTAAATGCAGATTACAAAGAAGGTGTACACTGTCAGGAGGAACCAAGAGATAACTGGAGAACAGTTGCACTGCAAGTGTACATGATGTACGTGAATCTCTAATTGTAGAGGCCTGCCTTAAGGTCAAGTATCCCCCCCTGACAGCCTCAGCCTTGTCTCAGGGCATTGAGGAATATGGCACAAAGCAAAGGTACCCCATGTGTAGTAAAGTGACCCTGTGCAAGGTGCCTAGCAAAGCCTAGAAGAATCCATAGGCCTCTCATGTGACCATCGCTTGGCGCCCAACAAGAAAGGAAACATGGAGGGCATGACAAACAACCACCTGACTAGCCCCCTACCCCCTGGGAAAATGTTCAAAAGGGGATTCTTTTCCTCACTTCCTGTTTTTCTTACTTCCTGTTGTGTGTACAGTATATAGGACAGGAATGGAGGGAAAAAATATCTCCAATGAGATGGCAAACAAATGACCTTAAATATGCTGCAAAGTGTAAAGCTGCCCATACATGGTTCAGCTTTTTCTGTCACCCAGCCGGCTGAAAAAAAAACTGAACCAGTTCCCCCACCCACACATTTGGTGTGGATGCAGGAATCCTCCCCGCTGTGTCGTATTCTAAAACCAAGGCTTTCCCGCCTCCCCACCAGCCGAATACAGAGTTTGAACTGAATTTTTCCAGCAATCCCATTCATGAGAGGCTGGTTAATAGATTGACTATCTCACGAATGGGAACAGCCATACATGGATCAAACTTTTGAACCAATGTGTGGCCAGCTTTCTAAACTAATCCTAAAGCAGAATTAGCATTTTTTTAACAGGTTCCTGAATGGCGCACGCCGATGTACGTCGGCAGAATGGCACGGCTGGCAGCAAATGGGCGTACCCGTACGTCCCTTTAAATTTGCCGCGGTGCCATTGCGTGCGCGCCGGCCGGGAGCTCCGTGAGTCGGGTCACAGGACTCGATCGCCGCGGGGATACCCGCTATCGCCCTTCACGGAAAGGATAAACGGGGAGATGCTAATGTAAACAAGCATCTCCCCGTTCTGCCTAATGACAGTGTCACTGATCTCTGCTCCCTGTGATTGGGAGTAGAGATCAGTGACGTGTCACACGGAGCCACGCCCCCCCACAGTTAGTAACACTCCCCAGGACATACTTAGCCCCCTAGTGGTTAACCCCTTCACTGCCAGTGTCATTTACACAGGAATCAGTGCATTTGTATAGCACTGATTGCTGTATAAATGACAATGGTTCCAAAAGTGTGTCAAAAATGTCCGATGTGCTCGCCATAATGTCGCAGTCACGATTAAAATCCCTGATCGCCGCCATTACTAGTAAAAAAAAAAATTAATAATAAAAATGCCATAAAACTATCCCCTATTTTGTAAACGTTATAACTTTTGCGCAAACCAATCAATAAACGCTTATTGCTATTTTTTTACCAAAAATATGTAGAAGAATACGTATCGGCCTAAACTGAGGGAATTTTTTGGGGATATTTATTATAGCAAAAAGTAAAAAATAATGCATTTTTTTCAAAATTGATGCTATTTTTTTGTTTATAGCGCAAAATATAAAAACCGCAGAGGCGATCAAATACCACCAAAAGAAAGCTCTATTTGTGGGGAAAAAAGGATGTCAATTTTGTTTGGGAGCAACGTTGCACGGCCGCGCAATTGTCAGTTAAAGCGACGCAGTGCCGAATCGCAAAAAGTGCTCTGGTCAGGAAGGGGGTAAAATCTTCCGGGGCTAAAGTGGTTAATACAGAAATTGCCAGCTACTATTTGTGCATGTATGCACAGCTGGAAAACTGTGAACCTTGCATCTTTCTCAATAGGTCTCCCAGCTAGTGTGCAGGCATAGAAGCAGGACCTGGATACTTTAATGACCTCTTGGCTTCAGCTCTGCTGACTGCTCAGCCCAGTGGTCATAGGCTTTCTACATCTCCCTCTTTGTATGTAATTATGCTCCCACATTTGTATAATGGGCAGAGGTGAGCACCCACGTACAGAACATTGTGCCCCCCCCAGTCCTGCCCTGTGTTTTTCCTTCTCATTTAACACGACAGGTGCATTTTTAAAGAATGTAACAAGTGGGGGAGATGGAACCACCCTATTACACATTACATTTCTGGCAAAGAATGAAAGTGTTTCCTATGGAGAACTTCCTGTGATTACATCAGTTCCAGCAGATGATAGCACCCTTTCATCACCTCCCATGTACAATTTTTACTATGCATTAAAAATGAAGATACTTTAGTTCTACTTTAGGGTAGCCAATAATTTACCAATTTCCATGTGTTGGTACAGAGCATTGCAGAATGTGTTTGGGGAATGGAAGGAGGCATGTCATGGATTGGAGTTATGTACATTTTGAGACGTTAGCATGCTTGAAGTAACAGTTTTTCTACAAGGAAAGCAGCATATCCTTTTACGTACCGTATTTGTGTTAGCTAGTTTCCCTAGAAAAAAGCTTCATCTCCCAGCAGGAATGTGCAAAGGTGTTGCAGTAGATGTGATTTGGGTATATAAAAATTTCCCACCACAAGCAAACTAGATTTGTATGGGAGAAGCGTTTCTGGCTAAGATGAAACAGCCTTTCCTAATAGATTTCAATAGCCTATCTGCAGTGAGCTAGAAAAATTGCTTTGGCTCAAGCCCCAATGTGATATCAGAGTGTACGCGATGAGTAAGATAGAACAATTGTTGTGGTTTACGCTATAACACAACCTCTTGTTTGTTCATCCCTTCCTCTCTGTACCATTTGCTGCTAAATGCTGTTGGGAAGGCGCTAGCTAAAACAAGTAAACAGGATCACATAATCGGATTATTGTCAGATAACAGCCGCATTTACAGCAGGGAGTACAGTTCTACAAGCAGTCAACATGTCAAGAAATCCTTGTGGCATGTCAGGAAAGGCAGACTTTCATTCTAGAAGCCTAAAAAGACAGCGAGACAGGAGAGGAATAAGTATATAGCAAGCTTTTTTTATATATATATAAATCCTTGCAC
Source organism: Lithobates clamitans (assembly GCA_037952925.1). Classification (NCBI taxonomy): domain Eukaryota; kingdom Metazoa; phylum Chordata; class Amphibia; order Anura; family Ranidae; genus Lithobates; species Lithobates clamitans. Next base: position 178,942 of record JBBGZY010000936.1, on the reverse strand, counting down.
AACAGTGGTGATTGTTCTGGTGCAACTATTTATGACCATTTTTATATATATATAAATATATATATATATATATATATATATATATATATATATATACAGTGGCTTGCGAAAGTATTCGGCCCCCTTGAACTTTTCAACCTTTTGCCACATTTCAGGCTTCAAACATAAAGATATAAAATTTTAATTTTTTGTGAAGAATCACCAACAAGTGGGACACAATTGTGAAGTGGAACAAAATCTTTTGGATATTTTAAACTTTTTTAGCAATTAAAAAACTGAAAAGTGGTGCGTGCAAAATTATTCGGCCCCTTTACTTTCAGTGCAGAAAACTCACTCCAGAAGTTCAGCGAGGATCTCTGAATGATCCAATGTTGTCCTAAATGACTGATGGTGATGAATAGAATTCACGTGTGTGTAATCAAGTCTCTGTATAAATGCACCTGCTCTGTGATAGTCTCAGGGTTCTGTTGAAAGCGCAGAGAGCATCATGAAGACCAAGGAACACACCAGGCAGGTCCGTAATACTGTTGTGGAGAAGTTTAAAGCCGGATTTGGATACAAAAAGATTTCCCAAGCTTTAAACATCCCAAGGAGCACTGTGCAAGCGATCATTTTGAAATGGAAGGAGTATCAGACCACTGCAAATCTACCAAGACCTGGCTGTCCCTCTAAACTTTCAGCTCAGACAAGGAGAAGACTGATCAGAGATGCAGCCAAGAGGCCCATGATCACTCTGGATGAACTGCAGAGAACTACAGCTGAGGTGGGAGAGTCTGTCCATAGGACAACAATCAGTCGTACACTGCACTAATCTGGCCTTATGGAAGAGTGGCAAGAAGAAAGCCATTTCTCAAAGATATCCATAAAAAGTCTCTTCTAAAGTTTGCCACAAGCCACCTGGGAGACACACCAAACATGTGGAAGAAGGTGCTCTGGTCCGATTAAACCAAAATCAAACTTTTTGGCCACAATGCAAAACAATATGTTTGGCGTAAAAGCAACACAGCTCATCACACTCAACACACCATCCCCACTGTGAAACATGGTGGTGGCAGCATCAAGGTTTGGGCCTGCTTTTCTTTAGCAGGGACAGGGAAGATGGTTAAAATTGAGGGGAAGATGTATGCAGCCAAATACAGGACCATTCTGGATGAAAACCTGTTGGAGTCTGCAAAAGACCTGAAACTGGCACGGAGATTTATCTTCCAACAAGACAATGACCCCAAACATACAGCAAAATCTACAAAGGAATGGTTCACAAATAAACGTATCCAGGTGTTAGAATGGCCAAGTCAAAGTCCAGACCTGAATCCAATCGAGAATCTGTGGAAAGAGATGAAAACTGCTGTTCACAAACGCTCTCCATCCAACCTCACTGAGCTCGAGCTGTTTTGCAAGGAAGAATGGGCAAGAATGTCAGTCTCTCGATGTGCAAAACTGATAGAGACATACCCCAAGCGACTTGCAGCTGTAATCGCAGCAAAAGGTGGCTCTACAAAGTATTAACGCAAGGGGGCCGAATAATTTTGCACGCCCCACTTTTCATTTTTTTATTAGTTAAAAAAGTTTCAAAAATCCAAAAGATTTCGTTCCACTTCACAATTGTGTCCCACTTGTTGGTGATTCTTCACAAAAAATAAAAATTTTATATCTTTATGTTTGAAGCCTGAAATATAGCAAAAGGTTGAAAAGTTCAAGGGGGCCGAATACTTTCGCAAGCCACTGTAGTAGGTGCGGTTGAAAAAAAGACACAAGTCCATCAAGCCCAACCTATGTGTGTGATTATATGTCAGTATTACATTGTATATCCCTGTATGTTGTGGTCATTCAGGTGCTTATCTAATAGTTTTTTGACTATATATATATATATATATATATATATATATATACATATATATATATATATATATATATATATATATATATATATATATATATATAGTCTTTATTAAAATGCCGTGTCTATACCTATCACAATTGTTACAGTAGAAAAGAGAACATCTGTGTTCCCATCTGTAATATATATAGCATATTTCATCTTTAAAAGTTCTTATGTGGTCCTTCACTGAAACACTTTTTTCTTCTGATAACCACTTCCTTATTTAAGGAGAATTATCCCGTCTCGCATTTTTACATTTTAGGTAGCCAGCAGGGATGTTGCTATGTAAAAAACAGATTTGGTAAAAAAAAAAAAATGAGTCATAAGAGGCCTCAGAGGTATGAAGGGCCAGTTCATCTGCAGGGCAATATAGATTAGGTAGTCTGAACTAACAGAGCCTGAAAAGCTTTTTTTAGGGTCATGAACTATCTTAATGGCAGGAGATAATCCTTTCTTTTTGCTAACCGTCTGTAGTCAAGATAAACTGTTTTACAAAATTTTAAATACAGTTATATATATAGTGAATATATACTGTATATTCATACTGTGTGTGTGTGTGTATATATATATATATATATATATATATATATATATATATATATATATATATATATATACACTGTATATATATATATATATACTATATACTATATATGTGTGTGTGTTCCTGACCAACAGGGTGCCCCCTAATGGGTTCTCCAAAGAAACAGGCAGCACATGTACCATTTTATTTTCTGTCAACACTCAGCCTTTTCACCCAGCAGCAGGCTCTGGATTTTCTGCTGGCTCCCAGCAAAGAGAGCAAGAGAGAGAGCCTTGTACATCAGTCAGCTCCCATGTATAAAGATCTGTGGAAAGCTGAGACTAACAAGGTCTGGCTACCAGGTAAGATGTGGACCTAGGAATGGAGGTTTTATCCTACCTAAAGCTCTACAGAACTTCTGGGCTCCTGGACCCAGAACAAGATTGGATAGGAGTCTGAGAAAACAACAGGTTTGTTTTCTCCATATCAATCATTAACCCTGGAAGCCGTCCCCACCAGGAGAACACACTGATTATTGCTAGCAGCTATAACAGCAAAATCCAACAGGCTGATTGGTCACTTGCATTAAAATGTTTCCTGTTTTTGACACAGAGTGGACCAGATACAGTAGGGAAAATAACTATTTGATCCCCTGCAGATTTTGTAAGTTTGCCCACTTACAAAGAAATGGTCTATAATTTTTATCATTGGTGTATTTTAAATTATAGAGACAGAACATCAACTGAAAATCCAGAAAAAAACATGATAAAATTGTTATAAATTATGTTGCAGTTCACTGAGTAAAATAAGTATTTGATCCCCTACCAACCAACAATAATTCTGGCTCCCACAGACTGGCTTCAGTATGTGCTCATGTGGTACATAGATTAGTCCTGTCAATTATGGAAAGGTGCTCCTAACAACTAGTTATGTGTATAAAAGACACCTGTCCACAGAATCTTTTTCTTCCATTCAAACCCACTATCATTGGCAAGACCAAAGAGCTGTCAAAGGACATCAAGGATAAGATTGTAGACCTGCACAAGGCTGGAATGGGCTACAAGACCATCACCAAGAAGCTTGGTGAGAAGGAGACAACTGTTGGAGCGATTATTTTCAAATAGAAGAAATACAAAATAACCATCAATTGCCCTCAGTCTCAAGCTCCATGCAAGATTTCACCTCATGGGGTAAGGATGATCATGAGAAAAGTGACAGATGAGCCCAGAACTATACGGGAGGATCTCAAGGCAGTTGGGACCACAGTCACCAAACAAACCATTGGTAACACAATACGCCACCATGGAATAAAATCCTGCAGCGCCCGCAAGGTCCCCCTCCTCAAAAAGGCACATGTACAGGCCCGTCTGATGTTTGCCAGTGAACAGCTAAATGATTCAGAGAAGGATTGGGGGAGAAGTGCTGTGGTCAGATGAGACCAAAATTCAGCTCTTTGACATTAACTCGACTCGCCTTGTTTGAAGGAAAAAAAATGCTATGACCCTAATGCTATGACCCTAACAACACCATCCCTACAGTTAAACATGGAGGTGAAAACATTATGCTCTGGGGCTGTTTCTCTGCTAAAGGTTCAGGTCGATTTTGTCGCATTGAGAGGCTAATGGATGGGGCCATGTATTGTAAAATCTTGGATGAGAACCTTCTTCCCTCAGCCAGAACACTGACGATGGGTTGTGGCTGGGTCTTCCAGCACGACAATGACCCAAAACATACCGCCAAGACAACAAAGGAGTAGCTCATGAAGAAGCACATTAAGGTCATGGAGTGGCCTAGCCAGTCTCCTGACCTTTAATACTATAGAAAATGTATGGAAGAAGCTGAAACTTCGAGTTGCCAAGTGACAGCCAAGAAACCTTAAGGATTTAGGCCTGATTCACACCTATGCAGGTTGTAGTTTGCATATTCCAGGTGCGTTTTGCATTTTTAAATACACACTTTTAATCCATTGAAGTCTATGGAACCAAAAACGAGAAAAAAAGTCCCTGGCCCTTTCCATAAAATGCACAGATGTGAACTACACCCATAGGAAACCATGTCAAATGGATTATTGTAGTGTGTTTCTGCAAAACTGAAAATGCACTAAAAACGCATAGGTGTGAACCAGGCCTTCGAGAATATCTGCAAAGAAGAGTGGACCAAAATCCCTCCAGAGATGTGTGCAAACCTGATAACCAACTACAATAAACGTCTTACCTCTGTGCTTGCCTACAAGGGTTTCTCCACCAAGTAGTAACTCATGTTTTGCTTGGGGATGAAATACTTATTTTACTTACTGAACTGCAGCTCAATTTTTAACATTTGTATTATGTGTTTTTTCTTGATTTTTGTTTGATATTCTGTCTCTAAAATTTAAAATACACCTATGATAAAAATTATAGAACCTTTATTTCTTTGTAAGTGGGCAAACTTACAAATATCGCAAGATATCAAATAATTATTTTCCCCACTGTATCTGTTTAAGTATATGTAGGGTATATTCTCCTGCACTTTAGCAGTTTTGGAAATTCATGTATGTACACTATATAGCTAAAAGTAGGTGGACACCTTTCCAAATGATTGCGTTCAGGTTTTTCCAGTAAAAAGTAAACTGAATGCTACAGCATATAAAGATATTTTAGATAACTGTGCCAATTCTGACCTTGGGGCAACAATTTGAGTAAGGCCTTTTTATGTTCCACCATGACTGTGCCCCTGTACACAAACCCAGATCTATAAAGACATGGATGGACAAGTTTGGTGTGGAAGAAGTAGTCTGCACATAACCCTGACCTCAACCTTGTTGAACACCTTTGGAATGAATTGGAACACCATTTGTAAACCAGGTCTTTATTTATTATTTATTTATTTCAGGTACTTATATAGCGCCGTCAATTTACGCAGCGCTTTACTTATACATTGTACATTCACATCAGTCCCTACCCTCAAGGAGCTTACAATCTAAGGTCCCTAACTCACATTCATACATACTAGGGACAATTTAGACAGGATCCAATTAACCCACCAGCATGTCTTTGGAGTGTGAGAGTTCTCGTCCAACATCAATACCTGATCTCACAAATGCTCTTTTGGCTAAATGGACACAAATTCCCACAGACACACTGCAAAATCTTGTGGAAAGCCTTTCCAGAAAAGTGGAGGCTGTTTTATCTGTAACATATTTATGCCATGGTTTTGGAAAGGGTGTCCAACAAGCTCTTATAGGAATGATAGGTATCCACAAACTTCTGGCTATACAGTGTATAGGTAAATGCTACTACTGTATTTATCTGTATATTATATAAGAAAAAAATGTCCCTTGAATTTGTCTTTTCCTTTTTTTTTTAGGAATGGAAAGAACATGATAATCCTGAAAAACATCAATTGCCTGACATATCTTTCCTGTGTGACTTGCTGCAGGGGGCAAGCACAGAGCCCGAAAATAAGGTGGGTATCAAATGGTATAAAAAAAAGGTGGCTTTAGTCAATGTAGCATGTGTTGCTAAGATAGTACACCCCCTCCCCAAAAAAAAAAAATCACACCCACCAAAAAGCCCCCACATCCATTATTTTATACCATGATACTTAAAACTAAAATTGAAAATTTTCAGGAAGTCAGATTTACATGCAACCTTGACTGTACCATAATGTTCAATTCCAAATCACAAACTCCATATCACAGACTCCCCTCATCACAGACCATCCCGTCACAGACTAACCTCATTACAGACCATCCTATCACAGATACCCCCCCACCACCACAGACTCCCCTCATTACAGACCATCCCATCACAGATCCCCCCCCCATCACAGACTCCCCTCATCACAGACCATCCCATCACAGTCCCCTCTCCATCACAGATTCCCCCATCACAGACCTCCCTCATCACAGATCCCCCCCCTAGTCACAGACACCCCTTATCATTGAACATCCCATCACAGATCCCCCCCATCACAGACCATCCAATCACAGATCCCCCCTTATCACAGAGCCCCCATCACGGAGCCCAAGTCCAGCGGGGTGTAGCAAAACACTCCCTGCTGCCCCCTCTAACTAACTGCTGACATGAAAAAGAAACTATTCAAATGCCTATTTTAATTGCCTAAAAAGCATGGTCACTTGACACCCAAGCCTTATCCTTCTCTCTTCTGTTTATTTCCTTCTTTGGGTGTCTACATCACTGCTTGCATGATGTGGACACCTCCTAATGACACTTCCAGCAGCTGGGTCCTTTCTCTTAGACTCCAGAGGCAGGAGAATTCATGAGGGTAGTGAGGGAGCCGGTGCTCAAGAAGATGACAAGCCTGGAAAAAAGGCAGGCAATCAACTTATATTTAACTTAATAACTTTTAACTTATAGAGAAATTTGTGACTTTGATCCATAAACTGTGGGTTGGCTAAGGAAGAGGTGTTTGAAATCAAGACTAAAGAGTAAGGTAACTGGTGCACAATGCACTTTTCAAATGTAATTTTGTCCTGGTGTTGGGCCTTAATATAGGTCTTCCATGGGTGGAAATCAACAAACCACTGGAAGCACATTGCACAGCAGTTTAACTGCTTGAATATTGTTCAGTGAGCGTGCCATTGGGCATGCTATTGTTGAGCATCGCCTATCAATTTCATCTCTTGATTTGTACAGAAAATTTCTTCTATAGTGGTGTTTTGTGTTAAAATGTGTTGTCTTTTTTAATTTACATCCTTCGGAATATGTCACATCTTATAATATCTAGAATATCTGATGGCAGTAGCCATGGTAAGGGCTTAATTGTACAAAGAACAATCAAGAAAGTGTGGTAACTCAGAGTAACCATATAGCAAGTATCTTTCATTGCTGGGACTTTTTCACACACAGTATCTGCATTTTACATTGCTGTAAACCTGTTGATGAATAATAATTTAAGGGTAGGGTGCAGCCAGAACAGGAAAAAACGTGTTTAAAAAAGCGCTAGTCATAAACAGTCCCACAGCCAAAAAGCTTTTGGGATAAATTCACGTTTGTTGCAAAAAAATGATGCCCCTTTGGACTCGGCAGCATTAAAACTAATAGCTAAGAATAATTTTCTCCAGTGTATACAGTATAGCAACTTACACTCCCTGGCAACCCAGCATTTACAAACTCTGCATTTCATTACTCTACTTTTGATACAAGCACTGCGATGATGCCAGGAGCTGGAGAATAATGACACCTGTGCCTGACCCTTCTACTTTATTTCTACAAACGATTTTTAAATGCAACTAAGGGATAAGAGATGCTTTGTGTGTAAAAGAGAAACTTTTAAGAGTTCAAAAACTTGTACTTCCCAGGCCACATTTGCATAGGGTGGGGGAATTTAGTACCTGCAGGTCTTAATTTGTGTCCTGGGGGAGATTTATCCTTCTTTAGGGTATTACATGGATGTCACGTTGAGGTAAACCAAGTGAACTTTCTGAAATGAGCTCTGTTGCATGGTTTGCTGGTTAACATTAAAAGCTCAATGGGTGCCTTCATTGGTTGCCTGGAATAGTGTGTAATGACCAGGACAGGAAGTGAGTAGAATCCAATGGAGGTACAGACTGCAATAAAAGCACCTTTTTAGTTGAGTGCTCAAAGGTTTCGTTCTCTTATTTTACTACTACTACTTTACTACTACTGTCTGTTGGAAATATTCTCCATATACTGTATCCTGTGTGGTCACGAGGACAGCAAGTGGAAATTGCTCCAGTTCCCATTTGGGGCTTGGACAACAATGCAAAAAAAAAAAAAAAGAAAGGGATATAAACGCTTCCCTTCTATTAGCAAAAAACTTAATTATGTAATTGCTTTGTTTTAGCATTTGTAGTATTGTGGATGATATAATACCCATTTCAAGGCTCACTGGTGAAATGTCAAAGTGAAAGTGGGTCTGGGAGGGATTGTTTGCATACACAACCCCTCTATGCTTTTTATAACTCTGATTCAATCTATGTACATTAATAATTCACAATATAGGTCCAAGGCCAGTAAGATACTCTACTTTTTCCAGGCAGACAGTCTGTCTCTGGCACATCCCACATTCCATCCTTAACCTTTCACTAATGTTTGCACCTTTTCAAGATACTTAATTTTACATAGGTCAGATCTGTGGAATGGCGGGACCTGCTGTGACATATTTGGCTGTGGCATTCTGATAGTGAGGGGAGGTTTCAGGAAAACGTCCCTTCTCTATTGCTATACATAGGGTAATAAACAGGGTCATTTTCAAAGATCATGAAAAACCAGTAGCAGTATATTATGAATTTAATGAACACTGAGTTAATAGATTTATCTGTTGTATGTATTTGTTTTTTCTAAATTAGAGATGACAATGACAAAATCAACACACCAGGCTGCAATTTATGTACTTTAAAAATGCATAAATAGATTCATAAAGGCTTTGCTGCTTGGTGAATACCTGTGAGTATGAAAAGTAACTAGATGTTTTCTTCATAATTAGCTCATTGTACAGCCATCAGTTGAAATAATAACCTCCTTTGATTTCCCAGTATTGTGAAGGAAACTTAAGCCGGTCATAGATGTTTTGAATCTCAGCTGGTTCAGCAGGAACCGACCAAGATTCTATCCATCTATGGGCAAGTTGATTGTATGATCGACTTGGGCAGAACCAGCATGTCAGATTTTTAACATGCGACTACTGCAAGTGGCGATAGACGCTAGCAATAATCATTGTGTTCTCTCAGCAGGGATGGCCCTCTGCGCACCCCCTCTCTGCCTGGAGAACACAATTGCTCTGTGGGAGAACTTTCCCCATCAACACTGACTGTGTTGCAGGAAGGAAGATCTCATAATCTATGGCCTCCATACATGGATCAAAATGTGTCTGGTTCAGTAGGGCTTGGACGAATTTTGATCCATGTATGGGCAGGCTGGTTGTACACAAGTCCTAAATACACACCGCTGCCTTAGAACTTTGCATGTAATTGGTGATACAGGAAGCACAGGGGGAAATTACACAGCACAGGTATCAGGGAGTACACTCTAATTCAACTTGTGAGGTGCTTTCTGGATTCTTGCTACAATGAATTAATAGCTCATTGTTTGCTTTGACTAGATGCTTGCCTTTCTCTTGAAGGTCTATGCACACTAGGTGGCTAAAAAAATACCAGAACCGCTGGCAGAAAAAGCAGCATAAAAACGCTCATTGGGGTTGATTTACTAAAGGTTAATAGACTTTGCACTTTGCAAAGTGCAGTTGCACTCTGTGAGAGCAGTTGCTCCAGAGCTTAGTAAATGAGGAAAAGCTCTGCTGAATTACATCATCCAATCCAAAAAGGCTGTTTTTTACATTTTCCTTGCACATGATTGGGTATTCTTTGTAAAGTGAAGCTTTACCTCATTTACTAAGCTCTGGAGCAACTGCACTTGCAGAGTGCAATTGCACTTTGCAAAGTGCACAGTCTATTTGCCTTTAGTAAATCAACCCCATTGTGGCTTGTATTGCACAAGTTTATGCACATTTATGGGCATTTTGGTTTTACAAGCAATTTTTTCCAAAGCATTCCCCTCTGCTCATTTTTCCTTTATAATCAATGTACACTTGAAAACATCGAACACTCCTAAATGTTGTGTTTCGGTGTGTTTATGTGCGTTAAGTGTTTTTTCTGCCAGAAAGCTCCTCTCAATATTTACACACGCCGGTCCATAGAGCAGAGCGTGCTCAGCCCATGTCTGCTTTGCATAAACTGTGGACACTGACCTGTCAACCGCCTGCTATGCTTAGATCAGCAGGGGATCAGCAGACAGATCCCCTGCTGATCTAAACAGAATCTGGGGTCTAAGTGCTGCACAGCTTTGTGTATCACCAGGTCTGCGTGATTCCCAGTACTGCATTTAAGGTGATACTAAAGTCTCGTTTTTTTTTTTTTCATTTAAAAATAACAAGCATGTTATACTTACCTGCAGTGGCGTCGGGAGGGGGGCTGACCCAGACTATAGCCCCAAGTGGGCCCCCAAAAATCCCGGGGTCTCATATTACTCAATTAAACTTATTAGCTCCTATGATGGATGTCACACTGGTTGAATGCCAGGACGTGTGATGTCCATCATAGTTCATCATAGTTGCTGGTCCAGGAGGCGGGACTTAATGTGACAAAGGCGCTGCGCCGGGTAAGCGGGAGATCTCTGCTCTGTGTAAACCGGCGGATCCCCTCTCCCCATGCACTGGCAAGGCTGTGTTAATGGACACTGGCAAGGCTACACTGATGTGTACTGGCAAGGCTGCGCTGATGGGCACTGGTGAGGCTGAGCTAATGGGCACTGTCTGAGCAGTCTGCATTGGTAGGCACAGGTAAGGCTGAGCTGATGGGCACTGATCAGGCTGCATTGATGGGCACTGGTGAGGCTGCATTAATGGGCACTGGTGAGCCAGGCAGTAACCAGCAAGTGAGTCTAAACCCCCCCCCCCATGATGCCAGGCTTGGGCGGGACTTACTTTAAAATGTGGGATGGGTTATCAAATCTAACTTTGAGCTGAAGCCCCTGGTCTTTTTCCCACTTAGCAACACCCCTGCTTACCTGTTCTGTGAAATGGTTTTGCACATAGCAGCCCAGATCCTGCTCTTCTCAGGTTCCTCGCTGGTGCTCCTGGCCCCTCCCTCCTGCCTCCTGCCCCCACAGCAAGCAGCTTGCTATGTTGGCACCCGAGCCGAGCCGCTGCTCTATGTGTCTATTCAGACACAGAGCCACTGCTCGGCCCCGTCCCTTCTCCTCATTGGCTCACTGACATTGATTGACAGCAGCAGGAGCCAATGGCTCCCCGCTGCTGTCTCAGCCAATGAGGGTGGGAGTCCCAGACAGCAGAGACTCTTGTGCAACATTGCTGGATCAAGATGGGACTCAGGTAAGTATTAGGGGCGCTGAGGGGGGCTGCTGCACACAGAAGTTTTTTTTATCTTAATGAATAAAGATAAAAAACCCTCTGACTTCCACTTTAACCTCCCTGGCGGTATAATTATTTCGGATTTTAGGTGCTGAAAGCGGTACAATTATTTTCCATGGAAATTTGGCATTTTATATTGTAGGCCTGTAATTCTTAACAATAACACACTTAAATCTGTCCACCGAAGAGTCTAGTAGATATCCCGGGTATGATGAAGTTTGAAACACAAAATCATAAATTATAATATAATAAATAAATATAAATAATTTAAAAAAATAATAATATAATAATAATAATAAAATAAATTTTCCCAAGATTCACTATCGCTCAATTCTGCAAGTGTTCTAGTTTACTATCGCTGTTTTCTAGCTGGTCTAAAGCCACTGACGTAAAGGGACACTTTTTGGTTGCTATGGACAATCTACAGTTTCCACTCAGAAAGAACAGTATATATAATATAAAACTGCATGCAGGGCACTGGACAAAGCACTGGGGACAAAAGGGATGTGAAATAATTTCATACAGTACTGTAATCTGTAAGATTACCGTACTGTATGTGTTATGAATTTTACTTTATTTTTAAATTTGCCGCCAGGCTCTGCCCCCGTGCATTGCGATGCTCGCAGGGAACTGAGCCTGGCACAGAGAGGCTTCGGAGGAGGACACAGCCCGCAGACACAGCGGGGGGACATCGCAGGATCCTGGGGACAAGGTAAGTATACTGCACCAGGATCCTGAGATGTAATCCCGAGTTTGGCTCGGGGTTATCGCTAATGGTACTGAAATTTAACCCCGAGCCACACTCGGGAAAACCGTCAGGGAGGCTACGCTAATTTCTGGGCACAAAAAACGTTCCAGTGTTCCGTCACTTATTTTGTTCCCTAAAAAGCCAACCACCCCAAAACAACACACAGACTTTCTTTTTTACATTAGGCAGTTCTTTCTGTGTACATGTCACAGGCTTCAGTTAGGCTTTAAGTGGAAATATCTTTAAAGTGAGGATGACAATCTTAGACAGTTATTAATGGAACAAGTCATCCCAACTGGAAGATTTACCCTCACTTTTTCCAGAAGCAAAGTAACTTTCTGTGCCACTGACAATGGCCACCAGGACAGACAGAGAACCTAAATCTTCCTAGTGGAACCCAGACAGCAATAAAAACCTTATAGACATTCTATGTCTTCCCCACTCTATTAACAACTATAAAAGAAAACGTTTGGCCTGTTGATACCCTTTAACAAATATAGTACCTAAACAGCAACAAAAACTATAACTGCAAAAAAAGAGCAGGTGCAAACCTTACTTATTAATAAATCTCTCTATGTATGTTAGTGACATTTACTATGTTGGTGACAGTTACTATGCTGGTCAGATGAATGACAGTTGTTGACTTGGTGCCCACGTTTTCCAGGTACCGGCCAGGCTGGGATCTGTATGCTGAATTTTATGGAAAAGCTAGCTTCACAATTCCCAAAGCTTTTAGCTTGTTTTTCTATGAGAAAGGCTATTATGGCATTGATGAATGCTTTTTACTAGAATGTCTACACTGGCAGCATTTCTTCTACTAATCAATAATATATGGAACGGAGAGGCACTTAAGCTGTACATCTCATGTACAGTTTTCTATGTTACTGTACCAAATGAGCACAGTACAATCACATACATACATTCACTGCACTGACTGGTATATATATTATTGTGCAGAGGAGCACTGCATCCACGGGTAGAAAAAAAAGACACTTGCTAAAAGTTATTTCTTATTTTGGACCATATGCATATGGACCATACTGTGATTTGCTATTCTGACAGATAAAAAATGTAAACAATTATAATAATTTATCAGTGAGTTACACAGTGCAGAAAAAGTTTTAGCAGTGAGTTGTGCATGATTATCTTCTGCAAACTGAAACTTTTGTGCACAGCTTTTCCCCTTGGGCACCCTAGCAGCCCACTCCATTCTTCAGTTCATGATGAGAGTAGACAAGCATCAGTATATGCCAGTTTCTAAACACTGTTATAATGTGAACGCCTTGAAGAGCACCTGTGCTCAAACTATGGAAATTAAACTATTTGCTAATTCTTAACAAGCCGTAAAAGAGCTGTAAAACAAATCTCTGACCATTATAGCTGCCCTAATTTGAAGTTATAGATTCTCATAGATCACAACAGAGACCAAGAGAAATAGTGATGAATGAATCTCCATGGGTTCGATTCAAGTGCAGGTTTGGCAAATACATTCCAAAATTCGCAAATTGCAAACTTTTAATGCGTTCTACTATTAAAGTCAATAGTATGTGAATCTTGAAAAACAATTCTCTCCATTTTCAAGACTAATAAGCAAGGGATTGTCAAACAAAGGGGAGATGAACACCCTATTTATTTAACCCCTTAGTTTAATGGTGATGACCCAGTCTATGTGAATCCAGCTTGGCCATAAACACAAACTCCAACCCAAACTCAGATTTTAGTTGGTTTCTAAGGGCTTATTTAGATGTGCATCCATTATTGCCACTCCACTAAAAAGCGAAATTACACTGGTTACAGGAATAATGTACACGTACCAGTGCCTAATAAACCGGTATGTTGATCATTCTGGTATGAGTGCCTCTTTGATTGATAGTCAGGGGCAGATATTTAGCTGGCCATACACTAGTAGATTTTCAAACAAACAAACATGCTCGGTACTTATTGGTGAAAGCACAATAGTTCAGTGCAAAGATGTGCTCAAAAAAATAGGTGGCACTTGAAAAGTGAGGAGGTGATCCAGTACAGTGCTCCTCTTCACTTTTCAAGTCCCCACCAATTTTTTGTGCACATCTTTGTACTGAACTATTGTGCTTTCACCAATAAGTTTATATTGCTGATCCTATCATGGTACTGTGCATGTAAATTTATATTTTTCACTATATTAGTTTTTCATTTTCATTTAGGATTGGAATTGTATATATATATTTTTTACTTTAGCATTTTTTTCACTTTAATAGTTTTTTGGACTTTATTTCAATGTGCTGTCCATTTATAACACAGTATTCACATTTCATCGCTGTTTATTTACTTTTGGCGCAACACACTATTTCTTTCGTAAGATTATGTATAATTTTAGTACAGTGCCTTGCAAAAGTATTCACCCCCTTGGCTTTTTACCTATTTTGTTACATTACAGCCTTTAGTTCAGTGTTTTTTAATCTGAATTACTGTATTTATTGGCGTATAACACTCACTTTTTCACCATGAAAATCGGGTGCAAATAGCGTGTATGTGTTATACGCCAATACTTCAATTTCAGCTGCCTCGGAGGCAATGGGGGGGGGGGGGACGAGTGCCGTCAGATTACATACAGTGAGAATCTCCTGTTTACTTGGCGGCCTCTGTAATAGGAAGTCAATAGATGGCAATGGCGAGGCTGCTGCATTTATGGCAATGGCGAGGCTGCTGCATTTATGGTAATGGCGAGGCTGCTGCATTTATGGCAATGGTGAGGCTGCTGCATTTATGGCAATGGTGAGGCTGCTGCATTGATGGCAATGGGGAGGCTGCTGCATTGATGGCAATGGTGAGGCTGCATTGATGTGGACTAATAAGGCTGCATTGATGGCACTTGTGAGGCTGCAGGTGGGCATTAATCAGGCTGCATTGATGGCAATGGTGAGGCTGCAGATGGGCACTGACCCTTATTTTGCTTCAAAGTTCCTTATTTCAAATTTAAGTTTTTTCCTAAAACTTCCCTCTTAAAATGAATGTGCGTGTTATACGCCGATAAATACGGTATATGTGATGGATCAGAACACAATAGTCTAAGTTGGTGAAGTAAAATTAAAAAAATATAAACATAAAACTATTTTTCAGAAATAAAAATGAAGCTCATAAAAAGTTCTGGTGCAACCAATTACCTTCAGAAGTCACACAATTAGTGAAATGATGTCCACCTGTGTCCAATCTAAGTGTCACATGATCTGTCATTACATATACACACCTTTTTGAAAGGCCCCAGAGGCTGCAACACCTAAGCAAGAGGCACCACTAACCAAACACTGCCACGAAGACCAAGGAACTCTCCAAATAAGTAAGGGACAATGTTGTTGAGAAGTACAAGTCAGGGTTAGGTTATAAAAAAAATCCAAATCTTTGATGATCCCTGGGAGCACCATCAAATCTATCATAACCAAATGGAAAGAACATGGCACAATAGCAAACCTGCCAAGAGACCACACCGAAACTCACGGGCCAGGTAAGGAGGGCATTAATTAGAGAGGCAGCACAGAGACCTAAGCTAACCCTGGAGGAGCTGCAGAGTTCCACAGCAGAGACTGGAGTATCTGTACATAGGACGACAATAAGCCGTACGCTCCATAGACTTGGGCTTTATGGCAGAGTGGCCAGAAGAAAGCCATTACTTTCAGCAAAAAACAAAATGACACGTTTTGAGTTTGCGAAAAGGCATGTGGGAGACTCCCAAAATGTATGGAGGAATGTGCTCTGGTCTGATGAGACTAAAATTTAACTTTTTGGCCATCAAAGAAAGCGCTATGTCTGGTGCCAACCCAACACATCACAACACCCAAAGAACACCATCCCCACAGTGAAACGTGGTGGTGGCAGCATCATGCTGTTGGGATGTTTTTCAGCAGTCGTAACTGGGAAACTGGTCAGGGTTGAGGGACAGATGGATGGTGCTAAATACAGGGATATTCTTGAGCAAAACCTGTACCACTCTATGTGTGATTTGAGGCTATGATGGAGGTTCACCTTGCAGCAGGACATTGACCCCAAACACAATGCTCAAGCAACAGTTGAGTGGTTTAAGGGGAAACATGTAAATCCAATCGAAAATCTGTGGTCAGACTTAAAGATTGTTGTTCACAAACACAAACCATCCAACTTGAAGGAGCTAGAACAGTTTGCAAGGAGGAATGGGCAAAAATCCCAGTGGTAAGATGTGGCAAGCTCATAGAGACTTATCCAAAGTGACTTGGAGCTGCGATAGCCACAAAAGGTGACTCTACAACGTATTGACTTTAGGGGTGTGAGTAGTTATGCATATTGACTTTCTGTTATTTTGTCCTATTTGTTGTTTGCTTCACAATAAAAAAAAATCTTCATTTTTCTGTGGGCATGTTCTGTAAATTAAATGATGCAAATCTTCAAACAATCCGTGTTAAATCCAGGTTGTGAGGCAACAAAACACGAAAAATGCCAAGGGGGGGGGGGGGGTGAATACTTTTGCAAGGCACTGTATATTACTTATCTGTGTCAGCTCCCACCGCTGCGCAGAGATACACCTTTTTTTTTATTTATGCTCAGTACTTGATGAATGTCATTCAAATATACTTCAAAATTTAAATTCCTTTTGAAATTAGATTTTGGAATGGATGTAATTTTCGAAGCAAAGACTACATACACTGTTTGAAATTTGTTAATTTGAGAAAAAATTTTGTTCCTGCTACTTCTAATTTTCTCATCATTGCAGTTGAAAATGACTGACAATTTGACCCCACTAACCACTAGAAAATTGAACAAACGTTCCTAAAATCAAAAAAGAATTCAAATGAAATTGTACTAGTGTATGGCCAGCTTACCCTGAATCAGTATAAGCAAAGTCTTGAAAGAAGTGGAACTCATTCCCAGGGCTGGCCCAAGACATTGTGCTGCCTGGGTCCAAGAATAAAATGCCCCCCCCCCCAAAAAAAAAATCATGCCCACCAAAAGGCCCCCATCCATTATTTTATATCATGATAATTACAACTAAAATTCAACTTATCAGGAAGTCAGATTTACATGCAACAGCAACAGCACCCCCACTTCACATCAGGATTCCCCCTTAACATCTGGAGCTCCATACTTCGCATCAGGAGCCCCCTTTCACATCGAGAGCCCCCTAATTAACATCAAGAGTCTCCTTTTACATCAGAACTCCCCCCCTTCACATTAGGAGTTCCCCTTTGCATCAGTAGTCCCTACTTACATCAAAAGTCCCCCTTTAACATCAGAATCCCTCTTTACATCAGAAGTCTCCCCCTTCACATTAGGAGTTCTCCCATGGATTTAGTTCTTCTAACCCCTATGTGCATGCTCATGTCCTCCTCCTTGTGAGTGCACTGTTTCAGAACATACACAGACTGGTGAGGTTAACAAGCAGCCCGCTGCCCCGACCATCACACCACCAGCGGCTGCTAGACTGCCTACAAACTTTTGCACCTGAAACTAACTTTTCCATGGGAAGTGAACTGAGGAGCCCGCTCAGCTACTGGCGCCTGTCATTGGCTGAGCCGGGGAGGGGACAGAGGGTGTGCACAGCCTAATTGAAGCGGTGCATCCTTTGTATGGGACATCAGAGCTGCCTGGGGGGGGGGGGGGAATTGGCACCCTGCTCCCCCCAGGATGACCACATTTCCAAACTGTCATTCAGGAACAATTTTGCCAAGGACGGGGGGAATGTAGTCTCAGGGTTGATCAGCAACAGGCGTGATTTGTCAGGTGAATGACTGGTGTTAACACTTAAATCACCCTGACGTCATGCTTGATATGGTGTCAGGATAATCAAATCACATTATTTCTATTACTACATTGTAATATATAATGAAATAGTTCAACTCACCATAATGTAGAATCAGTGGGAACCCTGAGCTTATCACTTGCCACCAGATGAAGTGTGCCACCGTTGCCTGCCACCAGATGCAGATTGTCACTTGCCACCGTTGCCTGCCACTAGAAGCGGATTGTTACTTGCCGCAGTCACCTACCACCAGAGAGAGGGCAGGGAGAAAGGGGGTGCAGGGAGAGGAACAGAGAGGGAGGCAGAGAGAGAGAGAGAGAGAGGGGGGCTATTGGCTGCCTGTTTAATCTTCCTGCTACCTCTACATCCCTTTAACAGATGCAGCACACAGGCAGGGAGAGAGGGGCAGAGAAGGAATGTGTGTGACAAGCTCAGGCATGCTGGACGGAGCAATGTGCAGATCCCCTCCTTCTAGGACAGCTGCACCGTGTCGGCTGTCACCGACAGTGGGCGTCGGAGGACTTCTGTCCCCGCCCACCACCTATTAGACACCTATCACAGAGCCAAAGGAAGTGCTCCAAAACCCTTTTGGCTCTGTGCTACAGGTGGTGGGCGTGCCGGCAGAGAGAAAAAGCCTGCAGCTTTGGCAGCAGCAGAGAAGCCCGAAGTTCCACAAACCCTGAAGCTCCCTCCCTCCCTCCTCAACACTGGGCCCGTGCCTCTCCAAGCCCCACACCCTAACCCAGGACCAGTCCGCCCCTGATTTGCCGTCCCTCGCAGGGAGCCGCCTGGGTCCAGTGGGCCCACTGGGACCCATGGTAGGGCCAGCCCTGGTCATTCCTGCTTAAAGTGATTGTAAAGTCTCGCTGTTTTTCTATAAAAATAACAAGCATGTTATACTTACCTGCTCTGTGCAGTGGTTTTGCACAGAGCAGCCCAGATCCTCTTCTTCTCGGGTCCCTCTTTGGCTCTCCTGGTCCCTCCCTCCTGTTGAGTTCCCCTACAGCAAGCAGCTTGCTGCAGCTCCGTCTATCGATTCAGACATGGAGCCTTGGTTTGGCCCCGCCCCATCTCTCTCCTCATTGACTAACTGACTTTGATTGACAGCAGCGGGAACCAATGGCGCCTCTGCTGTGTCTCAGCCAATCAGGAGGGAGAGTCCCAGATGGCCGAGGCACTCGTGGACATCGCTGGATTGAGAGGGGGCTCAGGTAAGTATTAAGGGAGCTGAGGAGGGCTGCTGCACACAAAAGTCTTTTTATCTTAATGAATAGCATGCATTAAGATAAAAAAAACCTTCTGCCTTTACAACCACTTTAACTTACTGCAGGGTCCACCTTGTCAGATCCCCTTTTCTTCTTGCTGCATTTAATAGGTTGTCTTAGATAACAGGTGAAACTAAAGCTGAGGGGTATAATCGGCAAACAGCCAACAGTCAGGGGGGATGCTGCAGGATAGCTACAGTAGAGAGAATGTAAAGGGAGCAGAGGAGAACATTATTGTGGGGGGGGGGGGTGAAGGAGGGCAGAGGAGACATTATTGTGGGTGGGGGGTTGAAGAAGGCAGAGGTGGACACTACTGTAGGGGGATGATATGATGGGGGGCAGAGGACACTACTGTTGGGGGATGCGGGGTCGTAAATGGGAAGAGAGGTTGAAGACACTGCTGTGAACAAAGGGGGGTAGGGGTATGATGTGAGGGGGAATTCAGGGGTGTACTGGGAAAGGGATGGGGGAGTTTGAAGGGGGGCAGAGAACACTGCTGTGAAGGTAATGGTGTGAAGTGTGGGACTGTGATATAAAAGGGGGGATTGTGATATGTAGGGGGGACTGAGGACACCAATGTAAGAGTAGGATTGAGATATAAGAGGAGGGGGCTGTGATGTGAAGGATCTAAATCATCGCATAAACATGCGATTAGGACCTTTGTTGTAAGAACATTTTTCTGACCAGACCTCCATGAATTTTAATTTAATACTCCTGCTCTAAAGGGTCCAGTTATAATATTACTGTCATTTACTCTTATTTACACTAACACCCCCAGGATTTGGGGGTCACAGGGAGAAGTGGAAGTAACAGACCACCAGGAAGTATCATATTTCCATATTGAATCAGTCATGTTATTGTAGGCGTGTGTACATTTTTTTTGGAACTGACTACAAATCATGACCTTCTTATTGACACAACTGGAAACCAAAGTGGGTCTCTTGATTATGTAGGGGTGAGGCAGAGCCTATACTCTGCTGGCTCTTTACTGCTATTTGCACATATGAACATCTGTTCTGAACATTTAACAGCCATTACAGGCTTACATAAGCCTTTTCACTGGATTTACACTATTTTGTTTGGAAATGCTCTTTAATAACTCCCACCAGAAACACAGATACCTTACTCAAAACAGCAAACTTTTGATCTTTTGGGAGTCTTCTGACCATGGTGATGCTTCTATTTCTACAGAGATTTCTTTAATAAGCAAAGCCATTTCTAGATCCCCTAGAGTTGTGGGCTGGGTAGTGGCTGAAACCTCGTGCATCTCAGCTGCTATGCCACTGGTATATATTAAGAGGTTGCCATCCAGGCCCTCTGTTCTCTAGACATGAAACGCCTGCCAGCTCTTTCTACTTCTGTTAATCTATATAACTAATTACAGCAATTAATTAATTCATACAAAAGACAAATATGGTTTTGTCTATAGAAGATGGTTTAATTATCTTTTTTTTTTCAGGATCCGCACATACCCTACCTCCCAGACTCCAGAAAGAAAGAGTCTATAGCTTCTGAAACATCTGTTGTTTCCTCCTATTCCCCTGAAGAAACAGAAGAAGAAAGGAAGAGTGCCTTAGAAAAGAGTATGTAAGTGAGTCCTTTTTGGGGCTTATTGGGAATTGGCCTTTACTCATCTTTCTTCTTGTAATACTAATAACACCTAATACCTCTGGGTGAGTTTCTAGTAGTAAAGTTGCTCATTTGATTTGCCCAAATCAGTTGATGACCCTTATAAGTATACGCCATTTTTAAACCCTGACATTCACTTGCCTTACATCTTAATATGTATATACTGCCTATATATATGCATATTTGGGCAGTCTGAATTTGCATGTTAATGTGCTTGTCAAATTTAAAAAGTCAAACTGTTTGATTAAAGCAAAGGAACTGTGCCTGCATGCATAGCTGCTGTCTAAAGTTAAATAAGTGAGTAAGGGACTTTTGTTTTCAGTAATGCCTTTCATCATAGGAATGCTGGGCCATTGGAGATATGGCTAAGTTTGTGGATGATAAGGTCTGTGGTGAGGGAAATGCTAGTCCACTGATAAGTCCAGAGGAAAAAAAACAGACTTGTAAGAAGGATTTCTCATGCACCTGACAATAGAAGTGCATTCCGGGGGATGTGACCAATCAGGAGATGCTTCCTACATTATCAGCTCCTGACTTTGATTTAGAGCATGGCTAGAGTCTGCTTGCAGTGATTACTGAGCTGTTTATGTTTAATGGGTGGTGTCCCTTCAGCAAAACATCACTCATTTAATCCAGCAAGTGGTGACATTCATGTACTATATCTATTTTAAGTAAAAGGAATGGGGTTTAACATTACAGGAATCAGTGCCTTGCCCGTGCCAGTAAGCTCTTTGTCTAAGTACATATAATTCATGGCATTTAGGATCTACAGTATCTACATTTATTAAATAGTAGATTATGATCTAAAAATTTGATTTGTCCCTGGGAACATATAACATGACTATTTATTGCATTTGTGCATCACATTCCTATCCAATTTTGGACACATGTAGTCTTAAACCATTGGGATTACTGCCACCTATAGGAGGATTAAACACTGTTAAACAAATGAACTAATGGCCAGAGCAGCTTATAACCCCTCCCACTACAAGCATATCTCATTTTTTTGCTGGTGTCCCAAGAGGATGGATGACTTTTCTTGATTTCTGCTGTTGTAAATATTAACCACTTCAGCCCCAGAAGATTTTACCCCCTTCCTGACCAGAGCATTTTTTGCAATTCGGCACTGCGTCAATTTAACTGACAATTGCGTGGTCGTGCGACGTTGTACCCAAACAAAATTTATGTCCTTCTTTTCCCACAAATAGAGCTTTCTTTTGGTGGTATTTGATCCCCTCTGCGTTTTTTATTTTTTGCGCTATAAACAAAAAAATAGCGACAATTTTGAAAAAAAAAGCAATATTTTTTACTTTTTGCTATAATAAATATCCCCAAAAATATATAAAAAAACAAATTTCTTTCTCAGTTTAGGTTGATATGTATTCTTCTACATATTTTTGGTAAAAAAAATCATTTAAGTGTATATTGATTGGTTTGCGCATCAACAAAATAGGAGATAGATTTATGGCATTTATAATTATAATTTTTTTTTTTCTTAGAAATGGCAGTGATGTGCAATTTTTATCGGGACTGCAACATTGTGGTGGACAGATCGAACACTTTTCCGTCATGTCACTGGCAGACATCAAGCCCACGGGCATGCTCTTCCGCGATGCGCGGCGTGTGCGCGCCCTCTGGCTCGGGATTACGAAGGGAAATGAGGGTACGCCTTTTTGCCCACCTGTGCCATTCTGCCAATGTACATCGGCGTGCGGCGGTCGGGAAGTGATTAACTTGTCATTTTTTCTTCTAGCATTTTTTTTTCTCTTTAAACCATCTTTGGCTGGGCTTACTGCTATGTGACTGCAACATATCTGATTATAGACAAGGGACTACAATCCCACTGTAACAAGTGCCCCCAGCTCATTTTTCACTGTCAGGTTAGGGGCTGCTTGCATCACACCAATTGGGGGTGCTGATGTCTGCAGCTTGGAATCTTGTTGTCTTCTACTATTAAAGTCTTTCTTGTCTTTGGAATCCCCCTTTGCTCTGTTGGGTGTAGCTGGGTCCTTTACCCCCTTGTCTGAGGTTTTCACTACTGTCATTCATGATCTAGGTCTTTGTTGAATCTGACCATAGATGGAGTCTGGCAGATTCAGTATCTAATCGTTCAGCAGCCATAGCAGCTTCTGAACTGCAGTCAACTGCAATTACTCCCAGGTTATAAGAGACTTTTTTTTTTTTGCTGTGCTCACACTATTTTTAAACCTTAGGTCTTTCACTTTCCACCCTCTTATCTAATTGTTTTTATACAAAAGTTGGAATCACCTGATAGGTTGTTTGCTCCTCTAAGTTCTTGCTGGCCTTTTATCCATTTGATGAGAATTTCGATAAAAAGTGGTCAATTCCCTCTGTGGATCCTGCCATATCTCATATCTTGTATCTCAACTTTGACTGCTTTTTTTTTTGCCAGACCTTGTCTGACTGGACAAAATCCCTTACAGGGGATCTAACCTACAATTCAGTTGACCCTCTGCTTGTGGACAATTGACTGTGGTATTGAATATCATCTGTGATGGCTTGCTGGAAACCTTTCTCCTTCTCTCTCACATATGTCTCCTGTCGGTGCATATGCATAGGGAAATTTGGCTAAGGTGCTGGACTGAGTAGTTATTTTGTCAGAATGTTTTTTACACATGCACTTTTGTGGCAAAATGCCTCTTGGACCAGACCTAAATGTTGGTAATGTTCTTAAAGTGTTATTAAACCCTCGTTTTTTTACATTAAAATAACTAACAGGTTATACTTGCCTGCTCTGTGTAATGGATTTGCACAGAGCAGCCCGGATCTTCCTGTTCTCAGGTCCCATGCTGGTGCTCCCGGCCCCCCCCCCCCTCTGGGTATTCCCGCAGCAAGAAGTTTGCTATGGGGGCACACAAGCAGGTGCACTCCAAACTAACCAGATATGTTAGACATAACAACTTGTTAACTATATCAAATCCCAAACAAGTCATTCAACCCATCCTTGTTCTCAAATCCTTAAATGTTTACTTTTAGGTCCACAAAGAGAATTTACCAGTTCTATCATTGCTTTCCTTTGTCAGGAGGACTTTATGGCTTCTTTGGACATCAAAGATACTTACGTGTGTCCATCTTTCCAGCTCACCAGCGTTTTCTGAGGATTGTTGTAGAGCCCCCGCACTTCAGCATCCCCATTGTTAAATACTGAGACGGCCTCCTGTTGAGGGAACAGTGATAGAGGGCTCAGTCAGATACCTTTTCTTTGACTGCTTTACAGAAGTTCAAGTGGATCCTGAACCTTGAAAATTTGTTGCTGGAACCATCTTATCACTTGGAGAATTTGGGCCTCGTTCTGGACACATCCCAGGCCAGAGTGTTTTAAGATTCAGACTCTCTGGTCTCTGATTCAAACTCTTCCGTGTAAAAGCCATATGATTCTCCTCTTTTTGCATGAGAGTCTTGGGACCGATGGTAGCCTCCTTTGAGGCAGTTCTCTTTCCCAATTTTACTCCAGACCTCCACATGTTTTATCAATGTGCAAAAATCCGTTCTGTCTGTGCACAGGCTAATTAGGTTGACACCGAGGACCTCACAAATCTGTCTTTTGGAAGTTTCTCACAGCTTTTCCAGCCTGTTGTGCTGGGGGAAGAGGGGCTCTGAGCACCTTGTTGGTGAAGGGGACTTGGTTGTTGGTGGAGTCTTGTCTCCCATGTCTTCTTGATGGCCTAAGCAGATGTTGTATGCTCACTTGGTAAGACTTGTTGCAGACACACTGTGTGTCCTGCTAGACTGTTTAGATATGCTGTCCTAAAGGCCAATTTGCCATACTGATTTTTGAACCGTTACTTTGTGAACTTCTAAGATGTCATGTATTGTAGAAACATAGATGCATAATCCATTAGTATACCTATATTAACTAACTATTAAAGTATAACAAATAATTGTTTTACAATTATCTCCATGACATAATATCCCCTACCGGCCCCTGTGACATCCATAGTGCATGCATTTAGTACCACACATATACAGTTTGACCTATACTGACCTAGGAAGCAGACTGATGCCTGAAAAATGCGTAACACAATGCCACCATTCTAATAACAGGTACCTGTGCTTTCTATAAGAGAAATGGATTGTGTCAACAAAAGAATTTATAAACCTATGTAGTGTATGATACAAGACATATGTATGAATAGAACATATATTCATCATGTGATGATATGTGGATCCCCTAAATTTAGGAAGTTTTATAAAATTAGATTTTTAAGATAATTGTAAGTAAAAATACTTTTTTTAACACTTTAGTAGTTATTATAACAGGTATGCTTCTATTTTTATTCAATAATGACACTTTAAAAGTCCCTAAAAGCGATGGTTTTGCATTTTGTATTATAAAGGTGGGATGTGATGTCCTGATTTCCTGATCTAGGATCAGTTCATTCTGCTTCTTGCTCACTTTCTCTAATGGCATGGCTCTTGAAACTTCAGTACTAAGGGACAGAGGCATCTCTGAGTCTATGGGGTTCATTTACCAATGGCAAATACTCTTGATTGTTCACTTTGCAAGGGAAAACTGCACATTGCATGGGAATTTCCCCAGAGCTTAGGGAATAAGGTGAAGCTCTGCTGGCTTCAAATATTTAGTCATGTGCAAGGAAAAAATCTATTTTTTTTCTTTCCTTGCATGTTAATGGGGTATACTTGGCAAATATTCTTTCACCATATTCACTAAGCTCTGGGGAAAATTCCCATACAAAGTGCAAATTCTTTGCAAAGTGAAAAGCCTATTTGTCTTTAGTAACAATTCCTAGACAGCTTAAGGCTAGAAATTCCACTTCATGCAAGGTTCATCACCCCAGGAATTTCTCTGTGGAACAAATCCCCTTCTTCCTGCAGTTGGGTCTGGACTAGCATTTGTTTTTCAGCAATATCTATTCCTTTTGTTCTGTTTCAGAGACAGTTGGCTTCACACTCTTTTATTAAGACCTTTTTGCAGGTGGTTTACTGTGTTCTTCCCCCTGCCTGTTCCCCTGTGACTTCATAGGATCTGAACCTGGTTCTCTCTGCTTCAGACGCCGCCATTTGATCCCACCTAGAGACATTACTCTCTCCCCCTAAAGGCCGTTTTTCTTGTAGCCATTTCCTCTTTAGTTTGCAAAGAACCCTCTTTGGTCTTTCTTAGGGACAAGGTCGTGTTGAGGTCCAGGGCTTCCTTCCTGCCTAGGGTAGCCTCTGCCTTTCACCCTAATCAGGATATTGTTCTCCCATCCCTTAGTCTGGCTGGAGTTTATCCAAAGGAAATTGCATTCCATTGAGATGTGGTTCAGACAGTGTAAGTCTATTTCTCGGCCACGGATTCCCATTTTGTGCCAGGTGGATGTGTCTGTCTCATCTAAAGCCAGCTTTGAACATAAGGTCCTTCAGGTGGCTCTTTCAGCTGCAGATGGTCCCTAGTTTCTATTGTTTCCACTGGGCCTGTTAGCTTTCGTTTGCTGTTGCCTATCCCTCAGCTGGACTGCTTTTGGTTTTCGCTAAATTTGAAGACTTCCTGTGTCTCCCACAATGGATGAGAAAGAGCATAGGATTTTTCTACAGTAAAATCTTTTTCTTGGAGTCCATTGAGGGACTGCTTTGCTACAGAACTGGGGCCTGCTGATAGTAGGAGGGTTTTTTTTGTTTGCTAGTGTCCAGTCCCCTTGTAGGTGGCAGTATAACCTGAAGGTTTAGGACTTTTTTGTATCTTAATGAGTTAAAGGAACAGTTAGAAATTTTACCAGGTTTTATATGTTCTCTCTGTTAAGAAGTTTTTGCTGTCTAACTTTAAATGCTGTCTGGGTTACTATAGATAGGATTTCTGTTTTATTTCTGTCCTGTCTGAATCCTGTCATCTGGATAGGAGGTGGGGTAAAATCAAGACTGGAAAAAAAAATCCTTAGCTGTTCTAAACCTTTCTCGCTTAAATATAATTTTTTTCTTTTACCTCCCCTTCAAATTCTATCTGACACTCATCAGGAATTCCTGTGGAGGAGAGATTTCCTAAAACAAAAGTGGCTTTAAAGTAGAAGGGGAGGTACCAGAGGAAAGACATAGGGGTTGATTTACTAAAACTGGAGAGTGTAAAATCTGGTGCAGCTCTGCATAGAAACCAATCCGCTTACTGTTTTTTTGTTAATTTTTAAAATTTGCTTAACTGAACAAGCTGAAGTTAGAAGCTGATTGGCTAACTTGTAGAGCTGCACTAGATTTTGCACTCTCCATTTTTAGAAAATAAACCCTATAGTTCAGTAGTGTTAAAATATTAAAGTACAAAAAATGAAAGTATTATAAAATCATCATCTTAAGTCAGTTAACACAGTGGCACTTTTAAACTTTCAGTCTTAAAAGATGTAAACTGGGGGGGTAGCTACAGAATGTCCTGTCAATCACATGTGATGGAGTCACATGACATCGGAAGATTTTCTCTACTAAACACAAGAGTTCCACCTCCAAAGCATACCTTGCTCCATGGTGGAGTTGCTGTAATTTTTTGTGTGCCACCATTACAGCTCATAGACACAGAATATGTTGTGTGTGTAGCTTTATATAAAATAACCTCTCATTAGTGTGGATGACAGAAGATGAAAAGCTCCAGCTGGCGTTGCTTAAATACTTTTAATAAAAGAGCAATATAAGCTTGTAAATTTGCATTTACAGCTGATTAAACTAAAAATTATAGACAAGCGTCACTAAATAGTTTGTGATTAAATGTAGGTTTATTTAATACCAACAACATTTCTCCTTTCGTCCAATGAAAATTAAGCCAATTTTAAATTATATATTTTCTTGGAAATGTGTGTTATTTTAGTAATCAAGGTACCCTTTTTTCACGCTAATGGTAAAATTGCCTAAAAACTGCAATATCTGTTGTAACATAACTTTTACTGGTTATATAAATCTGAGTTAAATTTGTTTATAGAATTTGCAGTTTTTACAGAGCTGTCCTTTACATTATAGTCTAAAACAGTTATGAATAGCATAATGCTTTGTTCAGAGCCTAGCATAGAAAATCATGGGTTTAAAGGATCATATTTTCAAAGTACAGTTTACATGTATGTATTAGTCCTGGGTAGATGCCTATCACTAAATATTGGGAAAACACATCCAAACTTCTGCATACAGTATTGTGGTAGTACACTGGAGAAGTTAGTTCACATCCATCCTTAAGGCTATTCTGCTACCAAACGAGAGCAGGATTAATTGTTCTCCTTCCAAACCTAATTTGTTTAAAAACCTGGGAAAATCCAAGATTTCTTTCTCTCCTGAAAAGTGACCTTGTGAATAGCAATTTTAAGATCACATATAAATTATCCAGGATTTCATATATACGGTATATATTTATTAAGAACTGCTTCCACTTTTTGTACACTGTACAGGTATGTTCTAATGGAGTTAGTAGAAACTGAGAAGATGTATGTGGAAGACTTGGGCCAAATAGTAGAGGTAACACTGTCATTTCTTTACCATTCTTACTAACAGGCACAACTGTGTATTAGCCTTTATTTTATTTTATTTATTGCTTTCCTTGACACTGTCAGTTAAACACAGTGAACATGATAGCTGGTGGAAAGAAGAGGGGAATAACCTTATCAGAATGCTGCTGCTCCTCCATTTTCCAATCCCAGATTAGGATGGATTTTTGACCAAGCAGTGTTGCTTAAATGGAAACTATAAGGGATTTGGATTGGCTTTTAATGTTTATTTTTATTGTTGTTTATACATCCTAAAACTGATAGTTTTAAATATTTGAATGTGCCTGATATATTTATTTTACAAACATTTAGTTATAGCAGAGCATTTTTTTAAAGCGAGAGCACAGCAGAAGCTGTTTGCCTTCAGACCTTCGCTCTCTGACTGCATTGAAAGAGCCATGGTAACAAAGCAGAAAGGGGGGGCTACAGGGGATGGGCCAACTCTGTGAATCAATTTATTTCTTTGGCTTTATAAGATGGCTGCTCAGGAAAGTTTTAAAAATATCGGTACCTACATCCTAGAAATCGTAATGAAGCATAAATAAATCTATTTGTGCTTCATTATTTCTTTGGCTTGCTCTTTTTTAGCAGAGTAGTTAAGTATAAGCATGTAAAAGGAGCTGAACATTCTGGATTTAATTATTTCAGCACCTGCACTTGTATACACCTTACAAGCATATAATTTTCACATTTCAGCTGTGGGCCTATTATTACTTATTCAGCAATAATTTGTTATTACAGTACTGTACACCAAAACAATACATATATTGTTTTGAGCTAGATAATGCTTTCTTTAGCAATATTGTCTTACAAAAATAATTTTTTTCCTGCAATCTAGAGACAAAAAGAAGAAACAAAACTACAATAAATTTTAATCTTCAACATTTGATTTGTGTCATTTACGGTTACTGTAAACAAAAAGGCATCCTTTAATTTGTTCCATTTTAAAGCAGCGTTCCACTCAAAAGTGGAACTTCCGCTTATCCGTCTTTTTCCCCCTCCGGTGCCACGTTTGGCACCTTTCAGGGGGGAGTAGGAACGGTACCGTTTTTTGACAGGTACCGTTCCCCACTTCCGGGAGACAGGGCCACGGCCCAGTCTCTCAGAAGTTTCGCCCTCTCCTCTGTCCTCCACCCCCGGACTGATTAGAAAGCGCAGCGCGATTTGCGCATGTGCAGTAGGGAACTGGCTGTGAAGCTGAAAGGCTTCACTGCTGGGTTCCCTTACCAGGAATGACGGCGGCTGCACTCGACAGCTGATCCGAAGATCGGCTGGGGTGCCGAAGTCACGGGCTCCCTGGACAGGTAAGTGTCCTATATTAAAAGTCAGCAGCTGCAGTATTTGTAGCTCCTGACTCTAAATTTTTCGTGGGAGGGCTGGACCTCCTCTTTAATGACACTAAAATTACAATTACAATTAAAATGAAAAAAAAAAAGCCTTTGTTAAATTTTGTACATTTGTATTTAATCAGTTGCAACAAATTCAAATGAACAAAAAAATGAATGAATGAAAATTAAAAAAAATTAAATTTGCAATGTACAAATAAAAAATCTAAAGGGAAAAGGGGAAGTAGGAGCTAATAAAGGTTGATTAGGGTTAACGAAGGGTAACCACTGGTGTTAGAGACAATCAATTTTTAATAAAATAAAAAATATTTTATTTATGCTTGTATAATTGTGGTAACTGGCATTATGTGCTGATAAAAGGATGCCCCTCTAATCCACACATAAAACAACTAGTCTAAATAGCTTGCAACAATAGTTGCAAGTGTAGCAGTGAATCTGGCACCATTCCCAGTGGTTTTGCTTGATACAGTGGCCACTCATGCACAATGTCCAGGGTTTACAAGGTACGCCCAAGGTATTAAGATGTTTTTATGGGCATATTTAATTGTCACGTGACTAGGACAATGTAGTTGCAGGCTCTGCTGAGCAATTCATTCTCAAAAAGCTTGCAAGAGATCAAGTGAAGTCTTTCAAGTTTCGAGTCTCAGCATTCTGCTCTCTTCCCACTTCCTGTGCACCCACTCCATGTTTTTATTACAGATTAGAAGGCTAGCAGGATACCAACTGTTGACAGGAGGCAGAAAAAAAATGCTGAAAAAAAAGTGATCTTTTTTTTTCTTGGAACCTGGAGGATGAATTACTCCTAGGTGCCTGTAGCTACAGAGGTCAGTGGGGGTTTGTTTTAAAGCATTTGTACAGTTTTATTATGTAAATAATATGCTCATAGCCTGTAAAGTGGTCTGCGCCACAGATTGGACCTATTCCCTAAGCTGCAGTCATGTGTATTTGCATATCATAAAAAGTGCTATTCAAATAAATAATGAATTCCCCAATTGGATAAATATGTAAAAAAAGTGCATAAATCAATGCCCTACAAAATGTAATATATAAACAACAATAACATTTTAACACAAGTGAGTCATTTCAATACTCTTAAAATTCATAAAAAGTCCACAATTGTTCATGTGTCTCAAAATCAAAAATCAATTAAAACGTCCTTTTCACCACAAGTGCTCCATGCTTGAATAGTTCAAATTGTTAAATACACACCTTCACCTTTAAGATTAACGTACTCGCCCACAAAGCAAAAATTATATTCTTTTGGGAGATGACCACATAAACAGTCCAATCCTTCACAGATCAGATTGTCTCTACCACTTATCTTCTTCTGCCACTCAAAGGTTGAAACCTTAACTTTTCCAGGATATCCTGTTTTTCACATGACTCCATCTCCAGGAGAGAACAAAGAGAGGCTCAGCATAGCGTAAAAATGCTTAAAAAGGTTTATTGAATAAAAGCCGATACGCTTACATTATATTGTGTCATGCCCGACACTAATGCCGCGTACACGCGGTCTGACTTTTCGTCTACAAAAGTCCGACAGCCTGTCCGACAGACCTTCGACGGACTTTTGGCGGACTTACGGCAGACTTTCTTACGAACGCACTTGCCAACATACGATCACACAAAAGTCAGACGGATTCGTACGTGATGACGTACACTGGACTAAAATAAGGAAGTTGATAGCCAGTAGCCAATAGCTGCCCTAGCTTGGGTTTTTGTCCTTCGGACTAGCACACAGACGAGCGGATTTCTGGGTCCGGCGTAGTTACGACGTAAAGATTTGAAGCATATTTCAAATCTAAAGTCCGTCAGATTTGAGGCTGGAAAAGTCCGCTGAAAGTCCGAGGAAGCCCACACACGATCGGATTGTCAGCCAGCCAGCTTTAGTCCGTCGGCATCCGTCGGACTTTTGTAGTCGAAAAGTCTGACCGTGTGTACGCGGCATTAGGAGTAACAACATGTATAGTGCTTGAGCCCTCTGACTCCAGCCATGAGACCAAGCTGCAAGCGGATGGCTGCATGCAGCATGACGTCACTCGAAGTGTGGCTCCACCCTACGTATTTCAACATCTGTCGACATCAGGAGTGACCAGAGACTAAGGCAGCCTGCACTGTCATAGCCTGGCCAAAGTTCTATTTTAAAAAGAAAACTAATGCTTTGGATTAATTTTATTATAACATTTTAAAATTAAAAAAAATGTTAAAGCAATGTTTTATAACAGGGGTTTTGAATTCAAATTCACAGAGGTCCGGTCAACAAAATCTTCTTCCAGGAGAGGTCCGAATCTCGTTAGCACTATAACACATCACGGTCCCCCCGTACGTCATTGTCTTCAGCGTACCTTTCACATCGTAGTCCTGTTTACATCACAGTACCCCAGTCCCACAGTGTCCTCGGTTCCCCTTCACATCACTGCCCCCCTTCACATTGCAGTGCCCTTTACACCGCAGTGCCCCTAACATCACAGTCCCCCCTTTTTAAAGAAGTTCCACAGTGTCCTCAGTTCCGATTCACATCACTGCCCCCTTTACATCGCAGTGCCCTTTACATCGCAGTGCCCCTAACACTGCAGTCCTACAGAGTCCTCAGTTTCCCTTCACATCACAGTCCCACTTTACATTACATTGACCCTTTACACATTACAGTGCCCCTTTACACAACACAGCGCCCCGTAACACAGCGCCCCTTAACATAACACAGCACCCCTTAACATAACACAGCACCTCTTAACACATCACAGCAAGGTGCTGCAGATTGGGACAGAGAGCGGGAGTCTTTTCATATTAACAAGCCGGGTAATTACCCGCTTGTTAACATAATAACTTTTACAGCTCCCTATCCTCGGTCCCGATCTGCGGCTCCTCCCTTCTCCGTCCGCTGTGAGGATGACATCGGTGGCCAGACTGGAGAGGAAACCCAGCTGTAGAAATAGCACAGCCGCGGTCCTGACAGAACTGTCACCCGGTCCAGTTCCGGACCGTGGTCCACCATTTAGTGACTGCTGTTTTAAAACATTTGTTACATAGTATATATAGTATGCCATTCTATGCAGTCACAGTAAAGAATAAACTAAATTAAAATGTGTTGTTAATTTCTCTAATGCATGTTTAAAAAATTGAAAGAAAATATCTGAGTAGTTTCTGTTGATGGCACTTCTGTATTACGTAGTTGGGCTTCATTCACACATATAGTTTTGCTTGACCAAAACAGATTCTATAATCAGCAATATTTGAAAAGTCAACAAAATAAGAAATTAGAAGATCTTGATATTTGTTTTAATGTCAGAGCAATATTGGGAAAGAAAGATTACTTCTATTATAGCGGTTATGTTTAGGCTTCCAATTTGTCAGTTATGTATTTGTTTTATACAGCGAGTTCATTACTGCCTGAAAAGTTCATTGTAAGGATACTTATTACCCGTCACAAAGAGAAATAAACAGAACCCAGCTGATATAACACAAGCAGGAAATTGTGCTGCTTAAGCTGAGGGAGTGCAGAAACACTGAGGAGGAACTTGTACAGCTCAGGTCCTCTGGGATGTGTGTATCCTCATGCTGGTAAAGGGATATTGATGATCCTTTGTTCCCATGCCGAGCTCACATCAGCTAGGTCAGTGTTAACACGAGACATTAGAGGGTGCTTCTCCTACATGGCCGTATCAAAGCCATTTCATTAATGAGGGATCATCATCTGAAATAGCAGTGAATAATAATGTAATGGCTCTCAGCCTCCCATTAAGTCTTTTTTTTATACTCTGTCAGTGTAAAACAGCGGTATCATCAATGCGCTGTTTACTATATGTACTCTAATTACATCAATATGTTTTATGAGAACGCAGCAGTGCGTCAAAAGAGGATGTCTAACAATCACTGGACAATATTATTATACAGTAATATGTATCTGGTCTTATTTCACTGTCATCTCCTGTTGGTTACTGATGACCTGTGCTGAAAACGATAGAATTATCATATTGCGGTAATGACTACCTGTCGTTAGGCTAAGTGATATGACAAGATGATGGAGCATCGCTTTTTTAAAGAAAGTCTTAACTGTTCTTTTTTTTTTTATATACGGTATATATATATGTGGCTTAAAGAACAAATGTACTTCAACCCTTTCACTGCCCAAACATTATACATTTTCTGAAAGCAAACACCCTAGAGAATACCATAGTGGTAATTCCAATTTTTAATATAATTTATTAGCACAACAGTTTATGAAACCCAAGGTTTCAGTAAAAAAAAATACACTAAAGTTATTTTAGGCCACAGTGCAATATATCATTCAGTTTTTCATTACATATAAAAGATGAGGTTGCGCTGAGTAAATAGATACCCAACATGTCAAGGCTTAAAATTGCATGCGCTGGTGAAAAGGTGATAAACTTTGTTACCCTGTATTCTCCATACTTTAAAGCCTTGAAGGGTAATGAGTTTAGAGTTAACTGTGAATAATGGGCCTAGAATTATTAATATCATTCCAGCGTGCACAGCAAAACATAACATGTGTATCGCAATTGACGTTTTAATGCATAGGTACCCCCAATGTGTGTTTTCACATTAGTATATGTGTGCATGTGGGGGTGCAGGGTTTAAAAACTATTTTTTTGGGGGGGTGGGTAAGTGCTTTGGTGTAACTTTCATTTTTACACCTTTTAAAAAAAAATCACTAAACTAAACTTTGTATCACATTGGGGACAAAAAGTATTGAATGATTGCATCAGCAGTCTAAAAGACCCCTGATGTCTCACCTGTCGTCCAGTGAAGCTGATAAAGTGCAGATTGCGCTCCATTAGCATCTTCTGTGGCCATATTAGCTGGGGAAAGCGACACCATTAACTGGAAGTGACAATTTACATGTCGCTTCCAGGTCATTAGCAGGAAGAGGAGATCAATGAATGGATGTCTTCTTCTACCCGGTGGCACCTGGGCATACAGAGCTTGGCAAACATGCTGGGGGTGTGTACAGGGGGGAAACAGGCATTACAGAGGTGGGTGGAAACGATCCGGCAGCTGTACTGCCCCCAGATTGCTTCCATCTGACAACTAACAGTTGGCTTGTCAGATTTACATACACTCTCAGTGGCTGCAGCCATGTTTTAAAGACAATATAGTAGTTTTGTACATGCAGCACCTAGAAAATGTATTGACCCTCTTAAAAGTTTTCATGATTTATTGTCATAGATTATAGAATTACAATGCATTTCATTGTTCTTTTTTTGTTTTTGTTTTTTATCTTTTAAAGTTGAACTTTAGGATTGTAAGAAATATACCTTTGCAGTGGGGTCTCCCCCCACCCCGCACTGCAAGGGTTAAACGCTTATTTAATGCTATATGTCTAGGGGATAGAGGAACAGGCAGTATTACTTACCCTGATTCCTGGCTCCAACAGTCTCCAGTCCTGACTACTTGTAGAGCAATTAACTGTTTTGTATGTGAAAGAAATGAGCATGCAACCGCAGACATGAGAAGCCTAAAGAGGAGGCTGCAGGGACCTGGTCACACAGACCGAAGGAGCCTGCAAGAGCCAGGAAAAAGGTAAACATTACTCCTTATCCCTGTACCCCCTAGACTAATGGTGCACTCACACTGAGTGCAGTTGAATTGAACCCTTTAATTAAAGTGGAGAGCCACCCTAAAATAAAAAAAGTGCATTAATATTCTTTAAAAAAAAAATTTTTTTAATATGAAAATTTTTTTTTTTTTAACTTACCTGAAACCCCTGTTGCTAGGCAGTCTTCCTAAACTGCATATACCGCGGCGCTTCCTCCTCTTCGTCACAAAGCACCGCGCGACTCGCGCGTGCACAGTAGGAAGCTGGCAGTGAAGCCGCAAGGCTCCACTGCCTGTTTCCCTTTTAAGATAGAGGTGCCAGCAGCCGATCCGATTGACGAATCGGCCTCGGGGGGTGACATCGCGGGCTCGCTGGACAGGTAAGTGTCCTTATTAAAAGTCAGCAGCTACAGTGTTTGTAGCTGCTGACTTTAAAAAAAAAAAAAAAATGCGTCCGGAACACCGCTTTAAATTGAACTGGCTGGTTGCAAACTGGTCAGTAAGAAGAGCTGGGAATTTCTTTGGTTTTCTTTTGCATGTGTTGCCCTTCCATGTGCTCCTTGCTGCAAAGGCGAGTTATAGGTGAGGGCAGTAGCCAATTGTTTGTATTGTTGAATTGAACATTGCCTGAGTTTGATTGTCCCCCCTCTCTACTCTCCCATTGGTCTGCACTCACGTTTAAATTAATGCCGCGTACACACGGACGGATTTTCTGATGGGAAATGTTCGATGGGAGCTTGTTGTCAGAAATTCCGACCTTGTGTAGGCTCCATCGGACATTTTCCGGCAGAATTTCCGTCAAACAAAATTTGAGACCTGGATCTCAAACTTTCCGACAACAAAATCTGTTGGCGGAAATACCGATCGTGTGTACACAATTCCGACGCACAAAATTCCATGCATGCTCGGAATCAAGCAGAAGAGCCGCACTGGCTATTGAACTTCATTTTTCTTGGCTCGTGATACGTGTTGTACGTCACCTTGCTTTTGACGCTTGGAATTTCCGAAAAGATTTGTGTGACCGTGTATATGCAAGACAAGCTTGAGCCAACATCCGTCGGAAAAAAAACATGGATTTTGTTGTCGGAATGTGCGATCGTGTGTACCTGGGCACACGTGGGTCATCCAGACCACAGTGATCCCTGGTTCTGTGCTCACACTGAAGTGAAACGTTCTGGACCACAAGTGCTCCCAGGCACAGTACACTTAACTTTTCGAAACCAAGGGAGTGAACCTTGCTCAAGTAGTTAAAACTGCCCATGTGAGTTAATTGACCCTTGCAGTTGTGGAGGGCCAGATTCAAATTTAACACAAATATATACTCTATAATGTCAAATAAGAATGAGCCGAACACCCCCCGGTTCGGTTCGCTCCAGAACTTGCGAACAGGCAAAAAATTCGGACGAACACTGTTCGACTTGAACATCGGGTGTTTGCCGAACAGCGAACATTATGAAGTGTTCGCGGCAAATTTGAAAGCCGCGGAACACCGTTAAAGTCTATGGGACACGAACATGAAAAATCAAAAGTACTCATTTTAAAGGCTTATATGCAAGTTATTGCCATAAATAGTGTTTGGGGACCCGGGTCCTGCCCCAGGGGACATGTATCAATGCAAAAAAAAGTTTTAAAAATCGCCGTTTTTTCGGGAGCAGTGATTTTAATAATTCTTAAAGTGAAACAATAAAAATGAAACATTCCTTTAAATATCGTGCCTGGGGGGTGTCTATAGTATGCCTGTAGAGTGGCGCAGTTTTTTAGAACAGTACCACAGCAAAATTACATTTGTAAAGGAAAAAAAGGCATTTAAAACTGCTCACGGATGTAATGAGTTGTCGGGTCTCAGAAATATAGATAAAACTCATTGAAAAAAACAGCATGGCCCCCCCCCCAGTCCATTACCAGGCCCTTTGGGTCTAGTATAAATATTAAGGGGAACCCTGAACCAAAATTTAAAAATAAAATTGCGTGGGGGTCCCCCCAAAATCTATACCAGGCTCTTTAGGTCTGGTATGGATTTTAAGGGGAACCCTGTGCAAAATTTTAAAAAAATGGAGTAGGGGTCCCCCCCAAATCCATACCAGACCCTTATCCGAGCACGCAACCTGGCAGGCCACAGGGAAAAGAGGGGGGGCGAGAGCACCCCCCCTCCTGAACCATACCAGGCCACATGCCCTCAACATGGGGGGATGCTTGCCCAGCGGTTGTGGGGGTTTGTGGGTGGGGGGCTTATCGGAATCTGAAAGCCCCCTTTAACAAAGGGGCCCCCTGATCACAGCCCCCCTCTATCTGAATCGGTAACGGGTATATTTTACCCCTACCAATTCACATAAAAAGTGTCAAATATAGTAAAAATTACATTTTGGGAAACTGTTACGGCTTTTTTTTTCTTTTTTCGGTCCGTCGGGTGGCGTGAGATGGATCTACATCACAGGACATTTTTATTTTTTTATTTTTTAATAAAGGACTTTGGTGACTCCAAAGCATCTCCCCCATGTTGAGGGCATATGGCCTGGTACGGTTCAGGAGGGGGGGCGCTCTCTGGTCCCCCATCTTTTCCTGTGGCCTGCCAGCTCTGGTATTGATTTTGGGGGGGACCCCTACGCCTTTTTTTTTTTTGGCACAGGGTTCCCCTTAATACCCATACCAGACTTGAGAGGCCTGGTATGGATTTTGGGGGAACCCCCACTTTTCTTTTGGTTCAGGGTTCCCCTTAATATTCATACCAGACCCAAAGGGCCTAGTAATGGACTGGGCGGGGACCCATTCTATTTTTTTCAATGAGTTTTATCTATATTGCCGAGACCCGATAATTCATTACAGCCACGATCAGTTTTGAATTACTTTTTTTCCTTTAGAAATGTCTTTTTGCTGTGGTACTGTTCTAAACACGGGAAAACTGCGCCACTTTACAGGAATACTAAGGACACCCCCCAGGCACGATATTTAAAGGAATATTTCATTTTTATTGTTTCACTAAGCATAAAGCTTTTTTTGCATTGATACATATCCCCTGGGGCAGAACCCGGGTCCCCAAACACTTTTCACGGCAATAAATTGCATATATGCCTTTAAAATGAGCACTTTTGGTTTTTCATGGTAATGTCCTACAGACTTTAACCGTGTTCCGCGTTTTTCGAATTTGCCTCGAACACCGCATAATGTTCGCTGTTCTGTAAACAGGCGAACACCCTGTTTGCCTGTTTGAGTCGAACTTAAGTTCGACTCAAACATCGGGCTCATCCCTAATGTCAAAGTGAAAACAAATCTTTTCATTGTGATTTAAATTAATTATAATAAAAAACACAGAAAGCTTCGAAAAGTGTAAATAAACCCAGGACCCTGCAGTCACTATATCTGGTCTCCCACAGTACACAGAACATGGAAATGCAATAGTTTTAGTAAATATAAAATGCTGAATGCCTTTTATCATCAGCAGTTAGAGCAGTCTTGTGCCTTCTATTAGTGTCTGGTTAAAGATAGTAGGAGGAGTTTTCATTCTACTCTGACTGTTCTTTGAGGCTGCAGGTTCCCCGGCCCTCTGTCTGGACAGTGCTGATTGGCCTGTACTGCACCTTTCCAGATCCTCCTCTTCTCGGGTCCCTCTTTGGCTCTCCTGGCCCCTCCTTCCTGTCGAGTGCCCCTATGTCAAGCAGCTTGCTATGGGGGCACCCGAGCTGCGTCACAGCTCCCTGTGTCAATTCAGACATGGAGCCCCGGTTTGGCCCCTCTCTCTCCTGATTGGCTAACTGACTTTGATTGACAGCAGCGGGAGCCAACAGCCCTGCTACTGTGTCTTGGCCAATCAGGAGGAGAGTCCTGGACAGCCGAGGCACTCGTGGACATCGCTGGATAGAGATGGGTAAGTATTAGGGGGTGCTGGAGCGGCTGCTGCAAACAGAAGGTTTTTTATGTTAATGCATAGAATGCATTAACATAAAAAAACCTTCTGACTTTACAACCACTTTAAGCTACACCATTTATTGGATAACCTAAATTAAATTGTGCAAGCTTTCCAACCCCCTCAATTCTAAAAATTGTTCTGAAACCTAAATAATTATACACAGAGTTAAAAGAAGGAGCAGTGAAAAATACGGTAAATACTTTCTTGACATAGTTGTGTGGTATTGGCTATTGTGAAGGTTTAGGCTATAGAGATAGAGATTTGACTTTAGAAGTGTTAATGGGATAATCGATTCATAAATAAGATGTTCAGGCACAGTCTTCAGAGAAGCAACTAAATATAACCATTAATGACTTTCTGACTGCATATCTGCATAATGAATAGTGTGTATCCCTAGCCAACAGATGGAGTGTCGGCTTTTCAATTTTTTTCTCACCTTCCTTGATCACTTTGTTGTAAGAAGTTTTTTTTGATAGGGAAGCTCAATAGCTCAAGACAATCTATTTTTTAAAGTATTATGATAGTGTTTATTTGTGTTTTACCTGCCCTCGATTCCCTAGAACAGTTCACATTTAGTGGGCATCAGCACAGGTATCTAAACTGCATTGCTGAAATTCTAATTACCCATCTTGACACATGATGTCCCCTTCTAAACATGCACATTTGGTGGGTCTAAGGGCAGGTGTGGGAAGGATAAATCAGAACAAAAAATAAATAATTATACTAAGTTACAATCAGATAGAAAACTGAAAATGTTCTTACCTGTCCACATACTTTCTTTTCAATCCATTCTAATGGCTTCTTTATAAACCATCTGAAATAAGTGTTCTCCCCCTTCACTGCAACACTTTCTGGTACTAAATGGCTATGTCAGAATCAATTACAAAGTAAATCTAGAAGTATACAATGAAATAAGGGATAAAACTGTTGGACCTGTCTGCAAGCACTTGCAAGAAGTAATGAAGAACAAGTGGTTATTTTGTACCAAGGACCATCCGTGTTTAATTAAACAACACCATCATTTTAATTTATTTAACATTACACAGGGCTCTGGTTCATTGAAAACACTTGATTAAAATTGGTTGATTAAATGGAGTTTGATTACAATAAATGTAATGTAATATGTTTTAAAGAAGAACTGTTTTTAAATGTTTGCAATTACTACACAATAAATTAACCCTTTTGCTTGTATTCCTTGTAATGGCAGAGAATCTAATATTTATTCTAGAACTGTATACAATGTAACCAACCCATAACTTACAGTGCATAAAAAGGACTTGAATAAGGGGGCTGAGCCTTTTTTTTATCTTGGTCCATACCAGCTTAGATATGCCATGTTAAATCAGAGAACCATTTACTGAATACAAGATATTTTGCGAATGGAAAAGGGGGAGTGCGGATAAACAACACACATTTTTTAACCTGACTAGCTATGTAACTATGTAACTATACTGCTTACCTATAGTAGAGCCGTAGGTCTCAAAGCCAAAGCCTGCTAAAAGTACAATGAGAATGCACTATCTGCCATAAATGAAAGGATATAGTTTACATTACGCAGAAGTGATCCACATGTGGCATAAAGCTCAACAGCATCACTTTTCTTTCCAAAAGATATGATCAAATTTATGCTTGGAGTTCTCCTTTAATGGCTTGTATGTGATAGGTTTAGCTTTGCTGCGACATTTGCTTTATGTAGCACAGCCTGCAGACTGGAATCACCAAGTTAAATCCAATCAGTTAGCAAACTGTACATATTATGATGCTTATTGTTGATTAATACTTTATAATTCTCTGAAAGACACATGGTACATATTGAACATTAATACTGTATAGTGTACTACATTGAACATGTCAACTCTTTCCATAGGGATACATGGCAACCATGAGTGCTCAAGGAGTTCCTGAGGACATGAAGGGAAAAGACAAAATTGTCTTTGGGAACATACACCAGATATTTGACTGGCACAAAGAGTAAGTGGCATCTTGTAGACCTACAAAATTACAAATTATTTATAAACCATTTGCAGTTATGCCAACGTCAGGGGAATTGCAGCATGTCCTTTTGCACACGACTGTATGTATTCACATTAAGCAAGTCTTTGCTCCCTTTGAAGTGAAGACACTTTTACTAGTGTTCAGTTCAGTATGCACACTGGCTTTAAAAAAACTGCCCTTTACAAAAAAAAGCTATGCTGTCTCAAGCACATTCAAGACCAATGGAATGCATTATTAAGAGTAGAAATGCTTTAAAGTTGACCTTTTCCAGAAAATAGCCTAAGTAGTCCAGTAGATATTAATAATCTGTGCATGTTTGTAAAATGTTAATTTTTTTTCATTGTTATACCCAGTGGTGGCTGGTGCTGGAGGATTTTGGGGGGGCATGGGCGGCCCCCTCCAGGTCCGTACTCACCCTATGGCAGAGCTCCCCTGAACTGTCTGACGCTCCTCCAGTCCCTCCTCCCTCGCTCTTCAGGCTGCTGTCATCTCTAATCTGTTCTCCGTCTCTCTGAACACTCTTTGCATCAGACGCGTTTTCTGCTGATTCGCTGGCATCACAGAGCACTGCGCCCCAGGACAATTGGGGCCTCCACATGTGGTCACGTGCCTGTGAGGGGTTGGCGGACCTAGTAGAAACCTATTGGTCCAGCGCCCCGCACAATGCACGACCACACAGATAGTGCAAGCTGGGGGGGGCGCCTCTTGTGGACTGGCCACCACATACCTGTAGGCCATTTGGGTCCCCCTGTAATGCTGGAAGTAGGTGTTCAACGTTTTTCACATCCAACAAGGTATTTGGGTGGGAGGTCAAATGGCCTATAGGTATGGCAATAAACATAAAGAACCTTTTTGCAGAGATGCACAGTCTTTTCAAATCTACTTTTCTGAAAAGGTGAATTTAGCCTTTAAAGCATTGCTGCATGTGATTGAGACAGCATAGCATTTTTGTTAAAGACTTTTCTAGCCAGTACGTACACTGAACTGAACACTCATAGAACTGGAGCATGGAGGTGAATGGAATGAAATGTGATTCAAAAGAATCACATGGGGCTGATTACTTAAACAGTAACTTTAGGCAAAATTAAAGTTTACATACTGTATATGCAACGGTGGGATTGATTTACTGGAGAGTGCAAAATCTGGTGCAACTGTGCATGGTAGCCAATCAGCTTCTAACTTCACCTGGTTCAATTCAGTTTCGACAAATAAACCTGGAAACTGATTTCTATGCAGCGCTGCACCAGATTTTGCATGCTCTATTTTTAGTAAATCAACCCCAGTCTGTCAATAGCATTAGCAAAGAAGTTTTTGTTTTTCTCCCCTCTCTCTCACCTCCATAATGTAGTTTTATTACCTGTTGATCCCACCAGTAGTTCCATTTATGTTTCCACTTTCTTTACCAAGCCAAGTTGTCCAGCAAAAGTGTCAGTCGGTAAAAAACTATTTGCACAGTCAGGGGTGCTTACAAACGTCTGCTTTTATTTCTAAGGCTTCAAGCCTAAGTGTACCTGAAAAAAAAAATATACAAGATAAGCACAAGGGACATTACTTATCTTCAGTGTGATTTGCTCATTCTGCCTTTTGGATCAGTAGTAATATTTCTCCTCTAATGCCCTTCCCCACCCTTGCTGATGTAATTTTCTGGTGCAGCAGGGGTCAATAGAATTAGGGTGCTGTCACAGGCTTTCATCAAGCAAGCTCGATAATGCCTGCCCTTTCCACTGAGCTCTTTCATTCATGGAAGCTGTACTACAGCTTTAATGAATAAAACAGGATCTTTGAATGGAGGACAGCAGATGATTGAGAGGTCTATCCCTGTCATTCCTCGATCCTGCTTCATTCACAAAGCTAGTAAGTAGTATGGCTTCTATGAACAGAAGAGCTGGGTGGAAAGGACGGGCAAAGTCAAGCACTCTTGATGAGAGCCTGTGACAGCCCTTTGGTTCTGTTAACTCCTGCTGCACCAGAAGATTACAGCGACTGGGGTTGGGGGTATATCAGAGGAAGAAGATTACTACTGAAATAGAAGACAGAAGCACAAGGGACACATCACATGGAAGGTAAGCAATGTCCCTTGTGCTTATTTTTTTAATTTTTTTCAGAAGAAAAAAAAACACTTGCTGGTGTAACTTCCTAAAAATGTGTTAGCTGGAGTTGGGTTTTAATTTGTCTTGTCTCTCATTTGTAGTCTTTATAAAACTAAATGTTATCTAAGACTACCCTGCCCACTGGGTGAAAATGCTACTGCGGAATGAACAGCATTGTCACCCTCATAGGCGTGCGCACAGGGTGTGCCGGGTGTGCCCAGGCACACCCTAATCACCCCTTGCGCATTAGTATTATCGCTTTGTGTAGCAGCAGGAACATGTGAAAGATCTACCTCTTACCGGCTCTGCCATAAGAGAAGTGTCTATGCTCTTCTCTTTTACTGTGGCGGCAGAGAGATCAATTTGCCGGGGTCATATATATGTAGACACACACACATGCATGTGTGTTTGAGCTTTAGGGTGCACACCCTAATGCAATAGGCTGCGCACACCTATGGTCACCCTATAAGAGGAAGTGGAAATCATCCTTAGATCTACTGCCAAGATCAAAAGGTAATAAAACTATGTTACATTGGGGTTGATTTACTAAAACTGGAGAATACAATATTTGATGCAGCTCTGTATAGAAATCAGCTTCCAGGTTTTATTGTCAAAGCTTAATTGAACAGTCTGAAGTTAGAAGCTGATTGGCTTCCATGCACAGATGCACCAGATTTTGCACTCTCTAGTTTAGTAAATCAACCCCACTGTTAAATAATAGTTTTCCCCAGCCATTACAAATACCTAGTCAGGTTCAGGGAAAAGTTCTAGTTTATTACATTTCTGTAATTCTGATTGGGTGTTTGAGTTGAACAAAGTTGATGTTCAAGTGTACATAGGATGGGATTTAATACACTGCATCTCTACAGCTATTTTCTAGGTGAGATACAAAAGTGCCTTGAGGACCCATGTCGATTAGCACAGCTCTTCATAAAGCACGTGAGTTTTTTTCTACCTTGTACAGACACTATGAGGTTGATTTACATGTTCACTTTGCGAGGGAACTTTCCCTTAGCTTAATGAGTGTGGTAAACATTCACATGGCAAAGAAAATTCAATCACAAGCAAAGAAATAAAAGAATAATAATAATAAAAAATAAAAATTTTCTAGCACACGATTATATGATGGAATTCAGCAGAACTTTACCTTATTCACTAAGCTGTGGGAAAATTCAGTTAGCTAAATTAACAGCCTATTTGTCTTTAGTAAATGACCTCTACCTGTCTCTCT
This sequence comes from Lithobates clamitans, assembly GCA_037952925.1. NCBI lineage: Eukaryota > Metazoa > Chordata > Amphibia > Anura > Ranidae > Lithobates > Lithobates clamitans. The sequence continues at coordinate 134,669 of JBBGZY010000936.1, read as the reverse complement.
ATGCTGTTTGTTTATATAAATAATAATTTGTGGCAACTAGAACTGAAAATGTTACATTTTTGAATGCTGGGAAAATGAAGCGATGCACTGTAATGCCCCGTACATACGGTCGGACTTTGTTCGGACATTCCGACAACAAAATCCTACGGATCCTACGGCCACACAAAGTTGTCGGAAAATCCGATCGTTCTAAATGCGGTGACATAAAACACGTACGTCGGGACTATAAACGGGGCAGTAGCCAATAGCTTTCATCTCTTTATTTATTCTGAGCATGCGTGGCACTTTGTCCGTCGGATTTGTGTACACACGATCGGAATATCGGACAACGGATTTTGTTGTCGGAAAATTTTATAGCCTGCTCTCAAACTTTGTGTGTCATAAAATAAGATGGAAAATGTCCGATGGAGCCCACACACGGTCGGAATTTCCGACAACACGCTCCGATCAGACATTTTCCATCGGAAAATCCAACCATGTGTACGGGGCATAACAAGACAAGTTTTATGGGGCCCAAAGGTTTGATCCCCTATCTAGCCTTCACTGCTGTTCATGACCCTGATGAAGAGCTCACTCTCCGACCCAGATTCTACTTCATAGCCAGAGCTTTGCTTTGCGCTGACCTTTATGATATATCTCTGGAGTGCATTCTCTTTTTTTACATATGTAAATCCATTTGATTCCTAGTGGTTTCTCTATAGGGAGATATAGAATAATTCACCCTAAAGAGGGGATTAGAAGTTGCACTTAAAGATACCCTGTCGGCAAATTAAACATTTGCAAACATTTGCAGGTAAAAGCACAGAAAAAAGTCTAATGCTTGCTTGCAGAATTGTTCTTTTCTCTAAATTCTCTAAATTTGTAATTCGCTTGCAATGTGCTTTTGACCTGGACCACTCCAGGAGGACTCCCTAGCACAGCTACATTTCTCCCTTCCTCCTGCCATATCATAGTCTTGGCCTATTCAACGAATGTCTACTGTCTGTGCTGGCCCAGCATCTTCAACCTTTGCCTCACCTCCCTACATAACTTTTTATGTCCGGCCAAGAGAAAAATGAAGGAGAATAATATAGAGTGTAATTTGAGTGACATTTCTGAGTCTGCTGTGGCTGCAGATATTATGTCCAATATGGCCGCACCCAGCAGTATTCTTAGAACTTTTGGATGTCTGCACAAGGGAAGTTTGTATGTCATGCAGAAAATACATTAGATATGCTGTATATATTATCTTATGGGAAAGTTGTAGTTGAAAATGAATAGTCTGTTGGTTGGCTCCTACAGTAGAAGTGAGGATAAAGGAAGAACTTCCCATCAAGACCCAAATGGGAAACAAAACTTGCAAGATTCTTTTTAATTCACCGGTCTGTTAATTACTGTAATTGTTGTTTGTTTAGGAACGCAGGTTGCACATGTACGTGGTATATTGTCAAAACAAGCCCAAGTCTGAGCACATTGTATCCGAGTATATCGATACCTACTTTGAGGTGAGGCACAAAGTCCATATTATTTATTGTCATTGCTATTGGTAAGGTTTAGGGAACTGAAGGCAAAACTTTTTTTTATAGTCACCAGGGTCACAAGAACTATTGTGCCAATTGAAAGATTTTTACTCTTTCTTTTACGTTTACTTTTGGTGATAATGATCCCCAGGACAAATAGGGAGGGTGAATCTCCCTAACAAGGACACAGACAGCAATAGAAACCTCACAGATATTGTAATACTTCACCATTCTATTTAAAAATTTTGCCTTCAGTTATACTTTAGGGTTCATAATTGAGTATTAAGGCATCCTTCACATAGGGGTACTATAGCATACACTCGTGCAAGGTCCATTTGCCCACATGGGGATGCACAGGTGTTCTGTGCCTCCCTGTGCAGGCAGTCTCATTCTTGTCAAGCAGCTGCACAGACACAGTCGCTGCTCCAATTTGACAGCCCTGCAGGTGTGGGTGCATGGCCCTGAATTCACACTGCCTACATTTTGGGCCGTGCCCCTTCATGAATGTCAAATTGGGAGCAGCGGCTGTGTCCATGCAGCCACTGCATCCCAATTAAAGTGAATGGGACTGTCTGCATGGGCATGCATGGAATACCTGTGCATCCCTGTAGGAGCAATCATGGCCCTCACGCAGGTATATGGTGTAGTACGCCCATGTGAATGGGGCTTTACTGTAAATAAGAAAAACACTTTACAAATATATTATCTGTCTTGATTTAATTGTTGTGGTTTTCCTCCTACTATACTACCTAATGACATTACATTTATATATTAGATTAGTTTTCTAAAGTGATTAAATTGATGTCCATGAAGGTTCACATTTATTCAGGTCATTGCTAGTAATAGTTGCATTAAATTTGACTTTCTCTGTAATGTTAAAGACATTGTGCAGTTTAAGATATTTCTATTGCCAACTAGTTACAACCCCACTCCTATTTTAATAATTCACCCTTTCTATTCCCACAAAAAAAATAAAGAAACCTAGACAAAATATACCGCTACCTGTAGATAAACCAGCATATGTAATGGGCATTGGATTTACTAGTGCATAAAGGCTAATGAACTGTTTGTGTCACCAATCACATCCTTTCTTTCTGACCATGCTCCTGCAGGAGTTGAGGCAACAGCTGTCACATCGCCTGCAACTCAATGACCTACTTATTAAACCAGTGCAGAGGATCATGAAGTACCAGCTGCTGCTAAAGGTATGGGACACTTTAATCACTCACCATCAGTTTGCATAATGCAATTAACTTTAGCTAATTTTGAGTTGTGATAACAGTGTTTAGGAGCATCCGGAGCCTGGAGTTGGGTGTAAATTAAACGTAGATTTTTAAAGATTAACCACTAAAGGAACCTTGGACTTAAGCTGACCATACATGGATCCAATTTTGTTTTGTTTTGTTTTTTTCGATAAGCCAGCAGACTGAACAAAAAAACCTAAACTAATTCCTCCAACCACACATTTGAGGTGGATGCTGGAATCCTCCTCACGATCAGAATACACTGATCTTGGTCTTGATATTGGCTGCAGTGCTGATTGAACTAAAGTTTTCCAGCGCGCCCATTTGTGAGCAGTTGATCAATAGATCGACTGCTCTTGAATAGGGCTGGCCGTAGATGGATCTAAATTTATCCGGTCCCTATTGAATTTTGAATTTTGATCCATCTATTGTGGATCCTGCTTGAGAGCCCCATCTAGAGCCAGCTTTAGTGCAACTACTCTCTAGGACATTTTTGGAGATAACATTATTAGCCACACAGGAAATGCATTGTTTTCAGTTCTGACTCGTAGGCTTGTATTGTGAGAAGGTGCAGCAAAGCTGAACCATGAGGTAGAACTGAAAAACAGGAAGCAGAGCTTCTTTATTTAAAGAGGAGCTCCAGTCTCCAGCTAAAAAAAATAAAAGTCAGCAGCTACAAATACTGTAGCTGCTGACTTTTATTATAAGGAAACTTACCAATCTAAGGATCTTGCGATGTCCTCACCCTAGACGATTCTTCAATCGGCTTCGGGTGCAGGTGCTGGAATCTTAGGGAAAGGAAACCCTACTGTGGTTTCCTACTGTGCAGGCCCAAGGCACACTGCGTTTTTTGAATGGTCCCGCAGTCTTTTGGGACCTGTGATGTGTCCCAGAAGGCTGCTGGGGGAAGGAGGGGGGGGCAAATTTCTGCACAGATTGCCACGGCGATCTAACCGGAAGATGGAGCAGGTACCTTGCAAAACCAGGTACCTGCTCCTCCCCAAAAAGTGCCAAATGTGGCAGTGGGGGATGCAAACAAGTGGAACTTCCACTTTTGGGTGAAGTTCCTCTTTAAGTTATAAATAGAGCTGGGTTTTACAGTGTTAGAACAGATACTCATATTTATTTCAAGGTGTCTATATCTATGTACAGAATATCTAAAAACAAATTTGTGTGGAACATTAAAATGCAGTAGCAAATCATTAAATAGGCCTACAGTGGGGACGGAAAGTATTCAGACCCCTTTAAATTTTTCACTCTGTTATATTGCAGCCATTTGCTAAAATCATTTAAGTTCATTTTTTTTCCGCTTTAATGTACGCACAGCACCCATATTGACAGAAAAACACAGAATTGTTGACATTTTTTCAGATTGATTAAAAAAGAAAAACTGAAATATCACATGGTCCTAAGTATTCAGATCCTTTTCTCAGTATTTAGTAGAAGCACAGCCATGAGTCTTTTTGGGAAAGATGCAACAAGTTTTTCACACCTGGTCATTGTCTTGTTGGAAGGTAAATCTTTGGCCCAGTCTGAGGTCCTGAGCACTCTGGAGAAGGTTTTCGTCCAGGATATCCCTGTACTTGGCCACATTCATCTTTCCCTCGATTGCAACCAGTCGGCCTGTCCCTGCAGCTGAAAAACACCCCCACAGCATGATGCTGCCACCACCATGTTTTACTGTTGGGACTGTATTGGACAGGTGTTGAGCAGTGCCTGGTTTTCTCCACACATACCGCTTACAATTAAGGCCACAAAGTTCTATCTTGGTCTCATCAGACCAAAGAATCTTATTTCTCACCATCTTGGAGTCCTTCAGGTGTTTTTTTAGCAAACTCCATGTGGGCTTTCATGTGTCTTGCACTGAGGAGAGGCTTCCGTTGGGCCACTCTGCCATAAAGCCCCGACTGGTGGAGGGCTGCAGTGATGGTTGACTTTCTACAACTTTCTCCCATCTCCCGACTGCATCTCCGGAGTTCAGCCACAGTGATCTTTGGGTTCTTCTTTACCTCTCTTACCAAGGCTCTTCTCCCCTCATAGCTCAGTTTGGCCGGACGGCCAGCTCTAGGAAGGGTTCTGGTCGTCCCAAACGTCTTCCATTTAAGGATTATGGAGGCCACTGTGCTCTTAGGAACCTTAAGGACAGCAGAAATTTTTTGTAACCTTGGCCAGATCTGTGCCTTGCCACAATTCTGTCTCTGAGCTCTTCAGGCAGTTCATTTGACCTCATGATTCTCATTTGCTCTGACATGCACTGTGAGCTGTAAGGTCTTATATAGACAGGTGTGTGGATTTCAAGTCCAATCAGTATAATCAAACACAGCTGGACTCAAATGAAGGTGTAGAACCATCTCAAGGATGATCAGAAGAAATGGACAGCACCTGAGTTAAATATATGAGTGTCACAGCAAAGGGTCTGAATACTTAGGACTATGTGATATTTCAGTTTTTCTTTTTTTATAAATCTGCAAAAATGTCAACAATTCTGTGGTTTTCTGTCAATATTGGGTGCTGTGTGTACATCAATTAGGAAAAAAATGAACTTAAATGATTTTAGCAAATGGCTGCAATATAACAAAGAGTGAAAAATTTAAGGGGGTCTGAATACTTTCTGTCCCCACTGTATATCATTTGTACTAAATATACACAAATTTTTCTTTTTTTATCCTTTTTCAGGACTTTCTTAAGTATTACAGTAAAGCCGGACAAGATACAACAGAACTGGAGGTTGGTAAAACTTCTTGATGATATAGCATATTCAGGTTAAGGCATATCAGAGAAATTACAGTATGTTATTACAGACTATGGTTTGCTTTTAAAATAATAAAAAAAATCATCCCTGGACCACTCTGTTTTTTATGTGCAACGATAGACATTTGATATCTGTGTGTACCCATTTTAGTTCAATTTGACCTAAAACCAACATTTTTTGACAGTGTTGGATAGGGTGGGTTGGGTTAGAATTTACATGGATTTTTACTGCTGCCAATGTTGTGGCTGGGGAGATTCACCCTCTCTAGTTATCTTGGTGACCATTATAACATGGACAAATGTGATGGTAAATCCAAAATGTTATTGCTGTCACAGGAACAAGAATAGAGTAGAAATCTTCTGATGGGGACACTCATTCTGGTATCAGCTAAGTTGGGTTTTACTGATTTCAGAAAATAGACAAGATTCGCCTAATGGAAGCACTAACTCACAACTTCAAAAACACTCAAGATAATTGCAAGATATGGGCCAGCTGAACAGCTTTGTAAACTACACCCTCTTACCTGGAGGTTATGTTAACCTCTTCATGATTCACATCGCTGTATGGTTATTTTTATGCATCTAATTCCCACTGGAATGAAACAGGGATTAGACCTTGTTTCCACTTCTGCCTAACTCCTCCCTTTTTTCTTTTCTTTCTTTCTCCTGTGTACACCCTAACCATTCCACAAACCCTTAGCCAGTGGTTATGTACTTGTAAGGGTATGTTTATACAGTAAGTGTGAACAATTACTATACCTACTCTCCCTTTGCTTGTATGTTCTCAGTGGCGTAGCATCAGGGGTCACAATTGTGACCCCACCCCTGCTCTAGGGAACCCATGTGGCCCCATTTCACAGTCACTTTTAAACCTGGACAGGAGGGGTGGGTGGTGGAGCAACATATACAGGAACCAATCACCTCTATTTTCCTTGTGCAGCAGTTGAAAGCCAGCTTCTCCTCCTCTCCCTCCCGCCGGCATTCAGCAGCTGCAGGAGGAAAATGGAGGATTCCTGTATATGTCGCCCCACCACTCACTGCCCCTGTCCAGGTTACTCTTATTGTGGCTGCCCTGGCCCCCTGTGTGCTTCCTGGTCTCCCCCGCAGTGCTGCTGGCTCCCACCCTCTGGCTGCTGCAGGGGATCTTCAGGATGGAGAGTAGGGAAGGGGCAGGCAAATATGTAATTTACTTGCCTCTTCTATTTCTGAAAGAACGCGTTGTTCATTCGTAACTGAAGCACAGTAAACTGTGTTTGCTATACTTTGGTTTGTGAATGAACAGGAGGCTCTTTACAGAGCTATTTATGTTTATTCATTCTGTGCAGCTGAGGCAGAGATTGAGGACTGTATCATCAGTCTCCTTTCTCTGTCTCAAAAGATAGACATCAGGAGTCTGTTTAGACCCTGGATATTTCACCAAAGCCCCCAACAGACCTGCTAAAAAATAAATAAATAAATAAAATTGTAAAAAATAAAATGTTAAAAAAAAATAAATAAATAAAATACCAAAAATAAAAAAAAAATGACACTGTACACTGTTTTACTGACACAACCCACCTTTCTACATGTCTGTCTGGCTGCACTCTAGTATTTACTGTACGCTTTAAATTCTCCAGTGCCCCATCATTTCTTTCATGTGTTACTTGTGGAAGTTCAGGGCCACATGATTAGGAAATTAACCTTTTACCACTATATTACAGCATAATGCCAATGGCCTGGGGAGGTAAATAATTTGAGTCTAGCTGAGAATCAAGGCAGCCTGTGTAATGGGCAATGTGATCTCATATAAGCAGCCATAACCCTCCACTACATGGAGATTTATTGGATTTCACAGCACATAAAGCAATAGTTGCAGTATCCCACAGGATTAGTAACAAGTATGGCTCACATAGTTCTAAGAATAAAAGGCAAAAATATAAACGCTTCTGCTAAATGTAGCAAAAAATCACGGAAGATCACCTTGTTTTATTAAACAAGTTACACCTACCATTCAAGGTCAAATTTCACACAAAAAATTACTTAATGTGACAACAGGGAATCCTACACAACATGAGGATAATAGAAACATTGAAAAGTGATGGCAGAAAAAAGACCAAGTGGTCAATTGAGTCTGTCGCCCCCCCCCCGCCCCCTTTTTTAATTTATATATATATATATTTTTTTTTTTTTACTTTTTTGAGTATAGATCTATGTTTTTCCCAAGTATGTTTGATTCCACTTACTGTTGACTGATTCACTTACCTCTGTTGGAAGTCTGTTCCAAACATCAACTACTCTTTCAGTAAAAGAATACTTTCAAAGATTTGTTTTTAAACTTCATCTTGCTAGTTTGAGGTCATGTACCATGTTCTTGATCTTGGCTTCATTGAAAATACTGCCATTCTGAACCTTATTAACCCTCTTGATGTATTTAAAGGTTTCAGTCATGTCCCCCCTTTCCCTTCTTTCCTCCAGACTGTACATATTAAGTTCCTGAAGTCTCTCCTCATAAGTTTTATCCCCCTGACCTTTCACCATTTTTGTAACTCGTCTCTGGGCTCGTTCTATATTATGAATATCTTTTTCTAAGAGCCCTTTTACACTGGGGCGGTTTGCAGGCGCTATTGCGCTAATAGTAGCGCCTGCAAACCGACCCGAAACAGCCGCTGCAGTCACACTGGAGCGGTGCGCTAGCAGGACGGGAAAAAAAGTCCTGCTAGCAGCATGTTCGGAGCGGTGAAGGAGCGGAGTGTATACCGCTCCTTCATCGCTCTTGCCCATTGAAATCAGTGGGACAGCGCGGCTATACCGCCGGCAAAGCGCCTCTGCAGAGGCACTTTGCGGTGGTTTTTAAACCTTTCTCGGCCGCTAGCGGGGGGTAAAACCGCCCTGCTAGTGGCCGAATTCCCGACGGTAAAGCGCCGCTTACAAAAGGGCCCTTAGTGCGGTCTTCAGATCTGTACACAGTATTCTAAATGAGGTCTCACTAAAGATCTATATAGGGGAATCAGAACCTCCTTCCTCCTGCTGATGACCCCTCTAGTGATGCATCCTAGAATTATATTTGCTTTTCCCATTGCATGACCGCACTGTTTGCTTACTAAAATAAGTACTCCCAAATCTTCTTCCTCTGTAGTGATGGCCAACACTGTACCCCCCAGTATTGTACTATATTAGGGGGTCCGTTTTCCCTTGGTGCATTATTTTAGGCCTTAACATCATAATACTCAGATCTGTTGCACTAATTCCTTGCCCAGACTATATATGGGCACCCTAAGCTGTAAAAATGTTTGCAGATTATGGTGATAATGGGAGTGAAAACATTATTCAATAGGACATGCATTTCTGTGTGCTGAAATATAAATTTATAAGTGTTTTTGGTATAGAACAAAATCCATCTGAATCTATGTTGCCTGTACAGTCATGCTTTGTGTTGGTGTTTACAGAAAGCTGTGGAAGTGATGTGCTTTGTCCCCAAACGATGCAATGACATGATGAACCTTGGCCGATTGCAAGGGTTTGAGGTACGTGTTTCTTTCCTATAAAATAGAAGGTATGAAGTGCATACCCTGTTTCCCCGAAAATAAGACCTAGCGTGATTGTCGGTGATGGCTGCAATATAAGCCCTACCCCCCAAATAAGCCCTACCTTGTTTCCCTGAAAATAAGCCCTACCCTGAAAATAAGACCTACAAGGACTTTAACTAGGGCTTATTTGGGGGGTAGGGCTTATATTGCAGCCATCACCGACAAACACGCTAGGTCTTATTTTCGGGGAAACAGGGTAGATGGACTAAAAAAAAAAATTTTGATGGCTGAAATTTCTCTCTTGTAAATCTGAAAATAATAGCTTCTTACTTTTATGCTGAATCAATGGCATCAGTATTTTTGTGGCAAGCTGGCCAAAGTTAAAGTAGCCTAAAGATGAGTCTTTTTTTTTTCCTCAATCGGCGGGATGAACAAAAAACAATTACTCGCTTCCCCCGTCCACACACTCAATGTGGATATGGGAATCCTCCCCGCTGGGCTCTTATATTCTGGCAGCAGAGAGACTTCCCTGTGACCAGAATACACTGATCAGTGCTGCCGGCTATAGCTGGCGTTGCTGATCAAGCTGAGAAAATCCAACAGGGCGTTTGTACAGAAGCCAATAATTAGATACACTTCTGTACAACCTCACTGCCCATGCATGGATCAAAGTTTGCCTAGTCCCTGCTGAACAGCCAAATTGCGATCCACGTATGGCTGGCTTAAGTATGCAATTAACATAATTCCTGGAGTTCAGTATTAAAGCGGAGGTCCGCCCACCCCACAAAAAATTTAAAGTCAGCAGCTACAAATACTGCAGCTGCTGAATTTTAATATATGGACACTTATCTGTCCAGGGAGACTGCAATGTTGGCACCGCAGCCAATCTTCAGCTCGGCTGTCGGGTGCAGCCGCCGCTGTTGCTGGTAAGGGAACCCGGCAGTGAAGCCTTTCAGCTTCACAGGCGGTTCCCTACTACGCATGCACCAAGCATGCTGCACTTTCCAATTGGCCCGGCGGAGGAACGAGGCAGGGGGCCGAACTTTGACGTGGCACCGTGTCCCGGAAGTGGGGAAGGAGACCTGTCAAAAACAGGTCCCAGGTCCCCGTTCCCCCTGAAAGGTGCCAAATGTGGCACTGGAGAGGGGGGGGGACACGAATAAGCGGAAGTTCCACTTTTGGATGAAACTCCGCTTTAAGTGAGGTATTTGTAATTCACTGAATGCAACTGACACATGTAACATACCCTCCACATCTGGGCTGCATGTTTTTTTCCAAATTTAGTGAAAATGTATTCTTTCACATCAAGTCCACAGTTCACATAACCCAGGCTTCTCTGTTGTTCATCTTGGTTCTTCATCTTCTGTCTGCTGCTTCCACTTCCACCATCCACAGCAGCTACTTGCTGCTAAGGCATGTCCAGAATTACAGTAGAGGACATTGTTCTCTTGTGTAATCCAAGATATACACGTTTATAGAGAATAACCACTTGTTTATTGCTATATGCACTAAATGAGAGTTACACAATAGTAAAATAAACTTATTGCTTTATTCTGTTAAAAAACAGAGATGCCTGGATACATACATAGGGGTTCATTTACTAAAGTTGGAGAGTACAAAATCTGGCACAGCTGTGCATAGAAACCAATCAGCTTCAAGGTTTTATTGTCAAAGCTTGAAGTTCAAAGCGGGTTGGCTACCATACACAGCTGCACCAGATTCTGAGTGCACCAGTTTTAGTAAATCTCCACCTAACAAACCACACTCCTCAGACACGTTTCACCCACAATGGACTTGAAAGAACATACCAGGAACATACTCAGAGGCCAATGAGAAATTTGCCAGTAACATAGCTATACTTGTCAGTTTAAACAACTCATAATCCTGAAAGTGAAAAACCTGTTCTGATATCTGCTCTTAAGTTCCTAGGTTTACACACCTGCTGTGGTCTTTATGGGGAGTTCTCACACTGCTTGTAAGATTTTTAAAATTATTTTTTATGACACAGGGTTTGTTAATACCCAGGCAGGGACAGACAAACATCCCTAGGTAGGCAAAAAAAATAAAGCCAGAGGCTGCAGTCCACAATCAGTATACCTGATTGGCTCCCAATCCTGCCCCTCTCACTCTAAGAAGCTAATTTAAAGATATTATATGGAATACATTACTTATTAATGTGTGTTTTTTTTATATTTGCCAAGACTTAAAAAAAATAAAAATGTAGACAATTTTAGCAAATGTGTTTGTTTTATGTTTAGGGAAAGATTACAGCTCAGGGGAAGCTTCTCCAGCAAGACACATTTATGGTGATGGAACAAGAGTGCACTTTTCTGACCCGGGGTAAAGAACGTAGGGTCTTCCTCTTTGAGCAGCTCGTCATCTTTAGTGAACCCATTGACAAGAAGAAGGGATTCTCATTGCCTGGGTACATCTTTAAAAACAGCATCAAGGTGAGTATTGGGCTTCGCTCTGCAGTCAAAATTGCCTTTAATTTTTAATACAATTATACCAATATAAGATCATCTAAAAACTGCAGAAAATTATACAATGCTGTCATTCGCCTATAAGTATCTCTTAGCTGCACTTTTTTTCCTGCACTAATGGAATCTTGTTACTTGTTTATAGTGATATTAAAGTCTTTTTTTTTGTTTAAAAATAACAAACATGTCATACTTACCCGCTCCTCTTCTCAGGGCCCTCGCTGGCACTCCTGGCCCCTCCTTCCTGCTGAGGGCCCCCACAGCAAGCAGCCACTGCTCTGTGTGTCCATTCAGAAATGGAGCCGCAGGTCTGCTCACTGACTTTGATTGACAGTAGTGGGCGCCAGCTGTCAATCAAAGTCTCAGCCGATCAGGAGGGAAAGTCCCCGACAGTCGAGGCTCTTGTGCAACATCGTTGGATCGAGATGAGGCTCAGGTAAGTTTTAGGGGAGGCTAAGGGGGTCTGCTGCACACAGAAGGTTTTTTTATCCTAATGTATCAAGATAAAAACCTTCTGCTTTTAGAACCACTTTAACTTACTAAATATGATTTAAACAAATTGTTCTCTTGCACTTTTGTTAGAATATTATTCCAAATTCATAATTCTGCACTTATAGGTGTTATATTATATTCATGGCAAGCTTGCAAAATATATTTGGATTTATGATTATTCATAATAAATACAGTATGAGTGAATTACCTTGATCAATTGATTTGATATGATTCTTCATCTAAATCTGAGTATTGCTAGCAGTATCTGGTGTATGTAGTTAGTTTGAGAATGACATATAAGGTATCTGGTATAGAATGTCAAGGGAGGTCCAGAATAGACCATTTATGTAGTTAGAGGAATAATACATATTTGTTAATATCCTGTTAGGTTAGTTTAGTGTAGTCTCAGTCATATTAATAAGTATTAGTATATACCGTATATACTCGAGTTAAGTATAAGTCGAATTTTTCAGCACATTTTTTTGTGCTGAAAGTGCCCCCCTCGACTTATACTCGAGTCAAGCACTTTTCTGCAGCAAAAAATTTCATTTTCCGAACCGACTTTGGGGCCCCGTATCTCAGGGCCCCTTGGTGCTAGGAACCCCAAATTTGGTGTGCAAACCCAGTGGAACTGGTACCATAACATACCCAAAGCTGGGGTTCCTAGCACCAAGTGGCCCTGGGATACAGGGCCCCAAACATGGTATAGAAAATGTCATTCTCTGCTGCAGAAAAGTGCTTGACATTTTCTGAACTGATATTTGGGGCCCTGTATCTCGGGGCCACTTAGAGCTAGAAACGCCAGCTTTGGAAATTTTATGGTGCTAGTTCCACTGGGTTTGCACACCAAATTTGGGGTTCTTAGTACTAAGTGGCCCCGAGATACGGGGCCCCAAATTCGGTAAACTGTGTCTATCTGCAGCAATGTCATTTCGGGACCCTTTGGGTTCAGAGACCCCAAATTTTGGCTGCAGCTAGGGGGCATCTAGGAACCCTTAACTACCGAGTTTGAAGTTCTGGGGACCTATGGCTGCAAATGGGCACAGTGAGGCATGCAAATGGGCACAGTGATGCTGCAAATGGGCATTGTTGACCCTCTTTTCCACTTACAGTAGCTGTGCATTTCTCACCCTCGTCTTATACTCGGGTCAATAAGTTTTTCCCATTTTTTTGTGGTAAATTAGGGCCTCGACTTATACTCGGAACGACTTATACTCGAGTATATACAGTAGTTACTTAATGTAGTTAAAGTTGGTAATATGCATTCATATTAGTAGTTGTTTGGTTATATGACATTACATGATCAGCACATTACAAAAAGTATAGAGTGTTACATGTGGGCTTGTCAATCAAACTCCATAGTTGACTCTCTGAGTTAGTATCTCCTTTTGTATAGCATATTGCTGAAGTTAGCAGAAATAAATGCGTGCCATACAAGGTTCTGAGTTTTTGTGAGGTTATGATGTTCACATGTAACATTTAAAGCCCACACTTCAAGATTGAGGGGGGACACAGAAACACACACACAGCCTAGAGATGACACAGACATATTCACACAAAGACACTTTGACAAGTTGGAACAGCTGATTTCTCTCAGAAGTCTAAGAACGTCATTTCCTGCTTGTTTTTGGTTACACAACCAAATGAAGACAGAAGGCAGCAGCCATGAAGCACAAATGCTTTCATAAGCTTATTACAGCTTTATAACTATTTATTCTATTTCATATATTTTTACCTACACTGAACTGAACTGTTATACTTTTTTCATTGTATTTATGATGCCAACTGTGTGACAATAAACTCGCACTTTGTTTTTAAAGCGGAGTTCCGACTAAAAAAAAAAATTCAAAGTCAGCAGCTACAAAAACTGCAGCTGCTGACTTTTAATAATCGACTCTTACCTGTCCCAGTGTCCAATGATGCGGGGGAACGAAGCCCCGCTCGTCTCCTCCTCCTCTCTGCGGCGCCAGCATTGTCACTGTGGGCGCCCGGCTGTGGGTGACCTGTGACGTGTTCCAGATGATTTTCGAGAGGGAGGGGGGAGAGGTTAACTTACTTCAGCGCCGCGTTGCCCCAGGAGGAAGTGGGAGCTGGAACCCTCTAAAAAGAGGGTTTCCGCTCCCCCCCCCCAAAAAAAAATGACATGCCAAATGTGGCATGTCAGGGGGTCACCTTCCCTTAAAGCGAATGTTACATTTTTGGGTGGAACTTTGCTTTAAGTCAGTCTGACTATCAATGCTATTCATCCAGAAACGCCCTTGAAATACAAGAATATTAGATATTATTTTTATCCTTCAGCTTTACAGATCATTGTCCACATTTTACCTTATTAGAATGTTAAAGACAAACCCTGTTAAGTAAATACAGTTAGTAAAAATAAAAATTGATTGAAAATAATTACATTTATTTTTAAAATGCTAATATAACTACCTGAGATCTGTTTCATTTTATCCTCCCACATACCTTGCAGATATCAGACTGAGAGTGAGAACGTTCTTCCTGGAACATTCCCATTCATGTTGTCTAGTGCACCCAGTTGTAAGCGTGGATTTTCTGTCTAACATTTGTACTGTGGTTCAATACTGCCTGTGGGACTTGGTGCATCCCAAACACTCATTAGATCATCAATTGCGAGAATCTATAAGGTTGCAATATGGCGTCTCCAGGAAATGCATCCAGCAGGCCCAAGTTTGCATGAATGTAGACATCTTATCCTGTGAGATGTGAATTCTCTCTTCCATTTTCGCAATGTGAGCCACCCTCTGGAGCCACTGAGCCATAGAAGGTGTTTGATTCCCAATGACTGGAACACAGAGTCTGGCCCCATTAATCATGTTAATCACTACTGATTTATGGTAAAGACGGGTAGAAATTGTAGAAAATGTAAAAAGTATTGTGCTGATGTAAATTTCTGGAAAAGGGTAAAGACCTCCACTGCCTTGGCATGCGCTGCTTTGGATTGCAGGATATGTTCACCAGATGTGGAATAATGTGCCTTCTTCCAAGCTACAGCGCCAACAGCAGTCCGATTGAAGGGGATATTTTATGCAAGATTGTGGGCATTTTGTTCCAACAAGACTTGAATGTTACCGGCAGTTACCGGCTGACTTTCGGCCCATGTGCAGAGCTCCTTGCCCAACAGCATGCTGGAAAACTACCAGCTGATCAGCACCTGATCTTCGCTTGCAGCCAATGGCTGCGAGCGTTGACCTGTGTGTTCTGGTGGGGCTGGTCGCCATGTCAGAACACAAGATAGGCAGCTTCTTCACTACACTGTGTACCGTTGGCACTGCTAGATTAGTTTGAAATACACAAAGTCCCAAAGAAAATGGGAACTTGCATCAGGCTTCCATCTCTTTCAGACTGTCACAGATGAAAATTAACTGGTTAGCCTGGTATCACCTCCTGGATTCCTATCTGTTTTAAATAACCCAGCAGTGAGAAAATTCCCAACTCTGCTCCCATTCATCCTTCTTTAATTAGCAGCATCTTCTGTTGCATTCTTCACATAATAAAATATATACAAAATTTAGGAAATAGAGTGATATGAAAAGCTGTTGGAGATCCGTGGGGTTCCGGTGAGGGGAGGGGAGTTTAAATCAGCACTTTTTGCAGAGGACATTATACTCACCCTGACCCAGCCTAAGACCTCACTGCCCAACTTACACGCGGAACTCGATCTCTACAAATCTCTCTCTCTGGCTATAAAATAAATGCAACTAACTCGGAGGCTCTCCCTATCAATATTCCGGCAGCAGAAGTACAAAACCTGCAACAGTGCTT
The DNA here is from genome assembly GCA_037952925.1 of Lithobates clamitans. Classification (NCBI taxonomy): domain Eukaryota; kingdom Metazoa; phylum Chordata; class Amphibia; order Anura; family Ranidae; genus Lithobates; species Lithobates clamitans. Next base: position 118,914 of record JBBGZY010000936.1, on the reverse strand, counting down.
CCCCTATCACTGGAAGACGACAGCCCTGAAATATTTGGGGGTTCAAATCATCCCATCTTATGCCACTTTCTACCAAACTAACTTTCCTCCCCTGTTCCTGTCTATACGAGAACTTCTACAGAATTGGAAGGCCCATCATATTTCTCTCTTGGGGAGGGTGGCTTCTGTCAAGATGACTATCCTCCCCAAACTTCTTTACCTCTTCCAGACATTGCCTATTCCAATTCCATATGCAGACCTGAGAAGACTCCAGGCGGACTTGGTACGCTTTGTCTGGAATTATAAGAGACATAGAATACCTCACTCAGTCCTAACAGCCTCCCGCTCCGATGGAGGGTTGGCCTTTCCTGACTTAATTAAATACTACCAAGCAGCTCAGCTGCACGCATTGACCTCCCCCAACGGTTATACAACAAATGGACAGAAATTGAAAAGATATGGCTTGCACCCACACACCCAAACAGCCTGCTCTGGAATGCGAACGTGGAGGTAGACTTGGGTTGGCTTTTGGGACCTATGCTTCATCTCAGGTCGCTCTGGCACAGACTATCCCGAGTACATAACTTTGGCTCAGAAAGGTCTCTCTTGACCTCCTTTCTCTATAACCCTAGAATGCCTGCTGGTCTCATGCACAAGATGTCTTCACCCTGGGCGCAACAGAATTTATTCCACTATGGTCACTTAGTGCACCCCTGCTCACACAAGATGCTATCATTCACTGAACTCCAAAAAAAATTTGATTTACCTCGCCAGGTGTTCTATGGGTATTTGCAAATAAGACATTATGCCCAATCTTTCGCCCCAAATCTCCAATTTTCGTCGCCAACCCCCTTTGAGAGCCTGGTGTTAGAGGGATCTGCACGCTGAGGTCTAATTTCAGATATATATCAGTTGCTAAACTCTTACTCTATCCCCACCCAGGGTAAGAATGCATACATGCTTCGCTGGGAAAAGGTACTGGGGGAGGAGATCCCTGAGGCGGCGTGGCAGACGATCTGGTCTCAGGCAGCCAAAAGCTCTTTCTGCACACTCTATAAGAAAAATGGCTACAAAATTCTCTATTTTTGGTACCTGACACCGCATGTTCTCCATGCTATTTACCCTTCCAGCTCAGATAGGTGTTGGCGTTGTCAGGGAGCCAAAGGGACCCTATATCACATCTACTGGACCTGCCCTAAGATAGTACCTTTTTGGACGGAAACGCAGCTCTTACTGTTCTGCCTTTTAGGAGTACAGGTGCCCAGGACCCCAAAATCATTCCTTTTAGGAGTCTCACCCCTGCAGATTCCCAAACATTCAAAAAAACTGCTCAGACACGTCCTGACGGATGCGAGATGCCTGGTGGCCCTACATTGGAAACAACGGTGCCCACCCTCTCAGGCAGATCTGTATACTAGAATAAAAGACATAGAAGTGATGGAGAAAATGACAGCCAGATTACAGGATAGACTGGAAATGCATGACAAAGTCTGGGAGGGTTGGCACAGACGAGAGGACCCGCCCTGAGCTGGTGGTCGAGTTCCCCCCTATCATCCCTCCTCCTTCCCTATCCCCTCCTACTTCTCTCTTTTCTGCTGTTTTCTTCTTTTCTGGGTTTTACTGTAGTCTACTACAGACCCTATTTGTTAATTTGCAGTTATTATGTGGAGCCAGCAATAACCCCTTATGGTTTATCTTTTTATCCACTGTTACTTGATACACACTGGTCCTATTGCTGTTATGCAGCATACACACAGTCGGACTTTTTTGACTGGACTGGTCCGACGGACAATCCGATCGTGTGTGGGTTTCATCGGACCTTCAGCAGACTTTTCCAGTCGAAAATCTGACGGACTTTAGATTTGGAACATGCTTCAAATCTTTACGTCGTAACTCCGCTGGACCCAGAAATCCGCTCGCCTGTATGCTAGTCCGACGGACAAAAACCGACGCTAGGGCAGCTATTGGCTACTGGCTATCAACTTCCTTATTTTAGTCCGGTGTACGTCATCACGTACGAATACGTCGGACTTTGGTGTGATCGTGTGTAGGCAAGTCCATTGATTAAAAAGTCAGTCGGAGGTCCGTCAAAAGTCCGGCGAAAGTCCGTTGAAAAGTCCACCCGTGTGTACGCGGCTTTATACTGAAGTTTGTATATTACAGTGTCAACCTCTTGTCTGCTTATTTGTTCTTATGATCAATAAAAATTGTTATTTGAAAAAAGAAAAAAAAAAAGAAGAGCTGTTGGAGGGTTTCACTCCCCAGTGCCTATAGAGATTTAAAATGTAGATTGACCATTTTAGAGTTAAATAATAAGCTTATTGGGGTGTGTTGGTTTACTTGTAAATTTTCTGCTGAATTCTCATGAAGATCCCTGAGAAAAACTTGGTCTTGTGTCAGATCTACACTCTCTGAATGTGGCCTGGTGCAGACTGTTGTTGCCCATCACAGAGACTAGTCTTGAGGTCTTTATTTATTATTGTTGTTTGGGGCATGCACAGTGATGTCATCACAGTAATGGTGCCATTGTCTGTGACTCAGTCCTGCTGACCCTCTTGTAAGACAACAGATATTAAAATATGCATATGTCAGGTAAAAAAAAAATCACAATCTTGCAGTGTTTGTACCAAAAAACAAAAATTTCACACTGCGTCTTGCTTTATCCATCTCCTTTTTCTTTACAAGTTGTGGATGCAGGTGTGGACTTGTCTGTATCATTAAACCAATTCTGTAATTAGTACCTAGGCAATCCAGCCAAATGATTATCATCTAGTGTTGGTCAAACAATGCATTATCCGCCTACCGCTTCTAGGATCCGATTACTGCTGTGTGTCCTACTGTGCCAACAATATGCATCAGTGCTCTCCAGCGGTGCTGAATAAAAGACAGTGCAGATTTTATTGATAATAAACGGGGAGATCTACAATGTATTTTGTCCTGTATATTAGGATAATAATTACCAGTAAAATTACATACTGTGGTCTCATGTTATATACCCATTTTGGTTATTGTGAGCTGTGGCGGTACCAGCATACAGAGATTTACCGTTCGTTAATATCTAAGGGGTCTTGAAATAGGATACAGCTGAATAAAATTGCACTTTGTATTACAGTTGATAGGTTGTCTGGTTCCCCCATAAGAAAGATGTTATCTAAGGCAGGTTATAGACCACAAATATTACAGAACTCAATGTTTTCTTTTAAGCAGTGTATCCAGATAAAGACTTAATAATATTGGCTTACTGTGTGATTAGTCGGAGCAGACTTCCGTCAGCTCATAGAATGTGCTTTAAAGTGGAGCTATCATTAAATTCGCACGTCACATGAATAAATTTGGCACATGTGTGCACTACCAAATTGCATTAGTAAAGTATAACTAAATGCAAAGCTTTTTTTCAGTTTTGGACAGAGGGGAGAGGGATTAGAACACATATCTGTTTTTTTATTGTTGTCTGTGCCACTGTTAGGGAAGTTCAATGTCTCTATTAGTCCTGTTTACCATGATCATCAAAATAAAAGAAAATCACAAATTTTGGGTTGTCCCCAGAAAAGTATTAGAGGGGAAATTTTCCAGTAGGGACACTTTTTCTGGTGAATTTAGGGGCCCCAAGGGATTCCCTTAATTTGCAAGGATTACTTCTCACTTCCTGTTTTTGCTATGGGACAGGAAGTGAAGGTAAATCTCCCCAATGGGACACAGATGGCAAAAAAAAACCTGACACAGGCTATTACTGTCCTTTACGGTATCCACTATAGTTGTAGTTTAAGTTCTTTTTTTTTGCCCGGGATCCAAGCCTAGGCACCCTAGACCGTATCATTTGTGGTCATAATCATTACTGCAGAGAGTCATTTATAAAATAAAAAGGAGGAGAAAAAAAGGCTGTGCCAAAGTGAATAGATTGTTAAAAAACTATACTTAGAATTTTTTTTTTTTTTTAAAGAGAATATAATGCTGCACATATTTCGAGGAAACCACTGCTAACCAAAATAAAGGTAGAAATGATGTAATGATTTCCTTCTGGAAATGCTAGTTACTTGGTTGGCCTCTGACTTAATACTTTTGGACAAGAATGCAGATTAGGAGTTCTAAAATGACTGAATGCATACTTGCTTTTGCTTTGTGATTGAGAAAGTACTGATGCTAGAGACAACCAAGCAACTAACTAACATTTTCTGAAACAAGAAGGCATTGGAAGCCCACAGGTTTCCCCTAAAATGTGGGTTAAAGAGAATCTTGTAATGCGATTCAAGGTCCATGTATACTGTCCAGCCCCCTTTCCCTCCTATAAATCTCCCAATGTTACCTGTAAAAAGAAAAATGAGATATTATTTTCCATAGCCCTATCTTCTGCATTACTTAGACCCCTTTCACACTGGGGCGGTTTGCAGGCGTTATTGCGCTAAAAATACCGCCTGCAAACCGCCCCAAAACAGCCTCCGCTGTTTGTTCAGTGTGAAAGCCCGAGGGCTTTCACACTGAAGCGGTGCGCTGGCAGGAGAAGAAAAAATCTCCTGCAAGCCGCATCTTTGGAGCGGTAAAGGAGCGGTGTATTCACCGCTCCTAAACTGCTCCTGCCCATTGAATTCAATGGGACAGCGCGGCTATACCGCCGCAATATCGCGGCTATAGCTGCACTATACGAGTGGTTTTAACCCTTTTTCGTCCGCCAGCGGGGGGTTAAAACCGCACCGCTAGCGGCCGAATACCGCGGTAAAACAGCGCTAAAAATAGCGCTGTTTTACCGCCGACCCCCCCTACCGCCCCAGTGTGAAAGCAGCCTAAAATCAATGCAAAATTCCACAGACAACTTTAAACTAGTACAGGTCTGCTTTATCAAAAAAAAAAAAATATTGCAAAGCTAAATAATTTGCCCTTGGATGTGAATAGTATTGATATGTTCCAACTACTGTATCTTTGTTAATCCTTATCCCCTCTTAGAGTTTTAAACTTTACCGTCCTTCTTTTCAACATTACTCCTAGTACATATTAACAGCTCCAGTTTTAATGCCGAGTGTTGTGCCATTTAAAATTTGCCGGTTCTATTTCAGTTTTCAATAGAGTATACACTAAAGATAGTGTTTATTATCTTCATGTGCATGTTAAATCATATATTGGACACATGACCTGCGGTGTAGCAGAATATTAAGTAGGAGAGAACAAATAAACCAGTCCCTTGAAACAATGGGCTATGTTGTTATGCCTCTAATTACCGACATCTTGGCTAGACAAGAAGCTCTTCCAGCAATCTGTAACATATCCAGGCTTACATGGGCCAGCAGAGGTGAACTATAGCATTATGCAGAAGTTGCACAACAGTGGCATACTACTTAGATGGAAGCCACAACAGAATGCATTTTTGTATAGTAAGGTTGCTTGCTAAGAGGGATTTGCTGCCTTTTCTGGGTCCCTGTGCTGCTGCAAGAAGGCCCATCAGTGGAGAGGGAAAGCCAGGGTGATGGAAGTAGACCTTACTTCCACTGGTGATGATGTAGCAATCAAAACCCAGTGCTTATACTGAACTGTGTAAATGGGCAGGTTAATGATTCATGACCAATATTGTTATGTATTGTTTTTAACTTTATAGTTCAATGTTAATTGTAAAAAAAACTTTATAGAAAAAATAAGAAAACACAAAAACATAGAAAACGTTGTAAACCCTCATCTTGTAAAACAACCAATTCAGTTTAAAATACAAATGAAAGGCAAAACATTTGTGTATCACATTCCCTCTGTTCTCAGCTGCATAAGAAGCTCGGAAAGCAGGGGAGGAGAAACCGCAGCACACTAATCTTCCCAGTGAATGGCTGTGCAGGGGGAATTGTTAGGACAAGTTTAATCATTGGAGGAGAGCAGACTGAGTTCTCAGCAGAGCCAGAAAACTGGCCATGATATGCTTTATGCCTAGTGTGGTCAGTGTTTAATAGTAAAGCAGAGACACTGGCAGCAACAGCAGGGATTTCACACAAACAAAGCAATACAAAGAGAACAGGATACTTCTTCATACAAGTACATGGTACAGTTGGCACAGATCAGGAAAATTTAATTTTGGGTTTACATATTCTTTAAACGATAAGTTTACTTTTTTGAAATACAGTATTTCACAAAAGTGAGTACACCCTTCACATTTTTGTAAATATTTTATTATATCTTTTCATGTGACAACACTGAGGAAATGACACTTTGCTACAATGTAAAGTAGTGAGTGTACAGCTTGTATAACAGTGTCAATTTGCTGTCCCCTCAAAATAACACAACACACAGCCATTAATGTCTAAAACGCTGGTAACAAAAGTGAGTACACCCCTAAGTGAAAATGTCCAAATTGGTCCCAAAGTGTCAATATTTTGTGTGCTCACAATTATTTTTGAGCACTGCCTTAACCCTCCTGGGCATGGAGTTCACTAGAGCTTCAAAGGTTGCCACTGGAGTCCTCTTCCACTCCTCCATGACAACATCACGGAGCTGGTGGATGAGACATCAGATGCGCAATAGGGTTTAGGTCTGGAGACATGCTTGGCCAGTCCATCACCTTTACCCTCAGCTTATTTAGCAAGGCAGTGGTCATCTTGGAGGTGTGTTTGAGGTCGTTATCATGTTGGAATACTGCCCTGCAGCCCAGTCTCGGAAGGGAGGGGATCATACTCTGCTTCAGTATGTCACAGTACATGTTGGCATTCATGGTTCCCTCAATAAACTGTAGCTCCCCAGTGCCGGTAGCACTCATGCAGCCCCAGACCATGACACTCCCACTACCATGCTTGACTGTAGGCAAGACACACTTGTCTTTGTACTCCTCACCTGGCTGCCGCCACACATGCTAGACACCATCTGAACCAAATAAGTTTATCTTGGTCTCATCAGAGCACAGGACATGGTTCCAGTAATCCATGTCCTTAGTCTGCTTGTCTTCAGCAAACTGTTTCCATGCTTATTTGTGGATCATCTTTAGAAGAGGCTTTCTTCTGGGAAGACAGCCATGCAGACCAATTCGATGCAGTGTATGGTTCGAGCACTGACAGGCTGACCCCCCACCCCTTCAGCATCTGCAGCAATGCTGGCAGCACTCATACATCTATTTCCCAAAGACAACCTCTGGATATGATGCTGAGCACGTGCACTCAACTTATTTGGTCGATCATGACAAGGCCTGTTCTGAGTGGAACCTGTCCTGTTAAACTGCTGTATGGTCTTGGCAACCGTGCTGCAGCTCAGTTTCAGGGTCTTGGCAATCTTCTTATAGCCTAGGCCATCTTTATGTAGAGCAACAATTCTTTTTTTCACATCCTCAGAGTTTTTTGCCATGAGGTGCCATGTGGAACTTCCAGTGACCAGTATGAGAGAGTGAGAGCGATAACACCAAATTTAACTCACCAGCTCCCCATTCACACCTGAGACCTTGTAACACTAAGGAGTCACATGACACCGGGGAGGGAAAATGGCTAATTGGTCCCAATTTGGACATTTTCACTTAGGGGTGTACTCACTTTTGTTGCCGGCGGTTTAGACATTAATGGCTGTGTGTTGAGTTATTCTGAGGGGACAGCAAATTTACATTGTTATACAAGCTGTACACTCACTACTTTACATTGCAGCAAAGTGTCATTTCTTCAGTGTTGTCACATAAAAAGAAAATAATAAAATATTTACAAAAATGTGAGGGTGTACTCACTTTTGTGAAATACTGTATATAATACATTTTTTGCAGGTAAAAAACGTGCATTTAATAGCAGGAGCCTGTAAGGCATTGCACCAGCAATCAGCAGATCGCTGGTGCCATGCACATGCAGGTCTCCTGCAGACCTGTCTGTGTACCCATACAATGCAACCCATACTGGCAAGCAGATACACTGACAGGAATAATTAATGAACTACCACGGTGCTCCACATCGCTGTGGTAGTTCATTGAGAACTACAAGCCAACAGCCGCAAAGGATGTCAGGGCTTGTAGTTCTTTCACACACAGAGCTGTTTGAATGAATGATGGGGCCATGTGGGCGGAGCCTCGCATGGCCCTGCTGATTTTAAAAGGTGACATCTATTGCAGGGAACTTCTCCCCATACTGCTGTCACAGGGAGGGGAATCAGGCAGCAGCTGCAGCATTGGAAACATGTTACATGTTCCACCTTAAAAACGGGTGGAAAATGTAACATGTTCCCAAAGGTGAAATTATCCTTTTAGAAACATTTAAACATTTTAAATTGGGTACATTCTTGAAACTCTATGTGACAAGCATACTGCCTGTATGCTTGGGACAATCAGTGTATAACTGACTACTTCAGATGTTTTGCACAACAGACAGCTGTTTTCTGAGTAGCTTGGCACCTGTTGGCTGAAAGTGGTAATGTTTCTAATCTACTTGTTAAAATGTTTTACCTAAAGCTGAATAGAAGTTAATATCACTTTATATACACATGCCATTTAATAGCTGTGACTTTATTGTAAATCTATAGTTACTGATAACATCACTGAGAGGCTGGCAGTAGTCAGGGACATGCGGTGAGGTCAGTGGCTGGTGAGGCACTGGCTAGTATCAGAGCCAGATACACACAGGTTACATACAACGCTATTGTTAGAGCGAGAGCAATAATTCTAGCACTAGACCTCCTTTGCAACTCTAAACATGTAGCCTGTAAAATATTTTAAAGCGTTTTCTATGGAGATTTTTAAATACTGAAGTTTGGCGCCATTCCACAAGTGTGCGCAATTTTAAAGCCATGACATGTTAGGTATCTATTTACTCAACGTAACATTATGTTTCATAGTATACAAAAAAATCGGGCTAACTTTAGTGTTTTTTTTGTTTTTTGTTTTTTGTTTTTATTCATGAAACAGTTTCTTCCCCCCCCAAAAAATGTGTTTGAAAAATTGCGGCGCTAATACCGTGTAACATCAATGACCACCATTTTATTCCCTACTAAAACAATATATAAAGTTTGGGGGTTCTGAGTAATTTTCTAGCAAAAAAATTATGATTTTTACATGTAGGAGAGAAGTGTCAGATTTAGCAAGGGGTTAATTATCATAAGTAAGTAATATACAAATAATTTTTTTTTTTTTTTTTTAAGGTAATTTACTATATTTTTAAAAACTGTATACTCAACCAGATGGCTTAATGGATAAATTACTGAAGTCTGAAGTTATAACTTCCAACCAGTAATTTCACAGTAAATAGATAAATAATAAATTATTATGTTATAACATATAACATAATAATATATGATTTAGCTTGTACCTTTTCAGCAGCAGCAGAGATTCCCTTTTAACTGTGTGAGAAAAACATGGGATTGTGGGTAAATCTTATACCCATAAACACATGTTTTTTCCTTGTAGTTAATAGGGCTGGGCTGGAAGGGAGCATTTGTCTTTTAGACGCATTCCCCCTTCTATGACACTGCAGTGAGAGGTATGCCTCCACTGCAGCATTTTTATTGGACAGCTTGGGCTAATGGTACTTTACCATTGGTCCAAGACTCCAAGCTGTCCATTGAGCTCGGTACCTCTGACAAGAAGTGAGGAGAGGCACTGTGAGCTCATCCTCTCAGTCTACTGCAAACAGAGTGTGCCCGCTTGTATTTAAACTGGCCGCTCTGTATGTAGCTTCTCACAGGCTGCACAAGGAGCCCCGTACCTCCGGAACCAAATGTCGTAGGAGCCCCAAATTTTGACCAGTGGTGGGGTAGGACTTCAGCCTAAGCTCAAAGTTGTTCTTCTTTTTTTTTTTTTTTTATGTTCATGGCTCCTCTGACTGCACATCCCTGGCAGTGGTGCCGGGGATGGCATATCCATAACTGTGAGACAACAATAAGCATATAAATGGGTTTGAGAATGTCTCCTTTGCACAGGGATCCTCTGTATTCTGTGCCTGCCATGTGTAGTGTGCGTCATTACTGAAATTGCTGTTTATCAAGTCTGTCCTTCCATTTTGTAGATCAGCTGTTTGGGAATTGAGGAATCTGTGGATAATGACCCCTGTAAGTTTGCACTAACATCCCGTGGTACGGATCGCAGTCTAGTGCGTTACATTCTGCAGGCCTCAACTGCTGAGATCAGACTGTCCTGGATCCATGACATTGGACAAATATTGGACAGCCAGCGAAACTTTCTCAATGGTGAGTGGTAGTTATGTCATAGATTTAAACTACATTAGGTATGAGTGGCTCATCCATGCTAAGAAATAGCAATACTGAAGTCTATAAGCAAAATGAGGGTTAAAAAATAATTTAAGTAACAATATCAAATCCTGATATAGGCATTTTTGTTATGCAGAACTCTCAGCCTTATCTCTTCTTGAAAGGCTGGTTGTACTTAATCAGGAAATGCAAATTACTTTCAGTCATCTTCCTTAAATCTAATATGTAAATTAGGATTCATTGCAGTTTGATGTTTGGGCAGTATCAAATCTAAAATTACTTTATTATTTATAAGATGTTCTAGCTAAATCCTTAAAGACAAGCTACTTAAAGCAGTAGGAAATGTTTGATCCATAGACAGGTTTTTAAAGATCCCTATGTGGGCGGTGGAGAAAACCTGCCTCTCTGAACACAACAATGCTGTTTCTTACACCCTCTAATGGATTCTTCATAGGAAAATCAACCTAAGCCATTGACATTGCAAGCACAGCTTAGGGGGATCACTAAATTTAAATAAAAACAGTTGCCAAAATGATATAAAAGATTTATTGATAAAATTATGAGATAAGAGATGTGTGATATTATGTAAATGCTGTGCAGCCTATTGCTATTTTAGTTGCTATGTTAATCAAGTGGAGACACCAAAAATAAAATGACAAACTGTTTGTTCCACATAATTGTTAAATCAGGAAAACTCCTGTATGTTCTAAAACAATGCACTTTGTTAAAGTGTCTGCCATATAAAAAAGAAACAACACTAACACTTCCTACAACATTAACACTATCCCTTTCTGTAACGCTAACACTAACCTTCCATTAATCAAATGTAATCCCTTGTTTGCATACTCATCTCTTTTGTATCAGGATCCTCTGCCCCATAGACTAACAGATGCTTTCTAATCCAGATGAACCATGCTGAACAAACTGCTGAAAATGCACACTAAATTTTGTATACAATGATGATCAGACTGTGGTACATAGGGGCTTTATCTGTGCATTTTGCAAGCATTTTGGCTGTACTTCTCTGTACATTATGTAGAAACTGATTCAAGAAAAGCAGCTAGTTTCTATCTTGAATATGACAGAATCACATACAGTTATTCATGTTGTATGTGACAGGAGGATGAATAGAAAAAAAAAGATCTCACAAATAAAAACTGCCAGGGAGAAAAAATGTGACAGATTAGGTAAAAAAGGAAAATGATATACTGTGATAATGATGAATAAGATCACACCTGTGTCTTTTTCCCAGCACTTCAATCACCTATTGAGTACCAACGAAGAGAAAGCAAATCCAACAGTCTTGGAAGATCTACCAACAGTCACACAATAGAATCTACCCGAGGCGGTCTCAGACCCCATTCTTCTGCTTCTATGGATAGAAACAAATTCCCCAACCTCAAATCCTACAATACTTCTCTGCCATCCCTTTTTTTACCAAGCAACTCTAGAGAGAGTCGAAACAAGGTAAGCCCAGGGATGTATGCCTCTAGATAGGTTTCTGCTATTATTAAAGTGATACTAAAGTCTCATTTTTTTCTCCTTTAAAAATAACAAACATGTTATACTTACATGCCCTGTGTAGTGGTTTTGCACAAAACATCCCAGATCCTCCTCTTCTTCATTCCCTCTTCGGCTCTCCTGGCCCCTCCCTCCTCTTGAGTGCCCCCACAGCAAGCAGCTTGCTATGAAGGTAACCCGAGCCGACCCGCAGCTCAGTGTGTCCATTCAGACATGAAGCCACAGCCTGGCTCCGCCCCTCTCTCTCTCCTCATTGGCTCACTAACTTTGATTGACAGCAGCCAAAGCCAATGGTGCTTCACTGCTGTCTCAGCCAATGAGGTAGGAAAGGCCAGACAGCCGAGTCTCTCGTGCAACATCGCTCGTTCGAGATGGGGCTCAGGTAAGTATTAGGGGGGCTGGGGCGGCTGCTGGACACAGAAGGTTTTTTAACTTAATGCATAGAATGCATTAAGATAAAAAAAAAACCTTCTGCCTTTACAACCACTTTAATGTTAGGGATAAAGTAAAAATGGTTTCTCATTGAAGGAACAGGGTAAAAGAGAAATATAATACTGAGACATGTAGAGGAGAAGATTGCAAGGCTAATCTAAGTAATGACTGGACATACAGTTTATGTTTATATTTAACATTAGTGGTAGATTTAAAATCAGAAAAATATTGTTTCTTAAAAGATTATTGTGCAATAATGGTTTAAATTTTACTTTTTCAAATTATGCTAAAACTTTTGATGGATTAGTCCCCACAGCAGTTGCTGCCCTTATGCACATAATTTATAGAAAAATTAAGTGTACAGCACCAGTCAGATACCGTCTTTCATTGTGTAGCTTAAACTAAAAAAAAATAACATATACTTTTGTACACAGTATCATTTTTCATCAGCCATTTCATCAGGTGGATTAGCTTAGCTCTTTACCAAGAGCAAAATATGTGGTGATTGTGGTTTCAGATCTAAAATTGGGGGTCCTAGAATAACTTTTTTGGGATTCTCAGTTTATCAAATATAGGGTTCTAATGGCAACCACATATTTTGCTACTCTTAAAACAATAGCAGACTGATCAACGCTACATAAACACTATTTTCCTGTGGCCTGATTACAAAAACACAAGAAATTCTGATAATTTACCTTCAATGTTGCTAGTTTAGTGCTTCTAATTTTGTTTTTATGTTTATAATTTTACAGGTTCACCCCCCTCGAAAGAGCTCACACTCAGATGTCCTCCCCCCAGCAACTCTGACCCCAGCACACATCAACCTTAATTTAAATCATTATCCAGAGTCCTCCGCCTCTACTGTGTCCAATGGAACCCCACAAAGTGACCCTACCAGTCGTGTAAGAATACATTATTGCTGTTAGAAAATGAAAGGAGTACAGTATAGGTAACTTGAGGGTTGCATTGAGGATCTACAAGCTGTGCCTTGTCATGTCATACTAGTCAGTCCAATAGTAATCTAAAAAACTTTGCCTTTAAGTTTAGTATAGGCAAAATTAAAAAAAAATACATACTGTATATGATGCAGTGTTTACCTTTTTGAAAATATTTTTAAAACTGCCACTGGTCAAACAAGAACATTTTTTTTGTTTCAACTTTTTTCCTTTAGACTGCATAGAAAATAACAATATATGTATTACTTTTTATGTTATGTAATGACTAGGTTATCACCAAATCAATAGTGGTGCATAGCTGAAGCATAAAAACTGCTCTAGTCCATAAGTGGTATACAGGTATGAGAGCTGAACTGGTTAAAAAAGTGTTAACTGGTCATGCGCTTCAATGTTTTTTTATTTTACTTAAGTTATGTTACAGAAAAAATAAAAAAAAAATACTGGGGTTAATGCTAGTGCAGACTACATCATATGTCATTTCTGAATTTGCCTAAAGTTGCATTTAATTTTCCTAACTTCACAAGTTGTAAGTGGATTGATTGCTTTGGGTTACACCATGTTTTTTAAACAAGAACTCCAAAGTGTTTTGTGTTGTAATGATGATCTTGCTCTAGATCTTGAGACGCTTCTACAATGAATACTGGATCAGGTCAAAAAGCTGATATCCGGCAACACTGCTCAGGCATCTCTCTCTACCCAAAACTCCCTGCTATGCCCTATACTGGGTAACCCTCAGTTTCCCCAGTGATGGGGTCTTTGGAGGTTTGGGTGGAGCGGGCCTACACCAGGCGTCGCATTTCAGCTCCAGAGGACAATGGAAGTCGATCACGGAGCTCTCTGACCCCACAGGGCCGTTCCGCTTGGACTTCCTAAGATCACTTCAATTGACCCACTTTCTCAATACTATGAAGCCCCCAGTCGACAACGACCAACTACTTACTAAACTACAAGAACTCTGTACTGACACGGGGGTACTCCCACATACTCTCTCATTGACATACAAACTCCTAATCACACTCCCCGCAGATTTTGTTCCTCCAGGACTTCTTAAGTGGGAAAGAGACCTGGACCGCCAGTTTGACGCTACCACAAGGAACCACATACTTAGGTTCACACATAAATCCTCCATCTGCGCTAAAACTCAAGAAACCAATTACAAAATCCTATTCCGTTGGTACATAACCCCGGTAGGCCTACACAAGTTATTTCCGACAACATCTGACCTATGTTGGTGATGTCAATCAGACAAGGGAACCCTAATACACATCTTCTGGACCTGTTCCAAACTAACACACTTCTGGCAAACAGTCCGGGAGATAGTTCAAAGATTTACTGAACGTACAATACCAGATGACCCAGCATTTTTCCTTCTGCACGCGTCGAACATACCAGAACGAACATACAAAAAATCTGTGATCCAACACTTATTGGATGCAGCCAGAGCCTGCATTCCACTAAACTGGAAATCTCCACACCCACCTTCGATTGAGCTGTGGCTCACGAAGGTGGAGGAAATAAAAAAAATGGAGGATCTCTTCCTCACGGCTCAAAATAGACAGGAGACTTTCTCCAAAACATGGCGACTGTGGAACATGTTCTTATACTCAGATGAAGGCCAATCATTGAGAGGAAGCATCCCTTCCTCTCAACCAAGACAATATAGAGTCCATAATATAACCACTGACTGACTTGCCAAGTCGTCTACTGGAAATTTGAACACAAGCTAGACGGAAACTCATATCATTCCATACTAGTGGGGATCCCCCCCCCCCTCCCTACTCTCCTCCTACCCCCCCCCTCATCTTATTCCCTCCCTCTTTCCTTCTAACGCCTAATATCTTTATCTCTTTCAGGTTAATATGATTATTTGTAGTCATGTTATAAGATGAATACCGGTTGATACATGTTACTTTCTGTGTTCAATTGTGGTCCATGTGGAACTTTTTCACTATATAAATAAACAATTAAAAAAAAAAGCTAATAGCTATCGAGCACAGTATAACAATGAATAGTTGTTTTTCAAAGAAATACCATAAACCATTTTTACAAGTAGGGACCTCGGATCTCCAGATTCCCTGTAAACAGTTCTCTTTGCTGCCATTGTGTACAGTGCTTTTGTGCTGCCATGCCATGGATAATGGTTGCTGGCTACCCAAAACTGAAAGGCAGTACATCATAGAAAACACTGGTACATGCAGTATCAGATTTTACAAGCTGGTGGTGCTGCAGATGCAACCTGTAAGTGCAGTTGTGAAAGTATAGTAAGCTTTGTTTCACCACATTGAGGGTCACAAATAACTGGGAGATTTCCAGTTTTACTAAAAATACTCTTTGAAAAGAGCAGCAGGATGCTGTTTATAGATGGATCTGAACAAGCTAAGGTAGTCCATCCTTTTATTTTTTTTAATTTTAACAACACACACTATACACAAAGTATGATTTGTACACAGTATCCAGTATACAGTAGGTATAAATAAGTGGTGACTTTTCACATCTCTTCATAAAGAGGAAACCCATGTGAGCGTTTTCCATTTGTAGATAATTGTTTATATGATCAAAGGAAAATCAGACCAACCCCCCCCCCCCCCCAACCATAAGCATGAACACTTTGAGACATTATTATTATTATTATTATTATTATTATTATTATTTAGGATTTATATAGTGCCAACAGTTTGCGCAGTGCTTCAAAATGTTAGGGCAAATAGTACAGATACAATACAATACAATTCAGGAGGAATCAGAGAGCTTACAATCTAAAAAACATAAGGATTGTTTATATGATATTATATTTATTATTTATAACCTATATATTGAAAATATATGGTACCTTTTTGGTGTAATGTGGAGTAATAGTTTCTCATCATATAAAATATTCAACACTTTACCTGCAAAGTCAGTGGTTAGCATATCTGCCTCTATTTTCATTGTGTCCATGTATGTTCTTATTTTATGGACTCGTTCACATGGACACTTAGGCCCATGCAATGGCCAGAGCCGTTTGCCTAAATTTTTTTCCACAACTGAGCTGTGTACAGGCGGTCCTCATTCGGTTGTGCACAGCTGATGCATACCCATTCAGTTTCTTTGGGCTGCCTGCACACTGTTCAACTGTAAGAAAAATAAGTAGCCCATGTGAATGAGCCCTATCTGATTAATATTTTGTTTATGAAGTAAGCCTTATTCTTTGTCTCTGTCCTCCAGAAACTGAGCACATTGGGCCGAGAACTCCCTGGCTACTCCTCTACCACTGATGAAATGGGTGTACCTGTCCCCCGGCTGGCCAAGCTGGATGAGGATGAACTTTGAACTTTGGCCAAGTGTACAGGGTTGAATTATTTAAATCATCTTGGCGTTTCCAGGTTGCAGCTGTTGTCTGAGAACGGTGGATAGAAGGCTTCTGTGCTTGGATAAACCACGAGAGAAGGGATTTTACCTTTTATGCCTTTTTATCCACACCCAACACAGTCTGCAGTGTGATGCCGGCTCTATGAGGAGCAATGTTTATATGAGGAGTTTGAACTCCAGAACTGCTGGAAGACTTTTTGGTGTTCACTTTTTGTCCACTATGTTCTCAAACAACTAAGACTTGATTTAAACCTGACTTGAGAGAGACTGAAGGAAACAAGTAGAAGTGAAACTTGTCATGCTTTGATCATGGATGAAAATGAAGAATTGTATTTTGCCATCCTTAGATAAACATGTAACCATTTCACCCATCCACAGATTCTGCAGAGAACCATCTTCACTTTCCAACTCTTTACTTGACAATCATGAAGCTCAGTGGAATGGAAAGGATTTTACTGTCACATGCTTAGTGCTCTGTATAAGCAGTCTGGGTGACATACTGTATGTCTGCAAGAGCTCATTAAATGGATCGAACTGGGGAGTCCTTTTGTGAATTGAATTATGTGTGAGCCTTGTCTTTTCTGCATTGAAGGCGCTATGATGTAGTGATGGATGATTGCGCCTCAATAGCAAAATTCCTTTTGGCCTTTTGACCTTTTGTGTTCACTTAATCTACATCACATAGGGAATCTGTTAGGAAAGCATGATATCTCTAATTATTTTTTTGAACAACATGATATCAGCCACTCACAAAGTTCATAGTAGTTTCTGGGTAGTAAAATATATCTGTTCAGCTTTAAGTGAGATTACTTACATGGACCAAGTATGTGTTTTATCACATTTTCCATTTGGAATAGTATTTTACTTTGTGACATACTGCATATCATAATCCCACTACAGAAGCCTGTGTCATCCAAAAAAGTATTGGTAGTAAAAACTGCTTTCAAAGCTCATGGCAAAAGTTTTCCAGCTGCATATGCATGTATTTTTTATCATACATTTCACAGATGCTGCAATAATAAATCACTATACAATCAGAAAGGGCCTTTTAGTCATGTCCCTTGTGCACTGAGTGCCTAGTCTTTTTGGCACCCATACAGTGGCGGCCAGTACACAACCCGCCCCCCAGCTTGCACTCTGTGACCAATAGGTTTCTACCAGGTCTGTCACCCCCTCACAGGCACGTGACCACATGCCGAGGCCCCAATTGGCCAGTTTTACATTGTCCTCGAGGCGCAGTGCTCTGTGCCCCAAGCCCTCCCACCCTGCAATGCCAGTGAATTGGCCATTCAGAGAGACACCACCCTCTTCATAATTGACAGGTCATCTGAGGCAGTGGGGAGCGGTGTCGGGGGGAGAGAAGTGCCTCTGCCCGGACACCTGTCTTAACCCCTCGTGTGCCTGCCGCTGTCAGCGAGACATAGAGGGAGGGCGGGGGGGCATTGACCAGTGCCGGGCATGATGAGAGTGTGCAACATGTAACTCAGCACCGGTGACAGGTAGACTAATGGCAGTACTGTGTACACGAAAGGCGGATTACAGATGACAGCAGCCCGGAGAGCGAGGGAGGAGAGACTGGAGGAGCAGCCTGCTTTAAAGACAGTCCAGAAGAGCTTCTTCATAGGGAGAGTGCAGACCTGGAGGGGGCCACCAGTGCCACCCCAAAAATCCTCCAGCACCAGCCGCCACTGGACCCATAGTACTTTAGATCACTACAACTGTAGTTATACTTTTGGGCAGATGCTGTGTTTAAATAGGCAGAAAATGACTACCTATTAAATTGTCTTTTTGTAGTTATTAGATTCTAGCTGCCGTGTAAAATAAAAAAGCTTAGTATCATCAGTTATCTGATTGTATCTATTAGCAGCCCTTTATACAACTCTCCATCTTATTATTGCCTCAATCTTACACAGAATGTCTAATGCCGTGTACACACGGACGGACTTTTCAACCAGACTGGTCCGACGGAACGAATCCGTCGGGCAATCCGGCCATGTGTGGGCTTCATCGGACCTGCAGCGGACTTTTTCAGTCGAAAATCAGATGAACTTTAGATTTAAACTTCCTTATTTTAGTCAGGTCATACATCATTACGTACGAATCCATCTGACTTTGGTGTGATCGTGTGTAGGCAAGTCCGTTCATTCAAAAGTCTGTCAAAAGTCCATCGGAAAGACCATCGGACCTTTGATGCCGAAAAGTCCGCCCGTGTGTACACGGTAAAAGGCTCTTATATCATAGCAACCAAAAGAACAGTCTACAAGTGCAGTCCTTGTAAGGTTTATTGCACTGAATTTTACTTTTTTCAGTGTATCATGACCTGCCACTACAACACACCTATGATTCTTGTGTATATGTGTATATGCACACATCACTGAGCTCCATCAATGGTTTGTGTCTTTCAATGTAGGTTTTATTTAAAATCGGGTTCCTCCTCTCTTGGGAATATATAAAATACTTACAAGGTTCTACACAGGTGTATTAATGGCTTCAGGTTCTCAGCATGCTTTACTTGCTGTTCTTACATCCCCTGTATTACAGTGGGTTCACTTTTATACACTACAAATGTGTTGCATCAGATACAATCCTAAGTGATATGTTTACAATTCAATGCTTATGTAATGTTGGTGATGTTTTCTATATGTATGTATAAATCATGTATATGGTTATATCAGTCTATATTATGACCAGGCATTGTATATATGATCACCCAGGATTATAATAGTTCCAATATTAGTATTTACAGCTATTTCTAATTGTTGGAAAAGTGTTGTATAAAAAAACAAAAAAAAACAAAACAAAAAAAACTATAAATGATTTTGTTACTATCCCAAAGGTATCACAGTTGGGATTGCTATTGATCAAGGCTCCCATCTGTTAGGAATGACAAAGAATGAATGAAGTTGCCAAAGACACAGGTAACAATAATCCAAAGATTACAGGGGGGCTGTGAAAATGGGCCAAATGCCCATAGACCATTCTTATGTTGACAAATTAGAGGCAGCAGTATGAGGATGAAAGGGTCTTCCTATTTGCTTCCCATTAGATAACAGTACAGTAAGTGCTCAGCATCCACACAGATACTTATTGATCTTCATGGACACATCAACCGTTGTTTCATAGGTTTTAGTTCAATATTTCTCAGAGAATAAAAAGTGCTTAGAAGTGCTGGATTATCATCCGTATTTTCCTCATAATGCCTTTTCAGTCTAGTGCTCCCATTGCCATTCAACTCTGGCCTAAAATAGCAGAACTGCCATAGTTACAACAGCGACCTACAGTAGGTGATTGTTGGCCTGGACACTATTTTTTACATTATGAGAATTTCGATTAGTTCTTATGTAATCAAGTCTCTAGAAGTACACAAGTTTTGGATGGAGGACCCTGAGGTGTGATCTGTTATATTATCCCCCAGCTGATGAGAGCTACTGCTAAGGGTTTGTGAAAAGGGTTGTTGCATATGGAACCTAAAACCTGGATGATGCTTTTAGTTTTCTGTGCCCTTTATTTAAACTAGGCCCATACCTTTTCCGTGATTATTCAGTAAAGAAAGTCATATATTTATCTGCTGCAGCTGATAACTGTTGGCTGGATGCATTTATAGTAGACTGACAAGTGTCAATAAAATATATCCAGCATTGAAGATATTTAAAGGTCACCAACTTTCACTGCACCTCTCCATTTTCCAGTACCAAGACCTACAGTGTTACATCTGTATTGCAGTACTGTTCATGGTGATCCTGATAATGTGCTAGTTCATCCACTCACATCTGATAATCTACAAAGATGGTATGTGGGAGAATTGTCGTAATGCTGTTCACAATAGCATTGGGTTAGTAGACCCTTTATGCACCTATAACAAAGGGACCTTGCTTTACTGATAACATGTATGCCACACACACTTCTTCCACAATTACTTCAACTTTAGCAGGCAATACTGCTACTATTTCTTCATTTGATATAAAAGCCATAGTCTAGGTATTTAATAAGTGCAATGTCTTAGAGCCTATCCTGATTGAAATATTTTTCAAAGCGTATATTTATTCTAACCCCATAAGCCATACTTCTAATAGCATTATACCAAATAGCATGAAATATGCAATTTGATTGTAGATAACAGTCACACTATGTTTTATGAGATGACACAAAAAAGTTGCACAGATCTTTATAAAATGCACAGAAAATCTTTCCAACCTATACATTAGGGGTCAAGGACAGGATGTTCTAATACCAAATGTAATATCATGTGTATCAGGGTGGTGCATAAGGTTAACCCATCAGAAAAGTGGGAAATAGCTCAGCATAAAGAGAAAGTTGTCTATGCATAGGCTACTAAATAATCAGTGCAGCCAACTCAATTAAATGACTTCTCGAATGGCAGCTAAATCTGAAAAGGTCACACATGGCCCTGCTTATTCCTAACTCTTGATCCCTTGGATTGGATAGCAAGGCTACCCATCACAACAAAGAACTGAAAAAGTTGAAATATGCATACAGTATATACAGTATGCATATATTTTCAGCTGCTCATATCTCTGTGTCTACTGGCAGTTTTGTTATGCAGTTTTACTCAAGGTAGTCTCTGATTATAATATTTTCAAGATAGGCTTGGTATTGACTGGTTTCCTTTAAAGGTTCCAAATCTGAGATTTTTAGTGATAAGTCATTTGTTGAGAGAACCAATGGTGCCAGTTTGGTTTTCCTTTCATTTTTGTAGTTAAAAGGCAGAGTCTAATGTGGCTTGAACAGGGAGTACCCATCTCACAGGCTGCTATATAAGGCTTGCTGGAGTTAGAGCAGGTCAGGCCAGGCCAGACGTGAGAAAGAGTAAGTGACTCTACACTGCACCCCCCAGATAATAGCTCAGTGATTCAATTTCAATAATGTACACCTATACTAAAATGTTAATATTAAGCCAGTCTTGCGGGGGCACATACAGTAAGTTAATAGTAAAAGAGGAGCTGACATTCTTACATTTCATGAAGTATATGTTGCTCTGTGCTGCATCTAGTGTTAGCCACATGTCAGGAGGATTAGGTATTTGATCAGATGACCTTTGCTGAAGAGGAAGATAAGTCAAATCTTGCCTACCATGCTTTCTTCAGTAGTGCTCAATTACTCAATCTAGGCTAACCAATAAAATTTCCCTTTCCCCAACTTTGGCCATCACCAAAGACACCAAGGGCAGGAACAGACCTTGGAACAATGGCAGAGTCCCCAGGAAATATATTCAAATAGAGAATAACTCATCCTGGCCTATATTCAAAATTCCACTTTTTGCTCAACTGGCTGTTTAAATGGACCATGTCACAATGGGGTTTACCTGTGGGCAATGTAGATTTAGTCCTCCCATGATAGCCTCCACTCTCTGACCTTCAGGTCGCACTGTGATGAGAAAGCCCCAGACCTAGCTACCAAAAGCATTACCATAACATAAGCACCTTAATGTCTGAATGAAGAGCTATGTATTGCCTATGGCGATCAATCAGATATCTACTTGTAAATGTACTAAACTGCATCAAAAATATGTTTATTAGTCGATTTATTTATTGACCCTTTATGCTAACTAAAAGACATTTTGAGAGCTAAAACATGTCATTAGCTACTAAATCTTCTCACAAAGTATCTGCATTTATCAGGAAACTAAGCTAAATAAAATCACTTTTTTTCAGTATGTGTAGAGGTAGACATTAGGTATCTACACATAACATGCAAAATAATAATAAAAAAAAAAAAAACAGCATATGAAATTTATTCGTTGAGAGAATAAATTTTGATGCATATAATTTTACCATCCACAGTTTAGAATGTTTTTTTTCCTATTGTCCCTAGACTGTGTCTATCTTTAGAACTTTGCATGACATGGTAATGGAATTTGTATTGCATGGGGTTGGTTAAGTGCCTCATGTCAGCTGTTTAATAAGTGATGAAAATGCTTTTCTCTGAGTTTGTTTTCTATGTGAGAGGAAAGCAGGGACTGTGTATATATTGAATTCTTTATAGATACAAGATGGGTGTTTTTTCCCCCACAGAATACTGTGAATGGCAGAGCACCAATACAAAATCGTATGGGAGAGTCTAAATTTTATGTGGGTCATATGCATGCAGAACTCGGCTGTCTGTTCTATGCAGACTTACACTGCATGTGGCTGTACAGTTGTGCTGGAATGAAAGGTTGCAGTGATAGCAGTGATTAGTATAGTATTCTGTGATCTGTAGTTCCACATCAGCCAATAGTCACAGTTCACTTTCTTCTTTTGTAAGTATTTGTGTAAGGATTGGTCATTAATGCAATTTCACATTCTTCAGTTCCACAATGATGACCACAAATAGCCTACCCTTGATCTGAAGGACAATTTCATTCAGAGATACAATATTGCAGTTAATGTAATGCAATAATGAAGGGTTGTCAACGATCCTTAAAGCAGAGTTTCATTCATTTTCCAAAGTTATTCTTATTCTAATGGCCACCACCAATTACCGGTAGATAATAAAACTTTTTATAGTTCTGTGATAATAACTTTTTTTTATTATTTTCCCCGGGACTTTCTTTTCCAGCCATCTAGACAAGTGACGTAATTAGGCTGTCCCACTGACTCCCGGTATATCCCAGGAGTCTTCTGGCAGCCTAAGCTTCTATGTGCGCCGTGCAGTGTTATTACTGTGCTGGCACAAGATCGAGAGGTGCATGCTGTGTAGCCAGCTACACAGAATCCCGAAAATACATAGGAGTGGGCTTCAGATGCCCACATCTTCAAAGGCCCTTGCCTGGATTCCAGGAAGACTTATGAAATCACAGATTTGGCAGGTAAAAACATCCTAACGAGGTGCTGCGAGTGATAACAATCACAGCAGTGATTTTATTACAATTTTGTGTAGGCGACTGTAGCTCCTCTTTAATTTACAAGGATTGACTCATATATTGGAAATTTGTTGGAATTAATTTTGGTCCCCTTGAAATATTTTAGGCTTTCAGTATTTAAACAAGTAAACTCCAGATTTGTTTCACAACGGTTCTTTGAGCTATTGACAGCAAGCTTATTACCCAATAGCTGATGAAAGTACCAATCAAAATCATTCCTCCCTATGCTTGTCTTGGGGGTTTTACATGCAGCTCATATTAAATATTTCATTATCTTGCCTTTTCAGTAGTAAGTATAAAAAAAAAAAAAACTTTTATAATACATTTCTTTTTTTACTTTGACACATTGGGATTGGTCCTTCAAGGCAATATAATACACAGGTTATGTACATAAATTCAGCAGTAAATGTCCTTTAAAGGTTACTTTTAAATTGCTGGTAGTGGAAGAGTGGGGTCATTGTGTCATTTATGTCCAATTTAGCCAATTACTTAGTTTGGTTTGTCTTGATCTGAGCAACTTCATACACTTAATGGACTTCACTTTCTTCCAGCTCCAGCTGGCTGCCAGAGGATTTCTACTACCTTTAATAAGGCTGACTTAAGGAGTAGCCAAAATATGTAGGCCTAAACATTCAATAGTAGCCTGGTCCAGAGCCCTAAAGCATTAGAATATTAATGGCAGGAGTCATGGAACTATGGGTTTCTAAACCCCATAGCCTTGATCTATTGGTGAAACCAGTTTCTAGGACCTTACCCACCATAGTGTTAAGTTCTGTGTTCCCTGCCTGCAAGTCCCCATGTTGTCTGCCACAGTGAGAAATAGTGTACTTATTACATTTTTCTTGTTCCACTTGCTGGCCAGTAGTGGACTTTAACACGAATTTATGCCAAAAGATATATTTTGAGCTATTTACATCTATATTTTAATGTAAAATAAATTATTTTTGGTGTCCAGGCACAGCCACCTCTCTAGTAATTTCAAAATATTTGGGTGCCACAGGATGTTCATCTATTTAATGCACATGGTTTTAGAAGAAAAGTTGGTTTCTCCTAGGATGCTGACAGAGTGGCAAACGTAGGGTGCCAAGGCAGACTTTGTTGTTTCCTTCTACTACTTGTCTCTGCTCTATTCTTCTGGAGACAGGTCATTGTATAATACTCTTGTATATGCATGTTTTATGAAATACTGGCTGATCTCAGCACTATGTTGTACAATATAAAATGGAAGCTGCGTGTGGGGAGGACAGCTGGGGTTGAGGGGTAGAATATGAGATGTTTTGTTTACTAATAAAGCTTTTGGTATATCAAAGGTGGACTTTGAATTTATTGTCTGTTGCCCCTTTTTTCCTTATGTGTGCCATAGCTACTTAACCACTTCAATAATGGGCACTTTTACCCCCTTCCCGCCTAGGCCAATTTTTTTCTCTCAGTGCTTTTGCACTTTGAATGACAATTGCGTGGTCATGCAACACTGTACACAAACAACATTTTTATCATTTTGTTCACACAACTAGAGCTTCCTTTTGGTGGTATTTAACTCATAGCTATGAGTAAGCACTCAAATTAGAGTGTGAAACGCGCCAGTTGTGTCTGTACCATCTGCCTGATTGTCCTGTATTTTTTGATGATCCAAGTTTTACAATAAAGAAGAATTTTCAACTTTATCCGGTGTGCGGCATCCAGATTCTCCTGTTTCAAACTTTGATTCCCTAGTGTGGCTCGGGGTTAAATTTCAGCACCATTAGCGGTAACCCCGAGCCACACTCGGGATTACATCTCAGGATCCTGGTGGAGGTTACTTACCTTGTCCCCAGGATCCTGCAATGTCCCCCGCTGTGTCTGCGGGCTCTGTCCTCCTCCGAAGCCTGTCTGTGCCGGGCTCCGTTCCCTGGGAGCGTCGCGATGCAGGGGGGCGGAGCCTAGTGGCAAATTAAAAAAAATTTAAAATTCATAACACATAGAGTACTGTATTCTTACAGATTACAGTACTGTATGAAATCATTTCACTTCCCTTTTGTCCCCAGTGCTTTGGCCCATGCCCTGCATGCAGTTTTATATTATATATACTGTTCTTTCTGCCTGGAAACTTGAGATTGTCCATAGCAACCAAAAAGTGTCCCTTTATGTCAAAAGTGGCTTTAGACCAGCTAGAAAACAGCGATAGTAAATTAGAACACTTGCAGAATTGAGCAATTGTGAATCGTGGGGAAATGTATTTTATTATTATTATATTATTATTTTTTTTAATTATTTATATTTATTTATTATATTATAATTTATGATTTTGTGTTTCAAACTTCATCATACCTGGGATGTCTACTAGACTCTTGTTTGGACAGATATAAGTGTGTTATTGTTAAGAATTACAGGCCTACAATATAAAACGCCAAATTTCCATGCAAAATAATTGTACCGCTTTCAGCACCTAAAATCCGAAATAATCATACCACCAGGGAGGTTAAAAAATTCTACAGGTTGCATGTTTTGAGTTACAGAGGAGCTCTAGGGCTAGAATTATTGCTCTAGCTCTACCGATCGCGGCAATACCTCACGTGTGTGGTTTGAACACCGTTTTCATATGCGGGCGCTACTCATGTATGCATTCGCTTCTGCATGCGAGCTCGGCGGGACAGGGTTTGTTTAAAAAAAAAATTTATTATTATTTATTTTACCTTTTATTTTTTATTTTTACACTGTTCTTTTAAAAAAAAAAATGTGTCACTTTTATTCCCATTACAAGGAATGTAAACACCCCTTGTAATAGAAAAAAAGCATGACAGGACCTCTAAATATGAGATCTGGGTTCAAAAAGACCCCAGATCTCGTATTTACACTAAAATGCAATTTAAAAAAAAAATGTTTTCGTTTGAAAAAAAAAAGGTCCTTTAAGAGCATTGTGCGGAAGTGACATTTTGACGTTGCTTCCGCCCTGCAATGGTATGGAGACAGGTGGGGGCCATCTTCCCCTCACTCATCTCCATACCTAACACTGATAAGGATCCGATCCGGAGCCGTCAGTAGCGGCGGAGGGCACCGGAGAGAGGTGTGAGGGGGGGGCCCCTCTCCCGCCGCCGATAAAAGCGATCTCGCGGCGAATCCACTGCAGAGACCACTATTATCGGAAACTGGACCGCCCGCCGAAGAAGAGGATACTGAGGTTATGGCAGCTAGCAGCTGCCATAACAATGATATTCCTCTTCAAATTTAGGATGTATATCGGCGTGCGGCAGTCTGGAAGTGGTTAAACACACTGTGACCAGAGCAATATAATGTTACCATAGTAACATTGTACTACTCTGGGGAAGTGATCAGGATTTTCTTTTTTTTTTTTTACACATAACTATTGCTTATTGCATTGAATTACAGTATATTGCTAGTATAAGCAAGCCTTTTACTGAATGAAATGGATTCATTCAGTTTGTTTTGTTGTGATTAGCTATGATTGGTCAAAGCTAATCACATCATACAGGTGGTCTGTGATTGGCCCTGTTTGTACCATGTGATCACATTGACCAATCACAGCTAGCAACACAATTGTACACAATGGATGACATGAAAGGAAGCCATCCATTGTTTACAACTGTCATGTGACTTGCTGTGATTGGTCATAGCAGGTCACATGGTACCGGCAGTGAGCTGGTACACTGATCATTCATCGTCTGTGTGCGGTGCACGGCCCTGAGAGGACGTCATATGTGTGGACGTCATATGATGTCCACAGGGATTGGTAAAGCCACTGCCCAGCCATCGTTCTGCTATAGGCCAGGCGGCAAGGTGTAAAGGTAGTTTATCAGAATGGCAGTACGATAAAAAAAAATACCTTTGCTTTTTTTTTTTCTTCCAGCTTAAAGTACAACCCCAATTCCAAAAAAGTTGGGACACGGGTTGATTTACTAAAACTGGAAAGTGCAAAATCTGGTGCAGTTTTGCATAGAAACCAATCGGCTTCCAGGTTTTGTTGTGAAACCTTAATTTAACAAGTTGGAAGCTGATTGTTTACCATACACAGCTGCACCAGATTTTGCACTCCCCAGTTTTTGAAAATCAATCCCAGTGTGTAAAATCTACAAAAAAACAGAATGCAATGATTTGCAAACTTCATAAACCCATAATTTATTCACAATAGAAAACAGCAAAATTTCCATAAACAAACTTCATTTAGTGCAAATAGGAAAAAATAGGAAAAAATGTGACCTGACAACCAAGAATGACAGGCCTCCATCACTAATGTATAAATACATGTAGCAAGGTCCCAGGCCTCCTTCGGTCTAATGAGAACTTCCAGGGCCAGAGATAGCTAACATCCTTCTGTATATGATGGGTTGTGAGGCATGGTGGGTGCAAGATGATTAAAGTCATTGGGTGCCAGACACTTCTTGAATGTAAAAAAGAGATTTTATTTCTCTTAACAAACCTCTTGGGGAGAAAGAGGGTTAGGGCCAGGATACCCTTAAGTAGTTGCAAGTTCAACTGGCAGACTTCGAGACTTCAATAGGTGGACAGCCATGCAGGGAAATGCACCCAGCAAGACGCCACATCTGCATGTGCGGGAATGCTGTCTCCTATGACAACAGTCTTTAACAGTTGCTAACACAAAGCTCAACAGTTCCTTTCACTTCCACTGCAATCTCTCCTTGTAGTTCTTCAGCCCACTGAGTTCCCGTTCTCTCACTAGACCCGCTAATTCACTGCCACTGAATCCCTTAAGCTCTTCCAATCTTCATGGTGGTATCTTCCTCAAGTGTCACCCCCACCCCTCTGCCGAGTCCCTAGCATGGCACTCAAGATACCTCTCAAGCTTCACCCCACTAGCCTGCTCAGTCCCTGGCTTGACACACAAGGCTGCTCTGCAAGCGTCCCCTCAGCTGGCTGGATCCCTGGCTTGATACCCACTGAAGTTTCCCAATTCTTCACCACCTCCAGTTGGTGAGAATGCTGCTCTGGTTCTTGCTTTAGTTACTGTCAGAAACCATGAATCAGGCCGAGACAGAAGTGCAGTTAAAATCACACCTGCTTAATAATAATAATATAGAAAGTTAAACAGAGCAATGTAGTCAAATCATAGCTAGAGTTTGGTTACCGCAATGGATAGCCAGACAAGCCAGGGCATCAGGGAGACAGGGAACAACATACTTCAGGACAGATCAGGAAACCAGAGAATCAGCATAGTGGAACAGCAAGCAGGATCAGGAACCAGAAGGGATGTCAGCCAAGCGAGTCTTCAACGGGTACGCAGGAGAGAGTCTCTGGATGTGTTGACCAAGGCGAAGGCAGAGAGGATCTGGACTGAACAGCTTAAGTAGCCAGCAGGACTGACAAGCAGGATATCATCACCAGGTGAGTCACTGTGGAAAGATTAGAGCTGGCAATTAGCTGACAGCTGAGTGGCCTGTTACTCACTGTGGTCCCTGGAAATAAGGTGGTTGGTCCCTTAGTGGGGATAGCTTCTCTTCTACCTCCGACCATGACAGGTTCTCTGGCCAGCAGAACAGTCACTTTTGGTTGGACTGCAGCCACAGTCCCAACCCTGCACTGCTCTCCTGCTTCTTGATAGGCCCTCAGATAGCCTAGCAGCTAGATGTGCCCGGGATAGGCCCAATCTCCGGCATAGCCGCCCGGGCAGTACAACACACGTCCACTCAGACAGCCATCCAGGTGGAACATAGATCACCTGACTCCACCCGAATATATAGGCTCTCTCAGCAGGCCAAAGGATTCAAGAAAACCCCAGCCCATTGGCTGAGATACCTCATATACCCATAACCTGACCTTGCATTGTCCTTCTCGTAACTAGTACCACCAAGTACCCAGCCACCTAGTGGTAGAAGAGAACAGTGCAACAAGGCCAAACTTTGGGAGAAATCAATAAATCTCTAACAATCAACCAGGATAATTATTCCTGGCAAGTAAATTTGTGAGGAGCAACCCTTCCTAAACTCCAGGGTGCTACATCCCCCCCCCGCCCACAAAACTACGTCTCGGAGTGTGCAGAAAAATTATTTATTTTTAAGCTCTCAAGCCTGAGAGCGAGTGTCCTGGCAAAAACTGGGATGGGTAGAGAAACAGGAAAGGGTTAACAATATAACAATATAAACAATATAGATATGTATAAGTGTGGCGTACTAGATGCAATAAACATAGGTATCAAATAGACACACAACAGACTGGCTCTGCATCCATGAAGTGAGACAGTCCTAGCTGAAAGAAAAAAAAACTGCCATTCTGTGCTACCAGCTTCACATCTATACATTAAATATACAGTAACATTAGAACATCGGCTGGTCCGGACACCTATAAGTTTTGGGGAGACTGTTAATTCCCTGTGCTGGGTGAGACTTCTATCAGCAGTCACAGCTTTTTGGTAAGCAAGCTACCTCACATTTGGGTGTTGACCTGAACACACGTTTGATTTGCTTTGGGAAGATTAGTGTCACAGCTTTTTCTCTTGCAATTTATCTTTCTTCCTCTGGAGGCTAATTTACATGGATTTTCTCATTGATCACTATGGGACGTTGCTTTATTTTTCTTTTTTTCTTTTTTTAATTAAGTAATTTTTGGTTTCATTTACCATTATCTTACTGTTTATTGTATTTATCACCTCTTCTTTGATTATTCAAATATTTTTATGATATCACAATTATTTTAATATCAATATAAGCGCTGCACTCACTTTATTTATCTTATTTGAAGTTTTTTAGTATTGAAATTTAGGTCCTGGCTGCTTTACATTTACAAAATTTCTTTTAATTTTCACTTCAGTTGCTGATTATTATCTAGCACAGCGTTAGCCTTAGGGCTGTTTTTTTCTTTTGTTATTTATCAAATAGACTTAAAACAAGTTATGATGGGTCATATAAGACAATAAAGTATCAAAAATATCTATGTACAATTTTAAAGAAAGGTCTAAGCAACAGCCTTAATTCCTCACTATCTATCTAAAATATATATATACAGTGGTAATATAGAAATGGGTTAGTGTTGACGGCAGGTTAGATCCCCGTCTCTCTTTAGCCAAGGAAGACGCACCGACACAGCAACACCAGAAAGAGAGAATCAACAGCAATGCAAATGTATCCTATCCTATGGTAACAAGGTGCAATATATACATACGTGATTAAACTGGTTCCAATTGTCCTCAGCCGAAGACAGCATAGCAGTGTAAATACACCCTATTGAATAATGCATTATTTATATTTTTGGAAGAATGCCACCTCCTTCCCATTGATCAAAAAGCTTACACTTGCCACATAATGTGAATAAAGTTCACTCAGGTCAACACTGTTCACCATAGGTGTGCGCAGCCTATTGGATTAGGGTGTGCACCCCAAAGCTCAAACATGCATGCCTTTCTCGGCAGCTGCATGGACCAGTGAATGAATGGGAAGTGCTCTGTGCTGAGCTGCTTCCTGTTCATTCACAAACTGAAGCATAGTAAACACGGTTTTCTGTGCTTCAGTTATGATTGAACACAGTGAGTGAGTGTTCATCGTGTTCATTTAGAAAAGGAAGGTGCCGGTAAATTTTGATTAAATAATGATATTTGAAGCGCTTCACAATGTGCATGAAAATGAATATATAAGCAATCAAAATAGTGTAAAATTATAAAAAATTAGTGACACCAAATGTGTAAAAAAATTCACATAAAAAATCCACATAAAAATAAATATATAGGGATGTATTCAGAAGGTTCAATTATACAGGTGTAGAATCCTGATTGGTATAGAGCTTTTGATTACTAGCAAAGCTGTTTAAAAACACTTGCTTAATCAAGGTGCTCATTGACCTTCATAGTAACAATGTGTTTTTTGCTTCTATTCACAACCAATGTGAGAATCATAAACAGGCAGATAATAGAAAAAACCAATCATTGTGCAATAGTTAGGATACCAAGGTACACAGGCAAACTTCAATCCACTCACGTGTGCCTTATAATGATAAGGCATATGCAGGTTTTACTATAGCAGTCAGCCGCCTTAGACAGGAGCAGATTCAGTGCAGTACACTGTGTGATACTGCTGATCTGCACAGAGCGTCCTTGGCTCCTCCCACGCGTTACATCACATGATGTCACGTGTCATGTGACTGTGATGTAACGTGTGGGAGGAGCCAAGGACGCTCTGTGCAGATCAGCAGTATCACACAGTGTACTGCACTGAATCTGCTCCTGTCTAAGGCGGCTGACTGCTATAGTAAAACCTGCATATGCCTTATCATTATAAGGCACACGTGAGTGGATTGAAGTTTGCCTGTGTACCTTGGTATCCTAACTATTGCACAATGATTGGTTTTTTCTCTTATCTGCCTGTTAACTTGAAACTTTCACTTTCACCAACATGGCTCAGGTACACTCCATGTATCTGCAGACAGCATTCAGTACAATATAGTCCAGGCAGTACAGCTCTCTGGAATGTTCTCCACTGACAACAATTTAAATGTGTTTGTGAAGTGGCTGTCAGCATAACATCCTTGACATCACACAACACATATTTGTAATCCACGGTGGTAGTGATACCAATTCAATGACATTTTACCAGTAGTACTCGGGGTCTGGCAGTGTTACATCTTCCCCTTTGGCATTTACGGTGACAACATAATATTTAGCATCCTACTTGTCTGGCCTAGGGATAATCACACTGCCGTAGCCCCAGGTGTGTAGCACTGAGAGTTATCTCCCTCAGCCTCATCTACCCCTTGCGCTTATTCAAGATTCCATGAGCAGGGTATATGGGTCTCCATGCTCAGTTTGAATTTGTGCATCTAGGGCAGGCTGTACTGATTTCCCCTGCCATAGTATCTGGTAACTTTAGGGACCCAACTTTCCCAGCAATCCTCTTCAAAGGGCTTAAAGACACACACACTTGATGCTAGGTTAGTAGGCAGTTCAATCTCAGCACTGGTGTTTTGCCTCGGAAGAGCCTTATGCTCTTCTATATCACACATTGGCTCCTCATCACTGTCACTCCACTTCCCAGTGCAAGATAAAGTAACCATAAAGAGTTGAGCTAGAACGTCAATCGGAACGTCTGAATCTGTAATAGTAGAACACTCTTCAGCCAGGATGTAGTTGCGCTTGGCACACGCCTTAACTGGCACAACTGTGGTATCCCCTTTGATGGCTACAGGCATCACCTTCCCCTCGGGCACATCACTCTCACTTCTCGCTGGCTTACCCAGCTCTGGTACTTTCCTCCTGGGTGGCTCAGACTTTAAGGCAAGCAACTTGCCTCTTGGCCTCGAGGAGCGATCGGTGTGCTGAGTCCCAGGGTAATCAATGAGGCAGGAGTACAAGACAGACAAGCAGCGCCAATCTAAGTCGAGCAATATTAGTAATATATTTATTTGAGTAGTATTGCACTCACTGAAAATAGGATAAAAGCAGGCACATCTTTATGAGTATCAGATGGACAGCAGGGATCCAGAGCGGTATCCAGGCAGCGCTGTGGGGTCTTGCTCGGTGGCGGCAGTGGTTTCCTGTGTCCTGGGCTAGACGCGAGGGGCACAGGAGGAAGCCGCCATACAGGAGGTCCCTGGTCTCTGGGAGAGGAGGCTTTGATGTACACGCGTTCGGAGCATGTGTGCTCCTTCATCAGGCATTGTCGTCGGCCATCTTAGGTATGGTATATAGAGCTGGCAGGGCAAGTGGGCCAATTGGATAACGGGACCGCCCCCCCTTTCAGTAATTACACACACCAGGGAAGTCGAGGAAGGAATTGGGCGTAACATTGTACAAACCATTTAAAACTAAAGGAAAGGCATATATGTACACAGATGTACACAGACAAAACAGGACACACAAAAAGACATGAAACACAAAGCATCACAGGATAATGGATGAAAATGGGATGGATGATTAATCGATCAGTCAATTAGAACATTTGTGGGTGAATGGATTAGGAAGGTTTTGGGAACACAATATGACATAATAAAAAAGTAAAAATGATTACCAAGATTTAAAAAATTATTAAAGATATATATAAATAAAAAATATATATATTTATTTATTTATTATTATTATACAAAAAATGGACTATGCTATATAATTAGTGTACTTACTTGGGCTGTTTCTATATGAGGGATTTAATTTATATAGTATCTTAAGACTATAATGGTCCTGTGAAAGAATATAATGGGAATTAATTAGCAAGCAATACACATAGGGGCTTATTTACAAAAGGCAAATCCACTTTGCACTGCAAGTGCACTTGAAAGTGCACTGAAAGTACACTTGGAAGTGGACTCGCTCTAAATCTAAGGTGTAGATCTGAAATGAGTGGAAGCTCTGCTGATTTTATCATCCAATCATATGCAAGCTAAAATGCTGTTTTTTATTTTCCTTGTCCATGTCCCCCTCGGATCTACAGCAACTTTACTTCCAAGTGCACTTTCAAGTGCACTTACAGTGCAAAGTGGCTTTTCCTTTAGTAAATAACCCCCATAGTCATGCTTATGATACTAAAGGAGAAGGATAAATGAAATAAAAACAATTGGAATGACATTATAGAAATGTTATGTGAATGACATTATGAAAAGAGAACCCACAGTGGTAATTATTTATTTTTTATCCATATGAGGGGTATGGAGAATGTGCACACCTGCATACACGCACAGACACACGCACAAGCCGAAAGGAATGTGGGTGCGCGTGAGCACATACATGCGCGTGAGCACATACATGCACACAAGGCAGACATCCCCACATGAGCAAATGGAATCTATATTTTGGAGGAAGATTGTGTCTATGTATCATAAAGATTATCCTGTTGAGTGAATGTGGAGATTTCAACGATTTCAACGGTAATGGGGGACTGGCGGGGGAGAAAGAAGGGAAAGAGGTAGAGGGTTGTTTAGAAAAAGAAGGGAGGGGGGAGGGAAAGGAGGAAAAAGTAGAAAAAGAGAAGAAGGGAAGAGGAAAAAGGGAAGAAAAAGGATGGCAGTGGAGAACATGGAAAAGAGGAATAGAATAGCAGAGAAATTAGATAACGGAATTAATTTCTAAATCTTCGTTTAGGTCTCCAGGCATGAGGGCACCCAAGGTATAAATCCAGAAAGCTTCCCTCTCACAGAGACGTTTGAAATACTCTGCAAGAGGCAGGGCCCTGGATATCTGCTCGATTACCCAGACCTGCAGTCCGGTAGTTGAGCCCTGATGAAATTCTTTGAATGCTTACATTACTGTCGTTTTCTACTGACCTACGATGTTCTCTGAACCTTTTGCGTAAGGTCAGGATGGTATGACCAATGTAAAGCAGACCACAAGAACAGGAAACACAGTATATTACAAAATTGGAAGAGCAGTTGTAGAATTCATTTAGAAGGTATGTTTTCTCTTTGATGGTGAATGATTTCTGACGGTGGGTTACAAATTTGCAAGTCAGGCATTGTAATCTTTTACATTGATACATGCCTTTAATAGATATTAAGGTAAGGGATGGTGTGGGTTTTTGGTAGGTTGATCTTAATTTGCTCGGTGCGATACGACTTTTAATATTTCTGGCCTTCCAATAAGTGATCCTTGGTGCACTCGAGAGGGATCCTCTAACAAAATCCCCCAATGTCTTTTTTGTGCTAGGAATGAAATTGAGTTATGAACCTAGTTGTGTGAGATTGAGTGGAAGATGTTGGTTCAGTATGTGAAGGAGCTTTGGGATGGGTAGTTGAGGGTTCACCATCTAGAAAGTTGGCAAAGGCTTCTTCTACCAATGGTGAGGGCTACCCTTTGTCTTCAAATTTGCTTTTTAGAAGGTTGCCTTGTATGACATAATCTGATTTGTGAGTACAGTTTCATTTCAGACGGTTGAACTGGCTTTTTGGGAAATTGGATTTCCAACTAGGGTGGAGGCAGCTTTGATAGTGTAAGTATGAATTTCCTGCTGTAGGTTTTATGTAGTTTTTAGCAAAAATAGCATTGTCAGTATGACAAAGCTCCAGGTCCAGAAATGGGAGACTGTCAGTGCTGCAAACGGAAGTGAAAGAGAGCCCTAAATCATTGGAGGTACAGTGGGAGACAAATTGTTCTACGGATGGTCTGGTCCCATCCCAGATGACAGTAATGTCATCTATGTAACGTCCAATAAAAACAATGTGCTTTGAGAAAGGGTTGTCATTCCAGATGGACAGATGTTCCCATAATCCTATGGCCATATTGGCCTAACTGGGAGCAAAATTTGCACCCATAGCCGTGCCTTGGGTTAGTAAATAAAATGTATTGTCAAAAGAAAAATAAATATGTGTCAAACAAAATTTGGTTGAGTCTAGAATGAAATCGGCCTGTTTGGGTTTGATGAGTGGATCTTGCAGTAGAAAGTGTTGAACAGCTCTTAAACGAACATTATGGGAGATAGATGTATATAAAGAGTTTACATCTAGGGCACCCGCTGTGGGTTCCCAGGTGTAGGCTTTAAGAGTATCTAGGAGGTGGGTTCCATCATGTATATAGGTGGGTAAGTTTTGTGCTATGGGCTGTAGAAAGTGGCCGATGTAAATGGAAAAGAAGCTTGTGACACTCTCTATTGCAGCTACAATGGGGTGTCCCGGAGGGTTTTCTTAATCGTGGTGAATTTTTGGGAGGTGAAATAAGGAGTATTATAATATTCTCTGGATAGGAAGGAGACTTTAGCTTTACTGATGATATATTGTAATTAAGAACTTGTTTGACTAATAGTTTTGCCTCTATACTGAACTGAGGGAGTGGGTCACCATGAAGGCGTGTGTACGTATTGGTATCAGATTAACAGTCTGTGCGTCTCGATAAGATATGTGTCCCTGTTTTGTACAACAATACCGCCTCCTTTGTCAGCTGATTTTTTGATGATGGAAGTATTTTTGGTTAAGTTGTATGTATATATAGTGCCTTGCATAAGTATTCACCCCCCTTGGCTTTTTACCTATTTTGTTACATTACAGCCTTTAGTTCAATGTTTTTTTATATGAATTATATATGATGGATCAGAACACAAAAGGTCTAAGTTGGTGAAGTAAAATTAGAAAAATATATACATAAAACAATTTTTCAGAAATAAAAAACTGATAATTGGCATGTGCGTATGTATTCACCCCCTTTGTTATGAAGCCCATAAAAAGCTCTGGTGCAAACAATTAACTTCAGAAGTCACATAATTAGTGAAATGATGTCCACATGTGTGAACTCTAAGTGTCACATGATCTGTCATTATATATACACACCTTTTTGAAAGGCCTCAGAGGCTGCAACACCTAAGCAAGAGGCACCACTAACCAAACACTGCCATGAAGATCAAGGAACTCTCCAAACAAGTAAGGGACAATGTTGTTGAGAAGTACAAGTCAGGGTTAGGTTATAAAAAAATATCCAAATCTTTCATGATCCCTAGGAGCACCATCAAATCTATCATAACCAAATGGAAAGAACATGGCACAACAGCAAACCTGCCAAGAGATGGCCGCACACCAAAACTCACAGACCGGAGTGCATTAATCAGAGAGGCAGGACAGAGACCTAAGGTAACCCTGGAGGAGCTGCAGAGTTCCACAGCAGAGACTGGAGTATCTGTACATAGGACGACAATAAGCTGTATGCTCCATAGATTTGGGCTTTATGGCAGAGTGGCTAGAAGAAAGCCATTACTTTCAGCAAAAAACAAAATTGCACGTTTTGAGTTTGCGAAAAAGCATGTGGGAGACTCCCAAAATGTATGAAGGAAGGTGCTCTGGTCTGATGAGACTAAAATTGAACTTTTTGGTCATCAAAAAAACGCTATGTCTGGCGCAAACCCAACACATCACATCACCCAAAAAACACCATCCCCACAGTGAAACATGGTGGTGGCAGCATCATGCTGTGGGGATGTTTTTCAGCAGTTGGGACTGGGAAACTGGTCAGAGTTGAGGGAAAGATGGATGGTGCTAAATACAGGGATATTCTTGAGTAAAACCTGTACCACTATGTGTGTGATTTGAGGCTAGGACAGAGGTTCACCTTCCAGCAGGACAATGACGCCAAACACACTGCTAAAGCAACACTTGAGTGGTTTAAGGGGAAACATGTAAATGTGTTGGAATGGCCTAGTCAAAGCCCAGACCTCAATCCAATAGAAAATCTGTGGTCAGATATAAAGATTGCTATTCACAAGCGCAAACCATCCAACTTGAAGGAGCTGGAGCAGTTTGGCAAGGCGGAATGGGCAAAAATCCCATTGGTAAGATGTAGCAAGCTCATAGAGACTTATCCAAAGCAACTTGGAGCTGTGATAACCGCAAAAGGTGGCTCTACAAAGTATTGACTTTAGGAGGGTGAATAGTTATGCACATTGACCTTTTCTGTTATTTTGTCCTATTTGTTGTTTGCTTCACAATCAAAAAAAAAACATCTTCAAAGTTGTGGGCATGTTCTGTAAATTAAATGATGTAAATCCTCAAACAATCCATGTTAATTCTAGGTTGTGAGGCAACAAAACATGAAAAAAAAGCCAAGGGGGGTGAATACTTTTGCAAGACACTGTATCTTTCTTCAAAAATTACCTCTAGGGGCCTTAGGATTAAGACCAGGTGTTCTTTCCTCTCCCCCCGAGTTCCAAACAGAATGGGAACATATTTCTGAATTTTGCTCCTGAAAGTGGATCAGCTTCATCATACAACAAAGAGAATACAAAACCTCCATACTCTTAGACAAATTAAAGCAACTAATTAGTACCCTTATCAGACAGACACCACAGCTCCCCATCATATGGATAGATAAACTAAAAAGGAAGACAAAAGCAGATGAGGATGGACTCATCAGAACCATATTCCAAAAAATTAAAAGAGATTTAGATGATTACAATAACAAAAAAGTCTTCCAATGGAAATCCAAACTTCACGCCCATGCCACTGATGCAAATCCCCATCTTCTCCTCATCCCATGGACCATATTACCCACCTTCACATCCTCAGAACACATTCCATCATATTTCTCAGACACATCCGAAACACCATCATAATCATTGACCCTTTGGACCCCCATCCACTGACCACTTTCATTGGCCTCCCGGAAATCACCCTTACTCTTTACAGCCGAAGCCCAACAGACATAGGAAACCAAAAAGGGCCCATCAGATAAATCATACTGTACCTCCAGAACCCAAGTCCAGTGCCCCCATCGCCTCCATACCCACCATGATACCAACAGACATTTCTAACCCTAACATTCTCATCCAAGATACAGTGAGTACACAACCCTTCATTGAATCTTCGCCATCCCAGCTATTTCAATCTTCCAAGACCCTCATTCCTGACATAGAGAGTATACAATCCTCCAACAAACCCTCGCTATCCCAGCAACCTGAACTATCCCAGCAACCAATCACTTTGCTCTCATACCTCAGGATGAGCCATCCATGTCTCAACCCAACTCATCGATAGAACCTCATACCACTAGTCAAAATAACCCACCCACCACCAGTTTTGATTTGTCCTGACCCTCAACCTATGCTCAAAAGAAAACTAGAGGAGGCAGACCAGGGGGAGGAGAATCAGAAACAAAACCCTAAAGAGAAAAACTGTAAAAAATGTTAATCTTTCTTCCCATCTTCTAACCTTAGAAGAAACCACCTTATTAAACAAAGGTCTAAATTTTGCACCTACCATGCAACCCAATCCTTTTACTCTTTTTGTTGATCTTAACAAATTTGTATGAAATTTGACACTGAAACATTTCTTTAATATCAAAACTAACAAAAATAACCCCATCGCTAGTCCAGAGATGGATGATAATATAAAAGAACCCACACCTGACAACAGCTTAAACGCATCCTGCTTAGCTATTCCAGAAGAGCTCTACAACAACGATGATGAAGGCTCATACACATCTCACCTTACGCAACATCTCCCCTCTCCCCCCCCCCCCCCATACAGCACACTCCTTTTCCACCAAAATGTGTATTCAATCACACTCATGTAAAAGGTCCCTTCATACATAGCTTCTATCAGGTGGTATATTTAGACATTAAACGCATGTGTAAATCCAACCCACCCTACTGTTTTCAAAACAATCTCACTCCACAAGAATTGTCCTCTTTTAACAACTTAACCAAAAATACCTCCATCATCATAAAATCAGCTGACAAAGGAGGTGGTATTGTTGTACAAAACTGGGACACATATTTTAATGAGGCACACAGACTGTTATCTAATACCAATACATACACACACACATACTTCACGGTGACCCACTCTCTCAGTTCAGTATAGAGGAAAAACTATTAGTCAAACAAGCTCTCAATGACATCATCAGTAAAGCTGAAGCCTCCTTCCAATCCAGAGAATATTATAATACTCCTTATTTCTACCACCTTCCAATAATCCAAAGACTCCAAAAACCCTCCAGGACGCCCCTTCGTAGTTGCAATGGAGAGTGTCACAAGCTTCTTTTCCATTTACATCGACCACTTTCTACAGCCCTTAGCACAAAACTTACCCACCTATATACGTGATGGAACCCACCTCCTAGATACTCTTAAAGCCTACACCTGGAAATCCAATTACCAGTGGGTGTCCCTAGATGTAAACTCTTTATATACATCTATCCCCCATAATGTTGATTTAGGAGCTGTTCAACACTTTCTACTGCAAGATCCACTCATCAAACCCAAACAGGCCGATTTCATTCTAGACTCAACCAAATTTTGTTTGACACATATTTATTTTTCTTTTGACAATACATTTTATTTACTAACCCAAGGCACGGCTATGGGTGCAAATTTTGCTCCCAGTTAGGCCAAACAGGCCAATTTCATTCTAGACTCAACCAAATTTTGTTTGACACATAATTAATTTTCTTTTTGACAAAAATTTTTATTTACAAACCTAAGGCACGGCTATGGGCCCAAATTTTGCGCCCCCAGTTACGCCAATCTGGCCATGGGTTTATGGAAACATCTGTCCAACTGGATCGACAACCTATTCTCAAAGCACATTATTGTCATCTGGGATGGGGCTGGCCCATCCGTAGAACAATTCGTCTCCCACTGTAACTCCAATGAATTAGGGCTCTCTTTCACTTCCGTTTGCAGCACTGACAGCCTGGCATTTCTGGACCTGGAGCTGTGTCATACGGACAATGCTATTTATGCTAAAAACTTCATAAAACCTACAGCAGGAAATTCATACTTACACTATTAAAGCTGCCACCACCCCAGATGGAAATCTAATCACCCAAAAAGCCAGTTCAACCATCTAAAACAAAACTGTACTCACAACTCAGATTATGTCATACAAGGCAACCTTCTAAAAAACAAATTTGAAGACAAAGGGTATGCCTCACCCTTGGTAGAAGAAGCCTTTGCCAACTTTCTTAATGGTGAACCCTCAACTACCCATCCCAAAGCTTCTTCACGTACTGAACCAACATCTTCCACTCAATCTCACACAACCAGATTCATAAATCAATTTCATTCCCAGAACAAAAAGTTGGAAAGAATTTTCTGAAAACATTGGGGGATCTTGTTAGAGGATTCCTCACTACAGACATGCCTCTCGAGTGCACCAAGGATCACTTATCGGAAGGCCAGAAATGTTAAAAGTCTATCACACCGAGCAAATTAAAATCCAACTACCAAAAACCCACACCATCCCTTACTTTCCTATCTGTTACCTTCTAAATGAATTCTACAACTGCTCTTCTGATTTTGTAAAATACTGTGTCTCCTGTCCCTGTGGTTTGCTTTACATTGGTCATACCATCCGGACCTTACGCAAAAGGTTCGGAGAACATCGTAGGTCAGTAGAAGACGACAGTAATCTAAGCATTGCCAAACATTTCAAAGAATTTCATCAGGGCTCAACTACCGGACTGCGGGTCTGGGTAATCGAGCAGATATCCAGGACCCTGCCTCTTGCAGAGCGTTTCAAACATCTCTGCGAGAGGGAAACTTTCTGGATTTGTACCTTGGATGCCCTTGCGCCTGGAGGCATAAACGAAGATTTAGAAATTAATTAATTATCTAATTTCTCTGGTATTCTATTCCTCTTTTCCATATTCTCCCCTGACATCCTTTTTCTTTTTCTTCCCCTTTTCCTCTTCCTTTCTTTTCCTTTTCCCTCCTTTCCCTCCCTCTCCCTTCTTTTTCTAAGCGACTCCCCACCTCTTTCCATCCTTTACCCCCCCCCAGTCCCCCATTACCATTGTAATCGTCTAAATCCCCACATTCACTCAACAAGATAATCTTTATGATAAATAGACACAATCTTCCTCCAAAATATAGATTCCGTTTGCTCACGTGGGGATGTGTGGCTGTGTTGTGT
This sequence comes from Lithobates clamitans, assembly GCA_037952925.1. Classification (NCBI taxonomy): domain Eukaryota; kingdom Metazoa; phylum Chordata; class Amphibia; order Anura; family Ranidae; genus Lithobates; species Lithobates clamitans. Next base: position 77,430 of record JBBGZY010000936.1, on the reverse strand, counting down.
GCATGTATGTGATAAATAATAAATTATTACCACTGTGGGTTCTCTTTTCATAATGTCATTCACATAACATTTCTATAATGTCAATCCCAATTGTTTTTATTTCATTTATCCTTCTCCTTTAGTATCATGAGCATGACTATGGGGGTTATTTACGAAAGGCAAATCCACTTTGCACTACAAGTGCACTGCAAGTGCACTTGGAAGTGCACTGAAAGTGCACTTGGAAGTGCAGTCACTGTAGATCCAGGGGAAGATCTGAAATGAGGGGAAGCTCTGCTGATTTTATCATCCAGTCATGTGCAAGCTAAAATTATGTTTTTTATTTTCCTTGCATGTCCCCCTCAGATCTACAGCGAGTGCATTTTCAAGTCCACTTTTAGTGCAGAGTGGATTTGCCTTTCATAAATAACGCCCTATGTGTATTGCTTGCTAATTAATTCCCATTATATTCTTTCACAGGACCGTTATAGTCTTAAGATACTATATAAATCCCTCATATAGAAACAGCCCAAGTAATTACACTAATTATATAGCACAGTCCATCTTTTGTATAATAATAAATATATATATATATATATATATATATATATATATATATATATATATATATATATATATATATATATATATATATTTATATATATATTTATTTATTTATATACCGGGTATATATATATTTATGTCTTAATATTTTTTTTAATCTTGTTATTCATTTTTACTTTTTTATTATGTCATATTGTGTTCCCAAAACCTTCCTAATCCATTCACCCACAAATGTTCTAATTGACTGATTGATTAATCATCCATCCCATTTTCTTTTTTTAACGTTTACATTTTTATTATTTTTGACAAAATACATTCCAATCTAAATTAATACAATTAGTTGTTATTGCTTATCATATTCCATAGAACAGATAACAAAAATTGGGGAATGAACAACAAGAAGTAATAATAACTTTAGAGTACAATAACTGGGGTTTCATATCCCACTGCCGCCCACCCCAAATGGGATCATACTGTAGGTGGGAGCTGGTCGCCAAATATTAACATTTTCAGGAATGAAAAGAAAAAGAAGAGAAGTCTATAAGAAATAAAATATCTTGATGTATCATATATCGTTATTCGTTTAAGTAATTGGAGGCTCTCGGGTTGTTTATCCAAACTTGCAATTTTTTTTTTAAGATAGTGGTAGAGAAATATTTGAATGCTAACATCAATTCGTATTGGGCCTGGGTATTTAGTCTTATAATGACATTTGACAAGTTAGGAGCTTCTTTGGATTTCCACATATTGGCAATGGTAAGTCTCGCTGCTATCAGGATATGTGATACTATTGTTCTATAGCAATGTGGGTATATATATAGATTTAATCCTAATAATGCTGTTGCCATTGTCAAGTCTGTCAAATTACCTGTAAGTTCTGCAATAAAGGAGGAAACTGAGTTCCAAAAACTTGAAAGATTCTTGCATGACCAAAGAAGTGAGAGGTGGAAGGGAATATTTTGGATAATCTATAAGGTGTCAGGTACCATCTGTTAAGATTTTTTTGTGAATTATCCAAATGTTCTATACATGAGGATGCTGTACTACTGATCGATAGGGCTTTATGCCATTGTTCCCATGTAAAGGTTTGTGAAAGGCCCTTTTACCATTTTAACATGTTGGGATTTTTTCCTTCTGGGGAAGAAGGAGAGAGAAGGTTGTAGAAAAGCCCAATTCCTCTTGCTTTTTGAATATTTCTGTTGGGATATCAACTTTGTCAGAAAGGATTCTATTTTTTTGATATACGCATTTGCTGAATTTCCCTACCACTATTTTCTTGAAGTGTGCTGGCAAGCAATTATAAGTTTGGAAGCCTTGTTTGGTCCATTCTTTTGTTGATTGATTTTACAGTAGTCTATTATTTTTGTGGTCAATGCTATTTTAGTGAACAAGTTTCTCTTTTTAGTTTTAGATAGAATATGTTTCCAAGCTATTAAAGTTGATTTAATAGAAAGGAGGTTTGGAACAATTATTTTTTTGGTTATTACATGCTTCGCCATAGAGAGGGCGCATAGGTCATGACCTATAGTAATTTCTTTTTCGATATTTAACCATAGTTTATCATTCGAAGAGGTAAACCAATATTTCATTTGGTCTAATAAAGAAGCATAATGATAGTTTCTAATGTCTGGCAGTCCCATTCCTCCTAGGTCTTTGTTGGCAGTTGGTACTAAGAATGCTACTCTTGTTTTTTTTTCCGTTCCATAGGTAATTTTTTTAATTTAGTGTTCATTTGTTTAACGAATTTGGAGGGTAACGGAATTGAAAGAGTGCGGAAATAATATAGTATTTTGGGTAATATTTGCATCTTAAATGCTGCTATTTTCCCGACCCATGAAAGTTGAGTTTTTTGGATTTGGTGCAGATCATTATTAGTTTGTTCTAGGAGTTTTGGAAAATTTACATCATATAGTTTGGAAGAAGGATATGTAAGTTTTATACCTAGATATGTTATAGTTGGCTCGTCCCAATTACAGTGGGGAAGGAAAGTATTCAGACCCCCTTAAATTTTTTACTCTTTGTTATATTGCAGCCATTTGCTAAAATCATTTAAAGGGGTTGTAAAGGTATACATTTTTTCACCTTAATGCATTTTATGCATTAAGGTGAAAAAACTTTTGACAATACCGCTGCCCCCAGCCCCCCGTTTTACTTACCTGACACCTCGAAACTCAGCCGCTCGCTCCTGACCTCCAGTTCGCCACTCAGCCTGGTCACATCCAATGAGGCGGCGCGCCGGGGGGCAGGGCCGAGTAATACAACGAGCGGCTATAGCCGCCGGCTGTATCACGGGAGCGCGCCCGCAATAACTAACCACCTTGCGAGGGAGCTCGCATTAAGGTGGTTAGTTCTTGCGGGGAGGAGCTGAAACAGCCGCTGAGGGACCCCAAAAGAGCAGGTTCGGGGCCATTTTGTGCAGAACGAGCTGCACAGTGAAGGTAAGTATAACATGTTTGTTATTTAAAAAAAAAAAAAATTACCTTTACAACCCCTTTAAGTTCATTTTTTTCCTCATTAATGTACACACAGCACCCCATATTGACAGAAAAACACAGAATTGTTGACATTTTTGCAGATTTATTAAAAAAGAAAAACTGAAATATCATATGGTCCTAAGTATTCAGACCCTTTGCTGTGACACTCATATATTTAACTCAGGTGCTGTCCATTTCAAAGGAACTACCTGAAGAGCTGTCCTGTCAAAGGAACTACCTGAAGAGCTCAGAGAATTGTGGCAAGGCACAGATCTGGCCAAGGTTACAAAAAAATTTCTGCTGCACTTAAGGTTCCTAAGAGCACAGTGGCTTCCATAATCCTTAAATGGAAGACGTTTGGGATGACCAGAACCCTTCCTAGAGCTGGCCGTCCGGCCAAACTGAGCTATCGGGGGAGAAGAGCCTTGGTGAGAGAGGTAAAGAAGAACTCAAAGATCATTGTGGCTGAGTTACGGAGATGCAGTCAGGAGATGGAAGAAAGTTGTAGAAAGTCAACCATCACTGCAGCCCTCCACCAGTCAGGGCTTTATGGCAGAGTGGCCTGACGGAAGCCTCTCCTCAGTGCAAGACACATGAAAGCCCGCATGGAGTTTGCTAAAAAACACCTGAAGGACTCCAAGATGGTGAGAAATAAGATTCTCTGGTCTGATGAGACCAAGATAGAACTTTTTGGCCTCAATTCTAAGCGGTATGTGTGGAGAAAACCAGGCACTGCTCATCACCTGTCCAATACAGTCCCAACAGGGAAGCATGGTGGTGGCAGCATCATGCTGTGGGGGTGTTTTTCAGCTGCAGGGATAGGCGACTGGTTGCAATCGAGGGAAAGATGAATGCAGCCAAGTACAGGGATATCCTGGGCGAAAACCTTCTCCAGAGTGCTCAGGAAATCAGACTGGGCCGAAGGTTTACCTTCCAACAAGACAATGACCCTAAGCACACAGCTAAAATAACAAAGGAGTGGCTTCACAACAACTCCATGACTGTTCTTGAATGGCCCAGTCAGAGCCCTGACTTAAACCCAATTGAGCATCTCTGGAGAGACCCAAAAATGGCTGTCCACCAAGGTTTACCATCCAACCTGAAAGAACTGGAGAGGATCTGCAAGGAGGAATGGCAGAGGATCCCCAAATCCAGGTGTGAAAAACTTGTTGCATCTTTCCCCAAAAGACTCATGGCTGTATTAGATCAAATGGGTGCTTCTCCTAAATACTGAGCAAAGGGTCTGAATACTTAGGACCATGTGATATTTGAGTTTTTCTTTTTTAATAAATCTGCAAAAATTTCAACAATTCTGTGTTTTTCTGTCAATATGGGGTGCTGTGTGTACATTAATGATGAAAAAAATGAACTTAAATGATTTTAGCAAATGGCTGCAATATAACAAAGAGTGAAAAATTTAAGGGGGTCTGAATACTTTCCGTCCCCACTGTATATCTGTGTTTCCCAGGAAGTTTTTCTATTTGGGCTTTGTGCAGTTTCATGGTTAGGATATAACATTTATTTTGATTAATTCTATAATAGGACACATTACTATATTGGTCTAATAATTTTTGAACATTATAAAGAGATATGTCGGGGTTTGTCAAGGTTAAGATGATGTCATCTGCAAAAAGGCCCAGTTTGTGATATTGTCCTATTTTTATGCCACTGATGTCCGGATTAGTGTGTATATATTCAGCTAATGTCTCTAATGCTAGGGAAAATATTATTGGGGAAAGTGGGCATCCTAGTCCAGTGCCATTGGATAAATTTAAGCTTTTGGAGATTAATCCTGAGGAGAGCACTTTTGCTGAGGGTTGGGAATATAATGACATAATAGCTGAGTGTATGAATCCTTTCATGCCAAATTTTTCTAATGTTTTGGAGATATATTGCCAATGCATTCTATCGAATGCTTTTTCAGCATCTAAAGCTAACAGAAGAGCGGGTGTTTTGTTATTTTCAATATGGTTGATTAGATTCACCATTCTTCTACTGCCCGTCAGGGGCTTGTCTGCCTTTAACAAATCCTACTTGATCGGGCCCAATGAGATAACATGTTATATTTATTAAACGATTGGCTATAATCTTAGCATAAATTTTTATGTCTACATTTAGTAGTGATATAGGTCTGTAATTTATGGGCGATGTTGGTTCTTTATCTGGTTTTGGGATGGTAATTATTAATGCTTCTAGCATCTCTTTTGGAAATTGGCTAGATAATGCTGTTTGATTGAACATTTTGGTCAGATGAGGTGATAGTATTTCACTAAATGCTTGGAAATATTCTCCTGAGAGTCCATATATGCCTGGGGTCTTGTTTTTAGAGAGGGATTTTATAACTTTGAGAGTTTCTTGTAATGAGATTGGGTTGTTGATTTGTTGTAGTTCTTCCGGATCTATTTTTGACAGGTTGATATTTTTTAGATTGTCAGCTATATTTTGGGGTGAAGGTTGTGGGGTGGATTGTTCTACTTTAAGGTTATATAGAGATTCATAATATTCTGAGAAGGAATCAGCTATTTCTTGGGAGTTGTAGATTGCTTTATTTGATTTGTGCTGAACTAACTTGTTAATTTTGTTTTTATTTTGACGTTGGCGTAGTTGGTTAGTCAAAAGTTTACCTGCTTTATTACCTTGAGAATAGTAATTCAGTTTCATTCGTTTCATGAATTTGTCATGGTTATCTATCAGCCTATATCTCAGTTCCATTCTTAGATTGTTGAGTTGTGCTAATTTCATATCCTTTGGGGATTTTTTGTGTTGTTCCTCAGTTTCGGCAATGTCTTTTAGTAGTTTATTTAATTCAAAGGATTTTCTTTTTTTTTTCCCTGGCTGCTATTTTTATTAAAAGACCCCTAACAAATGTTTTATGAGCACACCATAGTGTGGTACTTGTTATCAAACCAGTATCATTAAATACAAAAAATTCTCTAAGATTTTCTTTTATCACAGACAAATGTTTCTCTTTGGAAAGTATGTAGGTATTGTTCCTCCATACTTGGTTGTTGGTGCGGGGAAATCCTGTATTAATTTCTATTGTTATTGGAGTATGTTAGGACCAAGAAATGTTGTGGATTTGAGCTTTAGATATGTTCTGAAGTAATAATTTGTCCGTGATAAAATAATCTATCCTTGAGTAGGATTTGTGGACATGGGAATAAAATGTATAGTCCCTTTCGGTGGAGTGCAGACACCTCCAGGGATCATACAAATCTTCATTAGAAAATATCTTATTTAGTCCCGTTCTTTTGGTGTGTCCTTGATTGGAGGTGTCTATATATGCATCCATCGGTGCGTTGAAGTCTCCGCAAATTATGAGTTGACCTTTTTGCATTTTACGTGCCTTCATTATAGTTTTCTTAATAAATTGATGAGGGTTTTTGTTCAGGGCATAAATATTGACAATAGTAAAGTCTGTGTTTTCAATGGTCGCTGCCAGAATAATGTACCGACCTTAAGAATCAGTCTTAACATTTAGAGGTTGGAAGGAAACAGAATCTTTTATTGCCAATATTACTCCTTTTGTTTTGTTGGTGTTGTTGGATACAAATATATGAGGGAATTTGTGGTGGGAGAATTTTGGCGCTTTGTTCATAGCAAAATGCGATTCTTGAATGCATACAATGTCACTTTGGAATTTTAATATGTCATTCCAGAGAGCTTTCTGCTTAAATGGGCTGTTGAGGCCTTTTGCATTGAGTGACATTAGTTTAAGACCCATGGAAATGTTTGTAAGCATCATTAATGAATATTATTATTAGATTCCTTGCATGAGGTAAAGAAACATTAGTACTTACAGAGTTGGTTGCCTTTTCATCCAGTAGATCGCAGTATTGTACCTTGTATGCTACTGAGTGGAAAAAAAAAATATTTCAACCAGAATACATATTTATAACAGTGTAATAAAAGGAGGGGATATATTAATTCCTGTGTACAGAGATTTGTACTTTCTGTGGGGGGTAATAACGTGAGGGAAGATTTAAACTTGGAACAGAAAATTCCCCGATTGGGGCTCCCTGAGCAACATGGTACCTGAGGCGATTTGCTGTCGTAGGCTGTTGTATATATTAAGCTAGTAAACAAGTAGCACTGTGTGCTGTGAGGAGTTTGGAAACCTCTTAAGAAAGGAGAATCATATCGACTAGGACTTTTTTTCCCATTGCTGTGGGATTTTCCCAGGAGTGGTTTTGTTAAGTGAGATTTCTTCATCTTTTGGTAATAATCCCAAGGTTTTCAAAATTTTTATACCATGTTCCATGTTGGCAATGTTGTATGTAGTTCCTTCTCTGTCTATCATTATTTTTGTGGGAAATCCCCACTTATAGAGCAGACTGTGGTTTCTGAGGATTTTGGTGATTGAATTTAAGTTTTTGCGTGCCAGGATTGTTTGCTTGTGACAAATCCGAATAAAGTATTATTCCTGCATAGGGATCTGGAAGCGGTGAATTATGCCTCGCAAATTGCATCAGTTGATCTTTTACTTGGAAGAAATTCATTTTTGCTATGACATCTCTAGGCAGTCTTTCTGATATATGTGATGGTTTAGGACAGTGATGCGAACCTTGGCACCCCAGATGTTTTTGGAATTACATTTGCCATGATGCTCAACCGCTCTGCAGAGGGCATCATGAGAAATGCAGTTCCAAAACATCTGGGGTGCAAAGGTTAGCCATCACTGGTTTAGGAAGTCTGTGTGCACGGTCTATCATCAGTTCTTGTTGGGGAGTTGCAGGGAGCAGTTTAGAAATCATTTCTGTTAGAAATCTTTTCAGGTCAGCAGGTTTAATATTTTCAGAAATTCTGCGGAATTTTATATTATTCCTTACGGATCTTCCAGGTCTGCGACCTTAATTTTTAGATTTTCATTTTCCACATCAAAATGTGCGTCAACTAATTCATTATGAGCTTCTGTGAAGTCACTCATTTTTGTTTTCCACATATTCCACTCTGTCACCTAGTTCATCAATGTCTTGCTTTGACTGATTCATAAAATGTATCATGTCAAGCTGAAAAGCTTCTCTCAGTGACATTATAATGTCTTTAATGAATTTAGTGAAATCTGATATGGGTTGACCTGTGGTAGGTATTGCATTTAGTTTTGCATCATAAGGGTTAATTCCCAGTGTACTATTATATTCATTTGGGGTTTCACTCACATTTTCCTTAGAGGATGAAATTCTCCTCTTTTATATTGGGCTGTTAATGTCAACCTGGAGCTGTAGACTTTTTTCCTGTGAGCCAGGCTGTGTCTCCATGTCTCCCTCAGTGCTGGGATCCTGCTGCTTTGTGCTGCTGTGAGGTGAGGAGGGACCAGCACCATCTTTAATCCTCTGCAGTGTCCTGGCCTGGCTTCTGAATTCCCCTGATTTGCGGGGGTTTTCTTTATTTTTTTGATTCCCCATCTTCCTAGGACATTCACCACCGCTTTCATGCTTTAATTGTGCCCTCAGGAGATATTTTTTGCTTTATTTAAGCTACAGGGAGCCCATTACCTCAGAGCTCTAACAGCCTGCGACCATCCTCTCAGCAGCCAGTCACTCCACCCATCCATCCCATTTTCACCCATTATCCTGTGATGCTTTGTGTTTCATGTCTTTTTGTGTGTCCTGTTTTATCTGTGTACATCTGTGTACATATGTGCCCTTCCTTTACACATAAAGTTTTAAATGGTTTGTACAATGTTATGCCCAATTCCCACCCCTCAGCTTCCCTGAAGTGTGTAGTTACTGAAAGGGGGACGGTCCGTGATACTATTGGCCCGCCCGCCCTGCCAGCTCTATATACCATAGCTAAGATGGCTGATGACCTTGCCTGATGAAGAAGCACACATGCTCCTAACGCGTGCACGTCACAGCCTCCTCTCCTAGAGACCAGGGACCTCCTGTATGACGGCTTCCTCCTCTGCCCCTCACGTCTAGCCCGGGACACCGAAAACCACTGGCGCCATGAGCAAGACCCCACAGCGCTGCCTGGATACCGCTCTGGATCCCTGACGTCCATCTGCTACTCATAAATGTGTTACTAATATCACTACACTTAGATTGGTGCTGCTTGTCTGTCTTGTATCCTTCCCAGAGCTTCTTCTACTCCTCAGTGTGCTGCCTTCCCTGTGTCAGCTACACTCCCTGTGGTTATTACCTAGGCTATGGACTTCCTTTTAAAACCCATCATCCCAACATGAGTCATCCCTAACTATATATCCTTTTATGTACAGTATCTCGCAGAAGTGAATACACCCCTCACATTTGATTAAATATTTTATTATATCTTTTCATGTGACAACACTGAAGAAATCACACTTTGCTACAATGTAAAGTAGTGAGTGTACAGCAGTGTTGCCAACCCCCCGAAGTGAAATTTACTGGCAAAATGCCAAAATTTACAAACACCACCAATTTTGTACTGGCAAAAAATCATGAAATTTTTTGACGGATTCATTTTCTTTACTGGCACTGCAAAAAAGTACCTAAAATGACTGTTTTTAGTGCTAAACAGTGCAAATATTTGAACTATAAACACATAGCTAGTGCTATTAGCAATGTGTTTAAGTTAAACAAAAGTCAAAAATATATTTCTCAATTTACATGAAGGTCAGGATACTATAACTTAGCCAGCACAGAATTCTCCCTTACATCAGGGTCTGCAGGATGGTGACCAGAGACCACCTTCCGCAGAGTGAATACACTGAGGTAAAGGGGGAGGATTACTAATATAGGAGGGAACCTTTATATCAGTGCCCCCTTACATTATTGCATTCACTCCCCCCTTACATCAGTGACCCCCCTGGCGGTGCTCTCACTGACCTCCTCCCAAGTGCACCATGCAGGGCTCAGTCAGACGGCTCCAGCTTGGCGGCTCTGGTTTTATTCTATAGTCTCCTCTCAACAGTCCACACATGTCTGTCTCTTTCCGTAACCCCTATCTCGACATGATACAAGAGGTGGACAGAGGCTGCTGACATACTACAGGAGGTGGACAGAGGCTGCGGACATACTACAGGAGGTGGACAGAGGCTGCGGACATACTACAGGAGGTGGACAGAGGCTGCGGACATGATAGTGTCCTCCTCACTCCCTCACAGTAGCCTCCTCCTCTGTCCACCATCATATTACTTCTCTACACAGTGCTGCCCTGACCTGTGGAGAGGTGAAAGGGGCACAAGAGGAGGACACAGCACACTGATGATGTGGACTGGAGAAGTAATATGATGGATGGTGGACAGAGCACATCAGTCTCTGTCCCCTGCATGGCATGGCTTCAGCCTCCCGGCTCCAAGTAACATCCTCCTCTCTCTCTGTCCCCTTTTTACTACGGATATCCCCCCAGCTTCACTCTCCTTCTCCTTGTCCTCACCAACACCAGCTGCTCGGCTCCTCTGTGGCTCCGCCTATGACGCGTTCACAGTCGCCGGCCGCCGTGGTCTCTTTCGACCTTTTCAAAAATGGTGCTGGGCGGCGCAATTACGTTACTGCGCATGCGCCAAACCGGCCAGGCGCGTACGAGCTTTCCCAAGCCCGGCCGGCTTCAGGACGGCGCATACGCAGTTGCGTGCTCGGCTTGCAGCCATATTTTTTACGGGCACCATCTTTTTTACGGGCACCGGTGCCCTAACGGACTTTAACGGGCAGCCCGAAAAAGGGTTTAGATTTACGGGCTGCCCGTAAATCTACAGGCGGTTGACAACACTGTTGTACAGCTTGTATAACAGTGTACATTTGCTGTCCCCTCAAAATAACTCAACACACAGCCATTAATGTCTAAACCACTGGCAACAAAAGTGAGTACCCCCCTAAATGAAAATGTCCAAATTGGGCACGAAGTATCAATATTTTGTGTGGCCATCATTATTACCAGCACTGCCTAAACCCCCTTGGGCATGGAGTTCACCAGAGCTTCACAGGTTGCCACTGGATTCCTCTTTCACAACTCCATGACGACATCACAGAGCTGGTGGATGTTAGAGACCTTGCGCTCCTCCACCTTCAATTTGAGGCTGCCCCACAGATGTTCAATAGGGTTTAGGTCTGGTCAACATGCTTGGCCAGTCTATTATCTTTACCCTCAGCTTCTTTAGCAAGGCAGTGGTCGTCTTGAAGGTGTGTTTGGGGTCGTTATCATGTTGGAATACTGCCCTGTGGCTTAGTCTTCAAACGGAGGGGATCAGGCTCTGCTTCAGTATGCCACAGTACATGTTGGCAGTCATGGTTCCCTCAATGAACTGTAGCTTTCCTAGTGCCATCAGCACTCATGCAGCCCCAGACCATGACACTCCCACCACCATGCTTGACTGTAGACAAGACACACTTGTCTTTGTACTCCTCACCTGGTTGTCGCCATACATGCTTGATACCATCTGAACCAAATAAGTTTGTCTTGGTCTCATCAGACCACAGGACATGGTTCCAGTAATCTATGTCCTTTGCTTGTCTTCAACAAACTGTTTGTGGGCTTTCTTGTGCATCATCTTCAGAAGGTGCTTCCTTCTGGGACGAGAGCCATGCAGACCAATTTGATGCAGTGTGCGGCGTATGGTCTGAGCACTGACAGGCTGACCCCCCACCCCTTCAATCTCTGCAGCAATGTGGCAGCACTTAAAAGTCTATTTCCCAAAGACAACCTCTTGATATGACGCTGAGCACGTGCACTCAACTTCTTTGGTCGACCATGGCAAGGCCTGTCCTGAGTGAAACCTGTCCTGGTAAACCACTGTATGGTCTTGGCCACCATACTGCAGCTCAGTTTCAGGTTCTTGGCAATCTTCTTTTAGCCTAGGCCATCTTTATGTAGAGCAACAATTCTTTTTTTTAGGTCCTCAGAGAGTTCTTTGCCATGAAGTGTCATGTTGAACTTCCATTGACCAGTATGAGAGAGTGAGAGCGATAACACCAAATTTAACACCCCTGCTCTCCATTCACCCCTGAGACCTTGTAACACTAATGAGTCACATAACATCGGGGAGGGAAAATGGCTAACTGGGCTTGATTTGGACATTTTCACTTAGGAGTGTACTCACTTTTGATGCCAGCGGTTTAGACATTTAATGGCTGTGTGTTGAGCTATTTTGAGGGAACAGAAAATTTACACTGATATACAAACTGTACACTCACTACTTTACATTGTAACAAATTGTCATTTCATCAGTGTTGTCACATGAAAAGATATAATAAAATATTTACAAAAAATGTGAGGATGTACTCACTTTTGTGAGATACTATATATATATATATATATATATATATATATATATATATATACTATTTTAAGATTACACAGCTCTGCCTGCTGGAACACCCTAGCGCAACAATTATTGTGTTTTTTCCACTGAGGCAGGAGTAGCAGCTTCCTGCAAGATTCTGGTGATGGCAGGTGGACTCTGGATTTCACTCCCAGCTGGGATAGCAACTTTCCTGTCCTAATCCACTTGTAGGATCCACGAAGGTAGAGCTGGGGAGACAACCCTAAACAATTGCTCTCCGCAGCATCCACAGATGATCCAAATCCTCAACTGCGTGGTCAGGCCGGAACATTTCCCATAGATTTGTCCCAAAGCCCCATAGCCTCCAGCTGTATACAGGGCAAGCTTTCCCTTCGGTGTATACCACACTCTGGTGTCAGTCAGAACAGGTTTTGTATCGCTCGGACCGAAATAAACACCCAGAGCATACTTCTTCCAATCCGCCATATCTCCTACGAACTGTGCCATCTTTCTCTCTAACCCACAATCAGACACACATTGCAGCACTTCCCTATCCGCCTCTGCAGAGTGGGAACTCCTCCCCTGCCAATGGATTGGTGCAAATGTTCTCTGCGAACTGTGGCGCCCGCCTTCTTAATGCTGCAGCGCGCCAAAACTGTACTGAAGTCCATTTTGGAGTCTATATTAACCCTCACAGCGCTGGTCGGAAGTATTAAAAGACCAGGCTGATCCTCTTCCCCTGAGCAATGAGACTTATTGGTTCTTCCCCACATTGGTGATACACACGACAACACAGTCTATTAGAAGTGTAGCTGTTACTTGCCACCTTCCCATGGAGCCAGACGAAATTCCGATAAAGCTAAGGCCGGTTGTTAAGGGCAACTGCTGTAGAGTTAGCCTTAGCCCCACATTGGGTGCCAAATGTAGCAAGGACCCAGGCCTCCTTTGGTCTAATGAGAACCTCCAGGGCCAGAGATAGATGACATCCTTCTGTATATGATGGGTTGTGAGGCATGGTGGGTGCAAGATGAATAAAGTCATTGGGCGCCAGACACTTTGTGAATGCAAAAGGGATTTTATTTCTCTTAAACTTTTTGGGGGAAAGAGGGCTAGGGCCAGGACACCCTTAAGTAGTTGCAAGTTCAATTGGCAGACTCTGAGACTTCAATAGGAGGACAGCCATGCAGGGAAAGGCATCCAGCAGGACACCACATTTGCATGTGCGGGAATGCTGTTTCCTATGGTAACAGTCTTTAACAGTTCCTAACACAAAGCTCAACAGTTCCTTTCACTTCCTCTACAATCTCTCCTTGTAGTTCTTCAGCCCACTGAGCTTCCAGTCTCTCACTAGACCCGCTGATTTATTGCCACTGAATCCCTTGAGCTCCTCCAATGTTCATGGTGGTATCTTCCTCAAGCGTCACACCCCTGCCTCTCTGCTGGGTCCCTAGCTTGGCACTTAAGATACCTCTCAAGCTTCACCCCACTGGCCTGCTCGGTCCCTGGCTTGACACACAAGGCTGCTCTGCAAGCGTCACCTCCGCTGGCTGGGTCCCTGGCTTGATACCCACTGAAGTTTCTTGATTCTTCACCGTCTCCAGTTGGTGAGAATGTTGCTCCGGTAGTTGCTTCAGTTACTCTCTGTGGTCCCTGGTAATAAGGTAGTTGGTCCATTAGTGGCGACAGCTTCCCTTCTACCTCCGACCACGACAGGTTCTCCGGCCGGCAGAACTGTCACTTTTGGTTGGACTGCAGGCCGCGCAGCCTGGGCAGTACAACACACGTCCACCCAGACAGCCATCCAGGTGGCACAGAACATAGATCACCTGACTTCACCCGAATATATAGGCTCTCCCAGCAGGCCAAGGGATTCAAGAAGACCCCTGCCCATTGGCTGAGATACCTCATATACCCATAACCTGACCTTGCGTTGTTCTTCTCGTATCTAGTACCACCAAGTATTTGTACAATCAACAATAATATATTTGTAGTCAGAAAGAGTTACACATAAAATATAACTCTTTTTTGACTATAAATATATTATTGTAGTCAAAAAAGACTACAATGATTGGTATGTAGAATGCAACTATTGGTATGTAGAATGCAAAACAAGTAATACAAATCATCATATAGGCATGATTAGTATGATAATTTCATAAGTTACTCCTACATCAATTATACAGACAATACATAATAAAATGCATATTTTGATCCAGGCTAGTATTGGCACTTTTAGTTGCCAATACCACACATTGAGATTGCACTGTTGTAGGACTACAACTTCCAGACTGCTGAGGAGAGAAGACTAGACTGCTGGGTCTTAGATCGCTCTCTTGGGACCCCAGCCTGGATCTGCCAACAGGAACTCTGTGCCAGTGTGAGTTGTGGCCAAGTCGTGGCCTGCATAGCAGAGAGTTATCAAGCAGCATCCAGAAGGACATCTGCGGACAGCATCGCTTTATATCTGCAACGGTCTGGAGGTTGTTCCTGATCCTTCCACGCTACCTGCACTTCAGATTTGGGTGGGCTGCGGCGTGGTGTGACAGAGGTCAGGCGCCATTCTCTGAGCCAGGACTCAGAGGGAGATCCTGAAAGAACCATCACCATCTGCATTGCTACCAGCAACTTCAGCTACACTGTTGGTGGGTGGGAACCTGCCCATTTAGTCCTATAGACACTACATACAGACACCATTGTCTTTGTTCACATTTCTGACAATTGTAGTGCTACTGGATGCAAGTTCATTTGATCCCATAGACACTGTATGGATGCAAGTTCATTTGATCCCATAGACACTGTATGTAGACACCTGTGCTTTCGCTCACATCCCTGGCATCTGTAGTCCTACTGATTGCAATACCATTGAACCAACATGATGACCACTTGTGCTTAGGCTATACATGAAATAATCTGCATCCTCTATTGGTTAACCACATACCAGCTAAAATTGCTCTGCTCCACCCTCCAGGATTATTTCTACTATTCTTTAAGTGCTAGCTGAAGATTTGCTGGATTCCACTGAGTTACTATTAACCGCATTTATTCTCTCCTCACCTCCACAAGTGGTAAGTGTTGGTACAAAAAGGGGTCTGCTCTAATTTATCTGGAACTCTGCTTAAAGGAGCCAGCCTATATAAACACAACAGTTTGCTGAACGTTTTGTCAGTTTTTTTGATGTTAGTGGTCTGTGGGCTAAGGAGACAGAAGGAAGTGGTCGGAAATTAGAGAGAGGTCCCTAACCTTTCTTCTGCCTGTTCACATAGGCCACATATGTTTACATAAGGGCTGCCAATACCTTATTGTTCCTCATATTTAATTATCTGACATTATTCACTGCAATTGCTGTTTTACCACCATTGAAGTTTCACCTGGAGTATTTCTGTAAGTTCATGTTGCTCACCTTTAAATGCCTTTCTCTTATCAGTAAACATACCTTCTGGTTTACCACAGTTGTGTTTCTTTTCCACTACTGTGTTTTGCACTAATACTGCATATTAGATGTACTAGAGGGGTTGGGACTGTTCATGGTATACTTACGCGGCTCCTCCGGGGGTAGCACTGCACGTGGGGGCTTGCCAGGGATATACCGCTACTCTGCAGTCAGACCAGCATCGACATGAATTTGGCTGTTGCAGCTCAGTGGTGCAAGGAGGAAAATGGCCGCCTGGAGCTAAATATGGTGGTAGAGACTGCATGGACAGAAGTGCAAATCCAACAAGCGGTGGAGGCTTTAGCCCCTGGGAGGAAGGTGTCAGTATTGGATCTGAAGATGAGTCAGGACTCTTCACACACTCTATTGGAATGAGGGGGGAATCCCTGCCTGCTTTGAAGTGCCTAACGTTCAAATAACTGATGACAGGGAAGCTCATCTAATCCCGTTGAGGGGGTCAGAAGTGAGTCAAGAAGGCTCAAGTCACACCATCCCAGTCGATGAAACACCCACATCTACGACCTTGGTTACTCTGGGCGCAGAGTTTTCCATGGCCCTGGGAAATTTCATGACTAAGTGCAATCAGACCAATGCCACCCACTCCGGGGCTGGTTACAGAAAGCTGAGACTCTTTTCAGGGGCACAGCCAGTGCTGAAAGGGGAGGAAGAGTATGAGACTTGGATGGAGCAGGCCCTGCAAACCCTTGAGGAATGTGATGTTCCTGAAGCCCAGAAGAAACAGTGAATCACCGACAGTGTAAGAAGAAGCTGCTGCCGAGGCCCTTTAAAAAGTTCAGCCAAAAGACCTGCACAGCCTATGACTTATCTTATTATGTTGCAAGAAGAGTTTGGTCAAACAGAAAAGGCTTCTGATCTAATTTATCAATTCGAGCATACCTTTCAACACCGAGGTGAACCTTTGTCTGAGTATATCAGAAGGTTAAAAAAGATATTGTATTAAAGAAGGGAATGGACTTCTACAGCTTTAGACCAGGCCAGGATGAAACAGACCTTAAAAGGCCCTCTCCATTTCAATCCGATATAGATCCAGTTAAAAACCTCTGAGCGATGCAAATCCTTAACATACCTGGAGCTTATTAGGACTGTGAGGGAAGAGGAAGCTCTGTTGGAAAAGAAAGACTCAAGCTACCTGCCAGGTTGGTGGGACCTTACCCTGTTGTCTCCATCCAAGTAGAGGGAATCTACACCAAGGCCCTCCTGGATACGAGAGCTCAAGTAACCCTCCCCCACAGAGACTTGTATAACAAAGCACCTCAAGCACCTGCCATTTCCAGTTAAGCTAACCTTTGATCCCTCTGTGGCTGGGAAAGCAGAGACTTTGATACTCTGGCAGTGGTCTGTCCACACCCACCGGGAGCCAGAGTTCCTGGATTATAGGGACTAATACTAATCTCGCCTGAAGGCTACACCTCTTGTCCTGGAACCTGGCACTTCGACTGTGAGTGTGCGCCCCATGTTAAGGCAAGCCTACCAGTGGTTAATGCAAGAACAGAAGGGCCCAGCTGAAGGAGTGGGGAAGATCTGGCACCTAGACCGGTGTGAGAAAGTGTTACAGCCAGGTGAGGTAGCTTTTCTGAGAGCATCGGTCAAGCTAAATTGGAAGCAACCAGGCCCTTTCTTCGTTCTTGAAGCCAGGAAGAAGACATGGGGGTGGAGATAATTCCTGAAGTGATTTAAACTAAGGCGTTGCAAAGAAGTCATGAGAAGATCTCGATTAGTGTTTGCAATGTAACAGCTTCACCTGTGAAGATGGCTGCCCCGATGTTGCTGGGACAAGTGAATCCGGCCACCCCAGTCTCACTGTCTGATTTGGTGGGGGGAGCAAAGGATGGAATCCCTGTCGAGGAGTTCGCCTTAGTGGAGGGAAAGGGTCAAGACTCAGCTCATGAGATGGCAGGCTGCATTCTCCAAGAGTGAGTTCGATGTGTGATAGGCAAAAAGCGCCCAACACCAGATCCATCTTTAAGAGGATAAGCCGTTCCGAGAAAGAGTCAGTCGGATTCCTTTAGAGGACTTGGAAGACCTGCGTGAACAATTGGCGGAACTAAAGAGAGAAGGTATCATCTGAGAGTCCCAGAGTCCATATGCTTCCACAATAGTGGTGGTATTGAAGAAGAACGGGTCACTGAGGTTGTGCATCGACTACCGGACGCTAAACCGAAGGACCATTCCAGACCAATATACCACCCCAAGAATAGAAGACACCTCACAGAGCCTGTCAGGGGTGAAATGGTTTAACGTGCTGGATTTGAAGAGCGGGTACTTCCAAATTCTCATGCACCCTGAGGATTGGGAGCAGAGTTTGTGATTAAGACCAATAATAATCCTCTCACATACCTACTCACTATTGCCAAGTTGGACGCCACGGGTCACAGATGGTTGGCTGCTCTATCAGGATTCACCTTTAGTCTGAAATACTGGCCAGGGATTGGGAACAGGGATGCAGACGCTTTGTCGAGAAGGCCACACTGCTGCATAGGGAGTGGGATCGGTTGCAACTGCACCAGGGAGTGGTCTACCGAAGGGGCCCCTCTAATGACCCTGAAGAAAAATGACAGTTATTCCTACCAGAAGAACATAGGGAGACAGTGGTAACTGCCTTTTATGACCATCATGGCCACCTAGGGTCCAAGAGGACTTTCCACCTTGTGAGGGACCAATTCTACTGGCCCTGCATGCTTGCTGAAGTTGAGGGCTATTGCCACTTCTGCCTCAGATGTATCCAAAGGAAGACTTTGCCTCACCAAGCTGCCCCAATGGGCCATCTTCAGAGTCAGGGACCCATGGAGCTGGTGTGCATTGACTTTCTCTGTTTGGAGCCTGATCTGAGTGGACAGGAAAATATCCTGGTAGTAACTGACCCTTTCACTCGGTATGCCCAGGCATTTCCCACAAGGGACAGGCTTTCAATGTCGGTAAAGATCTTAGTAGAGAAGATTTTTATGCACTATGGCCTGCCCCAGCGTATCCACTCCAATCAAGGGAGAGACTTTGAGAGCAGTCTTATCAAGAGACCTTTAGATCTGTTTGGTATCAAGAAGTCTAGAACCTCCCCGTACCATCCTCAAGGAGATCCTCAACCAGAAAGATTCAACCGAACTTTCCTGAACATGCTTGGGACCCTAACTTCAGAACAAAAGCAGCACTGGAGTAAGCATGTAGCAGCTATCGTGCAGGCTTTTAATAGCACTGCAAATGGTGCCACCAGATGCTCTCCCTATCGGTTGATGTTTGGGTGAGAGACCCAGCTGACAGTAGACTCGACTTTCGGCACGTCCCTGGACCATACACCAGCTCACCTTTAAATGCCTTTATCTTATCAGTAAACATACCTTCTGGTTTACCACAGTTGTGTTTCTTTTCTACTACTGTGTTTTGCACTAATACTGCATATTAGGTGTGCCAGAGGGGTTGGGAATGTTCTAGGGGTTGAGAGGCAGAGTACGGAACCAAATATACTTATTTGGTTCCATACTCTGGGGTAGCGCTACACTCATTTTCATTCTGGCATGTCATTCTACACCTGGTTGCCCTGCTACAGAGCACTATAGTTGCTGGTGGTCTTATCTTCAGAATGGCCCTGAATCTCAGTGTGTGTTCCCTGGTTCTGTGCACCTCCCTCTCTCTGGGCTTGATTAGACACAGTGAAGCATGCGATGGAGATAGAAAAAATCGGTGAAAAGTGTGTTGATTAGCACTGCACTGGAACTTGAACATGGTAAAATTAATCAAATCGTAATATTAAATAGAAACAATAATTAGTAAAGTTGAGTCTGTCTTTTCCATAGTGCCAGTGCTTTCTTAGCAGTCCACTGACTAGGTATAAGAGAGTCTGTCTATGTCAAACTGGAACAACTAAAACAGGGCCTTTGACACTACCTGTTACCCACATATAAGGACCTCTTTACATATTACCCCAACTTTAGGTATGTAACTCAAACACCTGTCGACGGAACATGGTGATTGGATTATAGGAACTATGGTGATTCGATTATATTTATTAAGACAATATATTTTCACAGCTCCTACCTCCAGTCATGTTCTTAGACAACATCTGTCTTGACACATTTCTTGACTCTGTGGTGTTTGGATTAGGTGACCCAGTTTCCCATGTGGGTATAAATTGTGTGGGGATGTTTGCTCATTGGAACCTAGAAAGCCTCCAACAAACTTAGGGAACTTAGGGAACTCAGTCAGGTGATTGCCAGACCGTTGTTCCTAATTTTTACAGTCTATTGACTGGAATGGTACCAGCTGATTGGGGAAAAGCCAATGTAGCACCAATATTTAAAAAGGGCCAAAAAAACATCCCTGGGAATTACAGACCAGTTAGCCTAACATCAATAGTATGTAAACTCTTGGAGGGGATGATAAGGGACTATATACAAGATTTTAGTAATAAGAATGATATCATTAGCAGTAATCAGCATGGATTCATGAAGAATCGTTGTTGCCAAACCTTCTATGAGGAGGTGAGTTGCCATCTAGATAAAGGAAGGCCCGTAGACGTGGTGTATCTGGATTTTGCAAAAGCATTTGACACAGTTCCCCATAAACGTTTACTGTACAAAATAGGGTCCGTTGGCATGGACCATAGGGTGAGTACATGGATTGAAAACTGGCTACAAGGGCGTGTTCAGAGGGTGGTGATAAATGGGGAGTACTCAGAATGGTCAGGGGTGGGTAGTGGGGTTCCCCAGGGTTCTGTGCTGGGACCAATCCTATTTAATTTGTTTATAAACGACCTGGAGGATGGGATAAACAGTTCAATCTCTGTATTTGCAGACGATACTAAGCTAAGCAGGGCAATAACTTCTCCGCAGGATGTGGAAATCTTGCAAAAAGACCTGAACAAATGAATGGGGTGGGCGACTACATGGCAAATGAGGTTCAATGTAGAAAAATTTAAAATAATGCATTTGGGTGGCAAAAATATGAATGCAATCTATACACTGGGGGGAGAACCTCTGGGGGAATCTAGGATGGAAAAGGACCTGGGGGTCCTAGTAGATGATAGGCTCAGCAATGACATGCAATGCCAAGCTGCTGCTAATAAAGCAAACAGAATATTGGCATGCGTTAAAAGGGGGATCAACTCCAGAGATAAAACGATAATTCTCCCGCTCTACAAGACTCTGGCCCGGCCGCACCTGGAGTATGCTGTCCAGTTCTGGGCACCAGTCCTCAGGAGGGATGTACTGGAAATGGAGCGAGTACAAAGAAGGGAAACAAAGCTAATAAAGGGTCTGGAGGATCTTAGTTATGAGGAAAGGTTGCGAGCACTGAACTTATTCTCTCTGGAGAAGAGACGCTTGAGAGGGGATATGATTTCAATTTACAAATACTGTACTGGTGACCCCACAATAGGGATAAAACTTTTTTGCAGAAGAGAGTTTAATATGACTCGTGGCCACTCATTACAATTAGAAGAAAAGAGGTTTAACCTTAAACTACGTAGAGGGTTCTTTACTGTAAGAGCGGCAAGGATGTGGAATTCCCTTCCACAGGCGGTGGTCTCAGCGGGGAGCATTGATAGCTTCAAGAAACTATTAGATAATCACCTGAATGACCGCAACATACAGGGATATGTAATGTAATACTGACACATAATCACACACATAGGTTGGACTTGATGGACTTGTGTCTTTTTTCAACCTCACCTACTATGTAACTATGTAACTATGTAACTCTAAACAAGTTCAGTTGAATGTACCTTAACTACTGGCAACTATGCCATGACCTGGATAAAGCAAACCCTCAGGCAGCCCACTGTTTTTTACTGGTTTTATTTGTTGCTGGGCTTAATTTGCTTTAAATTTAACTGGTATCATTTTTTAGGAAAAAATCTTCCCAGAGGGGAGTGACAAGCCTAGTCAGTCGAAAGCTTTCCAGATGCAAGGGTTTCTAAGATCACCTCTAGATGTATACATCTAATGGTTAATGAATATGCTCCAAATACAGCAGTAATTGGTATAAATGAGGTACCAGATCCTGCGCTTCTCCATGCATCCATAATGAGGTTTGTACCTGCCCCCCTCCCCCCAGCAGTCGGCAGCAGAGAGGAAGACAGAACTCCTCCTACAGATCCTGTGCCTCTCTGTGAGGTGGCAGCACCCCATCCTCTCCTAGTCTCAGCATTCAGCAAACTCCAGCCCTCCACTGGTCCTCCTCCAGTCTCTGCACTTTCTGCTTCCCAGCTCCACCCCCAGCTTCTTCCCGGCAGCAGCACATTGTAAGGGGGTGCACTGTTATGTAAGAAGGAATGGGGGACGCTTAACTTCTGGTGGTGGAGGGGGCTCTTGACATCTGATGTAAGGGGGGGTGCTCTGCACATTTGTCTTATGGATACAACATAATGCTGATGTGGCCCGCAATGAAATTGAGTTTGACACCCTTGCCCTAAGGTGACCATACATCATATATTCTGATTATAAAACTCTTTTAGATCTACCATCAGCTTTGAAGTGCAACTGCCTGTCTGATTTGATACAAATTGAATAGATTGTTCAGGTGAGCCCTCCTATTCCAAGGTTTTGGTAAATCTAAAGGAAAATATTACAGAGGTTGTACAATCATATTGCATAGTGCATGGCTATCTTTATAAAAGTACATAGGAGGGAGAGGATGGAGACACTAAGCTGTCAGACCTTGTTCACAACTCCACGTAGTGGGAACTCATGTTCCCGCACTCGTATTTTCCGGGCGTTTTGGAGCGTTTCTGCTCCTCATTGTGACATTGCCTGCATTGGAAAAAAATGTAACTGCAGATGTGGGTGGGAGTGATCTTCTGGAAGAAAAAGCTTTTCTGCAACAGAGGTACAAACTCGATAAAAAAAAAAAAATTCCTCCTGCAAGGCAATGTTATAATGTGCTAGTATGCATCGCATACTAACACAAGTGAAACTTACCTTAAAACGAAGCCCTCCAGCAGCACGCTGTCACCACTGACAGGGCTTCCATCTTCACCGGGTCTTTCTTCCGGGTTTGCGATAACGTCACTCCTGCGCATGCATGCGGGAATCGCTGTAGTAAACCACATTTTTTTAAACCCTGTAAGACAATGGCATAATGTGCTAGTATTCATCACATACTAGCACATTATGAAATACTTACCTTCGAACGAAGCCTTCCAGCGGCGCGCTGTCACCGTTGAAGGCAATTCCATCTTCACTCAGTCTTCCTTCCGGGTTTGCGTCCTCTGGCCGTCTGGCTGTGCCGTGATGACTTCACACCTGTGCATGCACACGGGAGTCAGGGGCCACGGCATGAAGCTCTGAAGAGATGGCACGGGTATGCCGTCTCTTCAGAGCGCATGCGTCAGTGACGTCACCAGCTGTATGCAGGAGATATTCACTGCACCTACAGGTAAGCCTTATTATAGGCTTACCTGTAGGTATAAGATAAAAAAAAGGGTTTACTTCCACTTTAAGTAACGACATGGGTATGCTGTTCCTTCAGATCGCATGCGCCGTTGACGTCATCGGCGGCTTCACAAGTAAATATCTCCTAAACAGTGCACGTTTAGAAGATATTTACTGTACCTACAAGTAAGCCTTATTATAGGCCTACGCATACATAGGTAAAAATCAACCAAATGAGTTCTTCCACTTTAAGAGCACTTTTCCATTGGGGTGGGCGTTGGCGGTAAAGCGCCGCTATTTTTGGGGGTGCTTCACCGTCATTTTTGCAGCACTTTTTGGCTGCTAGCGGGGCCGCTTTTAACCCCCGCTAATGGCTGAAAAAGGGTTAAAACCGCCACTGCTCCGGCGGTGCTGCCCATTGATTTTAATGGGCAGGGGCGCTTTAGGAGCAGTGTATACACCTCTCCTAAAGCGCCTCAAAGATGCTGCTTGCAGGACTTTTTTTTAGCGCCTTGCCAGCGCACCGCTCCAGTGTGAAACACACTGAAGTGACAGGAGAGGCGCTTTACAGGTGCTTTGCAGGCGCTATTTTTAGCGCTATAGCACCTGTAAAGTGCCTCAGTGTGAAAGTAGCCTTAGGGGAATGAGTAGGGAAAAAGGTGAACTTAGCCTTAAAGCTAGGTTCACATATGTTCGGCTGCGGTTTGCAGTCCAGAGTCCAGTGCGGTTAGGTTCACTGGTTCAGGTGTGATTCAGGTGCAAATTTTTACTGGAATTTTCACCTAAACTGGACCCAAAATCGCACAGAACCTTTTTTAGAAACGGAACGCAGCCACTCCAGACATATGTGAACCGGCTCCATTGAAAGCCGGTCCAATTCATGTGTTATGCGAATCGTATGCAGTTAAAACAACATCCAATTCGCATATATGTGAACTGAGCTTTAAGGTGACGATGCTGCTTCTCCATAGAGTACAGTGAGTGAGTGTTGTCACGCTTGGACAGGAAGTGCACTACTGGAAGGATCAGTGGGTAAAAATAAAGGCAAAGGAGCCTAAAGAAAAAAAAGATAAAAAAGACCTATCTACTACATCTAATAGGGCGTACACACGGTCGGACTTTGTTCGGACATTCCGACAACAAAATCCTAGGATTTTTTCCGACGGATGTTGGCTCAAACTTGTCTTGCATACACACGGTCACATAAAGTTGTCGGAAAATCCGATCATTCTGAACGCGGTGACGTAAAACACGTACGTCGGGACTATAAAAGGGGCAGTGGCCAATAGCTTTCATCTCTTTATTTATTCTGAGCATGCGTGGCACTTTGTCCGTCGGATTTGTGTACACACGATCGGAATTTCCGACAACGGATTTTGTTGTCGGAAAATGTTATCTCCTGCTCTCCAACTTTGTGTGTCGGAAAATCCGATGGAAAATGTCCGATGGAGCCCACACACGGTCGGAATTTCCGACAACATGCTCCGATCGGACATTTTCCATTGGAAAATCCGACCGTGTGTACGGGGCATTAGGGCTGCTAAGGTGCTATTTATTACATTGTTGTTTTTTGGTTTAGATACGCTTTAATCTTCAGATGTGAAAATTATATTGTAAGAGTAGTAAAAATATGGAATCATTTTGTTCAGAAACTGGTGATCATTTACAAAATGCATTCTCTCCTAAATGAACAAAATATTTAGTCTGGGTTCACACTATCCCATATGTGCATGTGAATGGGCTCATTTAGTTTCCTTTTCTCTTTGAAGCTAAACTGCAGAGCATAAATGTGAAGCAGCAACACAGAGGGGAAAAAAAGTGTAATATTTTAACCCTGGATTAAAGTTCTACTATGTTGTTTTACACATGTACAGTATGTAATCCTATGCACACTTGTGCATATGCCCAAGCCTGGTGCAGAAATATTATATCTTCTCTCCACGGAGGTTACGTGTTTTGGCCCTATAATTTTTATTTTATTTCTACCTGTAAAACTCATGTTTGGCATAACAGTTAATATCATTTTATATTTAGAATTATCTTTATTCTGCTAGAGACTTACTTTTTTTGTCTAATTAATGAACTAGATCTTAAAATTGTTAAAAAAAACCCATACAATTCTAAAAATACTAGATTGCTAATTTCTCATGTTAATATTTTTTGTAAAACTAGTATTAAAAATCAACTATTACAATGATTGGCCTGCTGCTTAGTAGGTAGTGCTACAGAGCGCTGCTATTTATTTTTCAGCTAATGCATTGTAGCAAGTTAACCTGAGTAAAATAATCTAACTAATGAAATACCATCCTAGTGAAAGATATCATACAAAAATGAAGTGCCCCCCAGAAACAAGGGACTTTTGAGGCAACTTGTTAAAGAGATCAAAATATATGTAGAAAGAAATAACAACATTTATTGAGGTAGTATTAAAAACTAATAAATGCATACCATACCAAATAGGACATAAAATTGAAAATAAAAACAATACAGTTGATATAGATGAAAACTGTTGGTCTCCTTTGTATTTCGCCCAACACTTTTCAGGATTTCAGTGTTAATCCCTTCATCAGGGGCATTTCTTTCAGGAGAAATGAATACAAATGACAATCTATAATAAAACACAATAAAAGTTTGATTATAACGGACCATGGGCAGGGAATGAGCATCGTTGGAGATGGAAAAAGGATCACTCACCAATCAACCAGATACTGCACTTTCATACTGCCAATATTATAGTATATATATATATATGTATATATAAAGATGTAGTGTAGACCGATATGTAAAGCTCATACAGATGAGTCGGTGCTGAAGAAGCCCCACTGTGATACCTTGAACAGACAGATCAAATCAAAGAACTTTGTGGGTATGATTTTGGATCTGAGAAAATCCCAGAAGAGTGTATCAAAGCTTGAATGGATCAAAGTTTGACGATCAGCTTATTAGTGACCCAGGGTCAGGACCGACACGATATGTTGAGATACCCAAAAGTTCTGAAATGATATAATGTTTGTGCACACATATCAAAATATTTTTAATTTAGCATATATATTGTTATAAGGATTTATTGGGATAAGTACCTATCATTAAAGGCAGTCCAGACATTTTGTACTGATAATATGTGTGCTATGTAAGCACAGGAATACGGCGGACCCAGGAGGTGTGTGTGCTCATGTTCATCTCACCCGTCCGCAGCACTCGTCCCTTCACTGGAGCTCCGCTCTGTGTAGAGCTACACGGCGATCTCACACGAGTGCTAGAGGAGGGAGTGAAGGGGGACAGATGGGTGAGACACTGCAGATGGGTGAGACGAATGTGAGCACACACACCTCCTGGGTCCGCCGTGGCCTGCCTGTTGTTATTTCAGTTGCTATTGCTTGCTGTGCTGTGGGAATTCTCCATTTGCCGTGAAGTGACTTGCCTGTTATTTTATTTTAAATGTGAGTTCATTACAAGTTGTTTTATATGTGATTAAATCTTTTAAACGAGATTACACTATTGGAGCTTCTTTTATTTTTATGTCATACTACCAACCTGAGAAAAGCGGTGTTCCTATGGAGTAGTGGAGGTGTATGCTCGCATGTTAACCCCCATGTAAGTGGGTTAGAGGCTCTGTCAGGCCAAACACGAGAGTGAGAGGCCTTAACAGCTGGTGAGTTTGAATTTCAGCAGGGAGTGGATTTACGTCACAGAGGTGTGGTGGATGTTTGAAAACACAGCTGAGCAGTTTTGGAGTCATCCTCACTCTTTTTTTGGACTTTCTTCAAATATTTTCACGATTATTTTTCACGATTTATTGGTTTCTGGACTTTATAGACATTTACTGTGTTCAATTTTCATTATATATTTTGTCTTGGATTTATATATTTGTATATCACTTTCACTGAGTGTTATAATTTATATTTGTCTTGGATTTAAATATTTGTATACCACTTTCACTGAGTGTTATAATTTATATTAGCTCATATTGAATTTATTGAATAATTTATTTTACCGTATATACTCGAGTATAAGTCGTTCCGAGTATAAGTCGAGGCCCTAATTTACCACAAAAAAATGGGAAAAACTTATTGACCCGAGTATAAGACGAGGGTGAGAAATGCACAGCTACTGTAAGTGGAAAAGAGGGTCAACAATGCCCATTTGCAGCCTCACTGTGCCCATTTGCATGCCTCACTGTGCCCATTTGCAGCCATAGGTCCCCCGAACTTCAAACTCGGTAGTTAAGGGTTCCTAGATGCCCCCTAGCTGCAGCCAAAATTTGGGGTCTCTGAACCCAAAGTGTCCCAAAATGACATTGCTACAGATGGACACAGTTGACCGAATGTGGGGCCCTGTATCTTGGGGCCACTTAGTGCTTGGTGTGCAAACCCAGTGGAACTAGCACTATAAAATATCCAAAGATGGGATTTCTAGAACCAAGTGGCCCCGAGATACAGGACCCCAAAAATTGGTTCAGAAAATGTCAAGCACTTTTCTGCAGCAGAGAATGACATTTTCTGAACCTATTTTGGGGCCCCATATCTCGGGGCCACTTGGTGCTAGGAACCCCAGCTTTGGATATGTTATGATACCAGGTTCAGTTGGTTTGCACACCAAATTTGGGGTTCCTAGCACGAAGTGACCCTGAGATACAGGGCTCCAAAGTCGGTTCAGAAAATGTCAAGCACTTTTCTGCAGCAGAGAATGACATTTTCTGAACCTATTTTGGGGCCCCATATCTCGTGGCCACTTACTGCTAGGAACCCCAAATTTGGTGTGCAAACCCAGTGGAACTAGCACTATAAAATATCCAAAGATGGGATTTCTAGAGCCAAGTGGCCCCGAGATACAGGACCCCAAAAATTGGTTCAGAAAATGTCAAGCACTTTTCTGCAGCAGAGAATGACATTTTCTGAACCTATTTTGGGGCCCCATATCTCGGGGCCACTTGGTGCTAGGAACCCCAGCTTTGGATATGTTATGATACCAGGTTCAATTGGTTTGCACACCAAATTTGGGGTTCCTAGCACGAAGTGACCCTGAGATACAGGGCTCCAAAGTCGGTTCAGAAAATGTCAAGCACTTTTCTGCAGCAGAGAATGACATTTTCTGAACCTATTTTGGGGCCCCATATCTCGTGGCCACTTAGTGCTAGGAACCCCAAATTTGGTGTGCAAACCCAGTGGAACTAGCACTATAAAATATCCAGATGGGATTTCTAGAGCCAAGTGGACCCGAGATACAGGACCCCAAAAATTGGTTCAGAAAATGTCAAGCACTTTTCTGCAGCAGAGAATGACATTTTCTGAACCTATTTTGGGGCCCCATATCTCGGGGCCACTTGGTGCTAGGAACCCCAGCTTTGGATATGTTGTGGTACCAGGTCCACTGGGTTTGCACACCAAATTTGGGGTTTCTAGCACCAAGTGGCCCTGAGATACGGGGCCCCAAAGTCGGTTCGGAAAATGAAATTTTTTCCTGCAGAAAAGTGCTTGACTCGAGTACCACATTAGGCCATCTAGGCACAAGAGGAAAAAATGTCTGACACGAAATTGTATGCCTCATTGTTATCCAGAGGGAGGACTGGGCTGGAGAGCAAGAAAGAATTTATCCCCTGGGCCAGTACTAGAGGATATCTTGGGTTGGTGGCCCTGACTAGAGATACATATACAATCAGACATTAAAGCTCCACCCAAAAGGGGAAGTTCAGCTTTAAGCACTCCTCCCCCCTCCTCTGCCACATTTGCCTTGTAATTTTTTTTGTTGGGTAATGGGTACCTAGTTTTGACAGGTACCCGCTCTCACTTCCGGTCAGATCGCCTAGGCGATTACATGTCAAAGGTTCTAGAAGACTGCTGAACCATTCAAGAGGCACAGCGTGACTTGCGCATGCGTAGTGCGCACCGGCTGTGAAGCTGCCAGCTGTCACAGCCGTGTGCCCACAGTTGAAATGCCAGCTCCAGGGGGAGAAGAGGGAAAGAAGCTACAGTTTAGGTGACCGAAGGATCCTGAGGCAGGTAAGTCTCTGTTTAGTAAAAGTCAGCAGCTACACTTTTTGTAGCTACTGACTTTTAAAGTGATTGTAAACACTTACAAAACACTTTTCACTACAGGTAAGCCTATAATAAATGAATATCTCCTAAACTTGCACGGTTTAGGAAATATCCACCGTATCAGCATGTGCCGACTTCATGCGCACTGAAGAAACGGCTCGTTCATTCCGTTGCTTCAGCTGATGTGCCGTGAGTGCGTGGGAGTGATGTCAGCGCGGCTCCGGCCAATCACAGCGCCGGAGCCCGCGAACCCGGAAGTAACATTCCGGAGACATGTCCCTGGTCACAGCGGTGTACAGGGACCACTGCACCAGCTTCGATCTAAGGTATTTTATAATGAGCTAGTATGCGATGCATACTAGCTCATTATGCCTTTCTCTTGCAGAGTATTATTTTTTTGTTGGATGGGTTTACAAGCACTTTAATAAACACAAAAACAACTGGAGCTCTGCATTAATAGGAGTGGGACCCACAATCTGGGACACATACTGGACATTACATGGCTACCTGCTTCCTGACCTGTGATTACAGTGTCTGACAGCGCCAATCTTCTTTGGTCTGAGATATCATGTGACCAAATGATGAGGACCACAAAGGAAGCTGATGTTGAGAGATAATAAACTTTAGGAACACCTACCTTTGAACATGCTTGCCAATCATAATGGAACCGTAGCACATGTCACATGGCACTAGAGTTGCCACCTCATCCCTTTAAACTCGAACACATATGAATTACACAGGTTCTGAGGCTGATTTAATGCAGGTAAGGCACCAAGTGAGTTTAATTACCACCTTAATCAACCACAGAACCTGTGTAATTAATATGTGTTCAGTTTTAAAGGGATGAGGTGCCAACCCTACATGGCACTCTTTCTTTAGCCCACACATATCTATCCCTACCATAAAAGGGTCACTTGGTTGTATTTACCCCAAGGGTCAGAGCTCTGAAACCTTCCCTGGTTTGCTCCAGGTTACCCTGCTGCCCAGGCCACTGGCCTAGAAGCATCTTAGGTTAAATACAGCCTTTTGTGATAGTGGTTATCCTTATAGAGAAAGAAAATCTGCACAGTGACCCAGAGGCAGCAGACAAGACCAATGACTCACAACTAATTTAATACAAATTTCATAATGCTAGGACTACACTCCCAAGAGTGCGCTAAGCAATAATAGCTATCTTAATCCATGCCAATTCTATTAACAGTTTTAATTCTAAGCAATTTCCTATAGTTTTAGCTAACAGAATATTAGAACGAAGAATATTGACTTATTGGATCCTTACTGAAAGTAAACCTGTCTTGACTGATTAGCAAATAAAACTTGCAGGACAAACATGACTGCTCCATGGGAATTGCATTCTCTTCTTGGGTTACATATACTAGAAATCAATTTTCTAAGAGCATTATTTTAAACTTACATTTTATGATACATAAAGAGAAGTTATTTGACATGCATATGAAAGCTTAGATTTCATTGGGAACAAGGGTCTCCATTAAAAGAAAGCTCTGCTGCCCTCTTGTGTTCAAATGTTATGATTACAATTCTGTGTAGGTTTGTTTTCAATTGGAAATATATTGCATTACAGTTATTACTTCTGGACATAATGCAGCACATTTAAAAAACAGAGGTATGGCCTCTATGGCCTTACCGCAGTCAAATTGCGACACATTTTACAAAGTGCAGTGGTGTGCTTTATAAATTGCTTAATGCGTCACTAGCTGTAGGAGTTTGAAGCAAGTAAAAAGCCCCATTCATCTCAATGAGTGGTGGGAAAAAAATGTAGTCATGTGACTGGCCTTTCCCCCAATCACACAGTGATCTCTGTAGCATGATGCAAAGAACTCCCCTTGGAATACCATGAGCTGAACAAGTTCTTGTGCCCTGCAGTCAATGAATGAAGCATTGTGGTGTAAGCACTGTCCAGTCGTAAGTGATATCCTCTTTCTGCCATGAAGGGACCCCTATGTGTCACAGCTGAGGCTCCTGTGCACTGCTGGAGGGCTGCTCAGTTTGGAGAATTATTGCTAATTTCATGGCAGCGGACCCATCTTCAGCATTGTACATGGTGATGACATGTCTGCCCTGTAACTAGCATACAGTGCTTTGAAAAACTGTATTTATTAGCGTATAATAAACACTTTTTCACCCTGAAAATTGGGTGCAAATAGCGTGTGCGTGTTATACACCAATACTTCAATTTTAGCTGCCTCGGAGGGGACAGGGAGGGGGCGGGACCAGCACTATCGGATTACATACAGTGAGAATTTCCTGTTCACTTGGGGGCCTCTGTAATAGGAAGTCCTGTCTCCTGAAAAGCCATTGGACCACTGTTCTGTCTATCATAGGAGATTGTCACTATATGTAATCTGATGGCCCTCGTCCCGCCCCCCTCCCTGTCCCCTCTAGGCTGCAGATGGGCATTGATCAGACTGCATTGATGGCGATGGTGAGGCTTCTGCATTGATGGCAATGGTGAGACTGCTATATTGATGGCAATGGTGAGGCTGCTACATTGATATCAATGGTGAGGCTGCTGCATTGATGGCAATGGTGAGGGTGCTACATTGATGGCAATGGTGAGGCTGCTGCATGGATGGCAATGGTGAGGCTGCTGCATTAATGGCAATGGTGAGGCTGCATTGATGTGGACTGATGAGGCTGCATTAATGGCACTTGTGAGGCTGCAGATGGGCACTGACCCTTATTTTGCTTCAAGGTTCCTTATTTAAAATTTAATTTTTTTCCTGAAACTTCCCTCTTAAAATGAATGTGCGGGTTATACGCCTATGCGTGTTGTATGCCGATAAATACGGTATTTATACCCCTTGAAATTTTCCACAATTTTGTAATGTTACAACCAAAAATGTATAGTTGTGAAGTGGAAGGAAAATGATAAATGGTTTTCAACATTTTTTACAAATAAATATGTGAAATGCGTGGCGTGCATTTGTATTCAGCCCCACTCAATACTTTGTAGAACCACCTTTCGCTGCAAATATAGCTGCAAGTCTTTTTGGGGATGTCTCTACCAGCTTTGCACATCTAGAGAGTGAAATTTATGCCCATTTCCTTTGCAAAATAGCTCAAGCTCTGTCTGGATTGGATGGAGAGTATCTGTGAACAGCAATTTTAAAGTCTTGCCACAGATTCTCAATTGGATTTAGGTCTGGACTTTGACTGGGTCATTCTAACACATGAATATGCTTTGATCTAAACCATTTCATTGTAGCTCTGGCTGTATGTTTAGGGTCGTTGTCCTGCTGGAAGGTGAACCTCCACCCCAGTCTCAAGTCTTTTGCAGATTCTAACAGGTTTTCTTCTAAGATTGCCCTGTATTTGGCTTCATCCATCTTCTTATCAACTCTGACCAACTTCCATGTCTCTGCTAAAGAAATGCATACCCACAACATGATGCAGCCACCACCATATTTCATGGTGGGAATGGTGTGTTCAGGGTGATGTGCAGTGTTAGTTTTCCGCCACACATACGTTTTGATTTTAGGCCAAAAAGTTCAGTTTTGGTCTCATCTGACCAGAGCACCTTCTTTCACATGTTTACTGTGTCCCCCACATTGTTTCCCGCAAATTGCAAACTGAACTGTTTTTGGCTTTCTTTCAACAATGGCTTTCTTCTTGCCACTCTTTCATAAAGGTCAGATTTGTGGAGTTCACGACTAATAGTTGTCTTGTGGACAGATTCTCCCACCTGAGCTGTGGTTCTCTGCAGCTCCTCCAGGGTTACAAGAAAGAAAAACAATGCAGGCGCCTTTGAGTGTAGACTGTTAGGTGTGTATTTAAAAATCACATAGTAACTTACATTAAGGTTTACAATGAAAAGTACATCTGTTCATAAATGCTCAGTGCGGTATCCATCACTCTGGTCAACAAAGGATAGCAGTCTTGGCCGCTCTGTGATTTCTCCTGGCAGGCAGGAAGATGGTGTAGTAGGGGAGAGCTGAAGAGGAGGCTTGGAACGCTCCCCAGACAGCAGCGCTGGTCGGGATGACATCACAGGTGTGTTTGCAACGCGTTTCCGGGCTAGCACACCCTAGTTGTGGGAAGAATGCACGCTCCTTTTTCAACCTCTTGTTATTGAGTTAGATGTGCTATATTTATATTCAAGTAGTGCTGCCATCTAGTGGAGGATATTTATATTGCTACAGGCAGCATTTGTAATAAAGATTACCATTCAACAAAAGGTAAATATAGCAATAAAACGACATTCTTAAAATTGAAAAACACATATATGTATATATATAGTTACATAGTAGGCGAGCTTGAAAAAAGATACAAGTCCATCAAGTCCAACCTATGTGTGTCAGTATTATATTGTATATCCCTGTATGTTGTGGTCATTCAGATGCTTTTCTAATAGTTTTTTTAAATTAAAAATTCCCTTTCGTGGAAAAGATTTATCCCTATTGTGGGGTCACCAGTACGGTATTTGTACATTGAAATTGAAACCATATCCCCTCTCAAGCGTCTCCTCTCCAGAGAGAACAAGTTCAGTGCTCTTAACTTTTCCTCATTACTAAAGTACTCCAGTCCCTTTATTAGTTTTGTTGCCCTTCTCTAGACTCTCTCCAGTTTCTTCCTGAGGCACATCCTTTCTGAGGACTGGTGCCCAGAACTGGACAGCATACTCCAGGTGTGGCCGGACCAGAGTCTTGTAGAGTGGAAGAATTATTGTTTTATTTCAGGTGTTAATCCCCTTTTTAATGCATGCCAATATTCTGTTTGCTTTGCTTGAAGCAGCTTGGCATTGCATGCCAGTGCTGATCCTGTCATCTAGTAGGACCCCCAGGTCCTTTTCCATCCTAGATTTCCCCAGAGGTTTTCCGCCTAGTGAGTAGATTTTATTCATATTTTTGCCACCCGAATGCATTATTTTATCCGATCAGCCCCTAACCTGTCCACCTTTAGGAGATCCCTAAAAACTCACTTATTCAGGGAAGGCTATCCCACACCCACCTAAGAACTGTCCCCGAGCCACCTCCCATCAAATCATTCCCTGCATCTATTACCTTTTGTACCACCGCCCCCTCCCTTTAGAATGTAAGCTCTACGAGCAGGGCCCTCCTGTCCCTTCTGTATTGAACTGTACTGTAATTGTGCTGTCCCCCCTCTACATTGTAAATCGCTGCGTAAACGGTTGGCGCTATATAAATCGTGAATAATAATAATAATAATTTTACATTTTTCTACATTAAACCTCATTTGCCATGTAGTTGCCCACCCCATTAATTTGTTCAGATGTTCTTGCAAGGTCCTGCTTAGAAGTTATTGCTCTGCTTAGCTTAGTATCGCTTGCAAATACTGAGATTGAGCTGTTCATCCCATCCTCCAGATCGTTTATGAATAAATTAAATAGGATTGGTCCCAGGACAGAACCCTGGGGGACCCCACTTTCCACCCCTGCCCATTATGAGTTCTCCCCATTTATCACTACCCTCTGAACTCCCCCTGTAGCCAGTTTTCAATCCATGTTCTCACCATATGGCCCATGCCAACAGACCTTACTTTGTACAGTAAATGTTTAAATGTAAATGTTTATGGGGAACTGTATCAAATGCTTTTGCAAAATCCAGATACACCACGTCTACGGGCCTTCCTTTATCTAGATGTCAGCTCACTTCCTCATAGAAGGTTAATAGATTGGTTTGGCAAGAATGATTCTTCATGAATCCATGCTGATTATTGCTAATGGTACTGTTGTCATTACTAAAATCTTGTATATAGTTCCTTACCATCCCCTCCAAGAGTTTGCATACAATTGATGTTAGGCTAACTGGTCTGTAATTCCCAGGGATGTATCTTGGTCCTTTTTTAAATGTTGGTGCTAAGTTGGCTTTTCTCCAATCAGCAGGTACCATTCCAGTCAGTAGACTGTTCATAAAAATTAGGAACAATGCTCTGGCAATTACTTGACTGAGTTCCTTAAGGACCCTTGGGTGCAAGCCGTCTGGTCCCAGTGACTTATAAATGTTAAGTTTTTCAAGTCTATTTCTAATTCTGTCCTCTGTTAGCCATGAGGGTGTTTCCTGTGACATGTCATGAGGATAAACATTGCAGTTTTGGTTACTGAAGCCCCCGATTCCCTCATGAAGACCGAGGAGAAGAATACATTGAAAACCTTCGCCATATCTCCATCCTTATTAACCAGATTCCTTTCATCATTCTTTATGGGACCAATATGTTCTGACCTCCCTTTCTTACTATTTATGTACTTAAAGGATTTCTTGGGATTTTTTTTACTCTCCTCCACTATGTGCCTTTCATGTTCTATCTTAGCCGCCCTTATTGCACCCTTACATTTTTTGTTGCATTCTTTGTAAAGTTGGAATGCTGATGATGATCCCCCAGCCTTGTATTTTTTGAAGGCTTTCTCCTTTCCTTTTATATACATTTTTACATTGGAGTTAAGCCACCCAGGACTTTTATTAGCTCTTTTAAATTTATTTCCCATTGGGATGCACTTGCTAATGCCCTTATTTAATACAGTATGCTCTTAAAGCATACCCATATTTCCTCTTTGTTCTTTGTTCATAAGATTTTATCTCAATTATTATCCTCTAGCAGGGATTGTAGTTTGGGGAAGTCGGCTCTTTTGAAATTCAGTGTCTTTGTATTCCCCTTATCTTTCCTATTTGTGTGATTTATGCTAAAACGTATTGACCTGTGATCGCCGTTTCCTAAATTGCCCTGTATTTCCACATCTGTGATCAGGTTTGTATTGTTGGTAATCAGTAGGTCTAGTAACGCTTTGTTTCTAGTTGGTGCATTTACCATCGGACCCATGAAATTGTCCTGCAAGACATTTAGGAACTGGCGAGCCTTAGATGAATGCGTGGTTCCTTCCACCCAGTCTATGTCTAGATAATTAAAATCCCTCATTATAATGACACTTCTCATTCTTGCTGCTAATCCAAATTGTGATAGGAGGTCCACCTCCGCCTCCCCCCTCTGGTTAGGGGGCCTATAGCATACTCCCAGTATTGCTTTCCCCTTAGTTTCCTCCCTTTGTAGCTCTACCCATAAGGATTCCACCTCTTCCCATGCTCCCTTAGTGATGTTATCTCTCACATTCACTTTTACATCATTTTTGATATACAGGCATACCCCTCCCCCTTTTTTACCCTCTCTGTCCCTGAGATATAGTGAATACCCTTGAATGGTTGCCAGCCAATCATGAGAGCTGTCGAAACAAGTCTCTGTAATTCCTGCAAAATCTAAATCCTCCTTGTACAACAGTAGCTTTAGTTCTCCCATCTTGTCTGCCAGACTCCTGGCAATGGTGAACATGCCACGTAGTTTAGACCGGTCACATACTATCTCCTTATTGGGTGATCTGGGGTTGCAAATAGGACTTGTTACTATACTTAACTGGGGTCTAGGTGCTTTAGTCAACCTACCACTAATACGCCCAGTACTACCCTCTGGAATATGTTCCAAGCTAGCTATCTCTACCTCTGGAGCCTCCCTCCCATCGCCTAGTTTAAAAGCTCCTCTAACTTTTTGGCCATCTTCACTTTCACAGCCCAGGTAGCTTTTTACCTAGTTACCGTGGGCTGTGTGTATTTGCAAGGGTGAGCATACATCTCTGCATACATCTCTGCACTATGGACTCCAACCAAGGTAAGCCCTTACAACTACCTTGGAGGTCCTTTTCCTCAATTTAGCTCCTAAGTCCCTAAAATCGTTTTTTGGGACACAACCATCTTCCTCTGTCTGTCAGGGCTGGGTTCAGCCCTTCCTTCTCTGAGCTGGCCGCTTAGCTGTCAGCTAATTGCCAGCTCCCTTCTCTCTTCACAGTTACCCAGCTGTTGATGCTCCTCAGTCCTACCTACTTAAGCCATCCAGTCCAGAGGAGCTCTGCCTTCGCCTTGGTCACATCACAAGAAACTATCTCCTGCGTTCCTGTTTAAAGACTGACTTTGCTGACATCCCTTCAGGCTACAGATCCTGCTTGCTGTTCCACTACTTTGATCCCTGACTCTTGGTTTGGCTGATGATCTGTTCCGGTTACTGAACTTTGGCTATGTTTTGACTATGTTTCTTCTTTTTACTTTTATTATTAAACAAGTGTGATTTAACTGTACTTCTGTCTCGGTCTGATTTTTCACTTATTGGTAATATTTTTTCCAGATTGGATGAGCAAGATCACCGCATGGATCAGTTTGCCATAGCGTTACAAACGCTCCTGAGTCACACAGCTCACCTGGAATCTCCCACTGTGGCTGCTCTGGTACAACCTGAGTTGCAGGCCGTCCCTGCTGCTGCGTCTCTGTGCAGGTACCCGCCTCGAGTATTACCTCTATAAGAGGTATGTCTGGTTCCGCTCCGCTTCCCCAGCGATTTGGGGGTGATCCAGTTCAATGCACAGGGTTTCTCAACCAGGTTGAGATATACTATGAGATGCTGCCCCAGGCGTTTCCCACAGATAGAAACAAAGTAGGTTTTGTGATATCTTTGCTTTCTGAGAGAGCCTTGGCCTGGGCAAACCCTCTATGGGAGATGCAAAAACCTGTTGTCTTGAGTTACCCTGAGTTTGTGACCTCCTTTAAAAGGGTATTTGACATTCCCGCGCGCTCCGCTTCTGCTGCCAAGTGCCTCATGTCCATCAAACAGAGTACGAGAACTGTTGCCGACTACACCATTGAATTCCGTACTCTGGCAGCAAAGGTTGCTTGTAACAATAAGGCCCCCGTGGCTGCTTTTTCTCATGGTCTCTCAGATTCCATCAAGGATTATATAGCAGCCCGAGATATACCCACTGAGCTGGAGAAGTTGATCAAGTTTGCCATCCTCATTGACTCCAGACTCAGAGAAAGACTCTCTTTTAAGGAGCGCTTGTGGAAGCCTCCTGTATGTTTGTCTCCGAGCTTTGCAGTCCTACCCGTGCCTCCCTCACCTCCCATGCCTCCTGGTACCGAGTCGGACAGTGAAGGTGAACCCATGCACTTGGGTTTCACGCGTCTCTCTGCGGATGAGAGAGCCTTTAGGAGGAGGGAGAGATTGTGCCTTTATTGTGGCCAGGCAGGTCACTTTTTGAAGTCCTGTCCTACCCCTCCAGGGAAAGCCCAAACCTTGAGGTCCTGTCACGGACAGACCTTAGATGGCGTTGTTTCATTCCCAGTTATCCAGAAGGATAAGCCCCTGGTTTCGGTCACCCTTTCTTGGGCTGAGTCATCTGTTAAAATACAGGCTCTAATCGACTCTGGGGCTGCAGGCCTGTTCATTGATGTTGCCTTTGTATCAAAGCAGTGTGACACTCCACTTGCCATTGAGACTCTTGACGGGAGACCTCTACAGCCTGCCCATGTGACTCATGAGACGGTTCCAATGTCCATGGCCGTAGGGGCTCTTCACCATGAGATAATCCAATTCAAAGTTATTTCCTCACCTAAGTTTCCCCTTGCTATTGGTTATGCTTGGTTACAGAGGCACAACCCCTCTTCTGATTGGCTCCGTGCTGTGGTTCTCTCCTGGACACCACAATGCAGTGAGACATGCTTCCAGAAGGTAACCAAGGTCCTGTGCACCTCTTCACTCTCCTCCCTGCCGGAGGAGTACCGTGATTTTAGCAATGTCTTTGACAAAGGTCAAGCCGGTAGTTTACCTCCTCACCAGCCGTATTATTGCGCAATTCACCTTCAAACTGGTGCCATACCCCCTCGTGGCCGGGTTTACCCTTTGTCGGTCTTGGAGGATAAGGCCATGGAGGAGTATGTTGCAGACTCACTTTCTCGAGCTTTCATCCACAAATCCTCATCTCCTGCTGGTGCTGGTTTCTTCTTTGTGAAGAAGAAGAGTGTTGAACTGAGACCTTGTAGTGATTATAGGGGTCTCAATCGTCTCATGGTTAAGAATGCCTATCCGATTCCATTGGT
This sequence comes from Lithobates clamitans, assembly GCA_037952925.1. NCBI lineage: Eukaryota > Metazoa > Chordata > Amphibia > Anura > Ranidae > Lithobates > Lithobates clamitans. The sequence continues at coordinate 38,480 of JBBGZY010000936.1, read as the reverse complement.
TCAGAGTTATTTGACCACCTCAAGGGAGCAACGGTTTTCACAAAGCTTGATTTGAGAGGGGCATACAATCTTGTGAGGATTAAGGAGGGCGACGAGTAGAAAACTGCGTTTAATACATGACATTATGAGTACCTCGTAATGCCTTTTGGCCTTTTGTAACGCCCCGGCAGTTTTCCAGGAATTTATTAACGATGTCCTCTGAGATTTGTTGCGGTTATGTGTGGTGGTTTATCTCGATGATTTCCTCATATTTTCCAAGTCCCTGGAGAGCCACCACACAGATGTCTGTTGTGTTTGTCAGAATCTAAGAGAGAACAATCTCTATTGTAAACTGGAGAAGTGTGAGTTCCATCGTGAACAGGTTAAATTCCTGGGCTATGTCATTTCCACTGCTAGTTTTTCGATGGACCTAGAGAAACTTTTGGAAGTCCTACAGTGGCCCCGACCCGTGGGTTTACGTCCTCTGCAGCATTTCCTGGGCTTTGCCAACTATTATCGGAATTTTATTTGTAACTTCTCTTCTCTGGTCAAGCCCCTGACTGATATGACCAGAAAGGACGGTAACCCACAGAGTTGGTCTCCGGAGTCCATTAAGGCCTTTGAGAGTCTCAAGGCTGCCTTTGTTTCTGCTCCTGTGTTGGCACATCCTGATCCTACATTACCTTTTATCCTTGAGGTTGATGCTTCTGAGACTGGTGTTGGCACCCTTCTGTCTCAACGTCCTACCTTTGAGAGCGCTATGCATCCTTGTGGCTACTTTTCCAAGAAATTGACACAGACAGAGTGCAATTACAAGATTGGTGACAGAGAGCTGTTGGTGATCTTTTTAGCCCTGAAAGAATGGAGACATCTTAAAGGTACGACTGTGCCGGTTCTCATTCTTACTGACCATAAGAATCTCACATTCTTGTCTGAGGCTAAACGCCTTTTTCCCAGAAGGGCACAATGGGCTCTTTTCTTGTCAAGTTTCAATTACATTGTCTCATTCTTACCCGGTACTAAGAATGTAAGGTCTGACGCCTTGTCACAACAATTTTCCTCCACTTCCAAGTTGGAGTAGGTACTGTTCCTGTGATATCTCCTGATCGTATTCTGGCTATGGTTCGCACCAGTCTCACTTCTCCTTTGGGTGACAAAATTCTTGCTGCTCAGGTCCATGCTCCTCCTGAGAAACCTTGCGACCGCTGCTTTGTTCCAGAGAGTCTCTGTACTGCCGTGCTCCAGACTTACCATTCTCCCAAGGCAGCTGGCCACTCTGGGAAGAATCAACTCGTTTGGGCCATTTCCCAGCAATTCTGGTGGCCTAGTCTACGTACTGATGTAACTACCTTTGTAGCTGCCTGTTCCGTATGTGCTCAAAGTAAGACTTCACGACACCTTCCAGTGGGCCCTGGACCCACCTGTCTATGGATTTAATTGTGGAGTTACCCAACTCCCAAGGCAACACTGTTATCCTTATGGTGGCTGACCGGTTCTCAAAGATGTGTCATTGTATTCCACTTAAGAAGTTGCCCACTTCTAAGGAACTGGCCTCCATTTTTGCTCAGGAGATCTTTCGCTTACATGGGCTACCCAGGGTGATTGTCTCGGACAGGGGTAGTTAGTTTGTGTCCAGGTTCTGGCAAGCGTTCTGTGCACAGTTGGAAATTCAGCTTGCTTTCTCCTCTGCGTATCACCCGCAGTCTAATGGGGCCGCAGAACGAGCCAATCAGTCCTTGCTATATTTCTGACCATCATAACAACCGGTCAGACCTGTTACCGTGGGCAGAGTTTGCTCACAACAGTGCCTTGAATTCTGCTTCCCAATTGTCCCCGTTTATGGTGAATTATGGTTTCCAACCTTCCATGTTGCCTGACTCGTTTGTTCCGCAAAGTATTCCTGCGTTAGAGGAGCATCTCCATAGCCTTTGTTCCACTTGGGCACAAGTCCAGGAGGCTTTGCGTCATGCTAATGATAGGTACAGACTCCATGCTGATCGCATACGCCTGCCTGCACCTTTCTACCAGGTTGGGGACAGGGTCTGGCTGTCATCTCGCAACCTCCAACTTCATGTTCCCCTCACTGAAGTTCGCACCTCGGTTTATTGGGCCTTTCTGTATTCTTCACAGTATTAACCCAGTGGCTTACGCGTTAGACCTTCCTTCTAATATGTGTATTTCTAATGTATTTCACGTCTCCTTATTAAAACCTTTGGTCTGCAACCGCTTTACCACCTCGGTGCCACGTCCTCACCCTGTAAAGGTTGAAAACCATGAGGAGTATGAAGTACAGTCCATTGTTGACTCCCGTACGTTCCGTGGGCGCATACAGTAACTGGTGCATTGGAAAGGGTACAGTCTGGAGGAACGCTCTTGGGTCTCCTCTTCGGATGTACATGCCCCTGTCCTCCTCTGTGATTTCCATAGACGTTTTCCCCTCAAGCCTGGTGGTCCTCTGAGGTGGAGGGGTCTTTGAGGAGGGGGTACTGTCAGGGCTGGGCTTCAGCTTTTCCTTCTCTGAGCTGGCTGCTCAGCTGTCGGCTAATTGCCAGCTCCCATCTCTCTCCACAGTTACCCAGCTGTTGATGATCCTGCTCCTCGGTCCTGCCTACTTAAGCCATCCAGTCTGCCTTCGCCTTGGTCACATCACAAGAAACTATTCAAGGAACTGTATGGTATCATCTGTTATGCTCCGTTGCCATACGGGGTCCGTGGAGCTCCAATGAATGACCACCGTCAAGGCTATAATGCTGTCGTCCAGGCCACCGTCCAGTTACCTCAGCCGAGATAGTTACTGCTGACTTCAACTTGTCAACTGCGCATGCACGGGCGTGGTGCGTCATCCGTGACGCATTTACCGTCTCTGTCGTGATGTTAACTCCAAACTGTTTCAGCAGATTACACAGTTTTTTTCAAGGAGGGGCACAGAGTGTGCATCTATTTATACTATATTAGTACATCCCAGATTCAATTGGAGGTTGCTGTATGCAGACCCGCCACTAGATGTCAACCTCCCATGTTAAACACCACATACATTTCTCAACGCTGCTAGTCAAAGGCACTCAAATAGGCATATAGTCACTGACACATGGTCATTTATAATTACAACAGTAACGGCATGAAAATCAAGAGTAGTGCCCTGTACACACGATCTGACATTGATCGGACATTCCGACATTAAAATCCATGGATTTTTTCTGACGGATGTTGGGTCAAACTTGTCTTGCATATACACGGTTGCACAAAGTTGTCGGAAAATCCGATAGTTCTGAACGCGGTGACGTAAAACACGTACGCCGGGACTATAAACGGGGCAGTAGCCAATAGCTTTCATCTCTTAATTTATTCTGAGCATGCGTGGCACTTTGTGCGACGGAATCGTCCACACACGGTTGGAATTTACGTGAACGGATTTTGTTGACGGAAAATTTTATAGCCTGCTCTCAAACTTTGTGTGTCGAAAATTCCGATGGAAAAAGTCCGATGGAGCCCACACCCGGTCGGAATTTCCGACAACATGCTCCGATCGCACATATCCGTCGGAAAGTCCGACCGTGTGTACAGGGCATAAGAAGAAAGAATTGAGCCGAAAAATATCAGGCTCACCTAGAGGATATACAGATTAATAAGGATCAATCAAATAAAAAGAACAACGTAGAAAACATAATGAATAAATAAATTCAATGAATTCAACAGAGTGAGGTGGATGCGATTATTGATAGTAATGCGACATTAGAAAACAAAAATCGATTATAAAAGTATGGGCATTATTTGAGACTGAAAGGTACATAGATACATTTAGACAATAGTCATGATTGATAATATATAAGGCAATCACCTAGTCAAAATTTATACCTCATACAAATCAATTTTTAGTTCCTATTGTCATTCAAGAAAGGGCTGAAGGCTGCATTCTGTGTTCAAGCCCTGAGACGCAAGTGTTTTTAGTCTAAAAATCCACATTTTTTCTTTCTGAATCAAGATCGTATTGAAGTCTCCTCTGCATGATGGCAAATTAAGGGTATAAATCCCCTTTATATTAATGCCAGCGGTGCTGCCCTTATGGTAGTCTGCAAAATGCAATGCAAGTGGGGACATAGCTTCTCTTTTTTGTTTGTTATCCTCCTTGGCTCTTTTGAAATTCAGTGTCTATGTATTACCCTTGTGTTTCCTATTTCTGTGATTTATACTGAAACTAATTGACCTGTGGTGGCTGTTTCCTAAATTGCCCCGTATTTCCACATTCGCAGTCAGGTCTGTTTAACCACTTCACGCAAATTGCCATACCCGTATGTCGGTACTTTGACACTAAATACCGTTGTTATGGCAGCAGCTAGCTACCACAACCCCGGTATTTTTTATCTCTTTGAGATAAAAGTGGTCTCTGCAGCAGAGTTACCGCAAGATCACTTTTTTCGGTGGCGGGAGGGGGCTCCACCCCTCTGCCGTGCTGCGGCTGTCTCTACTGCTTACAGGATCCCCCGGTAGCGGCGGAGACAATCGTGTCCTTTCTCCTCACTGCCTGGATGTCGAGTGAGGGAAAGATGGCCCCTGCTCGGGTCCATAGCATTGGAGGGCGGAAGTGACATCAAACGTCACTTCCGCTCAATGCTCTTAAAGGAGAATTATTTATTTATTTATTTATTTAAATGACCTTTTATTTTATTTATTTATTCATTTTTTTTTATTGCATTTTAATGTAAATATGAGATCTGGGGTCTTTTTGACCCCAGATCTCATATTTAAGAGGTCCTGTCATGCTTTTTTTCTATTATAAGGGGTGTTTACATTCCTTGTAATAGGAATAAAAGTGACCCAAAATGTTTTTTTCAAAAGGACAGTGTAAAAAAAAAAAAAAAAAAAGCAAAATAAATAATAATAAAAAAAAAAATGTAAAGTACCCCATCCGGATGAGCTCATGCCCAGAAGCGAACGCATACGTGAGTAGCGCCCGCATATGAAAACATTGTTCAAACCACACATGTGAGGTATTGCTGTGATCATTAGAGCGAGAGCAATAATTATAGCCCTAGACCTCCTTCTGTAACTCAAAACTGCTAACCTGTAGAAATTTTTAACCGTTGCCTATAGAGATTTTTAAGGATAAAAATTTGTCGCCATTCCACGAGCGGGCGCAATTTTGAAGCATGACATGTTGGGTATCAATTTAATTGGCGTAACATTATCTTTCATAATATAAAAAAAAATTTGGCTAACTTTACTGTTGTCTTATTTTTTAATTAAAAAAAAGTGTATCTTTTCCAAAAAAAGTGCACTTGTTAGACCGCTGCGCAAATACAGTGTGACAGAAAATATTGCAACAACCACAATTTTATTCTCTAGATTCTCTAGGGTGTTAGAAAAAAAATATATATAATGTTTGGGGGTTGTAAGTAATTTTCTAGCAAAAAAAAAAAGATTTTTAACTTGTAAACACCGAGTCTGAAAAATAGGCCCGGTCCTTAACCACTTCAAAACCAGCCACTGTATATAAACGTCCTTGTGTTTGTGGGGTGATATCTGAATGATGCCTGTAGCTACAGACATCATTCAGATATCATTGTTTTCAGCTGGCGATTCTGTGCACAATAAGAATGATCATAGCGGCAGTTCCACTGCTTGATCGTTCTTATAGGCGATGGGAGGGGACGCCCCCCCTCCCGCCGCCATCCGGTGCTTCCCGGGCTCTCCCGTGCCATCGGGAGCCCGGAGACTGAATCGGCCAGCGCTGGATGAGGACGATGGAGATGACTGGTGACCAGATGGTCACCAGTCATCTCTATGACCGTTGGAGGCCCGGGTACCCGGAAATAACCGAAGCCACGATCGCGGCTGTCAGCATGAGATCGGTAAAAAAAATGTTCATGATCTCATGCTTTCCAGCCTGGAGGAGAGATGTGGGGTTGTAAAGGTACATGTTTTTTCACCTTAATGCATTCTATGCATTAAGGTGAAAAAACATCCGACGATTAGCGCCCCCCCGTTTATTTACCTGAGCCCTCGAAAGTCCCGCGTCGTGAACGCGCTGGCTTCTCGGCCTGGCTTCTTGGCTCTTCTCGGCTTGGGTGCCCACGTGTCCCGGATTGCCCGGGATTGTTCCTTAATGCATATTTGTGTCCCGGGTCCCGGGCACCTTCATTCCAGGACAATACAGTGTCCCGGAATGAAAAAAAAAACATACTGCCAGTCCGCCACCCTGATAAACATTGCATCCCTCAGCCGAACTAACTGGTTGCCTGTCTCGCGTCTAGCAACCAGTGACATTGGCTGAGCGAGGCTTACCCAGTGCTGCCCTGCGATGAGCAGCGCGCCTTCGAGTCCACCACGCTTTTGCCGATCCTCGGTCCACCTCAGCTCCGCCCCCTAATTACGGCTCCCTCAGTCCCTCTCTCTGCATGCAGGGCAAAGCAGCGACCGCCCTGACCCTCTCGCCCCTGTCAATGCAGCTCTCTTGCAGGAGCCCAGCAGAAGGAGCAGCCAGTGTACAGGGAGCAAGTGCAACCCACAGCTTATAGAACGGGACATCAGGAGAGAGGTATGTACAGTCCATTACTGTCCCCCTGTCCATCCCACTGTCCATCCCACTGTCCCTCTGTCCATCTCACTGTCCCTCTGTCCATCCCACTGTCCATCCCACTGTCCCTCTGTCCATCCCACTGTCCCTCTGTCCATCCCACTGTCCCTCTGTCCTTCTCACTGTCCCTCTGTCCATCCCACTGTCCATCCCACTGTCCCTCTGTCCACCCCACTGTCCATCCCACTGTCCCACTGTTCCTCTGTCCATCCCACTGTCCCACTGTCCATCCCACTGTCCCACTGTCCTTCTATCCATCTCACTGTCCCCCTGTCCCTCTGTCCATCCCACTGTCCCTCTGTCTGTCCCACTGTCCCCCTGTCCATCCCACTGTCCCTCTCTCCATCCCACTGTCCCTCTGCCTAACCCACTGTCCCCCTGTCCACCCCACTGTCTCTCTGTCTATCCCACTGTCCCTCTGTCCATCCCACTGTCCCACTGTCCCTCTGTCCATCCCACTGTCCCACTGTCCCTCTGTCCATCCCATTGTCCCCCTGTCCATCCCACTGTCCTCCTGTCCATCCCACTGTCCCACTGTCCCCCTGCCCATCCCACTGTCCCCCTGTCCATCCCACTTCCCCCCTGTCCATCCCACGGTCCCCCTGCCCATCCCACGGTCCCCCTATCCATCCCACTGTCCCCCTGTCCATCCCACTGTCCATCCCACTGTCCCTCTGTCCATCCCACTGTCCCACTGTCCCTCTGTCCATCCCATTGTCCCTCTGTCCATCCCATTGTCCCCCTGTCCATCCCACTTCCCCCCTATCCATCCCATTTCCCCCCTGTCCATCCCACTGTCCCTCTGTCCATCCCACTGTCCCACTGTCCCCCTGTCCATCCCACTGTCCCACTGTCTCCCTCTCCATCCCACTGTCCCCCTGTCCATCCCACTGTCCCTCTGTCCATCCCACTGTTCTTCTGTCCATCCCACTGTCCCCCTGTCCATCCCACTGTCCCTCTGTCCATCCCACAGTCCCACTGTCCCCCTGTCCATCCCACTGTCCCTCTGTCCATCCCACTGTCCCTCTGTCCATCCCACTGTACCACTGTCCCCCTGTCCATCCCACTGTCCCACTGTCCCTCTGTCCATCCCACTGTCCAGTCCCTCTGACCATCCCACTGTCCCACTGTCCCCTGGTCCATCCCACTGTCCCCCTGTCCATCTAACTGTCCCCCTGTCCATCTCACTGTCCCTCTGTCCATCCCACTGTCCCTCTGTCCATCCCACTGTCCCACTGTCCCCCTGTCCATCCCACTGTCCCTCTGTCCATCCCACTGTCCCACTGTCCCTCTGTCCATCCCACTGTCCAGTCCCTCTGTCCATCCCACTGTCCCCCTGTCCATCCCACTGTCCCCCTGTCCATCCCACTATCCCTCTGTCCATCCCACTGTCCCCCTGTCCATCCCACTGTCCCCCTGTCTGTCCCACTGTCCATCCCACTGTCCCCCTGTCCATCCCACTGTCCCTCTGTCCATCCCACTGTCCCCCTGTCCATCCCACTGTCCCTCTGTCCATCCCACTGTCCCACTGTCCCACTGTCCCTCTGTCCATCCCAATGTCCATTCCCTCTGTCCATCCCACTGTCCCCCTGTCCATCCCACTGTCCCCCTGTCCATCTCACGGTCCCCCTGTCCATCTCACGGTCCCCCTGTCCATCTCACTGTCCCCCTGTCCATCCCACTGTCCCCCTGTCCATCCCACGGTCCCCCTGTCCATCCCACTGTCCCCCTGTCCATCCCACGGTCCTCCTGTCCATCTCACTGTCCCCCTGCCCATCCCACTGTCCCCCTGTCCATCCCACTATCCCCATGTCCATCCCACGGTCCCCCTGTCCATCCCACGGTCCCCCTGTCCATCCCACGGTCCCCCTGTCCATCCCACGGTCCCTCTGTCCATCCCACTGTCCCCCTGTCCATCCCACGGTCCCCCTGTCCATCCCGCTGTCCCCCTGTCCATCCCACGGTCCCCCTGTCCATCCCACTCTCCCCCTGTCCATCCCACTGTCCCCCTGTCCATCCCGCAGTCCCCCTGTCCATCTCGCTGTCCCCCTGTCCATCTCGCTGTCCCCCTGTCCATCCCACAGTCCCCCTGTCCATCCCACTGTCCCCCTGTCCATCCCACGGTCCCCCTGTCCATCCCGCTGTCCCCCTGTCCATCCCACGGTCCCCCTGTCCATCCCACTGTCCCCCTGTCCATCCCACGTTCCCCCTGTCCATCCCGCTGTCCCCCTGTCCATCTCGCTGTCCCCCTGTCCATCTCGCTGTCCCCCTGTCCATCCCTCTGTCCTCCTGTCCATCCCTCTGTCCCCCTGTCCATCCCACGGTCCTCCTGTCCATCCCACGGTCTCCCTGTCCATCCCACTGTCCCCCTGTCCATCTCACTGTCCCCCTGTCCATCCCTCTGTTCATCCCACTGTCCATCGCACTGTCCCCCTGTCCATCACATTGGCACTGCTGGTAAGCCAGGATCCATCACGGCAGCCTGTGCCCAGTGCCAGTCCCGGGGCCGACTACTCCCGCTGCCTGCAGCTCATTGCCAGGCCAGCAACCCAACTTCTCTACTCCTGAGCCTCCTCCCGCCCACGAGGGCCGTGACCCGAGCCGCCAAACAAACTTCCAGGTTTGTACACTACTCACTCACTAATACTATTCTATGAGAACATGCATGCTTGCAATGAATCATGTATTGCTTTTAACTATGTTCCTTCTAGAATCTGATACTGTATGTTCGTAACAATAAAATTTCCTCTTTTTTTTCACATATGTATTTCTGTGTGGTGGAAAGTCTGGCTATCTATTCCAAATTGGGTGACCACCTTGGTATTAGACCCCTTTCACACTGTGCTGCCCCGGGCATCAGCGGTAAAGCGGTGCTATTTTTAACGCCGCTTTACCGTCATTTTGGCGGCACTATTCGGCGCGGTTTTAACCCCCCACTAGCGGCCAAAAAGGGGTTAAATCTGCCTGCAAAATGCCGCCACGGGGGTTAGATGATGCAGGGAGTAGCCAAGACAACCGCCGAGGGACCCCAGAAGAAGAGGATCGGGGCCACTCTGTGCAAAACGAGCTGCACAGTGGAGGAAAGTATGACATGTTTGTTATTTTGTTTTTTTATTTTTTAAAAAAGGAACCTTTACAACCCTTTAAGTGGTTAAGGAGGGTCAAATTCAGTAGAATAACTTCAGACGTAGATGCAGTAGACCTCCTGAGAGCCCTAACTATCTAAACATACTCTTATTAGCATATTATAATACGCTTAGTATATAATGCTACTAATACACCAGATATAAAAGATACAATTAGCATGTATTCACTTTAACATTTTTTTCTGTATCTGGAACTGGATCCTGATAAAGGTACAAGAAACCATTTTCTTGTTTCAAGAATATTATGTGAGAGCATAGCAGTAATGATTTATAAAAATATATAGGGCCTTATTCAGTTTAAGACCTTAAACTGGCTGATGGCTGCAAGGAATACATAAGAACAAAACATGACTTTGACATGCAAACTCAAGTGAAATCTAGTCTAATATGGAATGTTCACCTTTCAAGTTTTATTCTGAATATGAGGATTGAGCACAACAGACAAGGCTGAGAATACAGGATGGTTAATATATGGACAAGTTAAATGATTTCACAGAAGGATGAGACCAAAGAGATGGGCATGAGCCTAGTGGGGGATCTTTAACATCAAATGAGCAAGCACTCTTGCTTCCTGTGCTGTATTGTTCTTCTTTTGTTTGTCTATTTGCTCCTTTTATACACTTCAAACTGTGAAGCACCATGTTACTGATAAAAGTTAACTCCTCCAGTGCTATTACACGAGCAGACAAATGCTCACCAGGCTTCTTCACCAGCAAAGGGTTTTCAAAGCACAGTATCACTCCTTTATAGAACATAAATCCCCCTTCTAACGTACCATGACCTTGTGGTAACCTAATAATCCCATGTATGTAAAGCTGGGATAAAGTTTAGATTCAGTTTTTTGCAATTGACATATATCTAAAGTGTTTGTGGTCTTTATTTCAAAAGTCAAAAGATCTGAGTGACCTATAAAACACCCTGAGGTCTTATGTTAATTTTTTTTTTCTTGTTATTCAGGAACCTGGCTTTGTTCCTATTAAACATCCCTGGAATTTTGGGCCATAGTTGAGTTGGGCCATTCAGCTTAAAGCTGGGTATACACTAGTAGAATTCCATTTGAAATTTTTCATGTTAACAATATTTGTTCCATTTTCTAAATGTTCAATGTTTGTTTTTAACCGGAGTGATGAGAAATTTTTCCCAAACAAACAAATTTATAAAATTGATATGATTTTTCTTTAGGAAATTTCATTTATTCCAAAATCAAATGTTAAAAGCAAACTCAATTTTGAACAAATTTTAAGGCCGGGTTCACACTTGTGCGGGTTTCATCACATCCAATTCGCATGACAGGAGGCTGTGACTGACTCTCAATGGAGCCGGTTCACAAAGCTCTGGGGCAGTTGCGGTCCGCACTGGAAAAGGGTTCTGTGCGTCTTTGGCTCCATTTCAGGTCCGAATTCAGGCAAAAGTTTGGACCTGATTCGCACCTGAAATGGAGAACAGGGACGCACCAGACCCCTTGCTGTGAGCTGTGGCCACAGCTAGTGTGAACCCAGCCTAAATGACATTTGTCAAGCCATTGAACGTACTGAGAATTTCAGTATACATTTTTGTGAAAATTTTTGCTCGAAAATCTAAGAGTGTAGAGCCAGCTTTACATTTTCCTAGCCAAATAACAACTGCCAGATAAAATCTAACTGCATTTGAGTCCATCTAAAGCTATCTACAGATATTCAATGTTGGTCAGACATTTGGACACAGTCCAACCCCTGAAAAGTCTTTTATAGGAAATATGTTTCAACAATTATGTTTTTTTTGGATGTTATATCCTGTTCGATATGATGAACCAACAAACTGCAAAGCTTTTGTCGATCAGTAACTCCAGCCACTGATCAGTATATTCTAACAGCAGAGAGCCTCGATCTCAGAATACAATATCCCAGTGGGGAGGATTCCTCCATCCACCTTGTTTGTGTGGATGGAGAAATCTGTTCTTTTTTTTTCATTTAGCTAAACGAATATGTATGGCTAGCTTTTTTTGGAAAGTTTTGGAACCTCCAAGCCTGCTTATCTCAGGTAAAAACATGTCAGACATATTGGGATGTCTGCAGCAGACTGGTTATTGACTAGTCCAGCTGTACCTGGCCAGATTCTACAAAGTTGATCTTTTGCCTGAGCATATTTCGGTCCATTACATGTCCATTTTTGGCACAGCTACTCCTCTACTCTATTTTACCCGATATGTATACATATACAGTACTGTGCAAAAGTTTTAGGCTGATGTGAATACATGCTGTAGAGTAAGAATGCTTTCAAAAATATATATTTTAATTGTTTATTTTTATCAATTTACAAAATGCAAAGTGAATGAATAGAAGAAAAATCTAAATCATATCAATATTTGGTGTGGCTACCCTTTGGCTTCAAACCAACATCAATTTACACTTGCACACTTTGTATACTTTCACAAAGTCAAGGATTTTGTAGGATCGGGTGTATGATTAACCAATTATACCAAGCAGGTACTAATGATCATCAATTTCATATGTATGTTGAAACACTGTCATTAACTGTAACAAGAACAGATGTGAAGGAGGCTTAAAACTGGGCAAGGAACAGCCAAATTCTGCTACTAAGGTAAGGTTGTGGAAGACAGTTTCATGTCACAGGTCATATACACCATGGCAAGACTGAGCACAGAAACAAGACACAAGGTAGTTATACTGCATCAGCAAGGTCTCCCCCAAAGATTTTAAAGCAGACTGGGATTTCAAGATGTGTTCAAGCTCTTTTGAAGAAGTACAAAGAAGCATGTAATGTTGAGGACTGTAGACATAATGGTCGGCCAAGGTAAGTTAATGCAGCATATGAAAGACACATCATGCTTACTTCCATTCAACATCAAGAGATATCCAGCAGTGCAATCAGCACACAGCTGGCGGAAACCAGGGGGACTCAGGTACACCCATCTCCTGTCTGCAGAAGTCTGGTCAGAAGTGGTCTTCATTTCATTTCTGTTGAGTTGTGGCCAAAAAGTGATACCTCCAATGCAGAAACAAGGCTAACAGACTCAACTATGTACGAAAACATAGGAACTGGGGTGTAGAAAAATGGCAGCAGGTACTCTGGACTGACTAATTTGAAAGATTCGGCTTAGTAAGAGTCAGTTTATTCCCCAAAGGGCTGGAGAGCAGTACAATGAGTGTCTGCAGGCAACAGTGAAGCATGGTGGAGGTTCCTTGAAAGTTTGGGGCTGCATTTCTGCAAATGTAGTTGGAGATTTGGTCAGAATCAATGGTGTCCTCGATGCTGAGAATTACAGGCAGATACTTATCAATCATGCCATACGATCAGGGAGGTGTGTGATTGACCCCAAATTTATTCTGCAGCAGAACTATGACCCTAAACATACAGCCAATGTCTTTAAGAAATATCTTCAGCATAAAGAAGAACAACAAGTCCAGGAAGTGATGGTTTGGCCCCCACAGAGCCCTAAGCTCAACATCATTAAGTCTGTCCAGGATTACATGAAGAGACAGAAGGATTTGAGGCAGCTTACATCAATGGAAGATCTATGGTTAGTTCTCCAAGATGTTCAGAACAACCTACCTGCCAAGTTTCTTCATAAACTTCATGTGCTTAGTGTACCTTGATGCTGTTTTGAAGGCAAGGGGTGGTCACACCAAATATTGATTCACATTTGGATTTCTCTTCTGTTCATTTACTTTCCATTTTGTTAATTGATAAAAAGAAACTACTGACATTTCTGAAAGCATTCTTAATTTACAGCATTCTTTCACACTTGTCTAAAACTTTTGAAAAGTAGTGTATCTAAGGCATATAAATAAGCTGTATTCTTTTCGAATCTTTTATTCTTTGTAGAATAATTAAATCCAAAAACCCTGCCCATAACACACTCCCTATCCTAGGGCGACAACTTTCACTGATGGCACTGTATGTAAGGAGGAACACCCTAGGCTGCTCTCCTGAATTGAACTACAAATAGCACATCCTTCTTACCTGGGGAATCTATGGTTTTCTTTACATGTATGGCTAGCTTAAGATCTTGTGAGGAACATCCTAGCTTTTATTGTGCCAGAGATCCACAGACAGAGAGTAGGCTTGCTACTGTCACACTGTCCTCAAGAGATATTGGAAACTTCCAGGTGTTTTAACTCTCTATTGTCTACAGAACACTAAACTATCAGTTTTGGGTGGACTTACCCATTAAAATTAAAAGGAAAAAAAATTAAAAGGAATCTATGTTTTAAACGGACTCAAGGGTCAAAGAACACCTTATACAGTATATGATATTCAACTCAGCTTCCGTCATCATGTACCCCCCTATAGAAGTGGAATCAAAGTGAATTCTGATGACCTCAATTTCATTACAGGACACAGTTGTGACATAAGAGTGCTACAGGGTACACAGGAGATCAACACTCCCGGAGATGTTAGTTTCCCAGCACTGCTGTGGTGATGCGGTGCTTGCACTGCAAAAAATTATGTATGTCTGTTTTTCGGATAGTTTGGTGCATTGCTAGCTTATTCATTTAAATAGGCTTCCTTAATGCAACATACAATGTGGGAAAAAATACACGTTGACTTGACACATCAAGGTGCCATGGCGTGAATAGGCCCTAAAACAAATAGCACAGAAGTAAGAACTTTGGACTGGATACAATTGGCTACAGAAGCAGCATCTTATGTGGAACTTCTGTTAAAGTGGTTCTAAAGGCTCAATGTTTTATACCTTCATGCATTCTATCCACGAAGGTAAAAAACCTTCTCTGTGAAGAAGTGCTCCCAGCCTCCCTTAATACTTACCTGAGGCCAATCTTCCTCCAGCGATGTGCACGAGAGCCACAGCTCTCCGGTGACAATCCCTCCTCACTGGCTGAGACAGCAGCGGGAGCCATTGACTACAGCACTGTCAATCACAGCCAGTGAGGCAATGAGGAGAGAGAGGGGCGGGCCACAGCTCTGTGTGTGAATGGACACGCAGAGCAGCGGCTTGGGGGCAAACCTGCCTGGGTGCCCCCAGAGGAAGCAGCTTGCTCTGGGAGCACTCAGCAGAAGGGAGGGACCAGGAGTGCCGATGGGGCACCCGAGAAAGAGGAGAATCTGGGCTGCTCTGTGCAAAACCAATACACAGAGCAGGTGGGTATGACATGTTTATTATTTTACTGTAAAAACAAATCCAAAGCATTAATATTACTTTAAGATAACTTTCTGGGATTTTTATAAAACGTTTTTGTATTTATGACTAGTTGCTTATGAACTGTATATCCAATATGCTATGTGCAGTATTTGATTGGCAGTGAAATAAAACATATTGGTAAGGCATAAATATTAAAATATTTGAATAAAAAAAAATGTGTGTGTGTATATATATATATATATATATATATATATATATATATATATATATATATATATATATATATATAAAAAATGCCTATTCCCCTAGGGATTGCTCTATCAATTTTTTTAGCTGTACATTTTTGCTGATAATGTGTGTTCAAAGGGAAACCTGAATTATCAGCTGTCAAGCCCTTGCCCCAAGCAGTGTGATAGATGTATGCCAAGGGCATGAGTGGACTCTCAAGCCTGGCCTAGAGGGGACCCTGGGATGGAAAGCATTTAACCCTAATATAAAAATATTTTATTTGATGCTTTTTTTTCTATTATACCTTTAAAAGTTTTTTGTTAAATCTGCTCAATAATTGAAAAAAAAAAAAAAAAAAAAACACACTACTTAATCAGACAAAAATCTTGTCAGCTGATACCTTCCTGTGTTCTCTGCATGTGCTGACTTATCAGTTACATGGTCTATAGCCATCTCTGAACACTACAATAACCCCTCTTCATTGTGTTATTGAGAATAGGAGAGGGAGAGGTGTTTGTAGTCCTATTCTAGGGTGACAACACTAGATAAGGTACTGTGATAGAGTAATGTCACCCTAGGGCATGAACTTTGTTACTGGTAGGATCACCAAGTTAAAAATAAAGGGAGGAAAAAAAAAAGTAATGCAGCCACCACATCTTTCATGATTACATACAAGGACTGCAGCATAAGCAACACTGAATTTATTTAAATATGGGAAAGAAAAGAAAAAAAAAAAAAAAAGGGGGGGGGGGGGAGGTTAAGTGGACCTGTCATTTTGACAAAAATTTAAATAAAAAAGGAATGTCATGGAAAGTAAATACTGTCCTTTATTTTTCACTTATAAAAGGTTTCAGTTTATTTTTGAAGTGTAATGTTAAAAGAGAACATGCCAAGATAGATATAAAGGCAGCTGCCATTGCGAACTTTAATTTTTCCTCTCATGCTCACCTTCAGGACTTCTCCAGAGCCTCTCCCATCCTCTGGAACTCCCTGCCCCGGTATATCCGATTAGCCCATAACCTGTCCACCTTTAGGAGATCCCTGAAAACTCACTTATTCAGGGAAGCCTATCCCACACCCACCCCCATCAAATCAACCCCCACAGCTATTACCTTTTGTACCACCACCCCCTCCCTTTAGAATACAAGCTCTACGAGTAGGGGCCCCCTGGCCCTCCTGTATTGAACTGTTCTGTAATTGTGCTGTCCCCCTCTACATTTTAAAGCGCTGCTAAACTGTTGCCGCTATATAAATCGTGAATAATAATAATAATAATAATCATTTTCTAAAAGGTTCATGTCCAGGGCTATCATCTGAATTCTTGTTTACTGTGGGGTTCATTTATTAAAACTAGAGTGCAAAATCTGGTGAAGCTCTGCATAGAAACCAATCAGCTTCCAGGTTTTAGCCCTCGTTCACATTGAAGCAATTTGTCATGCGATTTGACAGGACAAGTCGTAAATTATTGCCAGGAAAGGCATCTTTCCAATCGGTGCGACGCCGTACAAATTTGCTAAATTAGTTCCTGCACTACTTTTGCTGATTTTGGGTGTGACTTCAATTGACATCTGTGAATGAAGCTGCACAGATGCCTTTCAAGTCGCACCCAAAGTCCTGCGATCTCAGATAAAGTCGCACAATTTCAAAGCTGTGTTCAGTGTGAACAAGGGCTTATTGTCAAAGCTTAATCGAACAAGCTGAAGTTAGAAGCCGATTGGCTATCACGCACAGCTGCACAAGATTCTGTCCCATTTTAGTAAATCAACCCTTGTATGTACATAGCAGGTGTTCTGTTAAGTCAGTTACTCAACAGGTTGCTTAGAAGGAGACAGATGAAAGCCCAGGAGTACTCATCTAAAACTGGCCATACACTTTTCTTATTCAATTTCCTATAGATTTACCTTCAACTATGTACTGCAAGAGCCTGCCTGGTTGCAAACAAATTGAAAGTGTTTTGGTTTGACCTCATATTATATGCTTTTGGTAAATCTAAAGGAAAATTGTACAATGTATGGTCAGCTTAAGTAGGCAACAAAATAGTACATGCGTTTTGGTGCATTAAGCGTCTTATTCAAATGAATAGGCCGCCTTGATGCAATATGCGGGTGCACCACAACAGTGTGAACCCTGCCTAACATTTTCATTTGGGGGGAAAAAAAAAACAGGTTTAGGTCTGCTGTGACCGACATGCTTTGAAAAGGTTCCAAAGCAAAAAGACGCAACCAATGCAAAACCTCAGTCTATAGTATGTGTTTCCCTGTATCATAATAGCACCGCTTTAAAATTAAAATGACTATAACAAATAAAATAATGTGCCACAATTCTAGTAGGTACAGATTTATGCCTGTATATGCGAATTACGTTTCTTTGGATCTAGCATACTGTATATTGCGCATGTTTTATATATGCATTTATTGTAAATTGTAAAAGGTTAAAATGTCAGTGTACTGTGACCTGCTGGAAGAGTACATAATTCACACTATGTACTACATAAGCATTTGCACAGAATGTACAGTATGTATGTGGGGCAAAAAGAGTGTAAAGATATCAAAATGCGACAACCAGAGGAAGTAAAAGGGATTTGTTTTTTTTTTAATTTTTCCAACCACACTGCAGAAACAGATCATTTACAAAACTGGCAAGAACAGTTATTTTAAACATATACAACCTGATATGTAAATGAATGGCAGCATAAAGCGGTTTCTTCATTAAAATGTGGGGGTGCATTAGATGGGTCTTAATTGTGCTCAAGGTAGGAATAAGGTCTTCTTTTCAGACAAGATAGAACAAAATGTCAAAAGTTACAAAGAACATATTTAACACATTACAAATTAAGACACAAAGTGCAGTGACCCATATAAACTCCTTTTTTCATTACTTTGGTTGCGATTAAAAGGTTAAAATTGGGTTGCTATGGGAACCTGCCTTTTAATTTAATTATTTTTGTTGCACTTCAATAATTAATAGGCCTGATAATATTGCACATTTCAATCTATATGTAAAAGCTGATGGAAATCAACCCAGTAATAGATTTAAAGCCAAACAATATGATTTCTGCCAAAAAATATATGTACACATGGGGTATGGGGGATCCTTTTCTTCTGTGACATAGCATTCGTATAAATAATCTAAGCAAATTAATTTATCTTTTCATATGTATATTTTTTCATATAGGCACTGTCCCCTTAATATGTAGGCTGCTGTGGTCATGGTTTAAATTCACTTAAAAAAAAAAATACTTTACGTTGTCCTTTGTCCATAATATAGGAGACCCAAATAAATCTTAAAAAAAAGAGAAGTTAAAAGTCATGTTCTCCCTTTGTAATGGGCCAAAATGGGAGTGAAGAAAGGGACAGTCACTCTTTTTTAATACTGTCTATAGATGGGCCTGCGCACTTTCCCTTTTTGTTTTGATGAGTTTTTGTATGTTTAGAAAGGTGATCACTCCTCATAAACCTCTTTCCGCATTCTTGGCACCCAAAACGTTTCTCCCCTGTATGAGTCCTTAGATGGCGCTGAAGCTCGTCAGATCTGGTGAAGCTTTTTCCACAGAAGACCCAGTTGCAAATAAAAGGTCTCTCTCCAGCATGCCAGCGCAAATGGGCTTTGAGGTGCGAGGTCTTTCCATAAACTTTTCCACAACCTGGAAGATGGCAGATATGAAGCTTCTTTTTTCCAGGTTCTTCATTGTTTGGAGAAGCTTGGCAGTTGGGGCACTTGCACCTCCTACATCGTCTAGTTGAGCTTAGGAGAGTTTTAGAGGAGCTCTGGAGAAGTGCTGCAAGTTGAGGCTGTGGTCCCACCATCAAAGAGTTGGTCAAATGGAAGGAATGAATGTTATTTGCATTTGTTTGTTGAAAACTCCACCAGGTCTGTTCATCCATGTGTGCTGTGGGAATGTGTCTTTGGGTCAAGGGTGTAGGGGTTTGCATAAAACCTGAGTAGTCCTGAGTCACAGAGTTTGTGTCTTGGAAATGATATGCAGGGTTAGTTGAAACTTGAGGTGCCAAAATTTTGACAGGAGACAAATCGAATGAATAAACATTTGGGTCAGCTGGAGGAGTCAGCGGCAGCTCATGAGTTCCTACTGCCTGCATATGACCGTTATACTGAACTTTAGGAACACTAAAAGTCATACCATGAGATCCCATTCCTGTACTGGGAGGAATGTCATTGCCCCACAGAGGAAACATTGCTGGAGCTGCTCCAGCTGAACTGGAAGAGGACTGTGAGTAATCCCAATGGTTTGGTTTAGGTGCTATTACTGAGCGACAGGCTGAAGGGAATACGTTCAGTGTTGGAAAGGGCCCTGTGTCCGGGGAGGAGTTAGGGGTTCTATCCTAAAATACAAAAAGAAAAAAAACGTAAGATTACTGTGCTTGAAACATATGTAGAAAAAAAAAAAGCATACAAAAAGCATTTATATGATAAGGCGCGGATTAATCTTTCGCAATCATTCATTGCTCTGAATGTTCATTGTTTTGGCTGCTCTAAAAACAGAAGAAAAAAAAAGTTGATGGGGTGGGTTGCTATAGGTTACTGCACACCAATACTTTCCACCTAATTATTTATTAACCCCAACCACTTAATCCAAAGAAAATTAGCTGAAACATTCCTTTTTATAGCAATCCATGAAAAGGAAAAACAAAACAAAAAAAATTAGAATATGGCATAATATCACCTTGTGATTAAATGTTGTATGCCTGACATGAATAAATATTACATTTTATCATGTACATGACAGATACACACATACATGCATTTTATTTTACTTGCTAAGATAGTCAGCAAATGGGACCCAAAGGCTTGCTTGAGGCTAAAGCTGCACTCGCATATTACAAGATAACTGTACCATCTGTGTGCAATTTCCTTTGAATTTGCCAACAATGAGTAGATGGGTGGGCCAATCGTTTCAAAGCAAGACAATCCATTCAGTCTATATACAATCAGGTAGGCCCTTAAGCTACAAAGTTGTTGTTAAATCTAAAGGTGATTGTATAATCAGGGTGCAATTTGGGTGACCAGAGTTACGGCCCCAGAGCAACTAATAAAAACACAGCAGCTTAAGCCTTTCCGTATATTGTTTAGGCGAGCATCATAAATATGATTTCATTGTTATCTATGGGGTATCATCTCCAGATGCAGATTAGGAAATTCTTTTCACACTTCATGCTTCACACTAAATGGGTAATAAAAACATGATACTAGACCTGCAAATGCTCATTACAGATGACTAAAAGGGAAATATGATTATGCATAGCAGGTACTCCTCTCACTAGGTTTTACCATAGTGATCTATGGTCTGCCAAGTACTGTAGCACCACTGCTGCAAATACAACTCTTCTAGACTGATAAAGTGTTTCTGATTTCACTACTACAATAACTTGATATGAATAGTTTAAATAAGCCATAATATCAGAAGAGAGAGTCATTTTATCTTTAGCTTTAAGAAACAATTCTTGCTGATCCTTCTAAAAGCAGTAGTCAATAGGTTGGGTTTAATTTTTCAGTGTTGTCTCCTATTGGGGCTGGAGCTGGGGGTTTCCCCCGCAAACCTTTATTACCAATACAAACCTATATGAGTTACATCATATTCTGAAATGTGGAGATGTGTAATAAAACAGCAAAAAGTATTATTACACAGCATCAGGTCAAAGCCAAGACTATATCCCATGCTGCATTTTAAAAGAAATTATGATCCAAAAATAAGAGCAGGGCAGAGGGCACCTAAAAGCTAATTCCCTTTACCACTTTTTTTCAGTTTTTAAGACTGAAAGCGGTACATATAGTTTAACAAAAACCAATGAATATAGCAATATGAAACCATTCTAAAACAAACAAGGATTATAATAGCCTGCCTTATGCCAGTTGCCATAACACATTCCTCCTGATTTAAAACACTAGAGTATATACTGAACTGGATGGACCAGTATCTTTATTCAACCTTACCAACTAAGCTGTTGCCTATAGCAACAAAATGATTGATCCACTGCCAATAAAAAAATGAGCCTCAATAGGTTACAGGAGCAAAAGCCAAGCTATCATGTAAGCCCCACTATGTGTGCATTCCCTTTCTGGAGGGATAAGACTTGATTAGTTACAGGTGACACAGACCTGAGAGCGGAGACTGAGTGAATGAACTTCACTCCTACCAATACATCATGCTAATAGATAAAAATAAAAAAAACAAAAATTCATCTACTGCTGCACTACTAAAACCAGCATGCCATGTATGCCAAGATGAGGAATGAGAATATAGTTAGGGTGTCAACTTGCTTTTGATTAAAATATCAAAATGGTACACACAGAAATACATTCAGGGCTCAATTACACCATGTCTGCTTAGCTGTGCATTGATTAACACAGGCTCAACACAAGGACATATAGAAAACTATTGTTTTCTACTTGCCCTGTTCACACCATACAGGTGTGCTGCATAAAAATGCAGTGTGTCTCCTTTTTTTTGTACAATGCACAAAAAACGCGCATCAAAATCATCCATTATCATGATAAGTAAAAACATTTAAATTTTGACCTTTCGTGTTGCCTATACAGAAAAAAGGTAGTTCAACTCACAGAAACAGGTTTTTTTTTGCATCTTCAGGTGTGTGAATTAACCCTTACACCAGTTAAAAATTATTTTTAATGGGGCAGACAAAAAAGCAGCTGCCCACAGCAACCTATTTTTTTTCAGTGCCAGTTTTTTTGTTTGTTTTTTTTTTCCTATAAACAGTATAAATTGATATTAGTTAAATAATGGACGTTACTGTGCATCTCTCCCTGTGTCATTATCTTCCTATCTCCGGTCAAGTCTTAAGGGCTGTCCCTTTAAGGAGCAGATAATAAGAAATAGCTAATACCTGTGTCTGATAAGAAGTATGATGCAATTAAACAGTGTAAATACAGTTTAGCAAAAACAAAGGAAAAAAAGGTTTTTGGGTATATAGATAAAAAAACACAAAAAAAAAAACCAAAAAAAAAAACACATACCTGAATTTTGCTACAAAATATATTATATATCTGAATGGCAAGCAATGGTTTCTTACCTGTAAATAAGTCTGTAAAGTGTTCTCTCTATTAAGAAGGACCAGGGAAGCCATGAGGTTGAGCCTGCAGTTAGTGGCAGCTTTTAGTGGATCCTGTCATCCCCTCCCCAGATCACAACTAGATGATTCTGTCTTCCCAAACTCTCACCCACTGTTTGATCCTGCACAGTGCAAACTTTTTTTTTTTTTTTTTTTTTTTTTTGAGACTAGCCGCCAGCCAATCAGGAGTGTGTGTTTGGGTTGTCTTTGATGTGAGGAAGCTAACCAATCATTAAAATAGATTGAACCGTTTTTCAAAGCAGGGTCTAGTTGAATCTTCCTTTAAATGCACAGACCTCCTGCTGCTGGTGTCTGTTATGTATGCATATGGAGGGCTCTGCTGCTATCAGAATGTATACAGAGGTTTTGTGGGGGATCTTGTTTTTCTTCTATTTCATCTCTTTTAAAGCTGCCAAGTGTATCCTGAGCACATTTGTGGTCATTATAAGAAAGCATTGTGATAGGAAACAACCTAGATATGCATGAGACTTGTACACTAGAGGCCTCATTTTGCTTTCCCCTGGTACCTGCTGGCTGCTGTCGGGTTAAAGTGGTTAATAAATTCATTTATCTCCGGTGAGGGTGAGCAGCCTGGTGCTGTGCTGCCAATAAAGAGCATCAGGTAAACATCTGCCACCTCAAAAATAACAGCACACGGTACCTGTCATGTCGTGCTGGGGAAATGGCTGTTTTATGTCACTTTTACATCTTCTCTAGCCAGAAGGCTGCTAGAAAAAGTGAGGATGAGGATATCAAGGGCCAGGTATTGACAATTTCACCAAGCTTAAAAATGCACAAGGATGTTGTGATTAAGAGGCATCGAAAAAGGTTTCTAAAAGAATGTAATGAATATTACATTGCAAAGAGACTATCATTTTCACATCATTCATTTTTTACATGTTACATTTTTAAATAGATCCTGTTGAAATTCCCAGCTCTTTACATTGAGTAAAGTCAGCAATAATCATGACAGATCGTTAGACATTTACCATGTGTGATGAATTTTATAAGACCAAATAATTGCGTGAATTTCACAAGCACTGCTTGTATTAGCTACAATTTTTACTATAGTTATATAGTGCATGGGCACCCAGAGTTGGTGTCTTCCTTTTTTTTTTTTTTTTACAGATATTACAGATATTTATATAGCACTGACAATTTACACTTAACCTATTGTACATTCACATCAGTCCCTGCTTTCAAGGAGCTTACAGTCTAAGGTCCCTATTTAAAGCGGGGTTCCGGCCGGGAATTTTTTTTTTTAAAGTCAGCAGCTACAAACACTGTAGCTGCTGACTTTAAATAAGCACACTTATCTGTCCTGGGTGCCCGCGATGTCGGCTGCCCGAGGCCGACCCGTCCCTCGGCTCTCGGGTCCCGGCACCGCCATCCTAACTAAGGGAAACAGGCAGTGGAGCCTTACGGCTTCACTGCCCATTTCCTACTGCGCATGTGCGAGTCGCGCAGCGCTTTGTGAATGGGACGCGATGTGTTGTGAGACACACACAGTTCCCATAACACACCGCGCCCCATTCCCCAGAAGACAACGCGGGGAGGAGAAGACTGAAGATCACCGCGGCGTAGGAAGGGGCAGATTAAGAAGACTGCCTAGCAACAGCCATTTCAGGGGAGTCAAAAAAAATTTTTTTTTTTCCTCCATGTTCTAGGAATTTTTTTATGCAATTTTTTTTTTTTTTAGGGTGGACCTCCACTTTAACATGCATACATACACACGCTAGGAACAAATTATCCAACCATATCTTTGATGTGTGGGAGAAAACTCACACAAACACAGGGAGATGGGCTCGGGCGTGTTCGAAATCCCACATGCCCGATCCCGCCAGGAAGCCAACACTGCACAGCGCTAATCACAGGCAGTGAGACATTTCCTGGTCCACAGCTGCACAGCTCGGGAAATGTCTCACTGCCTGTGATTAGCAATGTGCAGTGATCGCTTCCTGGCGAGATCGGGTGTGTGGGATTTCGAACACACCTGAGCCCATCTCTACTGTCAATGAAACCAATATGCTGCCTTGCAGTGGTGTGTGTGTTTATAGTTTTTTAAAAAAAAAAAAGCGATATGGAGGTGACATTCTGCCTCCTGACCCCCTGTCAAAGCTCTCTGAGCTCTCCAATGTGGATTGCTCTTCAAGGGGCAACACAAGTGTAAATGAGCCCTTGGGCCAGTTTCAGCTTATATAAGGGGAGTGTGAACAGCAAGCTTTGACAAAGCATTTTCAGAGCTTTCAGCAAGCATTGTTGAAGCTTTTAAAATAACATTCAGCTCTAGTTTGTAAATGTTGAACACAGATCCTAATAGGAGTGTTGATTGCCACTTTAGCCTGGGTTCACACATATGCAAACACAGACATCGCATGTGATTCGCACCCGCCTTGCTGTGCCGATCACATGCGATGTCTGTGCAATGCAAGTTCAGCCTGAACTTGCATTCGATTCACACAAAAAAGGTGCAGAACCTTTTTTTTTCTCCGCACTGATATCAGATCGCATGGGTGTTCACACCCATGTGATCTGATTCCTCTCCGAATCCACAGTTCACACTGCGATCTGTGAACCATTCTGAGGGTGTCATTAACATTGTATTGACATTCGCAGTGGTTCGCAAAGGGCAGTGTGAACTGTGGATTGCGATGTGGGAACTGGCACTGGAATTGCGCTGGTTCCCTCATGGCTATAGTGTGAACCCAGGCTGAAACAAGCTTCTAGCAGGCTTTAGCACTTCTTGAAGCTTGTTGAAAGCTTGCTGAAGCCTGCAAACAGCTTGCTTAAAGTAGCAATCAACACCCCATTAGCATAGCTCCCAACTGTCCCTGATTTCAAGCAATGTCCCTCATTCCTTCTCATTTGTCCCTCATTTTGGTCTGATCTATATAGATGTATAAAAAATGCACTTTTTATCTATGAAAAAGTGTTTTCCAGTGCTAAACCTTTCATCTGATTTCTAAATTGCTGCATTTGTAAATTCCAAAATCCAATATAAAGGAAGAGTAGTGGTAAAAAAAGCACTTTTGGGTTAACCACTTGACATTCGCGCTATGGCCGAATGACGGCCACAGCGCGGACCTGAATTCCCGGGAGGCCGTCATATGACAGCCTCCCCTGTGCACGCGCCCTGCACGCTGTGATCACCTAGTCACTGAGACTCGGGTGATCACAGATCCGAGTAAGGGGCCGGGACCAGCCCCTTACCATGTGATCAGCTGTCAGCCAATGACAGCTGATCACATGATGTAAGCAAAAGATCGGTAATAGTTTTTTTTTTCTACTCACGCTGATAGCGTGAGTAGAAAAAAAAGCCGATCACCGGCTCAGATGCGAGGGACATCGGTCCCAAAGTGGAAGTGGCACATCTGCCTCATCTGTGCCACCTAACAGTGCCCACAGTGCCACCTAACAGTGCCCACAAGTGCCACATCAATGCCCACAAGTGCCACCTATCAATGCCCAGTAGTGCCAATCAGTGCCACCTAGCAGTGCTGCCTATCAGTTTAACTGATCAGTGCCAATTATTGCCACCCAGTAGTGCCCATCACTGCCACCCATCAGTGCCCATCACTGCCGCCTATCAGTGCCCATCAGTGCCGCCTCATCAGCGTACATCAATAAGGAGAAAAATTACCTGTTTTAAATTTTTTATAACAAAATATAAAAAAATAATGGTAAGAGGTGTGTCCTATGCCTGCATACTTTTGCTGATAGGTGTCCCTCATTCCCATCTCTAAATGTTGGGGGGTATGCATTAGGATCTGTGTTCAACATTCAGAAACTGGAGTTCAACAGTATTTTACAAGCTTCAACAAAGCTCTCTAATAGCTCTGCAGATGCTTTATAAAAGCTTGTTGTTCACACTGCTCTTATACAAGCTGAAGCCCTTGTGAAACAGGCCTTACTGACCTGAAAATTGCTGCCTGGCAGCTATGCTGATCTTATTTCTTCAATAATTTCTGAATCAGTGACCTGACATCATTCTAACCCAGCATGGTGCTTCCTTGTTCTTGGCCAGTGATTTAGAGATCATTGAAGCTGGAAACAAACAGGAAACTAGCATTTGTAACAGGTGGTCAGCAATGGCAGGTTCACTTTAAATTAAGCAGACATAATTAGATGCTGTGCACAAAATATCAATGTCTTTTCCTCAAAATTTTAGAAGGGCTTTGGTTCCAGTGATGGTCTTCTGACATAAACTTGTTTCCCAGTTCAAAGCTGCTGCTATTTTCCCATTAAGGTAATGTACAATGGATTAATGGATCATCATTGGAATCAGCGCAGAGTAACAGAAAAGCTTCTGACAATCTGTCAGAATCTATCATATATTTACCTTTTATATAAAGCAGTCTATGATTGACTTTTTGGGGAAGCCTCAGAGAAATACTAATTCCCTTTTATCTACAGAAAATGGTGCCCATTAGCACAGACATTTTCGATGAAGTTCTGAAAATAGTGGTTACATGTGCAGGAACATTTATTTTATTTTTTTTATTGATGTGTCAATAGATTTGTATACCTATTGTGCCTATGTATGTACAGTATCTCACAAAAGTGAGTACACCCCCTCACATTTTTGTAAATATTTTATTATATCTTTTCATGTGATAATGCTGTAGAAATGACACTTTGCTACAATGTAAAGTAGTGAGTGTACAGCTTGTATAACAGTGTAAATTTACTGTCCCCTCAAAATAACTCAACACACAGCCATTAATGTCTAAACCGCTGGCAACAAAAGTGAGTACACCCCTAAGTGAAAATGTCCAAATTGGGCCCAATTAGCCATTTTCCCTCCCCAGTGTCATGTGACTCGTTAGTGTTACAAGGTCTCAGGTGTGAATGGGGAGCAGGTGTGTTAAATTTGGTGTTATCGTTCTCACTGTTTCATACTGCTCACTGGAAGTTCAACATGGCACCTCATGGCAAAGAACTCTCTGAGGATCTGAAAAAAGAATTGTTGCTCTACATAAAGATGGCCTAGGATATAAGAAGATTGCCAGCACGGTGGCCAAGACCAACAGCGGTTTAACAGGACAGGTTCCACTCAGAACAGGCCTCGCCATGGTTGACCAAAGAAGTTGAGTGCACGTGCTCAGCATCATATCCAGAGGTTGTCTTTGGGAAATAGACGTATGAGTGCTGCCAGCATTGCTGCAGAGGTTGAAGGGGTGGGGGGTCAGCCTGTCAGTGCTCAGACCATATGCCGCATACTAGATCAAATTGGTCTGCATGGCTGTCGTCCCAGAAGGAAGCCTCTTCTAAAGATGATGCACAAGAAAGCCCCAAACAGTTTGGTGAAGACCAGCAGACTAAGGACATGGATTACTGGAACCGTGTCCCGTGGTCTGATGAGACTAAGATAAACTTATTTGGTTTAGATGGTGTCAACCGTGTGTGGAAGCAACCAGGTAAGAAGTACAAAGACAAGTGTGTCTTGCCTACAGTCAAGCATGGTGGTGGGAGTGTCATAGTCTGGGGCTGCATGAGTGCTGCCAGCACTAGAGAGCTACAGTTCATTCCGGGAACCATGACTGCCAACATGTACTGTGGCATACTGAAGCCGAGCATGACCCCTCGCGCAGGGCAATATTCCAACATGATAACGACCCCAAACACACCTCCAAGATGACCACTGTCTTGCTAAAGAAGCTGAGGGTAAAGGTGATGGACCGGCCAAGGATGTCTCCAGACCTAAACCCTATTGATCATCTGTGGGGCATCCTCAAATGGAAGGTGGAGGAGCACAAGGTCTCTAACATCCACCAGCGCCGTGATGTCGTCATGGAGGAGTGGAAGAGGACTCCAGTGGCAACCTGTGAAGCTCTGGTGAACTCCATGCCCAAGAGGGTTAAGGCAATGCTGTAAAATAATGGTGGCCACACAAAATATTGACACTTTGGGCCCAATTTGGAAATTTTCACTTGGGGTGTACTCACTTTTGTTGCCAACTGTTTAGACATTAATGGCTGTGTATTGTGTTGTTTTGAGGGGACAGCAAATTTACACTGTTATACAAGCTGTACACTCACTACTTTACAATGTAGCAAAGTGTCATTTCTTCAGTGTTGTCACATGAAAAGATGTAATAAAATATTTACAAAAATGTGAGGGGTGTACTCACTTTTGTGAGATACTGTATGTCCATCCACTGAGCAGACTCCTCTGTCACCATATACACCTCACAGGTATGATGGAGGGGCTCAGGAAAATCCATTGACTCTTCCTCCAAGAATGCTGTGTACAAATCTTTGTTCTAAGATGCCCTACCCAAGGGCTTCAAAAAGAAGCATTTTTAAAATGTTCTTATGCCTGCCAAGTAGAGTTGCCACCTCATCCCTTTAAAACCGAACACATATTATTTACACAGGCTCTGTGGCTGATCAAGGTGGTAATTAAACTCACTTGGTGCCTTACCTGCATTAAATTAGCCTCAGAACCTGTGTAATTCATATGTGTGTGGGTTTAAAGAGATAAGGTGGCAACCCTACTACCAAGCATGTATACACTTCTAAGCATTACCATAAATTTAAAAATTGTCACCTGCTTCAGCCAACATTGTGCATATCTAAGTAGGAATATGGGCCCAACTGAGCTATTTTTGCCAGGTAGTGTAACAGGCTGATTTTACAAACAGGATCATCTGAAAGTCTGATCTTTCACTTTGGGCTACTGACATGAAGTAGGTTTAGGCACATTGACCTGAATGTTATATGTGCCATTAGTGCTACAGCTCCCGAGTGCATTGCATTCCTACGACCATGAATAGAATACTACTCCAGCAATTGTGTGGGAATTTGTATAAAGAAAACCTTATAATAAAATCTGAAATTGCATTTTACAGTGTTAAATGTTATTTTTATTATTGGAACCACTAATAATATGCTTTGTTAAAGCTCCACCAGGATTTCAATGAAAACTGGCCTTAGGCCTCCTATTTAACGTCTGGTGTTTTTACACTTTTCAGTTGAGGTTTTATTTCTATTCCCATTATTTCTATAGATGTGTTTATATATATGAAAGGAATGATTCAGCCACTGTCATTGTTCCTGAACCTGTTAAAGGCAAGAATCTATCTTTACACACACAATCAGTAGTTAGAATTAAAGTGAGTTTCTTGCCCTCGGCAGCTGGAACTAACACTTATTTAAACAGTAGTTACATTGTATTCAGTACATTATAACAGAAGGCAGTAACAATGTGACCTGTATGGGCATGTAATGAAATAAGCAGCTCAATTACAATACAATACTGGGAAAACCAGCAAAAAATAAACACACTGATCAAAAATCAACAAGACTGCTATGTCAACTGAACTGGCAATGGTCTTTGTTTACCTGCACTATTAGGCACATTTGATTGCGCACATTCCCAACAAAATTCTCTATATGTGTGAAGAAAATCTTGGTTCAAAGGCATTTTCCACTTTTGACAACGACATGGAAAACGCCATGATTGCTGCTGGATGCAGGGGCCTACCACTCGGACCTCATAATCAGCTGTTTGCTGATTGCAAAGTAAACCTGTCAATACACACATGCCACTGTGAGGCTACAGCACTACATTGCACCATATGGCTCCTGCATATACCCTAGATCGGGGTCTCCAAACTACAGCCGGCAGACCACGTGCTGCTCACAGTCTATCTCTGATGAAGTCCTCCATGAAAGGGGACTCTTATGTAAGGGGGGGGGGGGGGGCTGATATAAAGAAACCTCTAATGAGAAAAGTGCAGGCTGAATGTATTTTTGGTAGACCGTTATTAACTGATCAAGTTTGTTTGAAATTTATTTTTCTGTTCTGAATCATATCATGCTAATTACAAAAAAGCTGAGGGTAAAGGTGATGGGCTGGCCAAGCATGTCTCCAGACCTAAACCCTATTGAGCATCTGTGGGGCATCCTCAAATGGAAGGTGGAGAAGCGCAAGGTCTCTAACATCCACCAGCTTTGTGATGTCATCATTGAGAAGTAAAAGAGGACTCCAGTGGCAACCTGTGAAGTTCTGGTGAACTCCATGCTCAAAAGGGTTAAGGCAGTGCGGAAAAAGAATGGTCGCCACACAAGATATTGATACTTTGGACTTTGGACCCAATTTGGACATTTTCACTTAGGGGTTTACTCACTTTTGTTGCCAGCGGTTTAGACATTAACGGCTGTGTGTAGAGTAATTTTGTGGGGACAGCAAATTTACACTGTTATACAAGCTGCACACTCACTTTACATTGTAGAAAAGTGTCATTTTTTTCAGTGTTGTCACATGATAAGATATAATAAAATAGACGGCAAATATTGAGACAGAGGTGCTCTTTCCCCAACTCCCTTGGTGCCAAGAGGAAGAACTTTCCTGGGCAGTTAAATAAATATCATCACACCTCCTACTGCACAGTGCCTATTGGGATCTGCAGTGTAACCATTATAGTATAGCCATTATATGGCAGCCGTCCCAAACTACAATTACCAGGATTCTCAGCACTCTGCATAGACATCTGTGGGCTTGCTTGGCTTTAGTTCTCCCCCTGCTGGCCGGACAAGGATGGTGCACCATAATATCTGTATCTCAGTAGAGGGAGAGAAAAATAAGGGCAATGACTCCATCTCCATATTGCTGTAGCCCAGCACTTGGCTACAATATTATATAATGGTATTTAATTTCAGAATGTTTGGTTTACCTACTTTCTCCTAAAAAAGCGGAGTACTCCTGCAAAACGCATTGAGGCTTTGGCCCACCTGAACATTTCAACTCACTCATATGATGGTTAACTGATGTGTAGATTTATGTATTACCAATGTACAGTATATGTACTAGAGCTTATTTTCAGGTATATAGCTCCTCAAATATATTCAGTGCCCCCTTAATTTCTAGCTAAACATTATTGTTACATTAGCTAGAAATTAAGGAGGCACTGAATATATTTGAGGAGCTATATACCCGAAAATAAGCCCTAGTAAAGTCCTTGTAGAAATATATAATTTGTTTTGTAAAAAGATTATATAATGTCCAGTGTGTCCCATTTTGTAACTTTACTGTTGAAAATACCTTATTTACAGCGCCACTGGGTGCTCACGTGACCCACCTGAGACCTTCTCCTCTCCTCTCAGCTGACGTCAGAGGCCCCTCCCTCTCCAGTGCTTGGAGTGGGGCTGATGTCAGCGGGGATCTCGGCCCTTTCCTCGGCAGTGCTCAGAGCGTGGGAAGAAGAGCTCCGACGGATCATGTGAGCGCCCAGGGGCGCTGTAAATAAGGTATTTTTGACAATAATGTTACAAAAGGAGACTCGCTGGACATTAAATATCCTTTTATACAGTTACAAAAGGAGACACACTGGACATTAAATAATCTTTTTACAAAACGTATTACATATTTTTCTAAGGACTTTAACTAAAGTTTATTTTTGGGATTAAATATGTCATAATGAAGACTCCTGAGCTGACAGGGGGAGAGGGGGAGCGAAGACAAGGGACATAGCTAAGACATCCCCTGAAAATAAGCCCTAGTGTCTTTTTTTTGTAGCCAAAATTAATATAAGACCCGGTATTATTTTTGTGGCAAACACGGTAGGTACAAAAAATGATAACTATTTTTATTCATTTTTGTTTGCTTGATTAATGTGAAGTGTAATGTCTACTGTAACCTGTCCAAAGACATTCTTGCTAGAAACATAATACTTTGTAAAAAATAAATACATTTTTTTGTTCACAGACTCTTTAAACTGTCCATAGATTACGGTACTTTTTAGAAGAGGGGTTTGTTTGTCATTGTATTGCATAAATTGTGCTTTTCTTTCTATAAACTGTTACTTTTGTTATGTCAATGTTTTCTTCATCCTATTTTTTGTGCACCTGAACGCTCAGGAGTTAGATCCTAACAAACCCAATGTAAGAGCCTTAATGAAGTGTTCTCCAGTATAAATCAAGCTGTTACTGAGCACTATAGCCAAAAGAGTTAAGTCTCCCAGGGAGCTCAAATCAAGGGGAAGGCAAACTGTATCAAAGGGTTTTAATAAAAAGATAGAGAGAAGCATCTGTGTTTCTTTAAGGAGGCGGCTGGGAGTCCCTGTAACGTGTTTTATTGGGGAGAAGTTGTTAATTGCTCTGAGCACTGGCTTCCTGTCTTCATAGCATTGCCCAGCTGGGCTCTTTGATGTGCTAACAACATGAACAACATTTTGCAAATATTCATTATTACAACAAAAGTCTATGCCCTTCTCCAGTAGTAACTCACACAATGGAAGTTATTTTACCATACTGTTTTGTATTGAAAGGTGAAAGTTGATATAATTGATACTACTGCTATTCTAGGGAACTTGTATATACATTCATTTATTTCTAAGCAGAGGAAGCTCTAGTCTGGCCATTTGTAGACATTATGTAGCTTATAATGTATTCTACTGCCAAAACACCCCCCATCAAACATACCTATGCATACGTCTATTCTATAAACTTGTTTGTTACCATAGCACACTGCATTTCCAGCAAAGGGCAGATGGGGACAGCTAAATTTAGTAGCATGGGTTTTGTTCCTTCATGCACTAATTAGTGTAAGAAAACCATGTCTAAAAGCTGTGGCTGAAGTTTTAGGCTGGGTTCACAATGTTGTGCTGCAGTAGCATGTGATTTTTACCTGTCATTACTGCAATACACAAAAAACACATATTTTGCATATTGGTGCACTGAGGCGCCATGTATTCCTAATAGCACCCCATGGCACCTTGCCAACAGATGCATGTTGCAGCACACCACAAGGCATGGTAACACACTGTTGTGCTACAATGTGTTACAAAAAATAACAATGATATGTATTGGTTAGATTGTAAGCTCTCAGGAGCAGGGCCCTCCTAACCCTCTAGTATTGAATTGTATCCTAACTGTACTGTTTCCTTTTAAAATATAAAGTGCTGTGCAAACTGTTGGTGCTATATAAATCTTGTAGTATTATAATAATAATAATAAAAATATTTGTTAATGTACATCAATGCACTGCAACAGTGTGAGCCCAGTTTAAAGAGGAGTTCCGACCCCTCATGAAAATATTTAACCACTTCGCATCTAGGCCATTTCTGACACTTCGCTCCTACATGTCAAAAATCATAATTTCTTTGCTATAAAATTACATAGAACCCCCAAACATTATATATGTTTTTTTAGCAGAGACCCTAGAGAATATAATGGCGGTCATTGCAACTTTTTATCTTGCACGGTATTTGCGCAGCAATTTTTCAAACGCGTTTTTTAAAAAAAAAAAAACAGTTTCATGCTTTAAAAAAAAACAAAACAGCAAAGTTAGCCAAATTTTTTTGCATTGTGTGAAAGATGAAGTTATGCTGAGTAAATAGATACCTAACATGTCACGCTTCAAAATTGCACACGCTCGTGGAATGGCGCCAAACTTTGGTACTTAAAAATTCCCATAGGCGAAGCTTTAAAATTTTTTACTGGTTACATGTTTTGAGTTAGAGAGGAGGTCTAGGGCCAAAGTTATTGCTCTCGCTCTAACGTTCGTGGTGATACCTCACATGTGTGGTTTGAACACCGTTTTCATATGTGGGCGGGACTTACGTATGCGTTCGCTTCTGCGTGCGAGCTCACGAGGACAGGGGCGCTTTAAAAAATTTTTTTTTTTTTTATTGTTAATTTTCCTTAAAATTTTTTATTTTGACACTTTAAAAAAAAAGTAAAAAAAAGAATGTAAACATCCCTTGTAATAGGAATGTGACATGATCACTCCTCTTTACAGTGAGATATGGGGTCAATAAGACCCCACATCTCACCTCTAGGCTGGGAAGCCTAAAATAAAAAAAAACAAACAAAAAAAAAGGATCACTGCCTCCCAGCCGAAGCGGCGCAGTTTTTTTGAATGCAGAGGCCGGGCGTGACATCATAACATCGCGCCCGGCCTCCGAACGATCATAGAGACTCCGGCGACCATCTGGTCCGCCGGAAATCTCTATGATCTACATCCGGCGCCGGCGGATCCGCTATCCGACTCACCGATCGCTGAGGTGAGTCGGTAGAAGCACCGGAGGGCGGCGGGAGTCCCCTCTCGCCGCCCGTAAGAACGATCAAGCGGCGGAACAGCCTCTATGATCATCCTTATGGTGTACGGAATCGCCGGCTGAAAAATGCCGGTATCTGAATGATGTCTGTAGCCTCAGGCATCATTCAGATATAACCCCCGAAAGTCGAGGCCATCATATGACGGCCTCCGGATGTCAAGAGGTTAAAGTCAGCAGCTACAAATACTGTAGAGGCTGACTTTTAATATTAGGACACTTACTTGTCCGGTCAGCACCCCAGCAAATTTTCGGATCGGCTCTTGGGTGCTGCTGCCGCCGCTATTCGAGTTACGGTGTACAGTATCTCACAAAGGTGATTACACCCCTCAAATTTTTGTAAATATTTTATTATATCTTTTTACGTGACAGCACTGGAGAAATGACACTTTGCTACAATGTAAAGTAGTGAGTGTACAGCTTGTATAACAGTGTAAATTTGCTGTCCCTTCAAAATAACTTAACACAGCCATTAATGTCTAAACCGCTGGCAACAAAAGTGAGTACATCCCAAGTAAAAATTTCCAAATTGGGGCAAAGTGTGGCCACCATTATTTTCCAGCACTGCCTTAAACCTCTTGGGCATGGAGTTCACCAGAGCTTCACAGGTCACCACTGGAGTCCTCTTCCACTCCTCCATGATGACATTCCAGAGCTGGTGGATGTTAGAGACCTTGCACTCCTCCACCTTCCATATGAGGATGCCCCACAGATGCTCGATAGTGTTTAGGTCTGGAGACATAATTGGCCAGTCCATCACCTTTACCCTCAGCTTCTTTAGCAAGACAGTGGTTATCTTGGAGGTATGTTTGGGGTTGTTATCATGTTGGAATAGTGCCCTGCGGCCCAGTCTTTGAAGAGAGGGGATCATACTCTGCTTCAGTATATCACAGTACATGTTGGCATTCATGGTTCCCTCAATGAACTGTAGCTCCTCAGTGTCGGCAGCACTCATGCAGCCCAAGACCATGACACGCCCACCACCATGCTTGACTGTAGGTAAGACACACTTGCCTTTGTACTCCTTACCTGTTTGCCGCCACACACGCTTGACACCATCTGAATCAAATAAGTTTATCTTGGTCTCATCAGACCACAGGACATGGTTCCAGTAATCCATGTCCTTAGTCTGCTGGTCTTCACCAAACTGTTTGGGGGCTTTCTTGTGCATCATCTTTAGAAGAGGCTTCCTTCTGGGATGAGAGCCAAGCAGACCAATTTGATGCAGTGTGCGGCATATGGTCTGAGCACTGACAGGCTAACCCCCCACCCCTTCAACCTCTGCAGCAATGCTGGCAGCACTCATATGTCTATTTCCCAAAGACAACCTCTGGATATGATGCTAAGCACGTGCACTCAACTTCTTTGGTCGACCATGGCAAGGCCTGTTCTGAGTGGAACCTGTCCTTAAACCGCTGTATGGTCTTGGCCACCGTACCGCAGCTCAGTTTTATGGTCTTGGCAATCTTCTTGCAGCCTAGGCCATCTTTATGTAGAGCAACAATTCTTTTTTCAGATCCTCAGAGAGTTCTTTGCCATGAGGTGCCATGTTGAACTTCCAGTGACCAGTATGAGAGAGTGAGAGCTATAACACCAAATTTAACACACCTGCTCCCTATTCACACCTGAGACCTTGTAACACTAATGAGTCACATGACACCGGGGAGGGAAAATGGCTAATTGGCCCAATTTGGACATTTTTACTTGGGGTGTACTCACTTTTGTTGCCACCGGTTTAGACATTAATGGTTGGGTGTTGAGTTATTTTGAGCGGACAGCAAATTTACACTGTTATACAAGCTGTACACTCACTACTTTACATTGTAGCAAAGTGTAATTTCTACAGTGTTGTCATATGAAAAGATATAATAAAATATTTACAATAATGTGAGGGGGTGTACTCACTTTTGTGAGATACTGTAAATAAACCCCCCTATCGTTTTTAGCCAAGGAAGCTGCCATCTTTGCCTCTGTTTAATCTACAACTGCCATGATGCTGCACATGTGATCAGGTATGACACCAGTCATTGGATGGTTTGACAGTTTGGTTGGGCGCACAACCAATGAGAGTGTTACTTTTCCGGCATCCACAAGGTGCAGCCACTGTCTTGGTTTTATGATAGAATACAATGTCCGCAGTAAAGCCTAGTACACACAATCAGATCGTACGAAAAATATTGCTTTCAAAACGATCGTAGTATAATCTGATCGCTCGTACACAGCTTTCGTCTGAAATTTTCCAAAGGGACAAGCACGAAAAATTTTCTCGTACAATACCAGATAGTAAGATTTTTGTTTAATCAGTACAATTTTCACCCAAAAATACAATACAAATACATTACATCACTTCAGACTTTATATTCTGTCGTATGAGAATTTTCTTACTTTAGTATACTATTCATTTTCAATATGGAGACTAGCATGCAAAAGGTTACTGGATGAAAATGTTCCAAACCAACTAATACCATTTTCTGCCAAAATGTGTCTTTCCAATGTATCCCACTTATTGTCCACTCCTTCTAAAACTTCAGGTAACAAATGATGCTCAATGTCCATGGATACCTAAAACTGCCTCCCTACGTTTCTTGGAATCAGATCAGCAATAAGTAGATTGCTCTATTTTATTTCCATGTCTGTGTTTTCACTGCACATTGCTATACGTTACTTAGTTTATTGTCCTACCGTGTTTGATGATGTGTGTGTTTTACTTTGTTACATCATGTGATTAGATTTTGTGAGACGTACCACAATATTTCAAACAGATGAATATCACAACTGAAAATTAGCATTAAATTTGCCCTACAATATTGACTAACAAAATTATCTGGCCTTTTGGTAAAAAACAGAATCACACGTGCAAATGGTCCTCTTCCATTTCTGTTGTAATTCAAATGCTTATTTGTGCCTTTGGTCCATTGATGCCCCCCTCTGTGATATTGTTCCCATGCTAATTACAGCCGACACTACATATAGCCAAAACTAATTTCTGTCTTATTGTCCTGCTAATGTGACCCTCTGCCAGGGTTACTGTAGATTTTCAACATGGTGGTGGTGGTGGAGGTGGGGGGGTTCTGTATCTGCTAGATTGGAGGGAAGCATCAGGTTCTATTGTTCTCAAGGGGGTAGAAGGACAGTTTCAGTGAGCAGATAATAAATAAAGTGCTTGTCTATTTATTGTACATAAAGTACAATAGACAGGGAGTGACATATGGCCAGCTGAAGATTGTTCAGGGAATTCTTTTTGTCTGGAAGGAGGATCTATTAATGAAGACACATAGGCCTCTTATTATTATTAGTCTTTAGTTATTACTTCACAAGTAGCCCATAGAAATACTATTGATGTGCTCAGTTTGATACAAATTAAGCCGTCCTTTCTATTCCATAGACTAGAGAATGTAATATTTGATTTCCTAAGGATAGGTCCCCAAAGCTGAAGATCTGACTTAAAAATATAACCCTTTTATACTGCCGACGTTTAAAAGAAAATAGATTGTACCTCTGTAATGAGCAAGGATTCCCCCCAAAAAAACGAATAAAATGCTGCCTACATATATTTGATCACAGCAAGTTCTGCATACACCACCAAAGATCTTCCTAGTGAAATATGGACCCACAAACATGCAAGTTGGCACCAGGTGAGCTTGGACAATATTACTCATATAGGATGGAAAGGAGGAGTATTGCAGGGGCTATCTGTTTAGCAAAGGGATTCGATCATGGCCAGTTGACTTTCAACCTAAAATGTTGAGCCAGGGAACTTCGGCCAGGGGTGGAATTGGTGCTTTGTACCTTTACAGAAAAACACAATAGGTGCATGTGTCTTCTGCAAAATATACACAAATAAAAGCACATTCATCTCAGAAGCAGTATCAAACGTCTGAAATGTTTTTTTTTTTTTTTTTTACATTATCTTTTGTTAGTGAAGTAGAATTGGAATTGTGACACTGACAACAATATATACATATTACATCCTGTGTGTATCTTATAAGTATACAGAATTAAAGCAGTATTAAAATCAAAACCAAAAATGTATTATATTGAAGCTTACCAATCATTAGATGTGGTGGCTGCATTTGTTTTTCTCTCTTTTTTTTTTTTTGGCTAAATAAGGAAACAAATGCAGTCATCACATGTTGGGTTTCTCTAGGGACTCCGCCAAGTGCGTCGGGACCCTTTGGGGTAAGACCGTGCTATATCAAGATACCACTCAACTCATGTAATTATTGGTTATCTGCAATATAATAAAATGTTTTATTTTGGGTTTAAAGTGTAAATGAAGGCAAATGTATTTCTTTTAGTTTGGAGG